>JALAZF010000629.1:2400000-3081148 GCA_022829125.1 Lathyrus tuberosus | reverse complement strand
CCTAAACCCAATCCACTATTTATACTCTTGGATAAAGAGTTTTATCCCTTGATCTATTATTTATACTCCTAGATAAGGAGTTTTATCCCTTAATCTATTATTTATACTCCTAGATAAGGAGTTTTATCCCTTAATCTATTATTTATACTCTCGGATGGAGAGTTCTATCCCTTATCCATTGTTTATACTCTCGGATGGAGAGTTCTATCCCTTATCCATTGTTTATACTCTCGGATGGAGAGTTTTATCCCTTAATCCTTTTATTTATACTCTCGGATATCAAGAGTTATATCCCTTAAATCTAGTGTTTATACTCTTAGATAAGGAGTTCTATCCCTTAAATCCCTATCCATTGTTTATACTCTAGGAGGAATAGTTTTATCCCTTAATCCTTTTATTTATACTCTCGGATATCAAGAGTTTTATCCCTTGGCCTATATTTATACTCTTGGAACCTAAGAGTTTTATCCCCAAATCCCATATCCCTTGGCCTATATTTATACTCTTGGAACCTAAGAGTTTTATCCCAAAGTCCTAATCCCATGACCTATATTTATACTCTTGGAACCTAAGAGTTTTATCCCAAAATCCTAATCCCATGGCCTATATTTATACTCTTGGAACCTAAGAGTTTTATCCCCATTTTTAATTCCTTAAAAAAAAAATCCTTTTTAATTCCTTATAATATCCCTTAATGTTTAAATTATAATTATTATAATTTTATTACAAATCCCTTATCCCAAAAAAAACTCCTTTAATGATTCATAAAAAAAACATCCAAAAACAAAAAAAAAATCTTTAACCCAATTGATTCTTAAATCAAATTATAACAATAACTTTTCCCCATTTTTAAATCCAAGATTAAAATTAAAACTCAATACCAAAATAATAAACCCCTATTTCCAATAAACTCATATTTTTAAATCCCAAAAATTGTATATACATTATAAACCCACATTTTTAAATCCCAACGTAAATGAATCCATATATTTAAAAAAATAAACCCATGAACAAACCCATATTTACAAAATTTCATGACAATCCCAAAATTAAACCCAATATTATTTTATAAATCCCAAGTTTAGAAATAACTCAAAATTATTATAGGAAATAGAATCCCAAAATAAAGAATATCAATTAAGCCCTATTAATCCCAAAATTAGAAATTAAATATAATAAATCCCTAAATATTAATTATCCTAAGACTAAAAAATCCTTGAAACCCTATTTTTAATCCCTAATTAAAATTTAAAACCTAATTAAATAATTAAGTTAAGTAATTAACTTAATTATAACAAAAACCTAAATTGAGAAAAAAAATTTAAAACCTAATTAAATAATTAAGTTAAGGAATTAACTTAATTATAACAACAAACCTAAATTGAGAAAAAAAATTAAACCCTAATTAAATAATTAAGTTAAGAAATTAACTTAATTATAACAACAAACCTAAATTAAAAATTTAAAACCTAATTAAATAATTAAGTTAAGTAATTAACTTAATTATATCAAAACCTAAATTGAGAATAAAAAAATAAAACCTAAATAAATAATTAAGTTAAGGAATTAACTTAATTATAACAACAAACCTAAATTAAACATTTAAAACCTAATTACATAATTAAATCGAGTCATCAATTTAATTATATAAAAAAAATCCTAAATAAAGTATCTAGAAAATAAAATAACAATTCTAAAGTCCCTAATTATATTCTTCCCTAATAATAAACCATAATTCCCTAATTAATCCCTTAATCCCCAATTAATAATTAAATTAGGGAATTAAATTTATTAAAACCCCAAGGGTTCAATATGAACCCTAACCCTTTTCCCCCCAAGAACACTACCCCTTTGGTACGAACCAAGAACCCTAGCCCTAACTTTTCCAGAAAAAAAAAACCAATCAATCAACAGTAGCACACAACAATAAAAAATATAAGCTAAGTATTTGAGTTACGTCCCATTGCCGTGACCAATTTAAGTTGCTTCATCCCTTCTTTTCTTTCCTTTTCCTTTGGCTTTTTCCCCATCTTTTTCCTTTTTCCCTTCTTTTCCTTTCCCTGTGCCTTTTCCCATTCTTGTGCCTTTTCCCCCTTCTTGGTGGTGGCTTCTTTATATCTCTTCCTTTTTCCCTTCTTTTTCTTTTCCCTGTGACTTTTCCCTTGTGCCTTTTCCCATTCTTTTCCCCCTTCTTGGTGGTGGCTTCTTTGTATCTCTTCCTTTTTCCCTTCTTTTTCTTTTACCTGTGCCTTTTCCCTTGTGCCTTCTTTTGCCTTTTCCTCTTGATGGTGGCTTCTTTGTATCTTGTTTCTCCTATGGTATGAGTTTCCTTTTCCTTTCCTTTTCCCTTTTGACTCGGAGGGAGGTTGAAGGTTTAGGGTTGTATTATTGAGGGTTCAGGGTTTTATTGTTGTTGTTCTTCGATATGTGAAGAACAACAACTTTTATCGTATGGTTTGTAAATTATCCCCCAAAAAGTGTGTAAATCTGTTCTATTTATAGATGAAAATTATATTTAAAAAAAAATGATCTATCAACATAATCAAAAGCCCAAAAATTGATTTTTATTTTGTGATTTTTTTATTAATCATATTGATTCTAGAACATAACAATATTATCCAAAAAGTAAAAAGAACAAAATATTTTCTAATATTTTATATTTTATGAATTTTTAGGTATTTTTATGAATAAGATGGAAAAATGTTAAAAATTAATATTTTAAAAAAATGCCTATTTAAAAATACGAAAATTAATAATAAAAAATGAAAAAACAAATTTTTGTGATTTTTTAAGATTTGAACATAAAGAGAATAGTATTAGCTAATATCTAATAATAATAATAAAACATAATGAACCTAATTAATAAAAATAACAATAATCCTAAGTATTATTATTGATATAACACAAAACTGATTAATAAATAAATAGGAAAAACAATAACTATTTAACATAAAAATAAAACTGGTTCCTATCCTATTCACCAAAATTGGTCCCTAAATTAAAACCTGATAAAACCTCCTCCTACGTAGCCTAAATAAAAAGTTTGGTTAATTCTAATGACCCAATAACCTTAAGCCTAATTAAAATAAGTAAATTAAACAACTCAACATAATTAATTCTTAATACTTTAACCCCTAAATAATAATAAAAAAATCTTTAAATCTAAACCTACATATTTCTAAAATAAATTAAAATAACCCAAAATATATACAAAAATTTATATCTACCCTAATAAAATAATTAAAGAAACTAAAAATGGTTACACTTGTCAATAATGAAAAGACCAAACTCCCAAAATAAAACCCATATACAAGATTAAAATAGAAATGGACCTAAAAGTGCTAACAACCTTAGAAGCCCAAAAACATCTAAATGACCCCCCCCTCCCCCCATAGCACAAGAATCCAAAAATAAGTGAAAAAAACCTGGTCAAAATTTAGGGTACTACAGTAGGAAACCAGGATCGAGGGGAAGTTTATTTCAGAAACTGAGACCAGTTCCTTGGTAGGAAACCAGGATCGAGTGGAAGTTTATTTCAGAAACTAAGACCAGTTCCTTGGTGTAACACCCCCAATCTATACCCCAAATTAAATAAAGCAGTAAAAGAAAATTCAAAATTTCATCAGAGTATATTTAAATTATCACGACATAGACGGGGGGAATCACATTACAATGAAACAAATCATACAACACCTGCTCATAAAGATATGCAACAGTGGGGTAGCAATCAACAGAGGAACTCAGTTCCTTACACCCACATTTCAGATTTTAGAATAAAAGCGGAAAATCTAAAACTGAACATCATATATATATCTCACGTGAAAAGTTTGTCATACATCAAGTTATACATGCACAAGCCAAAAGATATATATACATAATACACAATAATCACAAACGGCCTCCCTAACTACCCGGTGTCACATATCAGAGCCGACCGACAAAAGAATGAAGTCCTAAGGTTCACAAAAAGACCTCCAGCAACTCTAATCTGCAATGCCTCATAGAGAATTATGAAACAGCAGAAGGGTGAGAAAAACAATCATAATATAATTGCATACAATTACATATAACACAAGAATGCACATATATACAGTTCTCACCACAACTCACACCATAGTTCAAACACAAGACAACACAATGTATAATTCATATTTCCATCACCAAGGTATACCAACCATGCTCAATACAAGTATCACCAACACACATCCATATATCCATTTATCCACAGTTCCACACATAAACAACCATTAATGATTTATGCAATGCAAGAGACCGACACAACGACTCTATGCATATGCACATGCGGTACCCGACTTCCATCAATTCTCAACACCAGTTCACTCAGGAACTATTGGAACCATCGCTCGTTACTTAATGTAACTCCCCGTCGGGCATACGATGTTCCACATCGCTCACACCTCTTTGTATAAGGCACACGATGTTTATGGATCGCTCACACCTCTTTGTATAAGGCACACGACCCGATCGCTCACACCTCTTTGTATAAGGCACACGATCGTCTATAATCATCGCTCACACCTCTTTGCATAAGGCACACGATGTTATAGCGGATTCCCTCTGGAATCAATCCGTCACTCAGGACGTCTCAAGAATGCACATCATGATGCATAACATACAATGACTCATGACATTCAAATACACATATAAATGTATTCATCTCTCTTAACAAAATCACACTTTGCACTTAAGCCCAAAACAATGCATTTAATTGCCATACGGCCACAAATCATCACTACACCATCTAAACACATGCATTTACATCATACAACAGCACCTTGCATGATACACATCAATTACTCACGATTACAATGACAAAAGTCGACAAACCGACACTATTGCAAATTCCCGACATAATTAAATCGGCTAACAATTTCCAAACCATCATAATAAGAAAGTACAGCTCAATAGCTTTCCAACGATACCAAGAATGTAAAAATCGGATAAACGGAACCCAAGTTACGAAAGAAAACGAAAAACGATATTTTGAAAAGTCCCATTTTACAATTCTCCTGGCCATACGCGTACTGCCCTGAGCCATACGCGTATGGGCAGAGACTCATTTTTCCCAAATTCACGTGTAAAAGTCCATACGCATAATGCCCAACACCGTACGCGTATGCCCTAAAATGTTACGCGTACCATACGCAAAATGGGCAAATGGCCGAGAAAATTGAAGATCCATACGCGTATTGGCCCATGCCTCGCCCATGTTACGCGTATTGCCAAGGCCCATACGCGTATGAACATGTCCCATACGCGTATGACCTGGAAAAACCAGAAAAAATTCTGCAGAACAAAGTTCTGCGTTTTCTCAACCAAAATCCTTCAATTTCTCACCTACACCCAGAAAATTACCAATACAATGCATAATAACATGCATCTATCATGTAAAAATAATAATGAACACTAAAAACATGATTTCCAACACATTTAATCGATTTCTAATCAATTTTTACATAATATAGGTTTTACTAAATTTTTCCAATTTAATCCAATAACAACCACAAACACACATACATAATCATATACAAGCATACAATAATCGAGTTTCGCACCCTTACCCGATTAAATCGATTCTAGAAGTTGTTTTCTTTGATTTTCCAAGATTTTCTCACTTTTCTTCTCTTCTCCTCTTTTCTTCCCTTTTTCCTTCTTCTCTTTTTCTTTCTCTCTATTTTTCTCTCTATCTATTTTCTATTTTTTCTACTTAATGAAAAATATCATGAAATGACCAAAATACCCCCACACTCAATTATCTCGCAAACGTTCCCGAAACCCGATAAAATATCACAACATTGAAAAATAACATATTTCCAAATAAAAGTCAAAAATAAAATAAAATAATAATAAAATAATCAAACGACTCGATTAAATAAAAACTGACAAAACTGGGGCGTTACAACTCTCTCCCACTTAGAAATTTTCGTCCTCGAAAATATACCTGAGACGAACAACTCTGGATACGACTCCCGCATCCGACTCTCCAACTCCCAAGTCAAATTGCCCTCAGCAGCGCCTCCCCACGCCACTTTCACAAGTGCAATATCCTTGCCTCTCAACCTCTTCACCTCGCGATCCAAAATCCTAACTGGTAACGCCTCAACCGTAAGGTTCTCCCTTACCTCAACCTCATCCATCGGAATCACATGTGACGGATCCGGAACATACTTCCGAAGCTGTGAAACATGAAACACATCGTGCAAATTCGACAGATTCGGCGGCAACGCCACCTTATAAGCCACAACACCTACTCTCGCGGATATCTGGTAAGGACCAATAAACCGAGAAGTAAGTTTCTTCGATTTCAATGCACGACCCACACCCGTTACCGGTGAACTCTCAAAAATACATGATCGCCCTCTTGAAACTCAAGATCCTTCCGCCTCCGATCATGATAACTCTTTTGCCTACTCTGAGAAGCCTTCATTTTCTCATGAATAAACTTCACTTTCTCCGCCGTCTGTTGCACCAACTCTGGCCCAACCACCGAACTCTCACCAGATTCGTGCCAACACAACAGTGTTCGACACCTTCGTCCATATAATGCTTCAAACGGTGCCATTCCAATACTCGAATGTAAATTTTTATTATACGTGAATTCAATCAATGCAAGATAACTATCCCACGCACCACCTTGTTCCAAAACACAAGCCCTCAACAAATCTTCCAATGACTGAATCGTCCTCACCGCCTGACCATCCGTCTGCGGATGATAAGCCGAACTCAATCTCAATTTAGAACCCAAAGCCTTCTGTAAACTCTCCCAAAATCTCGAGGTAAACCTAGTATCTCGATCCGAAACAATACTCAATGAAACCCCATGCAACTTCACAATCACACTGATGTAAATCTCAGCTAACCTCTCCAAAGAAAAACTGATGTCAATCGGAATAAAATGAGCCGATTTAGTCAGCCTATCAACAATCACCCAAATAGCATTATGCCCTTGCTGAGTATTCGGTAACCCCGTTACAAAATCCATGGAAATGCAATCCCACTTCCACTCAGGAATATCCAACGGTTGCAACAAACCACTAGGCCTCAGATGTTCCACCTTCGATTTCTGACAAGTCAAACATGCATAAACAAACTGAGCCACATCTCTCTTCAATCCAGACCACCAGAAAATCATCTTCAAATCCTGATACATCTTATTCGCTCCCGGATGTATACTCAAATTACTCCGGTGTCCTTCCTCCAAAATCATCTTTTTCAACTCCGCATCATCAGGAATACAAATTCTACCTCGGAACCTCAAAACACCATTAACATCCACTTGAAAATCACTATTCGCATCTTTTTCTCCAACCAACATCAAATCCACCAATTTCACATCCAGTTTCTGTTTCTCACTAACCGTCATCAGAAAATCATTAGTAATCGTTAGCATTCCAAGCCTCACACTATCCGACGACACTTCACAAACCAAACTCAAATCTCTAAAAGCTTCCAAAAGTTCCCACTCCTTAACCATTAAAGCGGACACATGTAACGATTTCTGACCCAATGCATCGGCTACCACATTAGCTTTACCATGATGGTAATTCAAGCCAAAGTCGTAGTCCTTCAAGAATTCCAACCATCTACGCTGCCTCATATTTAGCTCTTTATGATCAAACAAATATTTCAAACTTTTATGATCACTAAAGACTTCAAATCTTGCACCATAGAGATAATGCCTCCAAATCTTCAACACAAAAACCACAGCCGCTAATTCAAGATCATGAGTAGGATAATTCTTCGCATGCACTCTCAACTGCCTCGAAGCATAAGCCACGACCTTACCTTCTTGCATCAGAACACCACCTATACCAATCAAAGAAGCATCACAATAAACCACGAATGGTTCATTAGGATTCGGCAAAATCAAAATCGGAGCTGTCGTCAATCTTCTCTTCAGCTCATTAAAACTTTCCTCGCACCGAATATCCTAAATGAACGCTTGCCCTTTACAAGTCAACTGGGTCAAAGGAAGTGCTAGCTTAGAAAAATGTTCAATGAACCTTCGATAATAACCGGCCAAACCCAAAAAGCTTCGAATTTCAGTAACAGATCTCGGAGCCTCCCATTGTAGAACTGTTTCTACTTTAGATGGATCCACAGAAATACCATTACCTGAAATTACGTGCCCAAGAAAACTCACTTCCGACAACCAGAACTCACACTTGGACAATTTGGCAAAAAGCTTCCTTTCTTTCAAAACCTGTAAAACAATACGTAAATGCTCCGAATGCTCCTCCCGAGACTTAGAATAAATTAAGATATCATCAATAAACACAACGACAAATCGATCCAAATGCTCGTGAAAAATACGATTCATGTATTCCATGAACACACCTGGCGCATTAGAAACCCCGAACGGCATCACAGAATATTCATAATGACCGTATCGTGTCCTAAAAGTCGTCTTCTGAATATCTTCCTCTTTCACCCTAATCTGATGATACCCTGACCTCAAGTCAATCTTACTAAACACACACGCACCAACCAACTGATCCATCAGATCATCAATCCTTGGAAGAGGATACTTATTCTTAATCGTCACCTTATTCAACTGGCGATAATCAATACACAACCGCATACTGCCATCTTTCTTTTTCACCAATAAAACTAGAGCACCCCAAGGAGAAACACTAGGTCTTACAAACCTCTTTTCCAATAACTCATTCAACTGCTTCTTTAACTCAACCAACTCAGATGCCGACATACGATAAGGTGCCATAGAAACAGGTCTAGTACCAGGAACTAGATCTATAGAAAACTCCACCTCTCTCAGGCGGCAAGTCTGAAATATCCTCAGGAAACACTTCCGAAAATTCACACATCACAGGAAACACATCAAGTGAAACTTGACTATCCACAGTCAAGGATGTAAACAACCCAAACAACTGAGCTTCATCCGCCAAAAGTCTCTTCAACTCTTTGGTAGATAAGAAACTCGAGTCTTCGTCTTCCTCCAGAGAAGGAAACCTTACCAGCTTATGATAACAATCAATATGAACCCAATTGAATTGCAACCAATTCATTCCCAAAACTACATCTAAACCTTCCAACGGTAAACACACCAAATCCAACTCAAAGTCTTTACCATAAATGGTCAAAGGACAACTTAGACAAACCAAAGAAGTAGTTACTGACCCCATTGCTGGAGTATCAATAACCATTTTACCATCCATCAAAGACAACACAAGATTCAAACGTTTCGCGCACTCAGACGAAATAAACGAATGAGTCGCTCCAGTATCAATAATAACAACTAAAGGAGTACTATTAATAAAACAAGTACCTTTGATCAGACGATCTGCGCTTGAAGTCTGAGTACCCGCCAAAGAAAATACCTTCCCACTAGCTGGAGCTTGCTTCGGTTTCTGACACTTTGTACTAACATGTCCAAGCTCACCACAATTAAAGCACTTCACCATGTTCCTCTTACAATCAGCTGCAATGTGTCCTATACCTCCACAGTTAGAACACTTCCTAAAATATTTCTTGCACTCAAACTGACGATGCCCAACTTCACCACATTTGTAACATCTCAGAGGACCAGACATTCCTCCTCCACTTGACCTTTTCTCAAAATTTCCCCTTTGTTTACCCTTATCAGCTGGTATCACATACGGCTCACCACGAAACTGTTGCTTCCCTTTCCTCTCGCTCACACTCTTATAGTGAGTAGAACGAGCCTTACTATCTTCTTCATAAATCCTACAACAATAAAAAATATAAGCTAAGTATTTGAGTTACCTCCCATTGCCGTGACCAATTTAAGTTGCTTCATCCCTTCTTTTCTTTCCTTTTCCTTTGGCTTTTTCCCCATCTTTTTCCTTTTTCCCTTCTTTTCCTTTCCCTGTGCCTTTTCCTATTCTTGTGCCTTTTCCCCCTTCTTGGTGGTGGCTTCTTTGTATCTCTTCCTTTTTCCCTTCTTTTTCTTTTCCTTGTGACTTTTCCCTTGTGCCTTTTCCTCTTCTTTTCCCCCTTCTTGGTGGTGGCTTCTTTGTATCTCTTCCTTTTTCCCTTCTTTTTCTTTTCCCTGTGCCTTTTCCCTTGTGCCTTCTTTTGCCTTTTCCTCTTGATGGTGGCTTCTTTGTATCTTGTTTCTCCTATGGTATGAGATTCCTTTTCCTTTCCTTTTCCCTTTTGACTCGGAGGGAGGTTGAAGGTTTAGGGTTGTTGAAGGTTTAGGGTTGTATTATTGAGGGTTTAGGGTTTTATTGTTGTTGTTCTTCGATATGTGAAGAACAACAACTTTTATCGTATGGTTTGTAAATTATCCCCCAAAAAGTGTGTAAATCTGTTCTATTTATAGATGACAATTATATTTAAAAAAATGATCTATCAACATAATCAAAAGCCCAAAAATTGATTTTTATTTTGTGATTTTTTTATTAATCATATTGATTCTAGAACATAACAATATTATCCAAAAAGTAAAAAGAACAAAATATTTTCTAATATTTTATATTTTATGAATTATTTAGGTATTTTTATGAATAAGATGGAAAAAAGTTAAAAATTAATATTTTTAAAAAATGCCTATTTAAAAATACGAAAATTAATAATAAAAAATGAAAAAAACAAATTTTTGTGATTTTTTAAGATTTGAACATAAAGAGAATAGTATTAGCTAATGTCTAATAATAATAATAAAACATAATGAACCTAATTAATAAAAATAACAATAATCCTAAGTATTATTATTGATATAACACAAAACTGATTAATAAATAAATAGGAAAAACAATAACTATTTAACATAAAAATAAAACTGGTTCCTATCCTATTCACCAAAATTGGTCCCTAAATTAAAACCTGATAAAACCTCCTCCTACGTAGCCTAAATAAAAAGTTTGGTTAATTCTAATGACCCAATAACCTTAAGCCTAATTAAAATAAGTAAATTAAACAACTCAACATAATTAATTCTTAATACTTTAACCCCTAAATAATAATAAAAAAATCTTTAAATCTAAACCTACATATTTCTAAAATAAATTAAAATAACCCAAAATATATACAAAAATTTATATCTACTCTAATAAAATAATTAAAGAAACTAAAAATGGTTACACTTGTCAATAATGAAAAGACCAAACTCCCAAAATAAAACCCTTATACAAGATTAAAATAGAAATGGACCTAAAAGTGCTAACAACCTTAGAAGCCCAAAAACATCTAAATGACCCCCCCTCCCCCCATAGCACAAGAATCCAAAAATAAGTGAAAAAAACCTGGTCAAAATTTAGGGTACTACAGTAGGAAACCAGGATCGAGGGGAAGTTTATTTCAGAAACTGAGACCAGTTCCTTGGTAGGAAACTAGGATCGAGTGGAAGTTTATTTCAGAAACTAAGACCAGTTCCTTGGTGTAACACCCCCAATCTATACCCCCAATTAAATAAAGCAGTAAAAGAAAATTCAAAATCTCATCAGAGTATATTTAAATTATCACGACATAGACGGGGGGAATCACATTACAATGAAACAAATCATATAACACCTGCTCATAAAGATATGCAACAGTGGGGTAGCAATCAACAGAGGAACTCAGTTCCTTACACCCACATTTCAGATTTTAGAATAAAAGCGGAAAATCTAAAACTGAACATCATATATATATCTCACGTGAAAAGTTTGTCATACATCAAGTTATACATGCACAAGCCAAAAGATATATATACATAATACACAATAATCACAAACGGCCTCCCTAACTACCCGGTGTCACATATCAGAGCCGACCGACAAAAGAATGAAGTCCTAAGGTTCACAAAAAGACCTCTAGTAACTCTAATCTGCAATGCCTCATAGAGCATTATGAAACAGCAGAAGGGTGAGAAAAACAATCATAATATAATTGCATACAATTACATATAACACAAGAATGCACATATATACAGTTCTCACCACAACTCACACCATAGTTCAAACACAAGACAACACAATGTATAATTCATATTTCCATCACCAAGGTATACCAACCATGCTCAATACAAGTATCACCAACACACATCCATATATCCATTTATCCACAGTTCCACACATAAACAACCATTAATGATTTATGCAATGCAAGAGACCGACACAACGACTCTATGCATATGCACATGCGGTACCGACTTCCATCAATTCTCAACACCAGTTCACTCAGGAACTATTGGAACCATCGCTCGTTACTTAATGTAACTCCCCGTCGGGCATACAATGTTCCACATCGCTCACACCTCTTTGTATAAGGCACACGATGTTTATGGATCGCTCACACCTCTTTGTATAAGGCACACGACCCGATCGCTCACACCTCTTTGTATAAGGCACACGATCGTCTATAATCATCGCTCACACCTCTTTGCATAAGGCACACGATGTTATAGCGGATTCCCTCTGGAATCAATCCGTCACTCAGGACGTCTCAAGAATGCACATCATGATGCTTAACATACAATGACTCATGACATTCAAATACACATATAAATGCATTCATCTCTCTTAACAAAATCACACTTTGCACTTAAGCCCAAAACATTGCATTTAATTGCCATACGGCCACAAATCATCACTACACCATCTAAACACATGCATTTACATCATACAACAACACCTTGCATGATACACATCAATTACTCACGATTACAATGACAAAAGTCGACAAACCGACACTATTCCAAATTCCTGACATAATTAAATCGACTAACAATTTCCAAACCATCATAATAAGAAAGTACAGCTCAATAGCTTTCCAACGATACCAAGAATGTAAAAATCGGATAAACGGAACCCAAGTTACGAAAGAAAAGGAAAAACGATATTTTGAAAAGTCCCATTTTACAATTCTCCTGGCCATACGCGTATGGGCAGAGACTCATTTTTCCCAAATTCACGTGTAAAAGTCCATACGCGTAATGCCCAACACCGTACGCGTATGCCCTAAAATGTTACGCGTACCATACGCAAATGGGCAGATGGCCGAGAAAATTGAAGATCCATACGCGTATTGGCCCATGCCTCGCCCATGTTACGCGTATTGCCAAGGCCCATACGCGTATGAACATGTCCCATACGCGCATGACTTGGAAAAACCAGAAAAAATTCTGCAGAACAAAGTTCTGCATTTTCTCAACCAAAATCCTTCAATTTCTCACCTACACCCAGAAAATTACCAATACAATGCATAATAACATGCATCTATCATGTAACAACAATAATGAAGACTAAAAACATGATTTCCAACACATTTAATCGATTTCTAATCAATTTTTACATAATATAGGTTTTACTAAATTTTTCCAATTTAATCCAATAACAACCACAAACACACATACATAATCATATACAAGCATACAATAATCGAGTTTCGCACCCTTACCCGATTAAATCGATTCTAGAAGTTGTTTTCTTTGATTTTCCAAGATTTTCTCACTTTTCTTCTCTTCTCCTCTTTTCTTCCCTTTTTCCTTCTTCTCTTTTTCTTTCTCTCTATTTTTCTCTCTATCTATTTTCTATTTTTTTTACTTAATGAAAAATATCATGAAATGACCAAAATACCCCCACACTCAATTATCTCGCAAACGTTCCCGAAACCCGATAAAATATCACAACATTGAAAAATAACATATTTCCAAATAAAAGTCGAAAATAAAATAAAATAATCAAACGACTCGATTAAATAAAAACTGACAAAACTGGGGCGTTACACTTGGTAGGAAACCAGGATCGAGGGGAAGTTTATTTCAGAAACTGAGACCAGTTCCTTGGTAGGAAACCAGGATCGAGGGGAAGTTTACCTTTTCCAAGCATCATTGCTTAGCAATAGAAGAAGGATGCGTGAACTACCATTCATAACCACCATCAAAATTTCGGGTATTCAGATATTTAATCATCTTGCACCCCGAATGCCCGAAAACCTTCGCCATTCACACCTTCGGGTCCAAGAAGATTAAATAGGAGCATCTGTCATACCCCAAATTTTGACCACTAAGATTTCCCATCATTGTGCAAATCATCAGCACAATATGGATGTACCTTTGTGCCTCATCAATCTCCTCAAGGGTTGTTGAGCACTCACTGCAATCAGACTTAGGGTTTCAAGCCCTCTTAGAGCTTTTAGGCAAAGGATCAATCAAGAATGACATGATCCTCAACTTGTCTAAGCCTCAAAAACATCCCCAATGGATCAAGAGGACTCCCACATCAAGAATCAAGCACAAGGTTGCAACATTCCAAGTGGATCAAGCCTCAAGATTGCCAGTGTCACCAAATTAGGGTTTTGGTCGACCAGGGCCTCCATATGGAATTTTTTTCCTTTAGTCATGAGCCAATGCTTCAAGTCATAACCCAAGATACTACAAGGGACCTCCTGGACCTAATCATCAAGTCAATTTAGCCTCAGGGGATGCATTCACAAAAAATCAGGAATTAGGGTTTCTTGACCTAATTCACCCCTAAGTTGACTTTTGGGACAAAACATGAGCCAAGACCTCAAGACATGATTTAAGGGTCCCTAATAAACTACATTGATCCATTTGCAACAATGGATTGATCCAATAAGCTTGATTCACAAGTTTCAAGTTCATCAGAACCACAGTTAGGGTTTCGCGAGAAAAGTCAACTGTGCCTTTGACTTTTGACCAGGACATGCTCCCTAACCTTGAGACATGATTAAATACACCCTATAACACCTATGAAATCAATCCATTAAGTTTTATTTAGGTCAAAGACTTGATTTCATAGAGGATCGCACAATTTGGAATTCATTTGATAAAAAGTCAATTGTGCCCAAAAGTCAAAGTTTGACTTTTTATTTTTTGATCAATTATGGTCCCCTAACCCTAAAATGATGTTAATGTGTGATTGGAATCATCATTCATCAAGAAAAATCAAGAAAAGTGGGATAACTTATAAAAGGGGTAACCATAAAAAACTTAGAAATTTTCTAAGTTATGGAACAAAGTGGCTAGGGTACCAACTTCCAAGGATCATAACTTGAGATCCAAGCAACCATTTTGGCTGATCCAAAGATTGATTTGTAGCTCTCATGGTATGCTTTAAAAGTGTCAACTACACCTCATTCTAATTCATCATGGATTTTGAGTTATGGTTGGATCAAAATGGCTGAAAACATGAAATGTCACTTTTTCCAACACTTAGTGAAATTTTCACTAAGTCAGAATCTGTTTCACTTTTTTCAAAATATAAGGGCATTTTTCACTTAGATCCAAAAAGTGTCAGGACAAACTATTATCACACATATGTTGTATCATATGAGAGCTTTCCAAAATGGCCAAGAACCCCATGAAATTCCATTTGAGCTAAGAGTTATGACAGTGGCAATATGCCTTGCTACAACTGTCATAACTAGGCAGATTTGTGCATTTTTCTCGATTTGAGCAATTTGTGCAAATGAAAAACAAGTTTATCCATCTGAACACCTCAGGGAGAGGCCAAGGAGGAACAAACACTGATCTATAAGCCTCCCAAGTCTTTGGAACTAAAAATAGCATGCCAAACCTAAAAAACCCTAAAGAGGGGACAAGACTCCAATTTTGTTTTGGAGCATTCAATGGATGCACCAAGGTGGCATGAACTGAGCCATTTCCAACTGAATGAGTCAAGGATGAGTTCTGAATCAAAGAACCATAGGCCTGTGCTCTAACCTCTAGTCAATGGCTAGAGGAGACTTGGATTCCTATTGATCAACATTTGCCAAACCTCTGCAGTAGTTGCCATTCACTATTACAGCCAAAACAAACTTGCTCTACTATAAATAGAGCTCATTTATGCTCAGTTTAAGTACACCAAAGCACTACAACACTTGCTTTCCTCAAAATCTCTTTCTCTAGGCAAAAATGCCTTCTTTAGCAAGGTAACTCTGAGTTTTTGAGTTAGAGAGCAATTCCATCATAGCTCATGATCCAAACACATCCAATATGTCATATCTAACTTGTCCAATCTCTTATAAGTGACCTGTAACACCAAAATCACAAAGTCCCCTCTCAAAACCTCAAAATAGGACTTTTTTGCATTTTTCAAGCCGTGTCTTGATTCAGTCACTTTCAAAACCAGATAAAGCCTCAAACACACTCCAAATATCATCCTTGAACTGTCCCAAATGGTTCCCCACATCTGGAACACCACTTGAGAGAGTTGCTATTTTGGTCACTTTTGCCCCTTTTACAAGAAAGGGCCAGTTTCCATTCCTGAGGTTTCCAGCTGATTCCAATCATCCTAAAAGCTTCTAAGGGATCATTTGAGAGTGTTCAAAGCATCAAAACATTTCTGGAACAAAGCCCATGACAGATTGTCCATAAAGCTCCCAAAGAGTTAAGCATCTCAACTTGAACTCTTTAAAATATGCATTACTTTGAAGTCCACTGATCATACACATCTCATACATGTTATATATGTTGTGTTTGGACCAATTCATCATGTGATTCATGCCTATACCATGAGGTAGCACAGAAAATGCAAGTGGAGGCCTATTTCAAAACCACTATCGGGTTTTAAAATGGGGACCTCATCTGAAAAAAACACCACCACCATTGGATTCCTTGTGAAATTCTAGGCAGGATAGACCTAAATTTTGTCCCAATCCATGGAGAAATGAGAAAGTTACAAGCTTCACGTTTTTGGCTAAAACCTTGCCTTGCCTTGCCTTGGCCAGGCCAAAAACAAGGCAAGCCTTGTATATTTGTGGGTGGGCTTTGATACACGGATGTATCACCACCCTAGTGGTAGAGGGCGCGCACTGCACACAAGAGGTCTGGGGTTCGAATCCCCCTCGCCCCAGATCCTCTTTTTTACCACTTTTTCATATTTTTGTCATTTTTCTTATTATTTTTAATGATTTGAAAAATTAATTACTCCCTCATTTTTAATTATTTTTTATTGGTTCTTTTTGCAAAAAATCACAAAAATGTTGAAATATTTTATTACACAAAAAAAATCAAATTTATATTATTTATTTAATATAGTTGGTATTTTTATGAATAAATTTATTTTTAATTGTTTTTAAACATTTTAAAAGTGAATATTCATCTTGAAAAATCAAAACCAAATGAGTTTTAATTCATCTTGTGATTAAAACCTCATTTTTCAAACCTTAACCAAAAATCACAAGTTGTTTATTTCAACTTATTTGGTATCTTTATCATTTTAATTAATATTCTTTGAATAATTACTTTAAAAATGATGAAATTAGGGTTTTGGTTGATTCCACCCTCATCAATCATTTTCAAATACTCATGGGCCTCTAGTAGAGTGTAAGAACCAATCCCATTTTAACCAAAACAAGTTTGGGCCTCAGATATTGTATAAGTCCCTCCGCGTTAACAGAAAAATCTCGGCGCAATCGTCAGTTCAAAAATCAAATCATCTGGGCCTACCCTCATGTTATAAGCCCCATTTCTTTCCTTTAAATTTCCATGGGCATCTAATAGAGTGTAAGACCCAACCCCTTTTTGAAACCAAAATGATTTAGGCCTCATATATTGTATAAGACCCACTGTGTTTTCAAAAACCTCGGCGCGATGCTGTTGCCAAACAAATAACCCTAGGCTTCTCCTTGAGTTGTAAGTCTCATCCCCTTGTACATAAAAACTTTTTGGGCCTCTCCTTGAGTTGTAAGCTCCAACAATCTTTTCAAAGCACTTTCTCCTTTGATTTTGAATTTAGATATATGTTGTTATTAAAACTTTATTTGTTGAACAACTAACAAAACAACATGGAAGCTCTACAACGGGTAAATGTTTATCTGCTTTCATTTACTGTTTTCATATGTATATAACTGTATTGTGGGGCTGCTACACTGTAAGTCTTTTTTCACATCCTTTTATATCCTCGTCACATATCCACTGTGTAATACTAGTATAGTTATTTAGAGTTTTCTCCGGCAACTACGTCTAGCACTAGGTAAAGCCTTGTTGGTCACTCTTAAATACAAACAAAACTAGATCCCCCATAGGATTCCAGATACAGTCTTCCCTCCTCTTGGGGTTAAACAATATGGAACAAAGAGAAAGGCAGTATTCTCGGTGAACCTTTTCTCAGACTGTCACCCCTAGAAATTGTCAAAGAAACTCTAACTCCCCAGAGATGATCTTTTCTCCGTGAATGGCATCTCTTGAGTTTCTTCCAAATTCTTGAACTTTCTTGGAATGATCTCTTCTCTGTGAATTGCATTTCTTGAATTTCTCTTGGTTTGGAGACCCACAGGCTTCCTAAAAGCATCCCCGCCTCCTCTTGGGCATTGTACAAGGACCCTTCGGCTTCTTAGAAGTTCTCATGCCTTCTCTTGGGCTTAATACAAGGACCCTGACGACCTCTTAAAGGTATAAGACAGAACTTAGTCATCCTTTACTAGAGCAGTCTATCCCGCGTCAAAACTCTGGCCAGTGTAGGGTTGATACTCATCCCTTAATGCCCGCGCCTCCTCTTGGGCATGGTACAAAAGATAAAACTCTAGACTTGGACAGTATAAAACTCTTGAGTCTTAAAGACATTCTTAAGTTCATGTCAAACATAGTAAAGAACACCGATCACTCTGGATCAATCTCCAGCAGAAACCCGATCTCTCTCATGAGAGTTCCCCATACTTGGACCCGCTTCAAGATCTCAATAATCCTCAGCAGTAAGTCAGACTCCTCTTGGGCTTTGTACAAATGATTCTCCCCAGTGGAGCTAACCTTTTTAGACTCTCTTGTTGAGTCAATCACCTTTAGCCTCCGTCTTGGGCTTTGTATAAGACACATAAGAACACTCTCTTGTTGAGTATAAAAGACTCTCTTGTTGAGTCACCCCTTTTTAGCCTCTGTCTTGGGCTTCTTACAAGACATATAAAACACTCTCTTGTTGAGTATAAAAGACTTTCTTGTTGAGTCAACCACTTTTAGTCACCGTCTTGGGATTTGTACAAGACATATAAAACACTCTCTTGTTGAGTATAAATGACTCTCTTGTTGAGTCAATCTCCTTTTAGCCTCAATCTCGGGCTTCGTACAAGACAGAAAATCACTCTCTTGTTGAGTATAAAAGACTCCCTTGTTGAGCCAAACAACCTTCAGACTCTCTTGTTGAGTCAATCACATGTTCAAGACTCTTGTTGAGTTAACCTTTTTAACCTCCGTCTTGGGCTTTCTACAGGACAGATAAAAGTACTCTCTTGTTGGGTCAAACCCTTTCAGCCTCCATCTTGGGTTTTATACAAGATACATTCTCCCCAACGGAGTCAAAATCCCTTTTAGCCTAAATCTTGGGCGTTGTACAAGACAGAAAGAACATTTTCCCCAGAAAAGTCAAACTTCTAGCCTCCTCTTAGGCTTTGTATAAAGAAACCCCCGGTTGAGCCAATCAACCTTTTAGCATCAAATTTGTGCCATGCTCACAGCATACAAACATCAATAACTCCTCTTTAGAGATGACAAATTCTCTCTCATCCAAAACCCTTTAGCTTCACATCTTGGGCTTTGAACAAGATACAAACCACCTTTAGCTTAATGTCTTGGGCTTTGAACAAGACACCAAAACAACCTTTTTCCTCCCATAGAATAGGAGGAACTACGATCGCTCTGATTTCCCTGTTTCGGGAATACGTAGGCATAAGATTGCAAAAATCTTAGCGAGCATACTAATAAAAAAAACCCAAAATCCCGTACCTTCATACATCCATCAAAAGCATCAGACCTAACACCTTACTAGAAACCTAGCCAATAGTACCAAAGCGATAGTGATTCGAAACCACAAAAATCGTACTACAGGTTTCCTCCTCATTGTGAGGAGGAGTGGGGTGCTACTTTTTTATTTCTTATTTATCCCATGAAGCTGGAAGGGAAAAGGAAGCTATCTAAAACTAACTTTGCACGCGAATGTTTAACTGAACAAACGCTTAAAGAGATTGGGGGGTCCGGGGTCAGGTTATACAATGGGGAATTATCAATTACCCATCCTATATGTGGTTATCCACAGGTTGTTAGTTTTAGGTTTTGCTTTGTACTTGATGGTGTTTATCCGGAAATGGGTTGGGAAAGTTTCTTGGGAAATATGAGAGAGAGAGAGAGTGTGAGTTGAGTTGATGTTCGGGTTTTCCGATGTTTTTGGTAAGGTACTGGACCTAAGTTTTGATTGGTATGAAGGTACTGGACCTGAATTTTTTGATTGGTATGCTCGCTAAGATTTCACAATCTTATGCCTACGTATTCCCGTTTAAAGAAACAGGGAAATCAGAGCAATCGTAGTTCCTCCTATTCTATGGGAGGAAAAAGATGTTTTGTTGTCTTGTTCAAAGCCCAAGATTGAAGCTAAATGAGTATTTGTGTCTTGTTCAAAGCCCAAGATTGAAGCTAAAAGGTTTGACTGAGAGAGAATTTGTCATCTCTAAAGGGAGACATCTCGTCTGTTTATCACAACTGTTGGGCGACCGTTTATAAAGGAGGATTACTTTAACTGGGATATGTGAATCCAGCAATGCCATAATTTCCTTTATAGGGGATTTGTCCTGAAGGGGAAAACTTTAACTCAGTGTTGAGCAATGCCATTTTTCCTTAGGAATTTCCATGATAAGAGAAGGACAGTGGCGTGGATGTAAACAATCCAGAGGCTTGCCGCTTACAGCAATTAGATGAAAGAGAGGATTTACTAGGATAAAAGATGGACAACAGCTTGGATATTTAAATCAATAGGTGTGCCAGTTACAACAGTTATCTGGGATTCAAGTTTGTTTTGAACATCTGTTTTGATAAGTGATATACAGTGAAATGACTTCCTATAGAGAGATTTTGATTTCCTCTAAAGGGATGTTGATTTTTGTGTGCCTTGATCAAAGCCCAAGGTTGAAGTTAAGAGATTGATTGATTCTACTGGGGAAGTCCTTATACAAAGCCTAAGAGGAGGCTGGAAAAGACTGACTCAACAAGAAAGTGTTTATCTGTCTTGTACAAAGCCCAAGATTAAGGCTAAAAGAGACTGACTCTTTTGGGATATCTTTATACAAAGGCGAAGAGGAGGCTAAAAGTTTGACTTTTCTGGGGAAAATATTTTGTCTGTCTTGTACAAAGCCCAAGATTGAGTCTAAAAAAAACTTTACTGACTCGGCTGAGGATATTTTAGGTGTCTTGTACAAAGCCCAAGATTGAGGCTGAAAAGCGTTTAACTCTATAAGAGAATGCTTTTATCTGTCTTGTACAAAGCCCAAGATTGTGGCTGAAAAGGATTGACTCAACAAGGGAGTATTGAAAGGTGATTGACTCAACAAGAGAGTCTGAAAAGGTTAGCTCCGCTGGGGAGAATCATTGTACAAAGCCCAAGAGGAGGCTGACTGGGCTTTAGAAACCATGGGTTCTAACTCTGCTGGAGATTTATTTAAAATGACCAGCGTTTCTCTAGGGAACTTGAGAATGTATTTGAGACTCAAGAAGGGATGAGACTGTCCAAGTCTACTGGTGTGGAAGAGTTTATCTTTGTATGATGCCCAAGAGGAGGCAGGTGTTTTAAGGGATGAGAATCAACCCTAAAATGGTTTGAGATTTTGACACTGGAAATACTGCTCTAGAAAAGGATGACTAAGTTCTGTCCTATACCTTTAAGAGGTCTTCAGGGTCCTTGTATTAAGCCCAAGAGAAGGCATAAGAACTTCTAAGAAGCCGGAGGGTCCTTGTACAAAGCCCAAGAGGAGGCGAGGATGCTTTTAGGAAGCCTGTGGATCCAAACTTAAGAAGAGTTCAAGAAACGTTTCACCGAGAATAATCTTTTCTTTAGTGAACAATTATAGGGTTTGAAGAAATTCAAGAGAGGTTTCACCGAGAATTAATCCACTCCGGGGAAATTAATTTCTTTGACAATTTCTAATAGTGACAGTCTAAGAAAAGTTTCACTGGGAATAATGCCTTTCTCTTTGTTCCATATTGTTTAAGCCCAAGAGAAGGAAAGCTTGTATCTGGAAATCCTATGGGGATCTAGTTTTAACTGTATTAAAGAGTGACCAACTGGCTTTACCTAGTTCTAGACCTAGTTGTCGGGGAAAACTCTAAGCAGATATACTAGTATATATACAGTTGATATATGACAAGTATTTAAAAGGATATGAAAGAAGGACTTACAGGTGAGCAAGCTTCCCATAATATAGTTATATATATAAAAGCATGTAAAGTAAAGCTGATAAAAACTTACAGGTGAGCAAGCTTCCATGTTGTTCAAACAAATACATACATGTATATGTGCAAGTACGTAAAAGAAAGCTGATAAAACTTACAGGCGAGCAAGCTTCCATAGCTGTATTGTTACTGGTTTAAGAAATTAAAGAAAGTTTTGATAATAACTGTATATCTGAACCTAAATCAAAAGGGAAGTTGCTTTTGAATAGATTGGGGCTTATACTCAAAGGGAGGCCCAAATGAAAAAACAGTAATCGTACCGTTGTTTTCTAAATTGTACTGGGGTGGTGATACATCCGTGTATCAAAACCACATGCGCGCTACCACTGGGGTGGTGATACATCCGTGTATCAAAACCACCCCATTAAATGATAAGTCATGCCTTGTTTCTAGGCCTGGGCAAGGCAAGGCAAGACAAGCTTTTGGGAAATTTACGTGAAGCCTCTAACTTTCTCATTTCTCCATGGATTGGGACAAAATTTAGGTGCATATGACCTAGAATTTCACAAGGAATCCAATGGTGGTCTTGGTTTTTTCAATGAGGTCCCTATTTTAAAACCTGATAGTGGTTTTGAAATAGGCCTATATTTGCATTTTCTATGCTAACACATGGTACAGGCAAGAATTACATGTCAAATTGGTTCAAACACAACATATATAACATGTATGAGATATTTATGATCAGTGGAGTTCAAAGCAATGCATAATTCAAAGAGTTCAAGTTTTCATGCACTTACCACTTGAAGCTCCTTGTGCTATCTGTCAAGTTCCTTGTGCCAGAAGTGATCCAATGCTTTGAACACTCTTGGTTGATCCCTTAAAAGCTTTTAGGATGACTTGAACCAGTTGGAATCCTCAGAACAAGTTTTGTCACTTTCTTGCAAAAGGGACAAAAGTGACCAATATGGCAACTTTCTCAAATGGTGTTCCAGATGAGGGGAACCATTTGGGACAGCTTGAGGATGATATTTGGAGTGTGTTTGAGGTTTGGTTTGGTTTTGAAAGTGACTGAATCAAGACATGGCTTGAAAAATGCAAAAAAAAAAGTCCAATTTTGAGGTTTTGGAAGTGGACTTTGTGATTTTGGTGTTTCAGGTCACAAGTGAGTGTTTGAACAACTTAGATACAATATATTAGCGGTGTTTGGATCATGAGCTGTGATGGAATTGCTGTCTAACTCAAAAACTCATAGATACCTTATGAAAAAAGGCATTTTGGCCTAAAGAGAGGGATTTTGAGGAAAGCAAGTGTTGTAGTGCTTTGGTGTACTCAAACTGAGCACAAATGAGCTCTATTTATAGTAGAGCAAGTTTGTTTTGCAAGCAATAGTGAATGGCAGCTACAGCAGGCCTTTGGCCAATGTTGAGCAAAAGGAATCTCAAGTCTTCTCTAGCAATTGATTTGAGGTTAGGGCACAGGCCTATGGTCATATGATTAAGTGTTGATCCTTGACTCATTTAGTTAGGAATGTGTCAGTCCATGCCACCTTGGTGTATCCATTAAATGCATTGCAACAAAATTGGAGTCTTGGCACCTTTTTAGCCTTTTTAGGTTTGTTATGGCTAAGGTAGATTCTTGGACTTTGTAGGCTTGGGGATCAGATCATTCTCCTTTTGTTTTACCCTCAGATGTGTCCAAAATGATGACAAGGCTTGGAGTTGTTCAAATTTTTCCAAATCGAGCAAAACAACAAAATCTTCCAAAATCTGCCTTGCCTAAGACAGTTGGAAATGGTGATCTTGAGGGATTCATATCTCCCTGCTCAGGTTGAGTTATGGGAGGCTCTTGTGCTTTTTAGAAAGCGCTCATATGATACAAAACATGTGTGATCATAGTTTGTTTTGAAACTATTTGGATTCAACTGAAAATCCATAAAGAATTGGAGTATGAGGTAGTTGAAGCTTTTGTAGAGGGTAGCAAGACCTACAAATCCAACTTTGGATCACCCAAAATGGTTGCTTGGATCTCAAGTTATGATCCTTGGAAGTTGGTACCAAAACCACTTTTATTTCATAACTTAGAAAATTTTTGGTTTCTCAAGGTTGCCCCTTTTGCAAGAAACCTCAATGTTCTTGATTTTTCTTGATGGATGATGATCAATACCATACATTAACATGGTTTTTGACTTAGGGGAACCATATTTGTGAAAAATTCCAAAAAGTCAAACTTGATTTTAGGCACAGTTGACTTTTTATCGGATGAGATCCAAACTGTGCAATCCTTTGTAAAATCAAGTCCTTGACCTTAATCAAACCTAATGGATGGATTCCATAGGTGATATAGGGTGTATTGAATCATGTCCCAAGGTTTGGGAGCATGTCCTGGTCAAAAGTCAAAGGTACAGTTGACTTTTTCCTTCAAAACCCTAATTGTGGTCCAGATGAAAATGAAACTTGTGAATCAAGCTTCTTGGATCAATCCATTGTTGCAAATGGATCAATGTAGTGTATTTGAGGCCCTTAAATCATGTCTTGAGGTCTTGGCTCATGCTTTGTCCCAAAAGTCAACTTAGGGGTGAATTAGGTTAAGAAACCCTAATTCCTGATTTTTGATGAATGCATCCCTTGAGGTTAAATTGACTTGATGATTGGGTCCATGAGGTCCCTTGGAGTATCTTGGGTTGTGCTTTGAAGAATTGGCTCATGCCCAGAGGAAAAATTCCATCTGGAGGCCTTGGTCGACCAAAACCCTAATTTGGTGACACTAGGGATCTTGAGGCTTGATCCACTTGGAATGCTGCAACCTTGTGCTTGATTCTTGATGTGGGAGTCCTATTGATCCTTTATGGGTGTTTAAAAGGTTAGACAAGTTTGAAGATCATGTCATTTCTTGATTTGATCCTTTGTCTAAGTGCTCTGAGAGGGCTGGAACCCTAATTCTTGATTATAGTGAATGCTCAACCATCTTTGAGGAGATTGATGAGGCATGAAAAGTACATCCATATTGTGATGATGATTTGCACAATGATGGGAAATCTTGGTGGTCAAAATTTGGGGTATGGCAGATGCCCCTATTTAATCTTCTTGGACCCGAAGGTGTGAATGAAGGTATTCGAGCATTCGGGGTGCAAGAGGATTAAATATTGGAATACCCAAAATTTTAATGGTTATTATGAAACGGCAGTTTGGTCATTCATCTTCTTTTACTAAGCAATGATACTTAGAAAAGGGTAAAACTTCCCCTCGATCCTGGTCTTCATCCAAGGAACTGGTCTCGGTTTCTGATATAAAC
Source organism: Lathyrus tuberosus (assembly GCA_022829125.1). NCBI lineage: Eukaryota > Viridiplantae > Streptophyta > Magnoliopsida > Fabales > Fabaceae > Lathyrus > Lathyrus tuberosus. The sequence goes on along the minus strand of JALAZF010000629.1, from coordinate 3,055,758 downwards.
TTCCCCTCGATCCTGGTCTTCAGCCACGAAACTAGTCTAAGTTTCCCTTTTGAGACAAACTTCCCCTCGATCCTGGTCTTCAGCCACGGAACTGTTCTAAGTTTCTTTTGTCAATAAACTTCCCCTCGATCCTGGTTTTCAGCCACGAAACTGGTCTAAGTTTCTTTTTGAGACAAACCTCCCCTCGATCCTGGTCTTCAGCCACGGAACTGGTCTAAGTTTCTTTTGTCAATAAACTTCCCCTCGATCCTGGTCTTCAGCCAAGGAACTGGTCTCAGTTTTTTTTCCGTCAAGTTCCTTCCTTGATAAGTGACGCTATGTGTAGCGGTTTTCCTCAAACTTCTCGCCGAATTTTTCCTGGGGAGACGCCATTTGATAGAAAAAGTCTTGATGTCAGACTTGATAGGGGTACCCTTTTGTCTGAGCTGTAGAGGTGTGCACACTTCTCTGTCGGAGATGCCATTTGTTGACTCTACTGGGGAAAACAAGTCTCTTGAAAAACTAATTCCTGCTTGGGGATACTACTTCATACTTTTCTTCGAGATCTTCTCAGAGAAATGCCATGTGATGCAATCCAATTTTGAGGTGCTGATGACTTCATTAACATTGACTTTCTGGAAAGAAAATCCAATGTGTTGTTGAGAGTCTTCGGTTGAGGGGCTTTCTCTGGGGATTTTCCTTAATCCGGGAAAGAGAAAATATAATCTTCAATGGTGAAGAGTGATGTTTGTCGAATGTCTTCTTGTCTTTCAGAGGCTCAAGTTATCAAAGTGGTCAAAGACCAGCTCCAATCCAGAAATGAACTGGGGAGAGAGATTGTTCAGACGTAACATTTCCTGACGAGGAAAAAACTGACAACTCGATTGAGAGGACTTTTATCACTTGGGGATAAGACTGACCAGGGTGATAGTGATGCAATATGAATATGAATCAATAATGCATGATGTATGTATGTTTATGCTAATAAAACTGACGTGACATACAAACTAGTGGATGAACATGACTGGATACTCGGCCACTGCGGGGGATGAAAAGTATCACTGGTCCAAAATAGCAATCCTGCCTTGCTTAGGAGAGATAGTCCCTGTAGGGAGAAAGAATAGTTCAATCGGTCTTAGGAGGTACGTACTCTGTCGGGGATATCAGATGAAACATGGTCTCTGACACAGTTGATCCTTCATTCTGGCGTACTAGTTTAGAAGGAGTACTTTGATTCTGCACTTTGAGGTTCAATCACCTTCGGAGAAGCGATCGATGTTCTTTCGATGTTCAACAGTCAAAAGAATTGCCATCTTTATTTTAAAAGCAGAAAAAATTTGACAAGTAAATTCATATTTGTTTTATTTCAAGAATCATTGATCATGTTAAAAATGTCATTCTGTAGAGCTAAAACAAATGAGAATTGCAAACAAAAGTACTAGGGCTCAAATTTTATTGATAGGATGGAAATCAGCCAAGCGCGTGATACCATAGAGTATTTACAAAGTTAGAAAATGTTAATTTACGGGAAAAGGGGCTACATTGAAACATAACGACCTTCATCCTTCTACCAACTTTGAATTCTGGACATCCTGAGCTTCTGTCGGAGATGACCTTGACTGGAGTTTTTCTGATGGATGGCATTACTGCTGAGGAGTTAAACTCATCAGACGTAGTTACTTGCCATTAATCCCTAACTTTTTCCTGGATTGTACTTTGAGATTTCCAATCCATCGGGTTGATTTTTTTTTGCTTATGTCTCTAATTTTTCCTGGATCACCCTTTTGGGTTTTCAATCCACCGAGACGTTTTTTGTTTTTGTTTTAGGCGAAGTATTTCTTGACTACATCAAAATTCGTGGGGTAGGAAAATTCTTTTCCATCCATGGTTGCGAGTCTCAAGGCGCCGCCTGAGAAGGCTTTCTTGACCACATAGGGACCGTCATAGTTCGGAGTCCATTTGCCCCGGGAATCAATGAGGAATGATTGTATCTTCTTGAGCACAAGGTCTCCTTTCTTGAAGATGTAACGCCCCAGTTTTGGTTAGTTTTATTGAATCGAGTCGATTTAATTATTTTTATTATTATATTATTTTATTCTTGACATTTATTTGTTAAAGTGTTATTTTTCATCGTGATTATGTTTTAGCGCGTTTTGGGAGCGTTTGCGAGATATTTGAGTGTAGGGGTATTTTGGTCTTTCGTTTGGGTAGATATTATATTTTTCATATAATAGAAACATAGAGAGAAAAATAGAGAGAAAAATAGAGAGAAAGAAAAGAGAAAGAAAGAAGAAAAGAGAGAAAAACTTGGAAAGGAAGAAAATCAATCAACCGACTTTTCAAACACGATTTAATCGGGTAAGGGTGCAAAACTCGGTTATAATATGTTTGTGTATGATTACTTGTGATATAAATGTTGTAGAATACTTGTTACCATGATTGGGTTATGTTCTGATTGTTATGTTTTGGTTTGGAAGTGTTTTGGGGGTTGAAATGTTAGTTGGGAGTGATCTATAGCGCTGCTGGGTTTTTCTGGTTTCGCAGGTTCGCACTGCGAATGGCCAGCGAAGGGGAAAGCGAACGTTCGGGTGAGGTTCGCACTGCGAAAGTTGTGTTGTTTTTCTTTCTGCCACGGTTCGCTGGGGGATTCGCACTGCGAAGGGGACAGTGAAGGTTCGCTGGGAGTTCGCACTGCGAAACTGTAGGCTATTTTCTTTCTGCCATGGTTCGCTGGGGCATTCGCACTGCAAATGAGGAAAGCGAAGGACTCGCTAGGATCTTCGCATTGCGAACATGACAACTTTTCTAAATTGTTTTCTTTATAACTGTTGGGTCGTAAGTCGGTTTGAGGCGCGGTTTGATGCGTTGGAGAGCTAATGAAATGTTATTTCTTATTAGAATGGTTTTGAGATTATGGGCCGATTTAATTATGTCGGGAATTGGAATAGTGTCGTTTTGCCGACTTTTACCGTCTTAACTGTGTGTAATTGATGTGTATCATGCAATGTGCTATTGATATATATGTTGTATGACTTGTGTGATGTTATATAATGTGAATACATGTGATGACCTGTTATGATGATGGTTTGTGGCCTAAGGGCAAGTAAATGCAATGTGTTATGTTTGATTATATATGCATGATTATGGATGTGTATACGTGTGCATTTGAATGTCATAAGTCATTGTATGCCAAGCATCATGATATGCATTCTTGTGATTTCGTGTGCCCTAGTGGGTGTGAGCGACGAAACGATTCCAGAGGGAATTCGCTATAACATCTTACGCCTTATACAAAGAGAACTGAAAGCAATGATTATAGACGATCATGAGCCTTATACAAAGAGGACCGAAAGCGATCAGATCGTGCGCCTTATTCAAAGAGGATTGAAAGCGATCCATAAACGTCGTGCGCTTTATACCAAGAGGACCGAAAGCGACGGGGAACATCGTTTTCCCGACGGGGAGTTACACTAAGTAACAAGCGATGGTTCCAATAGTTCCTGAGTGAACTAGTGATGAGATGATGGATGGATAGTACCGCATTGCATTGCATAGAGTCGTTGTGTCGGTCTCTATGCATTTGCATAAATCATGAATGGATGATTTTGTGTGGAATTGCGAATGGAATTGATGAGTTGAGATATACATATATATGTTGTTGGTAAAATGCATTTATTTGATTATATATGCCTTGGTGATGGAGATATGATGATATGCATTGTGTTGTTTTGCGTTTGAATTCTGGTATAAGTTGTGGTGAGAATATTACATGTGTATTTTGGTTTTATTATATAATTGTATGCAATTATATTTGATTGTGTTTCTCGCCCTTCTGCTATTTTAATGCTCTATGAGGCATTGCAGATTAGATGCTGGAGGTCTTTTTGTGAAGCTTAGGTCTTCATTCTTTTGTCGGTCGACTCTGATATGTAGTACCGGGTAGTCGGGGAGATCGTTGTGATTTATGTGTATATGTATATATATCTTTTGGATTGTATATGTATGGATCTGTGTATGACAGACAAAGTCTTTATGTGATATATATATGAGATTCAGTTGCAAATTTTCCGCTTTTATTCTGTATCTGATTTGTGGGTAGTAGGAATTAAGTTCCTCTGTTAATTGCTACCTGATTGTTGCATATCTTTATGAGCAGGTTTATTGTGTTTTGTCTCAATTGATGTGACACCTTCGTCTATGCCATAAATGTTTAATTATACTCTGATGAAAATTTTTTATAGCTTTATTTAATTGGGGGTATAGATTAGGGGTGTTGCATTAAGTGGTATCAGAGCCAGTCTGTGTCAGTTTGTGTCAGTCCTTGTTGGTCGTTGTGGTTAGGTGAGCTGTTTGTTTAACCATAGTTGTTGTTATTGGATATGAACAAAATATGGCTGGTAGGAATGATGCTGCTTTGGCTGCTGCTATGCAAGCTATGGCTCGGGCTGTGCAAGGCGCACCTAATGCTGCTAGGAATGATGAGTTCAGGAAGAAGAAACCGCCTGTCTTCAAAGGGAGGCATGATCCTGATGGTGCTCAGATTTGGCTGAAGGAGATTGAAAGGATTTTCCGATTGATGGATTGTGCTGAGGATCAGGAGGTGAGACTGGGTACTCACATGTTGCAGGAGGAAGCAAATGACTGGCGGGTTAGTACTCGTCAGGTGTTGGAAGCTGCAGAGGAAGAAGTCACTTGGGCTTTTTTTAGTATTGAGTTTCTGAGAAAGTATTTTCCTGAGGACGTAAGGGGAAAGAAGGAGATAGAGTTCTTGGAATTGAAACAAGGTACTATGTCTGTTGTTGATTATACTGCTAAGTTTGTGGAGCTTGTGCAGTTTTATCCACATTATGTTGAAGCGACTGCGGAGTTTTCTAAGTGTGTGAAGTTTGAGAGTGGATTGCATCCTGAGATTAAGCAGGCAATTGGTTATCAGAGAATTCGAAGGTTTTCTGATTTGGTGGATTGTTGTAGGATTTATGAAGAAGATAGCAAAACTCGTTCTACTCACTATAAGAGTGTGAACGAAAGGAAAGGGAAACAACCGTTTCGTAGTGGTCCTTATGTAACACCAACTGATAAGGGTAAGCAAAGGGGGTAATTTTGAGAGAAGGCCCAGTGGAGGAGGTATGTCTAATTCTTTGAGATGTTACAGATGGGGTGATTTGGGACATCGTCAGTTCGAATGTAGGAAGAATTTGGGTAAGTGCTCAAATTGTGGAGGTTTAGGACATGTAGCAGCTGAGTGCAAGAGGAAGAATGTGGCGAAGTGTTTCAACTGTGGGGAACCTGGTCATATTAGTACGAAGTGTCCGAAACCGAAGCAAGCTCCAGCTGGTGGGAAAGTTTTTGCCTTGGCGGGAACTCAGACTACTGGTGCAGATCGTCTGATCAGAGGTACTTGTTTTATTAATAGTACGCCTTTAGTTGCTATTATTGATACCGGAGCGACTCATTCGTTTATTTCGTCTGAGTGCACGAAGCGTTTGAATCTTTTGTTGTCTTCGATGGGTGGAGAGATGGTTATTGATACTCCAGCAATGGCGTCAGTAACTACTTCTTTGGTTTGTTTAAGTTGTCCTTTGACCATTTATGGTAAAGACTTTGAGATGGATTTGGTGTGTCTATCGTTGGAGGGTTTAGATGTGGTTTTGGGAATGAATTGGTTACAGTTCAATCGGGTTCATATTGATTGTTCTCATAAGCTGGTAAGATTTCCTTCTCTTGAGGAAGACGAGGACTCGAGTTTCTTATCTACCAAAGAGTTGAAGAAACTTTTGGCGGATGAAGCTCAGTTGTTTGGGTTGTTTGCATCGTCGACAGTGGATAGTCAAGTTTCACTTGATGTGTTTCCAGTTGTGTGTGAATTTCCAGAGGTGTTTCCTGAGGATATTTCAGACGTGCCGCCAGAGAGAGAGGTGGAGTTTTCAATAGATCTAATTCCTGGTACTAGACCTGTATCTATGGCACCTTATCGTATGTCGGCATCTGAGTTGGTTGAGTTAAAGAAGCAGTTGAATGAATTGTTAGAAAAGAGGTTTGTGAGACCAAGTGTATCGCCTTGGGGTGCTCCAGTTTTAATTGTGAAAAAGAAAGATGGAAGTATGCGATTGTGTATTGATTATTGCCAGCTGAATAAAGTGACGATAAAAGAATAAGTATCCTCTTCCAAGAATTGATGATTTGATGGACCAGTTGGTAGGTGCGTGTGTGTTTAGTAAGATTGATTTGAGATCAGGTTATCATCAGATTAGAGTGAAAGAGGAAGATATTTAGAATACGTCTTTTAGGACACGATACGGTCATTATGAATATTCTGTGATGCCGTTCGGGGTTTATAATGCGCCAGCTGTGTTTATGGAGTATATGAATCGTATTTTCCATGAGCATATGGATCGATTTGTCGTTGTGTTCATTGATGACATATTCATTTATTCTAAGTCCCGGGAGGAGCACGAGGAGCATTTGCGTGTGGTGTTGCAAATTTTGAAGGAAAAGAGACTTTTTGCCAAATTGTCCAAGTGTGAGTTCTGGTTGTCCGAAGTGAGTTTTCTTGGGCATGTGATTTCAGGTAATGGTATTGCTGTGGATCCATCTAAAGTAGAGGCAGTTCTACAATGGGAGGCTCCTAAATCGGTTACTGAAATTAGAAGCGTTTTGGATTTAGCTGGTTATTATCGAAGATTCATTGAAGGTTTTTCCAAGTTAGCACTTCCATTGACCCAATTGACCTGTAAAGGTAAAGCGTTCATTTGGGATATTCAGTGTGAGGAAAGTTTTAGTGAGCTGAAGAGAAGATTGACTACAACTCCGATTTTGATTTTGCCGAATCCTAGTGAACCTTTTGTGATATATTGTGATGCGTCTTTGATAGGGTTAGGTGGAGTGTTGATGCAAGAAGGTAAGGTTGTGGCTTATGCTTCGAGGCAATTGAGGATTCATGAGAAAAATTACCCTACTCATGATTTGGAATTAGCGGCTGTGGTTTTTGTGTTGAAAATTTGGAGGCATTATCTCTTTGGTGCAAGATTCGAAGTCTTTAGTGATCATAAAAGTTTGAAATACTTGTTTGATCAGAAAGAGTTGAATATGAGGCAACGGAGATGGTTGGAATTTTTGAAGGACTACGATTTTGGCTTGAATTACCATCCTGGTAAAGCTAATGTGGTAGCCGATGCGTTTAGTCGAAAATCGTTGCATATGTCCGCATTAATGGTTAAAGAGTGGGAACTTTTGGAAGCTTTTAGGGACTTGAGTTTGGTGTGTGAAGTGACATCCGACAGTGTGAGGCTGGGTATGCTAAAGGTTACTAATGAGTTTCTGTTGACCGTAAGCGAGAAACAGAAGTTGGATGTGAGATTTGTGGATTTGATGACGGTTGGTGAGCATGGTGTGAATGGTGACTTTAAAGTGGATGATAAGGGTGTTTTGAGATTTTGTGGTAGGATTTGTATTCTTGATGATTCGGACTTGAAAAGGATGATTTTAGAGGAAGGACACCGGAGTAATTTGAGTATACATCCGGGAGCTAATAAGATGTACCAAGATTTGAAGAAGATCTTTTGGTGGTCTGGATTGAAGAGAAATGTGGCTCAGTTTGTGTATGCGTGTTTGACGTGCCAAAAGTCGAAAGTGGAACATCAAAAGGCTAGTGGTTTGTTGCAACCATTGGATATTCCTGAGTGGAAATGGGATAGCATTTCTATTGATTTTGTAACAGGGCTGCCGAATACACAGAGGGGACATAATGCTATTTGGGTGGTTGTGGACAGACTGACTAAATCGGTGCATTTCATTCCGATTGACATCAGTTTTTCTTTGGAGAGGTTAGCTGAGATTTATATCAGTGTGATTGTGAAGCTACATGGTGTTCCGTTGAGTATTGTTTCGGATCGAGATCCAAGGTTTACCTCGAGATTTTGGGAAAGTTTACAAAAGGCGTTGGGTTCTAAATTGAGAGTGAGTTCAGCTTATCATCCACAGACGGATGGTCAGACCGAGAGAACTATTCAGTCGTTGGAAGATTTGTTGCGGGCTTGTGTTCTTGAGCAATGTGGTGCTTGGGATAGTTATCTTGCGTTGGTGGAATTCACGTATAACAACAGTTTCCATTCGAGTATTGGAATGGTACCTTTTGAAGCGTTATATGGAAGAAGATGTCGAACACCGTTGTGTTGGCATGAATCTGGTGAGAGTACGGTGGTTGGACCCGAATTGATTCAATAGACTACAGACAAGTGAGAAAATGAAGGCTTCTCAGAGTAGGCAAAAGAGTTATCATGATCGAAGAAGGAAAGATCTTGAGTTTCAAGAGGGTGATCATGTATTTTTGAGAGTTAAGCCGGTAACGGGTGTTGGTCGTGCATTGAATTCGAAGAAGCTTACTTCTCGGTTTATTGGTCCTTACCAGATATCCGCGAGAGTGGGTGCTGTGGCTTATCGGGTGGCGTTGCCGCCGAGTCTGTCGAATTTTCACGATGTGTTCCATGTTTCACAGCTTCAGAAGTATGTTCCGGATCCGTCGCATGTGAGTCCGATGGATGAAGTTGAGGTAAGAGAGAACCTTACAGTGGAGGCATTACCAGTGAGGATTTTGGATCGCGAGTTGAAGCGGTTAAGGGGAAAGGATATTGCACTTGTGAAAGTAGCGTGGGGAGGCGCTGCTGAGGGCAATTTGACTTGGGAGTTGGAGAGTCGGATGCGGGAGTCGTATCCAGAGTTGTTCGTCTCAGGTAATATTTCCGAGGACGAGAATTTCTAAGTGGGGGAGAGTTGTAACGCCCCAGTTTTGGTTAGTTTTATTGAATCGAGTCGATTTAATTATTTTTATTATTATATTATTTTATTCTTGACTTTTATTTGTTAAAGTATTATTTTTCATCGTGATTATGTTTTAGCGCGTTTTGGGAGCGTTTGCGAGATATTTGAGTGTAGGGGTATTTTGGTCTTTTGTTTGGGTAGATATTATATTTTTCATATAATAGAAACATAGAGAGAAAAATAGAGAGAAAAATAGAGAGAAAGAAAAGAGAAAGAAAGAAGAAAAGGGAGAAAAACTTGGAAAGGAAGAAAATCAATCAACCGACTTTTCAAACATTATTTAATCGGGTAAGGGTGCGAAACTCGGTTATAATATGTTTGTGTATGATTATGTATGTGTGTGTTGGATTGTTTGTGGTGTTCCATAGCTTTTCAATTCTAGGTCGGAACGATAGAATCGATGCGTTCGCGGTTGAAATGTGATATAAATGTTGTAGAATACTTGTTACCATGATTGGGTTATGTTCTGAGTGTTATGTTTTGGTTTGGAATTGTTTTGGGGGTTGAAATGTTGGTTGAGAGTGATCTATAGCGCTGCTGGGTTTTTCTGGTTTCGCAAGTTCGCACTGCGAATGGCCAGCGAAGGGGAAAGCGAACGTTCGCGTGAGGTTCGCACTGCGAACATTGTGTTCTTTTTCTTTCTGCCACGGTTCGCTGGGGGATTTGCACTGCGAAGGGGACAGCGAAGGTTCACTGGGAGTTCGTACTGCGAAACTGTAGGCTATTTTCTTTCTGCCATGGTTCGCTGGGGCATTCGCACTGCGAATGAGGAAAGCGAAGGACTCGCTAGGAGCTTCGCATTGCGAACATGACAGCTTTTCTAAATTGTTTTCTTTATAACTGTTGGGTCGTAAGTCGGTTTGAGGCGCGGTTTGATGCGTTGGAAATCTAATGAAATGTTCTTTCTTATTAGAATGGTTTTGAGATTGTGGGCTAATTTAATTATGTAGGGAATTGGAATAGTGTCATTTTGCCGCCTTTTACCGTCTTAACTATGTGTATTTGATGTGTATCATGCAATGTGCTATTGATATATATGTTGTATGACTTGTGTGATGTTATATGATGTGAATGCATGTGATGACCTGTTGTGATGATGGTTTGTGGCCTAAGGGCAAGTAAATGCAATGTGTTGTGTTTGATTATATATGCATGATTATGGATGTGTATACGTGTGCATTTGAATGTCATGAGTCATTGTATGCCAAGCATCATGATATGCATTCTTGTGATGTCGTGTACCCTAGTGGGTGTGAGCAACGAAACGATTCCAGAGGGAATCCGCTATAACATCGTACGCCTTATACAAAGAGGACTGAAAGCGATGATTATAGACGATCGTGAGCCTTATACAAAGAGGACCAAAAGCGATCGGATCGTGCGCCTTATACAAAAAGGACTGAAAGCGATCCATAAACGTCGTACGCCTTATACCAAGAGGACCGAAAGCGACGGGGAACATCGTTTGCCCGATGGGGAGTTACACTAAGTAACAAGCGATGGTTCCAATAGTTCCTGAGTGAACTAGTGATGAGATGATGGATGGATGGTACCGCATTGCATTGCATAGAGTCGTTGTGTCGGCCTCTGTGCATTTGTATAAATCATGAATGGATTGATTTTGTGTGAAATTGCGAATGGAATTGATGAGTTGAGATTTACATATATATGCTGTTGGTAAAATGCATTTATTTGATTATATATGCCTTGGTGATGGAGATATGATGATATGCATTGTGTTGTTTTGTGTTTGAATTCTGGTATAAGTTGTGGTGAGAACATTACATGTGTATTTTGGTGTTATTATATAATTGTATACAATTATATTATGATTGTGTTTCTCACCCTTTTGTTGTTTTAATGCTCTATGAGGCATTGCAGATTAGATGCTGAAGGTCTTTTTGTGAAGCTTAGGTCTTCATTCTTTTGTCGGTCGGCTCTGATATATAGGACCGGGTAGTCGGGGAGATCGTTGTGATTTATGTGTATATGTATATATATCTTTTGGATTGTATATGTATGGATCTGTGTATGACAGACAAACACTTTATGTGATATATATATGAGATTCAATTGCAAATTTTCCGCTTTTATTCTGTATCTGATTTGTGGGTAGTAGGAACTAAGTTCCTCTGTTAATTGCTACCTGATTGTTGCATATCTTTATAAGCAGGTTTATTGTGTTTTGTCTCAATTGATGTGATGCCTTCGTCTATGCCATGAATGTTTAATTATATTCTGATGAAAATTTTTTATAGCTTTATTTAATTGGGGGTATAGATTGGGGGTGTTGCATTAAGTGGTATCAGAGCCAGTCCGTGTCAGTTTGTGTCAGCCCTTGTTGGTCGTTGTGGTTGGGTGAGCGGTTTGTTTAACCATAGTTGCTGTTATTGGATATGAACAAAAAATGGGTGGTAGGAATGACGCTGCTTTGGCTACTGCTATGCAAGCTATGGCTCGGGATGTGCAGGGTGCACCTAATGTTGCTGGGAATGATGAGTTCAGGAAGAACAAACCGCTTGTCTTCAAAGGGAGGCATGATCCTGATGGTGCTCAGATTTGGCTGAAGGAGATTGAAAGGATTTTTCGAGTGATGGATTGTGCTGAGGATCAGGAGGTGAGACTGGGTACTCACATGTGCAGGAGGAAGCGGATGACTGGTGGGTTAGTACTCGTCAGGTGTTGGAAGCTGCAGAGGAAGAAGTCACTTGGGCTTTGTTTACTATTGAGTTTCTGAGAAAGTATTTTCCTAAGGACGTAAGGGGAAAGAAGGAGATAGAGTTCTTGGAATTGAAACATGGTAATATGTCTGTTGTTGATTATACTGCTAAGTTTGTGGAGCTTGTGTAGTTTTATCCACATTATGCTGAAGCGACTGCGGAGTTTTCTAAGTGTGTGAAGTTTGATAGAGGATTGCGTCCTGAGATTAAGCAAGCAATTGGTTATCAGAGAATTCGAAGGTTTTCTGATTTGGTGGATTGTTGTAGGATTTATGAAGAAGATAGCAAAGCTCGTTCTACTCACTATAAGAGTGTGAATGAAAGGAAAGGGAAACAACCGTTTCGTAGTGGTCCTTATGTAACACCAGCTGATAAGGGTAAGCAAAGGGGGTAATTTTGAGAGAAGGCCCAGTGGAGGAGGTATGTCTAATTCTTTGAGATGTTACATATGTGGTGATTTGGGACATTGTCAGTTCGAATGTAGGAAGAATTTGGGTAAGTGTTCAAATTGTGGAGGTTTAGGACATGTAGCAGCTGAGTGCAAGAGGAAGAATGTTGCGAAGTGTTTCAACTGTGGGGAACCTGGTCATATTAGTACGAAGTGTCCGAAACCGAAGCAAGCTCCAGCTGGTGGGAAAGTTTTTGCCTTGGCGGGAACTCAGACTACTAGTGCAGATCGTCTGATCAGAGGTACTTATTTTATTAATAGTACTCCTTTAGTTGCTATTATTGATACCAGAGCGACTCATTCGTTTATTTCGTCTGAGTGCGCGAAGCGTTTGAATCTTTTGTTGTCTTCGATGGGTGGAGAGATGGTTATTGATACTCCAGTAATGGGGTCAGTAACTACTTCTTTGGTTTGTTTAAGTTGTCCTTTGACCATTTATGGTAAAGACTTTGAGATGGATTTGGTGTGTCTGTCGTTGGAGGGTTTAGATGTGGTTTTGGGAATGAATTGGTTACAGTTCAATCGGGTTCATATTGATTGTTATCATAAGCTGGTAAGATTTCCTTCTCTTGAGGAAGACGAGGACTCGAGTTTCTTATCTACCAAAGAGTTGAAGAAACTTTTGGCGGATGAAGCTCAGTTGTTTGGGTTATTTGCATCGTCGACAGTGGATAGTCAAGTTTCACTTGATGTGTTTCCAGTTGTGTGTGAATTTCCAGAGGTGTTTCCTGAGGATATTTCAGACGTGCCGCCAGAGAGAGAGAGAGGTGGAGTTTTCTATAGATCTAATTCCTAGTACTAGACCTGTATCTATGGCACCTTATCGTATGTCGGCATCTGAGTTGGTAGAGTTAAAGAAGCATTTGAATGAATTGTTAGAAAAGAGGTTTGTGAGACCAAGTGTATCGCCTTGGGTGCTCCAGTTTTATTGGTGAAAAAGAAAGATGGAAGTATGCGATTGTGTATTGATTATCGCCAGCTGAATAAAGTGACGATTAAGAATAAGTATCCTCTTCCAAGAATTGATGATTTGATGGACCCGTTGGTAGGTGCGTGTGTGTTTAGTAAGATTGATTTGAGATCAGGTTATCATCAGATTAGAGTGAAAGAGAAGATATTTAGAAGACGGCTTTTAGGACACGATACGGTCATTATGAATATTCTGTGATGCCGTTCGGGGTTTCTAATGCGCCAGGTGTGTTTATGGAGTATATGAATCGTATTTTCCATGAGCATTTGGATCGATTTGTCGTTGTGTTCATTGATGACATATTAATTTATTCTAAGTCCCGGGAGGAGCACGAGGAGCATTTGCGTGTGGTGTTGCAAATTTTGAAGGAAAAGAGACTTTTTGCCAAATTGTTCAAGTGTGAGTTTTGGTTGTCCGAAGTGAGTTTTCTTGGGCATGTGATTTTAGGTAATGCTATTTCTGAGGATCCATCTAAAGTAGAGGCAGTTCTACAATGGGAGGCTCCTAAATCGGTTACTGAAATTAGAAGCTTTTTGGGTTTAGCTGGTTATTATCGAAGATTCATTGAAGGTTTTTCCAAGTTAGCACTTCCATTGAGCCAATTAACCTGTAAAGGTAAAGCGTTCATTTGGGATATTCAGTGTGAGGAAAGTTTTAGTGAGCTGAAGAGAAGATTGACTACAACTCCGATTTTGATTTTGCCGAATCCTAGTGAACCGTTTGTGGTATATTGTGATGCGTCTTTGATTGGGTTAGGTGGAGTGTTGATGCAAGAAGGTAAGGTTGTGGCTTATGCTTCGAGGAAATTGAGGATTCATGAGAAAAATTACCCTACTCATGATTTGGAATTAGCGGCTGTGGCTTTTGTGTTGAAAATTTGGAGGCATTATCTCTTTGGTGCAAGATTCGAAGTCTTTAGTGATCATAAAAGTTTGAAATACTTGTTTGATCAGAAAGAGTTGAATATGAGGCAACGAAGATGGTTGGAATTTTTGAAGGACTACGATTTTGGCTTGAATTACCATCCTGGTAATGTAATACCCCAAATTTTGACCACTTAGATTCCCCATCATTGTGAAAATCATCATCACAATATGGATGAACCATCATGCTTCATCAGTCTCCCCAAAGATGGGTGAGCATCCAATACAATAAAAATTAGGGTTTCAAGCCCTCTCTGAGTGCTTAGACAAAGGATCAATCAAGAAATGACATGATCTTCAACTTGTCTAATCTCTTAAATATCAACAATGGATAAAAAAGGACTCCCACTTCAAGGATTAAGCACAAGGTTGCTCCCTTCTAGGTGGATCAAGTCTCAAGATCGACAGTGTCACCAAATTAGGGTTTTGGTCGACCAGGGCCTCCAGATGGAAATTTTTATCTGGGCACAAGGCAATGATCCAAAACATGACCTAATATACTTCATGGAACCTCATGAACCCATGCATCAAGTCAATTTTGCCTCAAGGGATGCATTCATCAAAAATCAGGAATTAGGGTTTCTTGACCTAATTCACCCCTAAGTTGACTTTTGGGACAAACCATGAGCCAAGACCTCAAGAAATGATTTGAGGGTCTCTAATATACCATATTGATCCATTTGGAACCATGGATTAATCCAAGAAGCTTGAGCAACAAGTCTCAATTTCATCCGCACCACAATTAGGGTTTTAAGAGAAAAGTCAACTATAACTTTGACTTTTGACCAAGACATGCTCCCAAACCCTAATACATGATTGAATATACCATATGACACCCATGGAACATGTCCATCAAGTTTGATTTAGGTCAAGGACAAGATTTCCTAAAGAATTGCACAGTTTGGAATTCATTTGATAAAAAGTCAACTGTGCACAAAAGTCAACTTTGACTTTTTGAGATTTTTCACCAAAATGGATTTTTAACCCTAAAATGATGTTAATGTATGATTTGAATCATCATTCATCAAGAAAAATCAAGAAAAGTGAGATAACTTGTAAAAGGGGTAACCATAAAACTTAGAAATTTTTCTAAGTTAAAAATAAAGTGGCAAAGGTACCAACTTTGAAGGACCATAACTCCTAAACCACAAAGCCATTTTTTCTCATCCAAAGATGGATTTGTAGCCCTCATTATCACCTACAAAAACTTCAACTACAAGTCATTCCAATTCATTAAGGATTTTGAGTTATGGAGTGATCAAAGTGGCTGAAAAGTGAAAATGTCACTTTTTCCAACACTTAGTGAAATTTTCACTAAGTCAAATTCTGCCTCACTTTTTGCCAAATGTAGGGGGATTTTTCACTTGGAATCAAATGAGATCAAAACCAAACTTGTTTAAACAGTTGTTGTATCATGTAAGAGCTTTCCAAAATGGCCAAGAAGATTGCCAAATTCAACCTACACCATGAGATACAACATTGCCAAGTTGCCTTGCTGAAATCTGTCAAGGCAAGGCAGAATTTGCAACTTTGGTCGATTTGCCAAAATCAGCCAAATTCAATTGCTCCTATCCACTTGGACACCTCAGAGGATTGAATCTAAAGGGGACAATCACTGAGCCAAGCCTCCAAAGTCCATGGAACAAGAAATAGCATGTTGAACCTAGAATGGCCAAAATAGGGACAAGACTTCAAATTTGGAATGAGGCATTCAATGAAACCATCAAGGTGGCATGGACTGAGCCATTCTCATCTGAAATCAGTCAAGACTTATCCAAGACCAAGGGAACCAAAGCTCTGTGCCCTAACCTCTAGTCAATGGCTAGAGGAGGCTTGGATTTTCATTTGCCAACATTGGCCAAACCTACTTACCAGCTGCCATGCACTATTCCTTGCAAAACAAACTTGCTCTACTATAAATAGAGCTCAATTGTGGTCAGTTTGAGTACACCAAAGCCATCTAACAGATGCTTTCCTCAAAATCTCTTCTTTCACTCCAATTTTGCCTTCTAAGGCAAGTCACTATCGGGTTTTGAGTTTGAGAGCAATTCCAATCAAACCAATCACTCACACACCTCACATACATCACATATAAGCTGATCAAACACTTAGATTACTTCTGAAACATCAATTTCACAAAATCACCAGCTGGTTGCTCAAGGTTTTAACCAAAGTGCAGCTGAGGTACCACAAAATGATCCAGCCAATTTCAATCAAGTCCAACCATCCAAACACAATCCATAGGGTGTAGGGAAGCTGTTCAGATCTTCACCACTCATCTGTAACACCTCCAAATCAAAAATCACTTTGAACTTGCTGTCACGACTTGGAGGTAAGCACATACTTGGTCATCTCTCAATCTATGCATATTTCCTCGCACAATAATTTGGCCATATGTTCATAATCATGCATGGAATGTTTTCCCTCAATTAATTGCATTGTTTGAATCGTGTATCAAAAATCCCAGCCTTCATGCAGAAATTAGGGTTCTTGAGGTCTCTTCGTGATTTCTTGTTGTATGTTTAATTTAAATGAAATTAAAGTACATAGACATGATCGTGAGGTTGAGGCGAGCATAATGATATGTGGATTGCATGATATGATTACGTATTCATGGAGATTGGATAGAAAATGCAAATCTGAGAAACCAAGAACACGCGCGTGTTCTTCAGCTTGTTCTTGGCGCCATTTTTAGAAATTCAAATATTTGAATTTTGTGATTTTGTTTAATTGATTCAAAAATTAATTTCTCTCTGAGTTTTAATGATTTTGAGTTGATTCTTTTTTTAATAATTCACAAAAATGTTAAAATATTTTATTTTCCCAAAAAATCCCAAAAATATTATTTATTTCATATAATTGATATTTTTGTAAAGAATTAATATTTTGATTGTTTTTGACATTTTAAATATTTTTTCTACATTGATTTTGCAACTTTTAATGCTTTCCAATTATTTTGTAGGTCAATACTTAATTTTTGAAGCATTAATCCAAGATCACAATTTGTTTTCCATGTGTTAAACAATTTTTGATCATTTTAATTGAATTTTTATTCAATTAAATACATTTTGAAAACAAATTAGGGTTTTGGATTAATTCAACCCTCATAAATCATTTTCAAAACTCTTTGGGCCTCTTGAGAGAGTGTAAGACCCATCCCCCCTTGTACAAAAACATTTTGGGCCTCACTCATTGTATAAGTCCCTCTGTACAAGTAAACGGCGCGATCGTCGCCCGTTTAAAAATAAAAAAATCATCTGGGCCTCTCCTTGAGCTATAAGACCCATTCAAAACACTTTGGGCCTCTATTAGAGTGTAAGACCCAATCCCCCTTTTAAACAAAACATTTTGGGCCTCACTTATTGCATAAGTCCCTCTGCGTTAAAAGAAAACCTCGGCGCGATCGCCATTTTTAAACGAAAAATCATTTGGGCCTACCCTCGTGTTATAAGCCCCTCTCTTTTCTTTAAACCTTTTTTGGGCCTCTTGAGAGAGTGTAAGACCCATCCCTTTGTATAGAAAACCTTTTTGGGCCCCAGTCACTTGTATAAGTCCCGCTGTACAAAGTCAAACAGTGTGCTCACTGATAAAACCCTGTGCCTCTCCTTGAGCTGTAAGCCCCAAATCTTTCTTTTTCAAAGCACTTTCTCCTTTGATTTTGAATATACTATTGTTTTCAATCTTTCTTTGTTGAACAACTAACCAAACAGCATGGAAGCACTACAACCGAGTAAGTGGTTATCGCTTTCATTTACTGCTTTCATATTATAAACTGTATTGTGGGATTGCTCACTGTAAGTCTCTTTTCATAAACTCATATCTACTGTGTAATAATAGTATAGATATTTCGAGTTTCCCCGGCAACTACGTCTAGAACTAGGTGACGCTGTTTCATTTATTCGTAGAAATAGACGCCTAGATCCCCAATAGAAGCACCAGATACAGTCTTCTCTTCGGCTGTCCTACTTAGGAATCGTCAAGAAGCTCTACTCCCCAAGATGAATGTATTCTCCGTGAATGGCATCTTTGAGTTTCTTCCAAATTCTCGAACTTTCCTGACTTGATCTATTCCTTGTGGATAGCTTGCCTTGAATGTCTTGGGGTTTGGGTACCCACTACGGTCATAATCTTGGACCTTAACTAAGGAACCCTCTTCAAAAGCTAAAAGTCGCTGGATAGTAAACCTCGCACGTTTACCAGTGGTTTTTATCTTTAAAAGAGTTATCTCTCCTAATGGAAAGGAGATGATAGACCCACGGGCTTCTTAAAAGCATCGGCCTCCTCTTGGGCATTATTCAAGGACACTACGACTTCTTAGAAGTATTCACAGCCTCCTCTTAGGCTTCGTATAATGATCTCTTCCTTCGGGAATGATAGCCTCCTCTTGGGCTTCGTACAAGGACCCGTCGGCTTCTTAAAAGTTTCCAGCCTCCTCTTGGGCTTCGTACAAATTGTCCCGACGACCTCCTAGAGGTATAGGAACAGAACCTAGTCATCCTCATAGAACAGTCCTTTCATAGAGTCTACTACTGTTTCTCATAGCATAGTACAAAAGAAAAAACTCTAGACTTGGACAGTCTAACTTCCTTGAGTCTCAAAGACATTCTCAAGTGACCCCCTTCGTTAAATAGGAAGGAAACCCGCAGACTCGGACAGCCTCAATACCCTTTGGATTTCCCGTTTCCTCAAAGAGAAGGAAATATCCCTGATCCTCAAATCAAATCCCTGAGTACAATGTTGCTCATATAAGAACTGATTTTCTCTTTTAAAATCAGTATATTGGATCTGTTACTCTACTGAAACAAACCTTTAGCCTCCATCTCGGGCTTCGTACGAGATACAAAAACACTCTCTTGTTGAGTATCAAAGACTCTCTTGTTGAGTCAAACTTTTAGCCTCTATCTCGGGCTTCGTACGAGACACAAAGACTCCCTCGTAGAGTCAAACAAACAATAGCCTCTATCTCGGGCTTCGTACGAGACACAAAGACTCTATCGTCGGGTCAAAAACTTTTAGCCTCTCTCGGGCTTTGTACGAGACACAAAATAGCCTCCTCTTAGGCTTTGTATAATGATTTTCCTAGCGGAAATTAGCCTCTTCTTAGGCTTTGTATAAGAAAACCATTGGTTGATCCAATCAACCTTTTAGCATCAAAGCTGTGCCTCGTTCACAGTACACAAACATCAACAACTCATTTCCCTTCATCTAATCGCTGTAAGCGGCAAGCCTCTGGATCATCTACATCCATGCCAATGTCCCTCTTTTAGCATGTAAAATTCCTAAGGAAAGATGGCATTGCTCTACACTGAGTTAAAGTCTTCTCCTTCAGGTTAAAACCCCTTTTAAGGAAATTATGGCATTGCTCGGATCCGCGTATCCCAGTTAAAGTAATTCTCCTTCTCCCTCTTTAGAGATGAAAAATTCTCTCTAAAGTCGAGGTCTTTCAGCTTCATGTCTTGGGCTTTGAACAAGACACAAATAGACCTTTCAGCTTCACATCTTGGGCTTTGAACAAGATACATACCACCTTTCGCTTCACGTCTTGGGCTTTAAAAAAGACACCAAAAACACCCATTTCCTCCCATAGAATAGGAGAAACTATGAACGCTCTGATTTCCCTGTTTCGGTAAACGGGGATACATAGGCATAAGATCGAAAGAAAAAATCTTAGCGAGCGCAATCAACAAAAAACCCAAATCCCATATCCCCGTCAATCAAAAGCAGTAATTCAAAAGCATCAGTCCTAACATCCTAATCCTTGTTCCCCGCCAGAAACCTTCTGCCTAGATAAAAAGAAAGAAAACTGTATTGGAAAAAATACAAATAACCAGTACAAGGCCCCCCCACATTGATAGCATTCGTAACCTAACAGACCGCTGTTTAAACTCAGTATGCAAGCAGGGTTAATTGGAGACATCTATTTCCCTTCCTTATTCAGCTCACAATAGGATAAAAAATGAATCGACCTGTAGTCAAAGCTCAGACCGCAGAGAGCGACCAGCGCTTAAGAACCGCGTCCAAAATCGCTCGCTACAGAAAAATGGCGCCCACCGTGGGGCCTTTCAAAGTTAGGTCTAGGCACGGTCTTCCTTTTCTTCACTTATGTGAATACCACAGATTGGGGCTTCCGCCGGGGAACCCATTTTCTGTCAGGAACTTAGGATTCTTAGCTTTATAAGTCTAGGATGATTAGGACAAATATATATACTGCTTTTCCTAATTGCTATACGTGTTTATTTTTCTGCTACTGGGAATGCGGGTGATGCCGTATGTGGAAAGAATGAGTATACACTTAAGATAAGTGATGGCGACGGGGTCGACCATCAACCTCAGTGGAGGCTGACCAACGCAACCCATTCACTCTTCTAGCCAATGGGCCGGTTGTTAAGTCTGAGAAGCTGAGGAGCCAAACCCTTTCGTAGTGCGGAAACTATCGGAAATAGTTGTTACGCGATACTACCCTCATTTGAGGCTGGTGATCTATTCTCGGTGAATAGCACTTACTCTAAGATTGCACACAACTCGCTGGCGATCCGCTTGTTGTCTGCCTTCCTAGGAGGAGCTGATGATAATGAGTACAGGTACAAAAATCACCCTAGTATAAACCTTTGGGGATGGGTAGAGCCTTGACTTCATGACAACGACCCTTTGACCCCATGTTTTTTCTATGTTTTTGTGTGCTGCATTCATGCGTCCATTTAATAAAACATTAAAACATTCAAAAAAAAACTTTCTCTTCTAGTCTTTCTGTTTTTCAAATTAAACTAAGACTGTGATTGCAAATATCAGTGAAAAAGATTACGCTAATGGATTTCGGTAGAAGGAGAACTCGCCAGTATACCTTCAAGGTTCCAAAACTAGGGGATTTGAGAAGGTTAGCAAGGATGATCGTTAACCCAGAGGCTTTCAGAGCCAAGCACGATGGTTTGCTACCACTGTTAAGAGTCCATGTGATTGAGGGAATCATGGATGCGCTCATTCAATTCTACGATCCGGTTTATCACTGTTTCACATTCCCGGATTACCAGCTATCACCAACGCTGGAGGAGTATTCTCATCTGATTGATCTACACATTACAGATCGAGCTCCATTTTCTGGACTGGAAGAAATTCCAAAGAATCAGATCATTGCAAGAGCAATTCATTTGGACGAGTCTGAGGTCAGGACTCACATGACCACTAAGGGTGGCATCCAAGGTTTGCCAGCCCAGTTCTTGACAAAAAAGGCTCTATACTTCGCTAGTATAGGGAACGGGACTGCTTTTGAAAGCATCTTTGTCTTGCTCACCTACGGGTTATTTTTGTTCCCCAACATCAATAACTTCGTCGATATCAACGCTATTAAGGTTTTTCTCATTGGAAACCCTGTGCCGACTTTGCTCGCAGATGCGTATCATTCTGTACACTTGGGAAATTTGTACAGCGGAGGGGAGATAACATGTTGTGTACCTCTGCTTTACAAATGGTTTATATCTCACTTGCCCAAGTCTGCTGTTTTTTGGGATATCAAGAGTGTCTTACGTTGGTCGCAGAAGATCATGTCTCTCACCAATTCCGATATAGATTGGTGTAATAGGATTTATGAGGGAATCAGAATCATTGACCATTGTGGAAACTTCCCCAGCGTACCCCTCATAGGAACTAAAGGAGGAAT
Organism: Lathyrus tuberosus; assembly: GCA_022829125.1. Taxonomy (NCBI): domain Eukaryota; kingdom Viridiplantae; phylum Streptophyta; class Magnoliopsida; order Fabales; family Fabaceae; genus Lathyrus; species Lathyrus tuberosus. The sequence continues at coordinate 3,034,247 of JALAZF010000629.1, read as the reverse complement.
CAACTATCATCCGATATTAGTTCTTCGTCAATTTGGATACCCGATGAGACACATCCCACTGGGTGTTCACCTGGAAGGTCTTTTCTTCAAGGAAGGAGAAAACGACAGAGCACTAAAGATGGAAATAGTGCAAGCTTGGAAACATGTTCATAAGAAAGGACGAGAGTCTCTGGGAAAATCGGACTGTGTCTCGGTGGAGCCTTATCTCCACTGGGTACAAACCAGAGCTCTCAAGCTAAAGATGCCTTATCCTCGTTACGGAATTCTTCCACCAAGGGAAACTGTCATGTACTTCATGACGGAAACTGAAAAGCTTCAGGTTACTCTCAATAAAGTTCAAAAGGAAAGAAGATCTTGGAAAAACAAGTACCGCACCCTCGACGTAGAGTGTATCCAAATACAGCAACTACTAAAAGAGAAAGATGCTCTGAATGAAATTTTGGAGCAGCATGCTGTAGAGAATCAAGATGACCAAAGGAATTTGCTCACTCCTTTCACCTGGCAAAGGAATGACAACCCGACAACGGCCCAAGCGCCCCGGTCAAAGAAAAGGAAGATACCAGAATCAGCACCCGGTTTCTCCTCAGAGAGGACTCGGGACCCATTAGTTTAGGTTTCTGTTTCTACACTTTGTAATCTACTATATTTCCATTTCTGTAATCCTTTGGAATTCAATAAAAAAGGGCCTCCCCACTGTTTGATATTTGCAATCTAATTGTCGAAGTTTATTTTGATTAAACCAAAAAACAACAATTAATATAATCATTGCATTCATCTTTCTCACATCGCGTATTCTCCTTACCTATGAATCTCACGTTTGTGTCTCGATTCTAGAGTCAAACTGTCTCATTCGTATAATACTCGGGCCAATCGTCAGAAAAGGATGGATGATCTTGAGGAAGAAAACAGAGAGTTGAAAGAAGAGATCGACGCTCTGAGAGAGGATATGAGAAAGCTGCGTAATGACATGCAAGCCATGGCAGAAGCTCAGCTACAAAGAACTGTGATCTCAGAGATCACCTCAAAGAGCTGCAAGCCATTCGCGGTCAGGATCTATTTGGAAAGGACGCCGCAGACCTCTGCTTGGTCCCAAATGTGAAAGTACCGCACAAGTTCCAAGTGCCCGACTTTGAAAAATACAAGGGTAACTCTTGCCCTCAGAGCCATCTGGTGATGTACGCTCGGCGGATGTCAGCTCAGACGGAGAATCAGGACCTGCTGATTCACTACTTCCAGGATAGTTTAACCGGTGCCGCACTCAAATGGTACATGGGTTTAAACCGTACTACGATCAGTACATTCAAAGATCTTGGTACTGCCTTCGTCCAACAATACAAATACAATTTGGACATGGCACCCGACAGAGATCAACTCAGATCAATGTCGCAAAAGGAAAAGGAAACCTTTAAGGAGTATGCTCAAAGGTGGCGTGAAATTTCCGCTCAAATTTGTCCACCTCTTGAGGAAAAAGAGATGACAAAAATCTTCTTAAAGACCTTAAGCTCATTTTACTATGACCGAATGGTTGCCAGTGCACCCAGTGATTTCACCGAAATGGTCGGCATGGGCGTACGTCTTGAGGAAGCCGTCCGAGAAGGACGTTTGGTAAAAGACACTGGATTGACGAGCGGTACTAAAAAATATGGTAGTGCTCTCCCTAAGAAAAAAGAGCAAGATATTGGGAATATCTCTCTCAGAAAGCAAAGGCATCGTTATCAGCCAGTAGCAGCTGTTACTCCTGCTATCGGCCCCGCGCCTGTTCCTATGTATCAACCTCAGGTTGCGCAGAGCCAACCTGACCAACAAAGGACACAACAGCCTCTTCAGCAGGCTCGTCCTCCATATAACAACAACTGTATAATACGGCCACCAGGATTTGATCCTATACCCGTAACGTACGCAGAGCTGTTTCCGTTACTGCTGGCTAAGGGGCACATTCAGACTAAGTCTCCCCTTTCAGTTCCGGAATATCCGCCTTTTTGGTTTAAAGCGGATCAAACACGCCCTTATCATCAAGGAGGTTCAGGGCATAACATTGAGACTTGTCTCAATTTCAAATCCGACGTGCAAAAGCTTGTTAGGAGCGGGCTCTTATCTTTCAAAGATACGAATCCTAATGTTCTTACGAACCCGCTGCCTCAACACGAGAAAGCTGCAGTAAATCTGATTGAGAAAGAGACTAACAATGTCTATCAAATTCACGATGTACTCTTGTTGAAAACCAATCTGGTCAAGATGCATTGTAGACAGAGTGGATATGGCCATGTGCCACCTCATAATTATCACCAGTGTGATATCTGCTCTAAAGATAACCAAGGATGTTCGGTAGTGCAATCAGCTCTACAGGAACAAATGGATCTTGGATGGATCCAAGAGCACCGAGTTCGTGGAGTTAACATGGTTTACACGAATTCCAACGTCATTTAAAACCACGACATCCGTGCGATGAATGTCAACTTGGTGGCGATGCACTCAAGGCAAAGCCAGTATCATAATCTGCCGCGGCACGATTACAGTTCCTGTCTGATTTGCTCGGTAAACAAACAGGGATGCTCTTTCATACAAGAGGCCCTCCAGCGTCAGATGGATCTTGGATGGATCCAAGACTACCATGATAGGAACTCCTACCAAATCAACATGGTTCAGATCTTCGACATCCGCGTAATGGATACCAACCTGGTAGAGTTACATGCTGAGCAGGTCCGACTTGGATTCTTAATATCACATGACTATCAAAATTGTAAAGCGGGTTGCGAAAACGATCGAGGTTGTACCCTTGTCCAGGAGGCACTTCAGCACTTGTTAAATCCCTGGTGGATGCCAATCTATATGGACGAAGATACTCAGCAGATTAGTATCAATAATAGGAATCCTACTCGTCGTCAAAGTCAGGATGTCCGATCAATGGAAGGTAACCTAGTGAGGTTACATTGTATTCAAAGTGGGCATGGCCAGGTGCCACCACACAACTATGACAGTTGTAGCGTCTGTTCGGAAAGTAACCAAGGGTGTTACCTTGTGAGAGCAGCTCTTCAGGGTCAGGTCGATCATGGAGAAATTCATCCATATCCAGGTTCTGGACCCATCAACTGGACGCCGAACTACCTTGCCGATCAAGTTGAGGATGTTGTCACAATCTCTAGTCATCATAGGACCAGGGATGTTTTTCCCATCATTCCTCTACTTGATGAATCTAAAGTTCCCAACCAGGAACGGATCGAGATTACTTATGATGGTGAGAAAAATCAGAAGGTTCCCATAGTCATCTATCTACCGGGGCCACTACCGTATGAATCAGCTAAGGCAATCCCTTACAAATACGGTGCAACAATAATCGAGAATGGAAAGGAAATTCCATTACCCTCCATCGTGAATATTGCAGACATCAGTCGTGTAACGCGGAGCGGTCAAATCTTCAACCAAGGGGTTGCAGAATCCAACAAAGAAAAGGAACTTCAGTCGGAAATTCCTGATCCACTAGTCAGTCAATCTGGTAATCCTGACTTTTCAAAAGACAAAGATGAGATGCTAAAGCTCATCCAAAGGAGTGAATATAACATTGTTGATCAACTGTTACAGACTCCTTCAAAGATCTCAGTATTATTACTGTTACTCAGTTCAGAAGCACACAGAGAGGCTCTACAGAAAGTCTTGGAGCAAACCTTTGTGGAACAGGATGTAACAATCAGACAATTCGATAGCATTGTCTCTAACATCACTTCCTGCAATAATTTGGGATTTAGGGATGAGGAATTACCTGAAGAGGGTCGTCGTCATAACATGGCGCTCAACATTACAGTTAACTGCCAGGGCGATGCTTTAGCCAACGTACTGGTAGACACAGGGCCAGCCCTGAATGTTATGCCGAAATCCACTTTGACACAATTATCATTTAAGGGCCCTCCGATGAGAGTCAGCGAGGTCGTCGTCAAAGCATTCGACGGATCCAGAAAAACAGTTATCGGCGAAGTTGATCTTCCCATAACTATTGGTCCTCACACTTTCCAAATCACTTTCCAGGTCATGGACATCCGGGCAACATACAGTTATTTATTAGGAAGACCTTGGATACATCAGGCTGGAGCGGTTACTTCAACCCTCCACCAAAAGCTAAAGTTCGTTAAGAACGATCAACTTGTCACGGTTTGTGGGGAACAAGCCTTGCTTGTGAGTAACCTATCATCATCTGCTTGTGTAAAACCCGAGGAGGTTATTGGAACTCAGTTCCAAGCACTATCGGTGGGCAAGAACGATCAATCCGAAGAAGGAACTTCAATTTCTTCATACAAAGATGCTATCAAAGCGGTCGAGAGTACCGATACGACAGGATGGGGACGGTTTGTCATTCCTATTGACAATAAAACAAAGAAGGGTCTTGGTTTTTCTGCAACTTGTACTCAGACAGCCGCCAACGATGAAAGTCTTCATCCCTTTCAAAACTTCTTCCACAGTGGAGGTTTTCTTCACCCAGTGTCTCAGACAGTTCATGCTATCAATGAGGAAGATCCCTCTGACACAGATGAAGAATGGAAGTCCTACCTTAACAAGGACGGCTATATGTCTCAGGAAGAGGTGCCTATGCCTTTTTGCTTTCCTACAGAAAGTTCGAGATTTATACCAAGTTCAGATGTCGAAATGATCTACGGAGATTGTGATCCGGAAGGATGTCGTGCTCCACCAAATTCATTAGAGGAAGACACTCCGATGAAAGACAACTTTGACCACAATTACTATGGCCCAATGGATGGTCTGCCAATGTGGCAGCCTTACCCAGGAAACTTGGGGCAAGAAAGTCAGCCGAGTAATGAAACTCAGCTGAGCGTCATTGAACAGAATACCTGTGTCCCCGCCATGTCATGGGATGAACACTCAGGTCATTCGGAAACTACTCAACATGAAGATGAATTCACAACATTTGTAGGACTAGAATTCATCAACTATGCTTTTCCTGAGGTCAACGTCATCAAGAGGGATGACTTCTCCAATTCCAAAGAAGTTTGGGACACTTTGGGACAACCAAGTGGAAAATACGACTTTATGGTCAAGTACACCGCTCCCGAAAGCTCTCGTATCAGGCTCGAAGATATCCAGTCAACTGGATGGGGAGATACAGCTGAGAGCACAAATGCTATGCAAAATACAACAGAGGAATCCTCCTACGACAATTCTGCTTGGGAGACAGATTCCAATGATCCTGCACCACCAGAAATCAGCGTCATTTCTGAAGACAAATCAAGGAAGGTGCCAGACTTTGTGATTCACGGAGGAGTTCGCCGCCAATGGGTTGCTGTCGAGGTTCCGAAGGTCGTTCGCCAGTCAAAGTAATTGCCATCTTTAACCTTTCACCCTGCCCAGGTGAAACGGATGTTTTGATAGGGCTCGTTTTCTGTAAACTTCCCTCTTCGCTTTGCCCAAAGCGACAGAGTTTTGTTTTATAGGGCTGTAGTTTCAAGATTCGACTTGTTCATTAATAAAATAACGTCGTTCTGTAATTTCCGCATTAATTGTTGTTTTCTCTTTTTGCTTTTTCAGAAAATGGTAATCCTAAAAAACATTCAATAATAAAAACAAGGAGTAAAATAAATACACTGCACACACTTGCATTTTCTCTATCTCTTCTAAACACGAATTATCACGTCATGCAGATTGCTTGTTTTATACCCCGTTGAAACATACGATCCGATGCCTTCTCCCAACTTTGAGTTCCCGGTATTCGAGGTTGAAGAAGAAAATGACGACGAAATTCCAGAAGAGATCTCCCGACTACTCAGACAAGAGGAAAGGTCCATTGAACCTCACAAAGAGCCGTTGGAAACGATAAACTTGGGTTCAGAAAAAGAGAGAAAAGAAATAAGGATCGGAGCACTGCTCAGTCCAACTGTCAAAGAAAGTTTGATAAAGCTTCTCAAAGAATTCCCCGATGTATTCACTTGGTCCTATTAGGATATGCCAGGGTTGGATACCAGCATCGTGGAACATCACCTACCGCTAAGATCGGAATGTCCGCCAGTAAAGCAAAGGTTGAGACGGACTTACCCGGACATGGCCATCAAAATCAAAGAGGAGGTACAGAAACAGATCGACGCAGGTTTCCTCGCTACATCTGAATATCCTCAATGGTTAGCCAACATCGTACCCGTTCCCAAAAAGGATGGAAAGGTCAGAATGTGTGTTGATTACAGAGATCTAAACAAGGCAAGTCCGAAGGACGACTTTCCTTTACCACACATTGACATGCTGGTTGACAGCACAACAAAGTTCAAAGTATTCTCCTTCATGGATGGATTCTCGGGCTATAATCAGATCAAAATGGCGCCGAAAGACATGGAGAAAACTTCGTTCATTACCCCATGGGGTACCTTTTGTTACAAGGTAATGCTGTTCGGTTTGAAGAATGTCGGGGCAACCTATCAAAGGGCCATGACTACTCTGTTTCATGACATGATACACAAAGAAATCGAGGTATATGTCGATGATTTGATTGCAAAATCAAGAATAGAGGATGAGCACGTTGAACATCTGTCAAAATTGTTCGAACGTCTAAGAAAATTCAAGCTCCGCTTGAATCCTAACAAGTGCACCTTCGGTGTCCGTTCGGGGAAATTACTAGGGTTCATCGTCAGCCAGAAAGGAATTGAAGTTGATCCTGACAAGGTCAAGGCCATTCAAGAAATGCCTTCTTCGAAAACTGAAAAACAAGTCAGAGGATTCCTGGGATGTTTGAACTACATCTCCAGATTCATATTCCTTATGACCGCGACATGTGCGCCGATTTTCAAATTACTCAAAAAGAACCAGGATTGCGTTTGGTCAGAAGATTGCCAAACCGCCTTCGACAGTATCAAGGAATATCTGTTGAATCCTCTGATCCTATCACCTCCAGTGGAAGGAAGACCACTGATCATTTACCTCACAGTCCTAGAGGACTCAATGGGATGTGTACTTGGCCAACAAGATGAAACTAAAAGGAAAGAGTCTGCCATTTACTATCTAAGCAAGAAATTCACCGACTGCGAGACTCGGTACACAATGCTTGAGAAAACTTGTTGCGCTTTGGCTTGGGCAGCCAAACGTCTTCGCCAGTACATGATTCGTCATACTACTTGGTTGGTCTCCGAAATGGATCCAATCAAGTACTTTTTCGAAAAACCTGCTCTCACGGGAAGGATTGCCCGTTGGCAGATGTTACTATCAGAATATGACATAGAGTACCATGCTCAGAAAGCCGTTAAAGGAAGTATTTTAGCCGATCATTTGGCTCATCAACCGATTGACGATCAAGAATCAATCGGGTTTGACTTCCCAGACGAAGATGTCATGTATCTAAAGATGAAAGATTGCGATGAACCGCTACCCAGTGAAGGGCCAGAACCAGGTTCCCAGTGGGGACTTATCTTTGACGGAGCAGTCAATCATTATGGAAACGGAATTGGGGCAATCATTGTTACCCCTCAGGGTACCCACATTCCTTTCACTTCTAGACTTACGTTCAAATGTACGAACAACGAGGCCGAATACGAAGCATGTATCATGGGTCTTGAAGAAGCGATTGATTTAAGGATCAAAAACTTGGACGTATACGGCGATTCAGCCCTGGTTATTAACCAGATAAAAGGAGATTGGAACACATACCAATCAGGATTGATTCCTTACAAAGACTATGCAATGAGGTTGTTACCCTTCTTCAACAGAGTCGACTTTCATCACATCCCTCGTGATGAGAATCACATGGCTGATGCATTAGCCACTCTCTCTTCCATGATTAGTGTAGGTCGATGGAATGACATACCTAAGATCGACATCATGCGCCTTGAACGGCCCGCTTACATCTTCGCGATTGAAGCAGTCATAGACGACAGACCTTGGTATCACGATATCAAATGCTTCCTTCAGAAACAAGAGTACCCATCTGGGGCACTCAGAAAAGACAGGAAAACCCTCAGAAGATTGGCTGGAAACTTCTTCCTGAGCGGTGACACTCTTTATAAGAGAAATTTTGACATGGTCTTGCTCCGATGTGTCGACAGACCAGAAGCAGACATGCTCATGAAAGAAATTCATGAAGGATCCTTTGGCACTCATGCCAACGGACACACAATGGCTAGAAAAATTCTCAGGGCCGGGTATTATTGGTTGACCATGGAATCCGACTGCTACAAGTACATGAGGAGGTGTCACAAGTGTCAGATATACTCCGACAAAATTCATGTACCGCCATCACATCTCAAAGTTCTTTCTTCCCCGTGGCCTTTTTCCATATGGGGAATCGACATGATTGGTATGATTGAGCCCAAGGCTTCAAACGGACATCGGTTCATCCTGGTAGCCATTGATTATTTCACCAAGTGGGTCGAAGCAGCGTCATTCGCCAATGTAACCTGACAAGTGGTGGTCCGATTTATCAAAAACAATATCATCTGCCGTTATGGTGTTCCAAGCGAGATCATTACTGATAATGGATCTAACTTGAACAATAAGATGATGAAAGAGTTGTGCGCAGAGTTTAAGATCGAACACCATAACTCATCTCCCTACCGACCCAAGATGAACGGAGCGGTAGAGGCGGTTAACAAGAACATCAAGAAGATCGTTCAAAAGATGGTTGTAACCTATAAAGATTAGCACGAAATGCTACCCTTTGCTCTTCACGGTTATCGAACATCTATCCGCAATTCAACAGGGGCAACCCCTTTCTCTCTAGTATATGGCATGGAAGCAGTGCTCCCCATAGAAGTAGAGATCCCATCAATCCGGGTATTGATGGAAGCTCAGCTCACCGAAGCTGAATGGTGTCAAAGTCGACACGACGAACTGAGCCTGATCGAAGAAAAGAGAATCACGGCACTATGCCACGGTCAGTTATATCAACAGAGAATGAAAAAGGCGTTCGACAAAAAGGTCCGACCTCGTATTTTCAGAAAAGGAGACCTCGTGCTCAAGAAGATACAATAATTTCTCACTGACTCTCGGGGCAAATGGACCCCAAATTATGATGGCCCCTATGTGGTCATGAAAGCTTTCTCAGGAGGCGTCTTGAGACTTGCAACCATGGACGGAGAGGAATTTGCCTACCCCACGAATGTTGATGTAGTCAAGAAATACTTCGCCTAAAAAAAATGTCTTGGTGGATTGAAAACCTGAAAGGGCGGTCCAGGCAAAAGTTAGAGACATGAAAAAAAAATCATCCCGATGGATTGGAAATCTCATAGTACAATCCAGGCAAAAATTAGGGATAATGGCAAGTAACTATGTTCAACAGAGGCAAGTCCCTCAGCAGCAGTTACAGCATCATCTATCGGAGGAAATCTCCAGTCAAAGGTCATCTTCGACGGAAGCTCAGGATGTCCCGAACTCAAAGTTGGTAGAAGGATAGTGGTCGTTATGTTTCAACGTAGCCCTTTTCCCTGTAAATTACCATTTTCTAACTTTGTAAATACTCTTTGGAATCACGCGTTTGGCTGATCTCCATCTTATCAATAAAATTTGAGCCCTTGTGCTTTTGTTTGTAATTCCTTACTTGTTTTAGCTTTACAGAACGACGTTGTTTAAACTTAATCAGTGATTCTTGAAATAAAACAAAAATAAATTTACTTGTTAAACTTTTTCTGCTTTTAAATTAAAGATGGCATTTCTTTTGACTGTTGAACATCAGAAGAACATCGATCGCTTTTCCCGAAGTAAGCGAACTTCAAAATGCAGAATCAAAGTACTCCTTCTAAACTAGTTCGCCTGAATGAAGGGATCAACTGTGTCAGAGACCTTGTTTTGTCTGACATCCTCGGCCGAGTTCTCATCTCCTAAGCCCGATCAACATAGCTCCCAACGGGACTATCTCTCCTAAGCAAGGTGGAATTGCTATTTTGAATCAACGGTACTTCTTCGCCCCGCGATGGCCGAGTATCCAATTGTGTTCATCTCTTAGTCTGTATGTTGCGTCTGTTTTGTCAGCACATACAACATACATCATGCATTTTTTATTTGCATTCACATTTCATATTGCATCACTATCACTCTAGTCGGTCCTGTCCCCTAGTGGTAGAAGTCCTCTCAATCGAGTTGTCAGTTCTTGCCTCGTCAGGAATACTGTGTCTGAACAACCTCGCTTCCAGTTTAATTCTGGAAAGAAGTTGGTCCGTGGCGACTTTGATAATTTGAACCTCTGAAAGTTCAGAGAACCTTCAACAGATGTCACTCTTCGCCATTAAAGATGATATCCTTGCTTTCCCGGATTAAGGAAAATCCACAGAGAAAGCCTCGTGATCAGAGATTAGGCAGCATGCCAGTTTTGCTCCGAAAAACCACTGATGAGAAGGTCATTGGCACCTCAAAATTGGATCCCATCATATGGCATTTCTCCGGGAAGATCCCGAGAAAAGTATGATGTAACCCCAAACGAAAATAGTCTCTCAAGAGACTCGCTTTCCCTAGTAGAATCGACAAATGGCGTCTCTAAAACAGAGAAGTTTATGTACCTCTACAATTCAGACGAATGGGTTCCCCAGCAAGTCTGACATCAAAACTTTTTCCACTCAAATGGCATCTCCCCAGGAAAATTCGGCGAGAAGTTTGAAGGAAAGCCGCTACGAATAGCATCCCTTGTCAGTAAAGTTTATTGACAAAAGAAACTAAGACCAGTTCCTCGGTAGGAAACCAGGATCGAGGGGAAGTTTGTTTCCACAACTGAGACCAGTTCCTTGGTAGGAAACCAGGATCGAGGGGAAGTTTAAATCAGAAACTAAGACCAGTTCCTTGGTAGGAAACCAGGATCGAGGGGAAGTTTAAATCAGAAACTAAGACCAGTTCCTTGGTAGGAAACCAAGAACGAGGGGAAGTTCATTTCAGAGACTAAGACCAGTTCTTGGTAGGAAACCAGGATCGAGGGGAAGTTTACCTTTTCTAAGCATCATCGCTTAGCTAAAGAAGATGAATGCGATCCGCCATTCATAACCACCATCAAAATTTCAGATATTTCGATATTTAATCCTCTTGCACCCCGAATGCCCGAATCCCTTCGTCATTCACACCTTCGGGTCCAAGAAGATTAAATAGGGGCATCTGTAATACCCCAAATTTTGACCACTTAGATTCCCCATCATTGTGAAAATCATCATCACAATATGGATGAACCATCATGCTTCATCAGTCTCCCCAAAGATGGTGAGCATCCAATACAATAAAAATTAGGGCTTCAAGCCCTCTCTGAGTGCTTAGACAAAGGATCAATCAAGAAATGACATGATCTTCAACTTGTCTAATCTCTTAAATATCCACAATGGATCAAAAAGGACTCCCACTTCAAGGATTAAGCACAAGGCTGCTCCCTTCTAGGTGGATCAAGTCTCAAGATCGACAGTGTCACCAAATTAGGGTTTTGGTCGACCAGGGCCTCCAGATGGAAATTTTCATCTGGGCACAAGGAAATGATCCAAAACATGACCTAATATACTTCATGGAACCTCATGAACCCATGCATCAAGTCAATTTTGCCTCAAGGGATGCATTCATCAAAAATCAGGAATTAGGGTTTCTTGACCTAATTCACCCCTAAGTTGACTTTTGGGATAAACCATGAGCCAAGACCTCAAGACATGATTTAAGGGTTTCTAATATACCATATTGATCCATTTGGAACCATGGATTGATCCAAGAAGCTTGAGCAACAAGTCTCAATTTCATCTGCACCACAATTAGGGTTTTAAGAGAAAAGTCAACTGTAACTTTGACTTTTAACCAAGACATGCTCCCAAACCCTAATACATGATTGAATATACCCTATGACACCCATGGAACATGTCCATCAAGTTTGATTTAGGTCAAGGACATGATTTCCTGAAGAATTGCACAGTTTGGAGTTCATCTGATAAAAAGTCAACTGTGCACAAAAGTCAACTTTGACTTTTTGAGATTTTTCACCAAAATGGATTTTTAACCCTAAAATGATGTTAATGTATGATTTGAATCATCATTCATCAAGAAAAATCAAGAAAAGTGAGATAACTTGTAAAAGGGGTAACCATAAAACTTAGAAATTTTTCTAAGTTAAAAATAAAGTGGCAAAGGTACCAACTTTGAAGGACCATAACTCCTAAACCACAAGGCCATTTTTTCTCATCCAAAGATGGATTTGTAGCCCTCATTATCACCTACAAAAACTTCAACTACAAGTCATTCCAATTCATTAAGGATTTTGAGTTATGGAGTGATCAAAGTGGCTGAAAATTGAAAATGTCACTTTTTCCAACACTTAGTGAAATTTTCACTAAGTCAGATTCTGCCTCACTTTTTGCCAAATGTAGGGGGATTTTTCACTTGGAATCAAAAGAGATCAAAACCAAACTTGTTCAAACAGTTGTTGTATCATGTAAGAGCTTTCCAAAATGGCCAAGAACATTGCCAAATTCAACCTACACCATGAGATACAACATTGCCAAGTTGCCTTGCTGAAATCTGTCAAGGCAAGGCAGAATTTGCAACTTTGGTCGATTTTCCAAAATCAGCCAAATTCAATTGCTCCTATCCACTTGGACACCTTAGAGGATTGAATCTAAAGGGGACAGTCACTGAGCCAAGCCTCCAAAGTCCATGGAACAAGAAATAACATGTTGAACCTTGAATGGCCAAAATAGGGACAAGACTTTAAATTTGGAATGAGGCATTCAATGAAACCATCAAGGTGGGGCATGGACTAAGCCATTCTCATCTGAAATCAGTCAAGACTTATCCAAGACCAAGGGAACCAAAGCTCTGTGCCCTAACCTCTAGTCAATGGCTAGAGGAGGCTTGGATTTTCATTTGCCAACATTGGCCAAACCTACTTACCAGCTGCCATGCACTATTCCTTGCAAAACAAACTTGCTCTACTATAAATAGAGCTCAATTGTAGTCAGTTTGAGTACACCAAAGCCATCTAACAGATGCTTTCCTCAAAATCTCTTCTTTCACTCCAATTTTGCCTTCTAAGGCAAGTCACTATCGGGTTTTGAGTTTGAGAGCAATTCCAATCAAACCAATCACTCACACACCTCACATACATCACATATGAGCTGATCAAACACTTAGATTACTTCTGAAACATCAATTTCACAAAATCACCAGCTGGTTGCTCAAGGTTTTAACCAAAGTGCAGCTGAGGTACCACAAAATGATCCAGCCAATTTCAATCAAGTCCAACCATCCAAACACAATCCATAGGGTGTAGGGAAGTTGTTCAGATCATCACCACTCATCTGTAACACCTCCAAATCAAAAATCACTTTGAACTTGCTGTCACGACTTGGAGGTAAGCACATACTTGGTCATCTCTCAATCTATGCATATTTCCTCGCACAATAATTTGGCCATATGTTCATAATCATGCATGGAATGTTTTCCCTCAATTAATTGCATTGTTTGAACCGTGTATCAAAAATCCTAGCCTTCATGCAGAAATTAGGGTTCTTGAGGTCTCTTCGTGATTTCTTATTGTATGTTTAATTTAAATGAAATTAAAGTACATAGACATGATCGTGAGGTTGAGGCGAGCATAATGATATGTGGATTGCATGATATGATTACGTATTCATGGAGATTGGATAAAAAATGCAAATCTGAGAAACCAAGAACACGCGCGTGTTCTTCAGCTTGTTCTTGGCGCCATTTTTAGAAATTCAAATATTTGAATTTTGTGATTTTGTTTAATTGATTCAAAAATTAATTTCTCTCTGAGTTTTAATGATTTTGAGTTGATTCTTTTTTTAATAATTCACAAAAATGTTAAAATATTTTATTTTCCCAAAAAATCCCAAAAATATTATTTATTTCATATAATTGATATTTTTGTAAAGAATTAATATTTTGATTGTTTTTGACATTTTTAAATATTTTTTCTACATTGATTTTGCAACTTTTAATGCTTTCTAATTATTTTGTAGGTCAATACTTAATTTTTGAAGCATTAATCCAAGATCACAATTTGTTTTCCATGTGTTAAACAATTTTTGATCATTTTAATTGAATTTTTATTCAATTAAATACATTTTGAAAACAAATTAGGGTTTTGGATTAATTCAATCCTCATAAATCATTTTCAAAACTTTTTGGGCCTCTTGAGAGAGTGTAAGACCCATCCCCCCCTTGTACAAAAACATTTTGGGCCTCACTCATTGTATAAGTCCCTCTGTACAAGTAAACGGCGCGATCGTTGCCCGTTTAAAAAATAAAAATATCATCTGGGCCTCTCCTTGAGCTATAAGACCCATTCAAAACACTTTGGGCCTCTATTAGAGTGTAAGACCCAATCCCCCTTGTACAAAAACATTTTGGGCCTCACTCATTGTATAAGTCCCTCTGTACAAGTAAACGGCGCGATCGTCGCCCGTTTAAAAATAAAAAAATCATTTGGGCCTCTCCTTGAGCTATAAGACCCATTCAAAACACTTTGGGCCTCTATTAGAGTGTAAGACCCAATCCCCCTTTTAACCAAAACATTTTGGGCCTCACTTATTGCATAAGTCCCTCTGCGTTAAAAGAAAACCTCGGCGCGATCGCCATTTTTAAACGAAAAATCATTTGGGCCTACCCTCATGTTATAAGCCCCTCTCTTTTCTTTAAACCTTTTTTGGGCCTCTTGAGAGAGTGTAAGACCCATCCCTTTGTACAGAAAACCTTTTTGGGCCCCAGTCACTTGTATAAGTCCCGTTGTACAAAGTCAAACAGTGTGCTCACTAATAAAACCCTGGGCCTCTCCTTGAGCTGTAAGCCCCAAATCTTTCTTTTTCAAAGCACTTTCTCATTTGATTTTGAATATACTGTTGTTTTCAATCTTTCTTTGTTGAACAACTAACCAAACAGCATGGAAGCACTACAACCGAGTAAGTGGTTATCGCTTTCATTTACTGCTTTCATATTATAAACAGTATTGTGGGGCTGCTCACTGTAAGTCTCCTTTCATAAACTCATATCTACTGTGTAATAATAGTATAGATATTTCGAGTTTCCCCGGCAACTACGTCTAGAACTAGGTGACGCCGTTTCATTTATTCGTAGAAATAGACGCCTAGATCCCCAATAGGAGCACCAGATACAGTCTTCTCTTCGGCTGTCCTCCTTAGGAATCGTCAAGAAGCTCTACTCCCCAAGATGAATGTATTCTCCGTGAATGGCATCTTTGAGTTTCTTCCAAATTCTCTAACTTTCCTGACTTGATCTATTCCTTGTGGATAGCTTGCCTTGAATGTCTCGGGGTTGGGTACCCACTACGGTCATAATCTTGGACCTTAACTAAGGAACCCTCTTCAAAAGCTAAAAGTCGCTGGATAGTAAACCTCGCACGTTTACCAGTGGTTTTTATCTTTAAAAGAGTTATCTCTCCTAATGGAAAGGAGATGATAGACCCACGGGCTTCTTAAAAGCATCGGCCTCCTCTTGGGCATTATTCAAGGACACTACGACTTCTTAGAAGTATTCACAGCCTCCTCTTAGGCTTTGTATAATGATCTCTTCCTTCGGGAATGATAGCCTCCTCTTGGGCTTCGTACAAGGACCCGTCGGCTTCTTAAAAGTTTCCAGCATCCTCTTGGGCTTCGTACAAATTGTCCCGACGACCTCCTAGAGGTATAGGAACAGAACCTAGTCATCCTCATAGAACAGTCCTTTCATAGAGTCTACTACTGTTTCGTACAAAAGAAAAAACTCTAGACTTGGACAGTCTAACTTCCTTGAGTCTCAAAGACATTCTCAAGTGACCCCCTTCGTTAAATAGGAAGGAAACCCGCAGACTCGGACAGTCTCAATACCCTTTGGATTTCCCGTTTCCTCAAAGAGAAGGAAATATCCCTGATCCTCAAATCAAATCCCTGAGTACAATGTTGCTCATATAAGAACTGATTTTCTCTTTTAAAATCAGTATATTGGATCTGTCACTCAACTGAGACAAACCTTTAGCCTCCATCTTGGGCTTCGTACGAGATACAAAAACACTCTCTTGTTGAGTATCAAAGACTCTCTTGTTGAGTCAAACTTTTAGCCTCTATCTCGGGCTTCGTACGAGACACAAAGACTCCCTCGTAGAGTCAAACAAACAATAGCCTCTATCTCGGGCTTCGTACAAGACACAAAGACTCTATCGTCGGGTCAAAAACTTTTAGCCTCTCTCTCGGGCTTTGTACGAGACACAAAATAGCCTCCTCTTAGGCTTTGTATAATGATTTTCCTAGCGGAAATTAGCCTTCTCTTAGGATTTGTATAAGAAAACCATTGGTTGATCCAATCAACCTTTTAGCATCAAAGCTGTGCCTTGTTCACAGTACACAAACATCAACAACTCCTTTCCCTTCATCTAATCGCTGTAAGCGGCAAGCCTCTGGATCATATACATCCATGCCAATGTCCCTCTTTTAGCATGAGAAATTCCTAAGGAAAGATGGCATTGCTCTACACTGAGTTAAAGTCTTCTCCTTCAGGTTAAAACCCCTTTTAAGGAAATTATGGCATTGCTCGGATCCGCGTATCCCAGTTAAAGTAATTCTCCTTCTCCCTCTTTAGAGATGACAAATTCTCTCTAAAGTCGAGGTCTTTCAGCTTCATGTCTTGGGCTTTGAACAAGACACAAATAGACCTTTCAGCTTCACATCTTGGGCTTTGAACAAGATACAAACCACCTTTCGCTTCACGTCTTGGGCTTTAAACAAGACACCAAAAACACCCATTTCCTCCCATAGAATAGGAGGAACTACGAACGCTCTGATTTCCCTGTTTCGGTAAACGGGAATACGTAGGCATAAGATCGAAAGAAAAAATCTTAGCGAGCGCAATCAACAAAAAACCCAAATCCCATATCCCCATCAATCAAAAGCAGTAATTCAAAAGCATCAGTCCTAACATCCTAATCCTTGTTCCCCGCCAGAAACCATTCTGCCTAGATAAAAAGAAAGAAAACCATATTGGCGAAAATACAAATAACCGGTACAAGGCCCCCCACATTGATAGCATTCGTAACCTAACAGACCGCTGTTTAAACTCAGTATGCAAGCAGGGTTAATTGGAGACATCTATTTCCCTTCCTTATTCAGCTCACAATAGGATAAAAAATGAATCGACCTGTAGTCAAAGCTCAGACCGCAGAGAGCGACCAGCGCTTAAGAACCGCGTCCAAAATCGCTCGCTACAGGTAAAGCTAATGTGGTAGCTGATGCGTTGAGTTGAAAATCGTTGCATATGTCCGCATTAATGGTTAAAGAGTGGGAACTTTTGGAAGCTTTTAAGGACTTGAGTTTGGTGTGTGAAGTGACATACGACAGCGTGAGGCTGGGTATGCTAAAGGTTACTAATGAGTTTCTGTTGACCGTAAGCGAGAAACAGAAGTTGGATGTGAGATTTGTGGATTTGATGACGGTTGGTGAGCAAGGTGTGAATGGTGACTTTAAAGTGGATGATAAGGGTGTTTTGAGATTTCGTGGTAGGATTTGTATTCTTGATTGTTGCGGTGAGAATTAGATACCATAGGTATTAATGAACTAGGATCACATTTCTTTAAATGTTCACCACCGACTTTGATTTATCCAAAGGAAAGGTTCAAAAGCGAAAAAACCTAGAGATCTAAGGTTCGGGGATTGGTTACGCCTAGGGAAGGTATTAGCATCCTAAACGTCCGTAGTACTCTACGGGAACCTCTTGTTAGTATCTTATGTTATCTCTGACTCGCTTGCTAAGGGTGCTATGCTAAAGCCTGAAACCCTAGGGGTTAGTATCTAAGTATACTCGACAAGGTATCGCACCTTGCGCCTACGTATCCTCGGGAGTAGAATCAGAGTATGCGTAGTTCTGAAAAGAGGAACTTCTTGACGGGGTCAAGGTTCCAAAGGGAGGTAAAGTCTTGGGCAAGACCTTACATAGAGTGCGGCGACTCTAAAGATATAGGTTGGTTTAAGAGGGGTAGGATTGTAAATGTTCGCGGCGGAGCATTTACTTGGAGTGCGGCGACTCCGATCCTAAGGCTAAGATTCTAAGTGTCTACGGCGAGACGTGGAGTACGGCGACTCCGAATCCTAAGGCCAAGGGTTCTAAAGTGTTAGTCCTATGACGTTTGAGTCAATATTAAGGGTACCTTTCCTTTGGAATGTCGAGGGGACAATTAACTTAGATTAGTGCGCACTAGCAAAGTGAGCTAGTATTAGTGTATAGTGACCCAAAAGGTTGAATGCGATGCCCGAAGGCGATCGACTTACATAGATAGAAAAGTGGCTCGACGTTGGATCGAGAGTTTTTTTTGTATTTTTGAAAAGGTTTAAGCAGTAATAACACATATAGATATATATAAGCATACAAATAATATAAACGCACACTCACACTCGAGGGATCTAATGGGAAATGAATATAAGGGTACGGTTTATTAAGAAAAATGGTTTTGATTTGGTTTTTATTATTGTGAGAATTATTAAGAATTACTTTCACTTATAATTTCTTAAAAAATGGTTTATTTTATTTGAGGATTATTTTTAAATGAAAAAAGTTAAAGATCTTCTCAATTAAATTAAAAGATTAATTTAGTCTTAAGGTTTATTAAAAGAAAAGTGATTAAGAGTTTTAATTATAACAGATTTAACTAAAAAAAGGTTTTATTATTAGTTATAAATTAAAAGAAAGTTAAGTTATATTTTTATAAAAAAAGTAAATTTTAATGGTTTTTAATTATAAAAAAAAAAGATTTTGATCAATAAAATAAAAAAAGAAAAAAAAAAGTGAAAGGTTGAAGGATCAAAACGGAGGGACTCTCACGACCTCACCTCACTCTTCTCTCTCGCCTATGTTTCTCTTCTCTCTCAAAAATGAAATCCTAGGGTTTCGAGAGCCCTAGCAGCGGCGGTATCTCGTACTCTCCCTCTCTCTCTCCGATCAACAACATAAACAGTAAAAACCTCACCCCCATAATCCCGGCCCCCATTTCACTATGTTTCGCTGGTTACATTTACATGGATAAACATAAAAAAATGCAAAAATAAAAAGATGCGGGCAACGTCGACGTCCGGAGGCGACGACGAATGACTTCTCTCGCCAAGGAAGATTTCCTTTCTTTTTACCTCTTACTTTCGCGAGTTTGTGGTTTGTGTTGGCGCTTTGATCTTCTTCTGCTCTGGATGTTGAGGCGATGATGAGTCACTTCCGGTGTTCTGAGCCTGCGTTTGTGGGTTTGGAAATGGTTTTGGTGATTTCGCGTGTGACTGTTAATTTGGGATTTTTTCTCTCTTTCGTCTCTGGTTTTTCGTGTGGTTTTTCTCTCTGATATTCCTTTAGGGTTTTCCGTGTTGTGTCTCCTTTTTCTGATGAGAATAGGTCCCTTTATATAGAGATGGCCAATGATGATTGTAATTGGGAAATTCTTAATGCTGCATTGAAGGCGTGATAACGTGTGATAATATTTCTGATATGATTTGTGAATTGATTTGGTTTGGTGCTTATTTGGGAAAGTTTTGCTGCTGATATGATTTGATTCTCTAATTTGAGAAGTTTTTGAATTTGAAATTGTTTGAAATCATTGGTACGATCTGTTGCTTGATTTGGGATTTGGAACTTTTGAAAGCTTTGAAGGCTGCTTTTAAAACGTGATTTCTACACTTGATGCTCTTTGATGATTTTGTTCGATTTCGGTTTTTGGAAAGTTTTGCTGGTGGTACCTATTTTTGGGATATTGCCCATAATTTTCCTTCTGAATATGATGAAGCTAAATCTGATTCAAATAAAATTCTGAGGCCACGTAGGAAATTCTTCAAAATGTTTGGAAATGTCTCTTTAACTTAGGAAAGATCTTAACTAGGCCTTGGAGCATGTTTTACGTTTTGGAAACTTGAAAATACTGTCTGAATCCTAATGGATTTGTTTCTCAAATTCGCCGTAATTATTCTTGTGGTTCTGAATTGGTATGTTACTGATTTTTTCTCTTATTTGCAAATATTGACCGATTCTTTTCCTTTTTTTCACAGGTTTGATAGGTGTTTTGGAAAGAGTCTGAACCCATCTTGAATGCCTTGAACATGCTGCATAATGTTGCTACATGCTCTGGATGTGATAACGACTCTTATGTGTGTCTTTGCTACTTTTCCAACTCAACATTCAACTCGATCTTCTTCATTCAGTACTTTTGAAATGCTCTAGTATTTCCATGGATGTGGAAGGTATCCCTATTCTATCTTCGTTAACCAAACTTCAGGAATAACATCTCTGACATGTGGATTTTCTGAACTTCCATTTCACTCTTTTTTTGTAGGTGGATGAGGAAATTATGACTTCAAGCAACCATAGGTTGATGGTTGTCTCCCTTGGCTCAAACATGCTCTTTACAAATGCGAGGCTTTAACTTCCAATGCTGCAATGGTTACATTGACCTTCAGGTACTAATCGTAACCATGAGTCCTTTTTTTCAAATGGTGCGTTTATCCTTAGTAAAATACACGAGGCTGGTCATTGGCAACGTTGCTTTATGTGCAGGTATAACAAAGTCTAAACAATGGTTTGTCGTCTCTCATTCTCGGTTATTGATTGATGGATATTGTTTTGGTTTTGGTCGTGGTGAAAACTGAAAACTCAACCATGGACATATTTCTGTAAACAATTCATTACCATCATCATGCTCAGAGTTGTAATGATGTGAGTCCCTTTTGAAAAAAAAAATTGAATTCGTACTGAATTGCCTCGGTTGCCTTTGATACTTGACAAATCACGATATGGAAATTTCTAATTTCAATGGGATTTTGATTTTCCAGGTGGCATGGGAGGTGGAGCCATGGTTTTTTCGACGACATCTAATTCAACTAGTATCATCCTGAGACATGGAGCATAAAATCATTCTCGCAGCTTGATGAGGAGAAAAGTCTTCAATCCTTGATTGTATGGCTGCAAGAATTATTTAGGTAATGCTTCCTTGTTTCCTTGCTGCAAGTACTCCCTTTGTTTCTTAAAGTGAAATTTCAATCTTTAAACTTTCAGGATTTACAAGTGGAAACTTCGAGTGATTGCTTTAACTCTTCTTGGTTGAACAAAAAAAAAACACAACTGCTAACTTCGACATCAGTAGAAAATCAACGTAATTTGAGATCTCGAGACAACAACTTTTCTCTGTGGTGCGGCCTGTTGCTACTGAGGATGCTGTGAGAGGTACGACCTCCCAATCATTACCGCGGGGAGCTTCTTCTTTGTCTTCAATTCCTGTCATCGAATGTAGCAGGTATGGTGATGGGTTGTGGAAATAGTTTGGAAATGGTTCATGTCAGTTTGTGAGGATTAGTGGAGATGGGTTTGTTTTGTGATTTCACTTGGAAGTATTCCAATGGGATTAGATTTACTGTCGCTGAATTACATCCAACAATTCGTACCAATTTTATTCTCTCTCTTTTTTGAATTGGAACCTTGTACTTTTGACTTGTAATAAATCTTGGTGTTGAAATTCATTTGGATTTGTCTTTTGTAGTGTTGATTTCATCTTTGAATGATAATTTCCTCTTACGTTTTCATTTGTACTGGTCAATCGAATTGATACCGAACTTTGATGTCGATGTTATTATATAAAGGGTTACCTGAAGTTGAACAATCATAGGATTTTAGAGTTGAATGGCGACACTGCCTGGAGAGGTAGGGAAAGCCTTGTGTTTCCAATTCTCCACACACTGATGACCAGGATCTTGATATTCGATGGCCTAAATATTGACGGTGGATGGGAACCAAGCAGTCTAGGACCAATATTGTTGTTCAGAAGTTTTAAGAACGGAAGCTCATGTTCACCTCAATTCATTCACATCATAATTTCAATATGCCGTCCCTTTTGAACTGATTCCCAACATTTATCTGCTGAGGTGTCCATGAAAGTGTCGCTTGGACATCCTTCCATTGTAACCTTGAAAAGGGGACCAAGAAGTCTAACATCCATGACTTCAAAGCATAGCTATAGATTACTGTTGGATTAAGTATATTAACTTGAATCTTGAATCCTCTTGGATATAATGTTTTTACTGAACCATGGCTTTCCATGAGCAACAGATCCCAAGCTTCTAAGCTTGGCGGAAGTGCCAAAATTTTGCATTAGCCAGCTCTCCTGTGCACTCCTTGCGTAAATTGTGAATCCAACTTGAATTTTGAGTTTTGGGAACATGGAAAGTGTATGAATTCCTTGTATACTTTGAACTTAGTATCCAATTTGCAAACTTTGGTCTTCTTGAATTTGGATTTAGGCATTCTCGCTTTGAATTTCATGAAGAGGATGATTTTTTGAGATCAAATAAATGTACTTTGGTTTTGATGAAATCTTTTTGAGATTACACTTGAACACGAATCTTAGCATAACGACTTGAACTTTGAGTTTGAACTTGGTGGGAAACAGATAATCATAAGTCTTGGACTTCACTTCGATAACTTCTGGTATAAATTTGATTCGAGACCTCTATCCAAACTTACTACGCCAACCCAAAATCAAACACACAATCATTACAAATCTAAACCCAATTTTCAAGGGTGAAACCAAACTATGAGACGTCCTTTGAAAGTGAAGATACTGTTTATAATGCAATCCACCATGAAATTTCAATAATTCCTCGAATAGCCATGCTCAACACCAAAAGACATAAACTGTAACCCTCATTGAAACCTCTTATGCACAAGCTTGTTAATCATAGTGAACACACACAAAGCCTTCATGATCTTTGAATCTTCTACCGCAGCACATACCTTCACGAATGAAATGAACAGACAAAGATCTAGATAAAGCGGTTAGTTATCCACGAATGATTGCCCTAATATGTTATGTTGACGAATCAATGAATCTAAGGGAAAAATTTGGGGTATGACAGTTTCCCCTATTTAAATATCTTCACCGGATGACAGGGCGATGAAGATCGTCATTAGGTCATGGTGAAAGATATTTAAATACAGATAACCGAAAATTTTACCCTTAGATGCAATGATCATGCAATGCTATGGACAAAACTAGACCTAATGCTGACATGCCATAAACTCTAGCATGATGAGAATGATGGGATGGTAAAATGAAAAATACAGACGAGACAGACGAGGAAAAGAGCCAACACAACGAGCAGCAACTCACTGGGGAAGACCAGACGCACTGGGGAAAAGAAGACAACACTGGGGACTCCGAAGGCGACGACCCAGCAGGTTCAAGCATGACCAGTTGATATATAAGCAAGCAAGAAGACAAAGCAGGATCCACACGGCTGTAGGATCATGTAAACAAAAAGATGGCGTTTTCAATAAGAAATAACATCTAACGCCTGGAGATTCCTTAGAATGAAGAGATCAAACAGGATCTTCAGGAACCATCAGGAAAAAGTACAGGGTTATTAAAACTCTCCTGTATGCCAAGTAAATGGACTTCGTGCGGAAAATGCCCTGATAAACTTCTCAAAAGAGACTGCAGCTTATCAATTGTACGGGACTCACACACCATCAATAAAGGGATAAGTTTCTCCGAAGAGACTGCAACTTATCTGAAAAAGCAGTAAATGATAAACTTCTCCGAAGAGACTGCAGTTTATCTGAAAAAAGTAGTGAATGATAAACTTCTCCAAAGAGACTGCAGTTTATCTGAAAAAAAGCAGTAAATGATAAAATTCTCCGAAGAGACTGCAGTTTATCTGAAAAAAGCAGCAAATGATAAACTTCTCCGAAGAGACTGCAGTTTATCTGAAAAAGCGGTAAATGATAAACTTCTCTGAAGAGACTGCAGTTTATCTGAAAAAAGCGGTAAATGATAAACTTCTCCCAAGAGACTGCAGTTTATCTGAAAAAAGCAGGAAAATGGTAAACTTCTCCGAAGAGACTGCAGTTTATCTGAAAAATAGCAGGAAAATGATAAACTTCTCCGAAGAGACTGCAGTTTATCTGAAAAAAGTAGTGAATGATAAACTTCTCCGAACAGACTGCAGTTTATCTGAAAAAGCGGTAAAAATGATAAACTTCTCCGAAGAGACTGCAGTTTATCTGGAAAAAGCAAGAAAATGATAAACTTCTCCGAAGAGACTGCAGTTTATCTAAAAGGGAAAAAGATTCTTCTTGCCAGACACAGTGTAACATAAATGCACGCTCAACCTAGGTTCGACGACCTAACAGTAAAGGTGGAATCCTCAGGGACCAAAAATCAATCTAGGATCGAACTAGAATGAAACTGTCAAACAAGACCCTCCATTGAGAAATGAACTCAAATGGCGATTTATCTTATCCAAGCACGGAAAAAGATAACTGAAATAACCATCATCCACGAGGGTTGAACTCTATGGGGAAACTTGGAAATGATTAGCACTCTCTGTCTAAGGGTGACGACTCTATTTGGGGAGATCGGACAAACTCAAACTTGGCGCAAACACAACCAACGATCAATATAAAGCGACAAGAAACAAACAGAAAGCGAACACGCATGGAGGCGAATGCAAATGATGTCATGTGATGCTTATGCTCATGCTGACAAAATAGCCAATAGAAAACAGGAGGAGAAGCAAAACGACGAGGAAGCCCGTCCATCCTCTGCACGAGAGATACATATGTCAAGCTTGTATAGAAATCCAAAGGTGGAACAAAAGGTTAAAGCTTCAAAAGTTTGCAACTTCTCTGGGGAAATAGAGATCCACTTGGGGGTATAATATCATGACTTCACTTAGGGGACCGTCAAGATGAATCTGATTATTTGGATGAGAAAGATCCACTGGGCACGGATCAAACTTGTATTCATAGAGACTTTGATGGGATAAAATAAATATCCACTGTAACTGAAGTAAGCTGAAGTGATGGTAGATGTCGTAGATGAGGCGTCATGGGGATGAAATAAATATCCACCGTTTTGTTGGGGAAGCTTGTACTAGTATTAGTTGTAGACGTCAGAGTCTAGTCTTCAGTGGGGATGAAATAAACATCCATGGTTGAGAGAAATTGAAATCTTGAGAAAACACCGAGGATTGAAATAAACATTCGCTTCATCGGGGAAGGTTGATGCCAAGGAGATTTACTGGGGATCTTTAGGTCAACCAAATGCTTAATTCTTGTACTGATCCTGTCATAATTGCCTGAAATAATGATTCACCAGGGAATCGTCATGACTTCTTGCGGTAGAAAACTTGCTGGGGAGTTATCATGCTATTAGAATATCTTCGGGAAATTAGGTGAAGAGATGCTGCAAAGTTAATGTAGCTTTGTCTTGCATGGTAGTCGCCATTTTCAAATATCAACTATTGAAAAAGTCTTCGATTCTCGAATGCCCCAGACTGCATGGTTTACGAAAATAAATCATCTCAAAAGGAATTTACAGGAGACTTGGCATCCCAACTGTTCCAATGTCTTCTAACTCTTGAGAGATTAGTAGAATCTCGACGTAACTGGCTCGGATTGCCGGTATTCTATGTACTGAGTCTTCGATCCTGCCCCTCAGGGTTAATCTATTTGCAACAACTGAGGAATAACTTGCCCCAGTTCAGCTGAGTCTTCAAGCAACATGCCCCGGACTGGTATTTTGAAATGACTATCTGCAATTGAGTTCCATATCTCAGAGATTGAACTTCTCATAGCCGTTTGCGAACTTCTATGACATCAAGCAGTATTTACATGCAGAAAGTGTAAATTTTGAAATTGCTAATACAACATTATGTTTGTTTTTGAAGTTTTATTGAAAAAGGCATATCATGAACTGGTGACCGAATCACTAATTAGGATATGACGTAATTCCCTTTTCTATAATGCCAATACGAATCTTGAGCGTAACTCATAGGAGTCAGGAAACATTATCTCATCGAGTATGCTTTTGAAATGAACTCTGCTTCAATAAGGTCTTTTGTAAGTTGTAAGTAGTGATTTGGTTTAAGAAGCAAAAAGGCATAAAGGTCAAAGTTTGTTTGTACCCACCCCTTTTTGTGAGGTTATTTTGAAAGTTTGGTGGTTAAGATGTACTGGTACCCATTCATATTTTGATAGTTTTGGAAGCTCGGTCGCTTGGATTGAAAGTTACCCTGCCCTAGGTTAAAATAAGGTTTTGATTTCGAGGCTCGAAAGGGTTAACAAAAGGTTATTTCTGGTGTTGGAATAATGCCTTATTTCCTTAGCAGGGTTTTCGTTCAAAAGCATACAACATAAGAGATTGTTTTAGTTCATCATCCTTCATTCAGTATTGGCATTATAAAACGGTAAACAGTTTTAAAAATGAGCGAAGCGAATGGATTTCTTCGAAATAAACATTCAATCACATTAATGTTCGAAATAACAAATCCTTACATCAAAACATGCTTTAATAATTAAAGAAAGAAAACAAATGCAAGTAAACTAAACAACTTGAATGATCTTGGGAGAGGCTTCCTCTTTATTTGCCATTTAAGCTAACCATCTTCAAAATCGACTCTCAAGATCGGTCTGAGGATCATTTTCATACCCACTCTCGGTAAATTCTTTAATAACCGGGACTGACGAACTCGCGTGGTTGGTTGGTGGAATATTGATTTGAATTCCATGAGGCATGAACGAGATCATTTTGGAGTCGAGCAGATTCTGGACCTTACTCGGAAGTACCTTATAATCGTCAGTTGAATGCCCCGGTGCCCCAGCATGGTAGTCACATCGAGCGTTAACGTCAAAATCTGGCGGGTATGGGAAAGGTATCGGCTTCAATTCCTTTGGCATTATAAGTCCACCTTTGAATAAATCTGGCAAGAATTGACTATATGGCAGTGGTAGCGGAGTGTAATGCTTCTTTAGTTTTTGTCCAGCATGTTGGCGCGAACTATGGTGGTATGACTGCTGATTCAGAGGACGTCTTTGACTAACCCACAATTGACTGCAAATTTGATCCTGATTCAAAGTTGCTTGAGTAGCAGGCGTAATATCAGTACGAGCTTTCTTACTGTTTGGTTGAGACTCACCAAAAGACAGAATCTTCTGATTCATTAACTTCTTCACGATACCCTTAAAAGCACAACAATTTTCTAGATCATGGCCAGGTGCCCCTTCATGAAACAGGCAATGAGCATCGGGATTATAATTAGGTGGAAGTGGGTTAGGAGGCGGACCCAAAGCTTCAGTAGTAATCAAACCTTGTTGCACCAAGGAGGGGTACAACTCAGTATAAGTCATCGGGATAGGAGAAACTGGAGGTTTATATGGACATGGTATCAGAGCCCTCTGTGGTTGATAATTAGGAGCGTTGAGTACTCGTTGATGATTCTGCGGAGTTTGTGCTGGCTAATAAGCAGGAGCCGATGGATAAACAAAAAGTTGGTAGACGTGTGCCTGTTGCATAGGCTGATAGGTAAGATCTTGTTGATACTGAGGAGGTCTCTGGTCAGAATGATAATATTGCTCCTTATGTTGTTTAACTTGACTACGAGATCCTTTATACCTTTCTTGCAACACAATCTCAGCAGCTTATTCCTCACGGTTGGGAATCTCAGAAGTGGGCATCGGCTTGTTCCCAGGAGTCACTGTCCCTTGCAGTGGGGTCTGGGAAGCAGATTGATTTGCTACTAGGGTTTCAACCAAAGCAGAAAGCCTTTCAAAGCCACTCTTCAGAGTAGTTACTTCCTTGCGGAGTTCCTGATTTTCTTGCTCCATGTTATTCATCTTCCTTCCTTGATTAGCCTGAGTAGTGGCTTGACAGCTCGTCCCTCGGAACAGAGGATTCAGGGCGACAGAAACACTGGAGAGAGACAACAGGAATAAGCAAAATAGAGGACAAAGCACATGCAAATATGCAAATGATATGAGATGCAACTATCAAGGAACTCAAAATCATATTTGCAGTCATTGTAGATATTAAAACATTTTATTAAAATTTGTCAACAATCAGTACACCTCCAAAGTTTTATTACAAAGGCAACATAACACCAAAGGAACTAGGAGTCTAAACTGTTGGATGATGCCCCTTGTCTTCCACGGAGTTCTTCCATCAACCTATCAATCTGGTGTTACATTCTTGCTTTGTCTAGGGTAAGCTTTTCTATTTCAGCCCTCAATTTCGACACTTCTTCTGATTAGACCACGGGAGGCTTGGGACGGGGATAAGGCATCCTTAAGGTCAGAGCCCTTTCACGCGCCCACGCTAGACATTCCTCAGTAATCGAGCAATCAGGATTTGTTGTCGCCGTCATTCCTTGTCGATTGATACGACGCCAAGCAAACATAATTCTAGTCTTTAACCCAAGATCCTCTCCTTGATAGAGGAAAATTCTGGTCAGGTTTTCTGGATCGGGTACTTCTTCCATTGGGTGCCCCAGTTGACGACGGGCGAGCACAGGATTATAGCTGATACATCCCTTTGTACCAAGAAGAGGTACATTGGGAAAGTCTCCACAGCTATGAATCATGGGGATCCCTCCATACATCGGATCATGCCAAACAACATCCAAATGAGTAAGGGCCATGAGCTTCACAGGCCATTCTGAACCATCTTTCACATCCCAGAAATCAGTAGACCTCGGTAGGTGCAAAATAAACCACCTATAGAGGATAGCGGTGCAACAGGTAATACGACCTTCTCCCTTCAGAGCCTTTGAATGGATAGAGTGGTAGGCATCAGCTAACAACGTAGGAACTGGATTTTTGAGCATGAAAATCCTTATGGCATGGACGTCAACAAAATCTTCAACATTGGGAAATAAGAACAAACCGTAGGCCAGCAGCGCAAAGATGTGCTCGAATGCTCCAGTGTTCCCTACACTAGCAAAGTGTCGAGCTTTCTCGAACAAGAATTGGGCAGGCAAACCGTCAATTCCTCCTCTAACCGTCATATGAGTTTGGATCTCTAACAACTTTATGCGGGTTGCTCTTGCGATGTCTTCCTGGCTGGGTCTTCCTTCTCCACCGGAGAACGGAGGTGAATCTCTGACCGGGATCCCTAACAGGGCGGAGTACTCTTCTAACGTAGGCATCAGTTGGAAATCTTGAAAGATGAAACAATGGTAGACCAAGCTATAAAGTTGAACCAGCGTCTCCAAGAGGCCAACGACTACTTGAGTCTGCAACAACGGGAGGATCTTTCCATACTTCTCAGCGAACGCCTCGGGATCTTTGATCCGTCCTCCTAGTTCCCTTAGTTGTTCAACATCCGAAACTTTGAAGGTGTACGGCACAACTCCATTCTTTCCGTAATCCATCGTACAATGTCTACAATACAAAATTCGAGTTCCTTGATAGAGAGAAAAAGAAAATACAAATGCTATGCAACAAGATTCATGGAAACTCAACTGTTTATAATCATTGAGGAATACCAGCAGACTTATTTTAATAATCATAAAAAAGCGGTTACAATCATTAGTACCGTAATACTAAAGATTGGTTTGTTACAAAATTAATTATAAAATGCGTCTGTACGCCTTACAACAGTCATAACGTAAAGCTAAATAAAAGCTAATAATGATGGACCTAAGGAGACTCTTCCAATGGTCTTCTTGAATCCTTTGGCTTCTTTCTTCCAACTGATCTTCTTCCAGAATAAGCTTGTCTATGCAAGAAATTGGTTCTTCCCAAAGATTCTCATTTTGTAGTCATTTTAGTTTGAATATGAGCCGAAGTCTTGAAATAGTAACTCCATCATTTGAGAATAGTCTTCAAGAGCTGATCCCAACTGGTAATCAGGAATGATGATAGGCCATAATAGAATAGAGGTGATAGCTTCCCATATCTTGATTTGAACCTTTCTTTATTTGTCAGCAAGGTTTCCAGTCCCCTTAGATCGTCCAGGTTATAACTCTTGTAAGTGTACTTCAACGTTTTATTTTATTATTTTTTTTTTAGAGTCCATGATATCCCTATGATGTTTACAAACAAGACTAAGTTCCATGAATCTTTATGAAATGATGCTTATGAATGTATGCAACACACAAGGCACACAACACAAAGCACACACGAGTAAAAGGTCCTAGGTTTGAAAGGTCACAGCATGGAGCCAAGGTCTACCCTCCCATAAGGTATGCACTATAGTTTCAAAATGTACCTGCCGAACGGGTTATACAAAGTTCCCAGAGTCTACAATCCATCTTTCAGATATTATCGATTTTCCAAATCACTTGGTAGTCAATAATATTCTCAGGAGAATCTCGTCCGAGTGTAGTATCGCGTAGCGACTATTGCAGAAATATATTCCTGCATAGTCCCCGCACTACATCCTAAGAAGCCAAGTTGGGTTAAAGGTAACTACGGTCCCCAGTCTCGATGGCCTTTAGTTCGAAATAATAGCGTCTTCACGAATAGACTCGTTGAACAAAATTATATTCGAGAGGGCCTAGACTGAGTGGTGAATTCTCAATTCAACTTCTTCAGGAATCGACTCCCTCAAAGTATCCTTGAATTCTCACCGTTCCTATCTTAATTTTCACTCTAGTCCGGGTGTAGGACTTTGTCTCACCACACAAATAGTACCTAGAAAACCAACATAGATAATAAGCAAGCAAAATAAAGAGAGATAACATAGGTAAAAAAACAAGATAGGGGAAACCCTCGACGATTCCCCAGTGAAGTCGCCAGTTCTGTTGCGTGAGAATTGGATACCATAGTTATTAATGAACTAGGATCACATTTCTTTAAATGTTCACCACCGACTTTGATTTATCCAAAGGAAAGGTTCAAAAGCGAAAAAACCTAGAGATCTAAGGTTCGGGGTTGGTTACGCCTAGGGAAGGTATTAGCATCCTAAACGTCCGTAGTACTCTACGGGAACCTCTTGTTAGTATCTTATGTTATCTCTTACTCGCTTGCTAAGGGTGCTATGCTAAAGCCTGAAACCCTAGGGGTTAGTATCTAAGTATACTCGACAAGGTATCGCACCTTGCGCCTACGTATCCTCGGGAGTAGAATCAGAGTATGCGTAGTTCTGAAAAGAGGAACTTCTTGACGGGGTCAAGGTTCCAAAGGGAGGTAAAGTCTTGGGCAAGACCTTACATAGAGTGCGGAGACTCTAAAGTTATAGGTTGGTTTAAGAGGGGTAGGATTGTAAATGTTCGCGGCGGAGCATTTACTTGGAGTGCGGCGACTCCGATCCTAAGGCTAAGATTCTAAGTGTCTACGGCGAGACGTGGAGTACGGCGACTCCGAATCCTAAGGCCAAGGGTTCAAAAGTGTTAGTCCTATGACGTTTGAGTCAATATTAAGGGTACCTTTCCTTTGGAATGTCGAGGGGACAATTAACTTAGATTAGTGTGCACTAGCAAAGTGAGCTAGTATTAGTGTATAGTGACCCAAAAGGTTGAATGCGATGCCCGAAGGCGATCGACTTACATAGGTAGAAAAGTGGCTCGACGTTGGATCGAGAGTTTTTTTGTAATTTTGAAAAGGTTTAAGCAGTAATAACACATATAGATATAGATAAGCATACAAATAATATAAACGCGCACTCACACTCGAGGGATCTAATGGGAAATGAATATAAGGGTACGGTTTATTAAGAAAAATGGTTTTGATTTGGTGTTTATTATTGTGAGAATTATTAAGAATTACTTTCACTTATAATTTCTTAAAAAATGGTTTATTTTATTTAAGGATTATTTTTAAATGAAAAAAGTTAAAGATCTTCTCAATTAAATTAAAAGATTAATTTAGTCTTAAGGTTTATTAAAAGAAAAGTGATTAAGAGTTTTAATTATAACAGATTTAACTAAAAAAAAGGTTTTATTATTAGTTATAAATTAAAAGAAAGTTAAGTTATATTTTTATAAAAAAAGTAAATTTTAATGGTTTTTAATTATAAAAAAAAAAGATTTTGATCAATAAAATAAAAAAAGAAAAAAAAAAGTGAAAGGTTGATGGGATCAAAACGGAGGGACTCTCACGACCTCACCTCACTCTTCTCTCTTGCCTATGTTTCTCTTCTCTCTCAAAAATGAAATCCTAGGGTTTCGAGAGCCCTAGCGGCGGCGGTATCTCGTACTCTCCCTCTCTCTCTCCGATCAACAACATAAATAGTAAAAACCTCACCCCCATAATCCCGGCCCCCATTTCACTATGTTTCGCTGGTTACATTTACATGGATAAACATTAAAAAATGCAAAAATAAAAAGATGCGGGCAACGGCGACGTCCAGAGGCGACGACGAACGACTTCTCTCGCCAGGGAAGATTTCCTTTCTTTTTACCTCTTTCTTTGGCGAGTTTGTGGTTTGTGTTGGCGCTTTGATCTTCTTCTGCTCTGGATGTTGAGAGGATGATGAGTCACTTCCGGTGTTCTGAGCCTGCGTTTGTGGGTTTGGAAATGGTTTTGGTGATTTCGCGTGTGACTGTTAATTTAGGATTTTTTCTCTCTTTCGTCTCTGGTTTTTTGTGTGGTTTTTCTCTCTGATATTCCTTTAGGGTTTTCCGTGTTGTGTCTCCTTTTTCTGATGAGAATAGGTCCCTTTATATAGAGATGGCCAATGATGATTGTAATTGGGAAATTCTTAATGCTGCATTGAAGGCGTGATAACGCGTGATAATATTGCTGATATGATTTGTGAATTGATTTGGTTTGGTGCTTATTTGGGGAAGTTTTGCTGCTGATATGATTTGATTCTCTAATTTAGGAAGTTTTTGAATTTGAAATTGTTTGAAATCATTGGTACGATCTGTTGCTTGATTTGGGATTTGGAACTTTTGAAAGCTTTGAAGGCTGCTTTTAAAACGTGATTTCTACACTTGATGCTCTTTGATGATTTTGTCCGATTTCGGTTTTTGGAAAGTTTTGCTGGTGGTACCTATTTTTGGGATATTGCCCATAATTTTCCTTCTGAATATGATGAAGCTAAATCTGATTCAAATAAAATTCTGAGGCCACGTAGGAAATTCTTCAAAATGTTTGGAAATGTCTCTTTAACTTAGAAAAGATCTTAACTAGGCCTTGGAGCATGTTTTACGTTTTGGAAACTTGAAAATATTGTCTGAATCCTAATGGCTTTGTTTCTCAGATTCGCCGTAATTATTCTTGTGGTTCTGAATTGGTATGTTACTAATTTTTTCTCTTATTTGCAAATATTGACCGATTCTTTTCCTTTTTTTTCACAGGTTTGATAGGTGTTTTGGAAAGAGTCTGAACCCATCTTGAATGCCTTGAACATGCTGCATAATGTTGCTACATGCTCTGGATGTGATAACGACTCTTATGTGTGTCTGTGCTACTTTTCCAAATCAACATTCAACTCGATCTTCTTCATTCAGTACTTTAGAAATGCTCTAGTATTTCCATGGAGCTGAAAGGTAGCCCTATTCTATCTTCGTTAACCAAACTTCAGGAATAACATCTCTGACATGTGGATTTTCTGAACTTCCATTTCACTCTTTTTTTGTAGGTGGATGAGGAAATTATGACTTCAAGCAACCATAGGTTGATGGTTGTCTCCCTTGGCTCAAACATGCTCTTTACAAATGCGAGGCTTTAACTTCCAATGCTGCAATGGTTACATTGACCTTCAGGTACTAATCATAACCATGAGTCCTTTTTTTCAAATGGTGAGTTTATCCTTAGTAAAATACACGAGGCTGGTCATTGGCAACGTTGCTTTATGTGCAGGTATCACAAAGTCTCAACAATGGTTTGTCGTCTCTCATTCTCGGTTATTGATTGATGGATTTTGTTTTGGTTTTGGTCGTGGTGAAAACTGAAAACTCAACCATGGACATATTTCTGTAAACAATTCATTACCAGCATCATGCTCAGAGTTGTAATGATGTGAGTCCCTTTTGAAAAAAAAAATTGAATTCGTACTGAATTGCCTCGGTTGCCTTTGATACTTGACAAATCAAGATATGGAAATTTCTAATTTCAATGGGATTTTGATTTTCCAGGTGGCATGGGAGGTGGAGCCATGGTTTTTTCGACGACATCTAATTCAACTAGTATCATCCCGAGACATGGAGCATAAAATCATTCTCGCAGCTTAATGAGGAGAAAAGTCTTCAATCCTTGATTGTATGGCTGCAAAAATTATTCAGGTAATGCTTCCTTGTTTCCTTGCTGCAAGTACTCCCTTTGTTTCTTAAAGTGAAATTTCAATCTTTGAACTTTCAGGATTTACAAGTGGAAACTTCGAGTGATTGCTTTAACTCTTCTTGGTTGAACAAAACAAAAAAACACAACTGCCAACTTCGACATCAGTAGAAAATCAACGCAATTTGAGATCTCGAGACAACAACTTTTCTCTGTGGTGCGGCCCGTTGCTACTGAGGATGCTGTGAGAGGTACGACCTCCCAATCATTACCGCGGGGAGCTTCTTCTTTGTCTTCAATTCCTGTCATCGAATGTAGCAGGTATGGTGATGGGTTGTGGAAATAGTTTGGAAATGGTTCATGTAAGTTTGTGAGGATTAGTGGAGATGGGTTTGTTTGGTGATTTCACTTGGAAGTATTCCAATGGGATTAGATTTACTGTCGCTGAATTACATCCAACAATTCGTACCAATTTTATTCTCTCTCTTTTTTGAATTGGAACCTTGTACTTTTGACTTGTAATAAATCTTGGTGTTGAAATTCATTTGGATTTGTCTTTTGTAGTGTTGATTTCATCTTTGAATGATAATTTCCTCTTACGTTTTCATTTGTACTGGTCAATCGAATTGATACCGAACTTTGATGTCGATGTTATTATATAAAGGGTTACCTGAAGTTGAACAATCATAGGATTTTAGAGTTGAATGGCGACACTGCCTGGAGATGTAGGGAAACCCTTGTGTTTCCAATTCTCCACACACCGATGACCAGGATCTTGATATTCGATGGCCTAAATATTGGACGGTGGATGGGAACTAAGCAGTTTAGGACCAATACTGTTGTTCAGAAGTTTTAAGAACGGAAGCTCATGTTCACCTCAATTCATTCGCATCATAATTTCAATATGCCATCCCTTTTGAACTGATTCCCAACATTTATCTGCTGAGGTGTCCATGAAAGTGTCGCTTGGACATCCTTCCATTGTAACCTTGAAAAGGGGACCAAGAAGTCTAACATCCATGACTTCAAAGCATAGCTATAGATTAGTGTTGGATTAAGTATATTAACTTGAATCTTGAATCCTCTTGGATATAATGTTTTTACTGAACCATGGATTTCCATGAGCAACAGATCCTAAGCTTCTAAGCTTGGCGGAAGTGCCAAAATTTTGCATTAGCCAGCTCTCCTGTGCACTCCTTGCGTAAATTGTGAATCCAACTTGAATTTTGAGTTTTGGGAGCATGGAAAGTGTATGAATTCCTTGTATACTTTGAACTTAGTATCCAATTTGCAAACTTTGGTCTTCTTGAATTTGGATTTAGACATTCTCGCTTTGAATTTCATGAAGAGGATGATTTTTTGAGATCAAATAAATGTACTTTGGTTTTGATGAAATCTTTTTGAGATTACACTTGAACACGAATCTTAGCGTAACGACTTGAACTTTGAGTTTGAACTTGGTGGGAAACAGATAATCATAAGTCTTGGACTTCACTTCGATAACTTCTGGTATAAATTTGATTCGAGACCTCTTTCCAAACTTACTACGCCAACCCAAAATCAAACACACAATCATTACAAATCTAAACCCAATTTTCAAGGGTGAAACCAAACTATGAGACGTCCTTTGAAAGTGAAGATACTGTTTATATTGCAATCCACCATGAAATTTCAATCATTCCTCGAATAGCCATGCTCAACACCAAAAGACATAAACTGTAACCCTCATTGAAACCTCTTATACACAAGCTTGTTAATCACAGTGAACACACACAAAGCCTTCATGATCTTTGAATCTTCTGCCACAGCACATGCCTTCACGAATGAAATGAACCGACAAAGATCTAGATAAAGCGGTTAGTTATGCACGAATGATTGCCCTAATATGTTATGTTGACGAATCAATGAATCTAAGGAAAAAATTTGGGGTATGACAGTTGCCCCTATTTAAATATCTTCACCGCATGACAGGGCAATGAAGATCGTCATTAGGTCATGGTGAAAGATATTTAAATACAGATAACCGAAAATTTTGCCCTTAGATGCAATGATCATACAATGCTATGGACAAAACTAGACCTAATGCTGACATGCCATAAACTCTAGCATGATGAGAATGATGGGATGGTAAAATGCAAAATGCAGACGAGACAGACGAGGAAAAGAGCCAACACAATGAGCAGCAACTCACTGGGGAAGACCAAACGCACTGGGGAAAAGAAGACAACACTGGGGACTCCGAAGGCGGCGACCCAGCAGGTTCAAGCGTGACCAGTTGATATATAAGCAAGCAAGAAGATAAAGCAGGATCCACATGGTGGTAGGAACACGCAAACAAAAAGATGGAGTTTTCAATAAGAAATAACATCTAATGCCTGGAGATTCCTTAGAATGAAGAGATCAAACGGGATCTTCAGGAACCATCAGGAAAAAGTACAGGGTTATTAAAACTCTCCTGTATGCCAAGTAAATGGACTTCGTGCGGAAAATGCCCTGATAAACTTCTCAAAAGAGACTGCAGCTTATCAATTGTACGGGACTTACACACCATCAATAAAGGGATAAGTTTCTCCGAAGAGACTGCAACTTATCTGAAAAAAGCAGTAAATGATAAACTTCTCCGAAGAGATTGCAGTTTATCTGAAAAAAGTAGTGAATGATAAACTTCTCTGAAGAGACTGCAGTTTATCTGAAAAAAAAGCAGTAAATGATAAACTTCTTCGAAGAGACTGCAGTTTATCTGAAAAAAGCAACAAATGATAAACTTCTCTGAAGAGACTGCAGTTTATCTGAAAAAGCGGTAAATGGTAAACTTCTCCGAAGAGACTGCAGTTTATCTGAAAAAAGCGGTAAATGATAAACTTCTCCCAAGAGACTGCAGTTTATATGAAAAAAGCAAGAAAATGGTAAACTTCTCCGAAGAGACTGCAGTTTATCTGAAAAAAAGCAGGAAAATGATAAACTTCTCCGAAGAGACTGCAGTTTATCTGAAAAAAGTAGTGAATGATAAACTTCTCCGAAGAGACTGCAGTTTATCTGAAAAAGCGGTAAAAATGATAAACTTCTCCGAAGAGACTGCAGTTTATCTGGAAAAAGCAAGAAAATGATAAACTTCTCCGAAGAGACTGCAGTTTATCTAAAAGGAAAAAAGATTCTTCTTGCCAGACACAGTGTAACATAAATGCACGCTCAACCTAGGTTCGACGACCTAACAGTAAAGGTGGAATCCTCAGGGACCAAAAATCAATCTAGGATCGAACTAGAATGAAACTGTCAAACAAGACCCGCCATTGAGAAATGAACTCAAATGGCGATTTATCTTATCCAAGCACGGAAAAAGATAACTGAAATAACCACCATCCACGAGGGTTGAACTCTGTGGGGAAACTTGGAAATGATTAGCACTCTCTGTCTAAGGGTGACGACTCTATTTGGAGAGATCGGACAAACCTAAACTTGGCGCAAACACAACCAACGATCAATATAAAGCGACAAGAAACAAACAGAAAGCGAACACGCACGGAGGCGAATGCAAATGATGTCATGTGATGCTTATGCTCATGCTGACAAAACAACAAAAGAAAACAGGAGGAGAAGCAAAACGACGAGGAAACCCGTCCATCCTCTGCACGAGAGATACATCTGTCAAGCTTGTATAGAAATCCAAAGGTGGAACAAAAGGTTAAAGCTTCAAAAGTTTGCAACTTCTCTGGGGAAATAGCGATCCACTTGGGGGTATAATATCATGACTTCACTTAGGGGACCGTCAAGATGAATCTGATTATTCGGATGAGAAAGATCCACTGGGCACGGATCAAACTTGTATTCATAGAGACTTTGATGGGATAAAATAAATATCCACTGTAACTGAAGTAAGCTGAAGTGATGGTAGATGCCGTAGATGAGGCGTCACGGGGATGAAATAAATATCCACCGCTTCGTTGAGGAAGCTTGTAGTAGTATTAGTTGCAGACGTCAGAGTCTAGTCTTCAGTGGGGATGAAATAAACATCCATGGTTGAGAGAAATTGAAATCTTGAGAAAACACCGAGGAGTGAAATAAACATCCGCTTCATCGGGGAAGGTTGATGCCAAGGAGATTTGCTGGGGTTCTTTAGGTCAACCAGATGCTTAATTCTTGTACTGATCCTGTCATAATTGCCTGAAATAATGGCTCGGATTAGTAGAATCTCGACGTAACTGGCTCGGATTGCCGGTATTCTATGTACTGAGTCTTCGATCCTGCCCCTCAGGGTTAATCTATTTGCAACAACTGAGGAATAACTTGCCCCAGTTCAGCTGAGTCTTCAAGCAACATGCCACGGACTGGTATTTTGAAATGACTATCTGTAATTGAGTTCCATATCTCAGAGATTGAACTTCTCGTAGCCGTTTGCGAACTTCTATGATATCAAGCAGTATTTACATGCAGAAAGTGTAAATTTCGAAATTGCTAATACAACATTATGTTTGTTTTTGAAGTTTTATTGAAAAAGGCATATCATGAACTGGTGACCAAATCACTAATTAGGATATGACGTAATTCCGTTTTCTATAATACCAATACGAATCTTGAGCGTAACTCATAGGAGTCGGGAAACATTATCTCGTCGAGTATGCTTTTGAAATGAACTCTGCTTCAATAAGGTCTTTTGTAAGTTGTAAGTAGTGATTTGGTTTAAGAAGCAAAAAGGCATAAAGGTCAAAGTTTGTTTGTACCCACCCCTTTTTGTGAGGTTATTTTGAAAGTTTGGTGGTTAAGATGTACTGGTACCCATTCATATTTTGATAGTTTTGGAAGCTCGGTCGCTTGGATTGAAAGTTACCCTGCCCCAGGTTAAAATAAGGTATTGATTTCGAGGCTCAAAAGGGTTAACAAAAGGTTATTTCTGGTGTTGGAACAATGCCTTATATCCTTAGCAGGGTTTTCGTTCAAAAGCATACAACATAAGAGATTGTTTTAGTTCATCATCCTCCATTCAGTATTGGCATTATAAAACGGTAAACAGTTTTAAAAATGAGGGAAGCGAATGGATTTCTTCGAAACAAACATTCAATCACATTAACGTTCGAAATAACAAATCCTTACATCAAAACATGCTTTAATAATCAAAGAAAGAAAACAAATGCAAGTAAACTAAACAACTTGAATGATCTTGGGAGAGGCTTCCTCTTTATTTGCCATTTGAGCTAACCATCTTCAAAATCGACTCTCGAGATCGGTCTGAGGATCATTTTCATACCCACTCTCGGTAAATTCTTTCATAACCGGGACTGACGAACTCGCGTGGTTAGTTGGTGGAATATTGATTTGAATTCCATGAGGCATGAACGAGATCATTTTGGAGTTGAGCAGATTCTGGACCTTACTCGGAAGAACCTTACAATCGTCATTTGAATGCCCCGGTGCCCCAGCATGGTAGTCACATCGAGCGTTAACGTGAAAACCTGGCGGGTATGGGAAAGGTACCGGCTTCAATTCCTTTGGCATTATAAGTCCACCTTTGATTAAATCTGGCAAGAATTGACTATATGGCAGCGGTAGCAGAGTGTAATGCTTCTTTAGTTTTTGTCCAGCATGTTGGAGCGACCTACGGTGGTATGACTGCTGATTCAGAGGACGTCTTTGACTAACCCATAATTGACTGCGAATTTGATCCTGATTCAAAGTTGCTTGAGTAGCAGGCGTAATATCAGTACGACCTTTCTTACTGTCTGGTTGAGAGTCACCAAAAGACAGAATCTTCTGATTCATTAACTTCTTCACGATACCCTTAAAAGCATAACAATTTTCTAGATCATGGCCAGGTGCCCCTTCATGAAACAGGCAATGAGCATCGGGATCATAATTAGGTGGAAGTGGGTTAGGAGGCGGACCCAAAGCTTCAGTAGTAATCAAACCTTGTTGCACCAAGGAGGGGTACAACTCAGTATAAGTCATCGGGATAGGAGAAACTGGAGGTTTATATGGACATGGTATCGGAGCCCTCTGTGGTTGATAATTAGGAGCGTTGAGTACTCGTTGATGATTCTGCAGAGTTTGTACTGGCTGATAAGCAGGAGCCAATGGATAAACAAAAAGTTGGTAGACGGGTGCCTGTTGCATAGGCTGATAGGTAAGATCTTGTTGATACTGAGGAGGTCTCTGGTCAGAATGATAATATTGCTCCTTATGTTGTTTAACTTGACTACGAGATCCTTTATACCTTTCTTGCAACACAATCTCAGCAGCTTGTTCCTCACGGTTGGGAATCTCAGAAGTGGGCATCGGCGTGTTCCCAGGAGTCACTGTCCCTTGCAGCGGGGTCTGGGAAGCAGATTGATTTGCTACCAGGGTTTCAACCAAAGCAGAAAGCCTTTCAAAGCCACTCTTCAGAGTAGTTACTTCCTTACGGAGTTCCTGATTTTCTTGCTCCATGTTATTCATCTTCCTTCCTTGATTAGCCTGAGTAGTGACTTGACAGCTCGTCTCTCGGAACAGAGGATTCAGGGCGACAGAAACACTGGAGAGAGACAACAGGAATAATCAAAATAGAGGACAAAGCACATGCAAAGATGCAAATGATATGAGATACAACTATCAAGGAACTCAAAATCATATTTGCAGTCATTGTAGATATTAAAACATTTTATTAAAATTTGTCAACAGCCAGTACACCTCCCAAAGAGTTGAAGAAACTTTTGACGGATGAAGCTCAGTTGTTTGGGTTGTTTGCATCGTCGACAGTGGATAGTCAAGTTTCACTTGATGTGTTTCCAGTTGTGTGTGAATTTCCAGAGGTGTTTCCTGAGGATATTTCAGACGTGCCGCCAGAGAGAGAGGTGGAGTTTTCTATAGATCTAATTCATGGTGCTAGACCTGTATCTATGGCACCTTATCGTATGTCGGCATCTGAGTTGGTAGAGTTAAAGAAGCAGTTGAATAAATTGTTAGAAAAGAGGTTTATGAGACCAAGTGTATCGCCTTGGGGTGCTCCATTTTTATTGGTGAAAAAGAAAGATGGAAGTATGCGATTGTGTATTGATTATCGCCAGCTGAATAATGTGACGATTAAGAATAAGTATCCTCTTCCAAGAATTGATGATTTGATGGACCAGTTGGTAGGTGCGTGTATGTTTAGTAAGATTGATTTGAGATCAGGTTATCATCAGATTAGAGTGAAAGAGGAAGATATTCAGAAGACGGCTTTTAGGACACGATACGGTCATTATGAATATTCTGTGATGCCGTTCGGGGTTTCTAATGCGCCAGGTGTGTTTATGGAGTATATGAATCGTATTTTCCATGAGCATTTGGATCGATTTGTCGTTGTGTTCATTGATGACATATTAATTTATTCTAAGTCCCGGGAGGAGCACAAGGAGCATTTGCGTGTGGTGTTGCAAATTTTGAAGGAAAAGAGACTTTTTACCAAATTGTCCAAGTGTGAGTTCTGGTTGTCCGAAGTGAGTTTTCTTGGGCATGTGATTTTAGGTAATGGTATTGTTGTGGATCCATCTAAAGTAGAGGCAGTTCTACAATGGGAGGCTCCTAAATCGGTTACTGAAATTAGAAGCTTTTTGGGTTTAGCTGGTTATTATCGAAGATTCATTGAAGGTTTTTCCAAGTTAGCACTTCCATTGAGCCAATTGACCTGTAAAGGTAAAGCATTCATTTGGGATATTCAGTGTGAGGAAAGTTTTAGTGAGCTGAAGAAAAGATTGACTACAGCTCTGATTTTGATTTTGCCGAATCCTAGTGAACCGTTTGTGGTATATTGTGATGCGCCTTTGATTGGGTTAGGTGGAGTGTTGATGCAAGAAGGTAAGGTTGTGGCTTATGCTTCGAGGCAATTGAGGATTCATGAGAAAAATTACCCTACTCATGATTTGGAATTAGTGGCTGTGGTTTTTGTGTTGAAAATTTGGAGGCATTATCTCTTTGGTGCAAGATTCGAAGTCTTTAGTGATCATAAATGTTTGAAATACTTGTTTGATCAGAAAGAGTTGAATATGAGGCAACGGAGATGGTTGGAATTTTTGAAGGACTACGATTTTGGCTTGAATTACCATCCTGGTAAAGCTAATGTGGTAGCCGATGCATTGAGTCGAAAATCGTTGCATATGTCCGCATTAATGGTTAAAGAGTGGGAACTTTTGGAAGCTTTTAGGGACTTGAGTTTGGTGTGTGAAGTGACATCCGACAGTGTGAGGCTGGGTATGCTAAAGGTTACTAATGAGTTTCTGTTGACCGTAAGCGAGAAACAGAAGTTGGATGTGAGATTTGTGGATTTGATGACGGTTGGTGAGCAAGGTGTGAATGGTGACTTTAAAGTGGATGATAAGGGTGTTTTGAGATTTCGTGGTAGGATTTGTATTCCTGATGATTCGGACTTGAAAAGGATGACTTTAGAGGAAGGACACCGGAGTAATTTGAGTATACATCCGGGAGCTAATAAGATGTACCAAGATTTGAAGAAGATCTTTTGGTGGTCTGGATTGAAGAGAGATGTGGCTTAGTTTGTGTATGCGTGTTTGACTTGCCAAAAGTCAAAAGTGGAACATCAAAAGCCTAGTGGTTTGTTGCAACCATTGGATATTCCTGAGTGGAAATGGGATAGCATTTCTATGGATTTTGTAACAGGGTTCCCGAATACACAGAGGGGACATAATGCAATTTGGGTGGTTGTGGACAGACTGACTAAATCGACGCATTTCATTCTGATTGACATCAGTTTTTCTTTGGAGAGGTTAGCTGAGATTTATATCAGTGTGATTGTGAAGCTACATGGTGTTCCGTTGAGTATTGTTTCGGATCGAGATCCGAGGTTTACCTCGAGATTTTGGGAAATTTTATAAAAGGCGTTGGGTTCTAAATTGAGATTGAGTTCGGTTTATCATCTGCAGATGGATGGTCAGACCGAGAGAACTATTCAGTCGTTGGAAGATTTGTTGCGGGCTTGTGTTCTTGAGCAAGGTGGTGCTTGGGATAGTTATCTTGCGTTGGTGGAATTCACGTATAACAACAGTTTCCATTCGAGTATTAGAATGGCACCTTTAGAAGCGTTATATGGAA
Organism: Lathyrus tuberosus; assembly: GCA_022829125.1. Classification (NCBI taxonomy): domain Eukaryota; kingdom Viridiplantae; phylum Streptophyta; class Magnoliopsida; order Fabales; family Fabaceae; genus Lathyrus; species Lathyrus tuberosus. Next base: position 2,991,296 of record JALAZF010000629.1, on the reverse strand, counting down.
GAAGATGTCGAACATCGTTGTGTTGGCATGAATCTGGTGAGAGTACAGTGGTTGGACCCGAATTGATTCAACAGACTACAGACAAGGTGAAACTTATTCGTGAGAAAACGAAGGCTTCTCAGACTAGGCAAAAGAGTTATCATGATCGAAGAAGGAAAGATCTTGAGTTTCAAGAGGGTGATCATGTATTTTTGAGAGTTACGCCGGTAACGGGTGTTGGTCGTGCATTGAAGCCGAAGAAGCTTACTTCTCGGTTTATTGGTCCTTACTAGATATCCACGATAGTGGGTACTGTGGCTTATCAGGTGGCGTTGCCGTCGAGTCTGTCGAATTTGCAAGATGTGTTCCATGTTTCACAGCTTCGGAAGTATGTTCCGGATCCGTCGTATGTGATTCCGATGGATGAAGTTGAGGTAAGAGAGAACCTTACAGTGGAGGCATTACCAGTGAGGATTTTGGATCGCGAGTTGAAGCGGTTAAGGGGCAAGGATATTGCACTTGTGAAAGTAGCGTGGGGAGGCGCTGCTGAGGGCAATTTGACTTGGGAGTTGGAGAATCGGATGCGGGAGTCGTATCCAGAGTTGTTCGTCTCAGGTAATATTTTCGAGGACGAAAATTTCTAAGTGGGGGAGAGTTGTAATGCCCCAGTTTTGGTTAGTTTTATTGAATCGAGTCGATTTAATTATTTTTATTATTATATTATTTTATTCTTGACTTTTATTTGTTAAAGTATTATTTTTCATCGTGATTATGTTTTAGCGCGTTTTGGGAGCGTTTGCAAGATATTTGAGTGTAGGGGTATTTTGGTCCTTTGTTTGGGTAGATATTATATTTTTCATATAATAGAAACATAGAGAGAAAAATAGAGAGAAAGAAAAGAGAAAGAAAGAAGAAAAGAGAGAAAAACTTGGAAAGGAAGAAAATCAATCAACCGACTTTTCAAACACGATTTAATCGGGTAAGGGTGTGAAACTCGGTTATAATATGTTTGTGTATGTTTATGTATGTGTGTGTTGGAATGTTTGTGGTGTTCCATAGCTTTTCGATTCTAGGTCGGAATGATAGAATCGATGCGTTCGCGGTTGAAATGTGATATAAATGTTGTAGAATACTTGTTACCATGATTGAGTTATGTTCTGATTGTTATGTTTTGGTTTGGAAGTGTTTTGGGGGTTGAAATGTTGGTTGGGAGTGATCTATAGCGCTGCTGGGTTTTCCTGGTTTCGCAGGTTCGCACTGCGAATGGCCAGCGAAGGGGAAAGCAAACATTCGCGTGAGGTTCGCACTGCGAACGTTGTGTTGTTTTTTTTTTCTGCCACGGTTCGCTGGGGGATTCGCACTGCGAAGGGGACAGCGAAGGTTCGCTGGGAGTTTGCACTGCGAAACTGTAGGCTATTTTCTTTCTGCCATGGTTTGCTGGGGCATTCGTACTACGAATGAGGAAAGCGAAGGACTCGCTAGGAGCTTCGCATTGCGAACATGACAACTTTTCTAAATTGTTTTCTTTATAACTGTTGGGTCGTAAGTCGGTTTAAGGCGCGGTTTAATGCGTTGGAGAGCTAATGAAATGTTCTTTCTTGTTATAATGGTTTTGTGATTGTGGGCTGATTTAATTATGTCAGGAATTGGAATAGTGTCGTTTTGCCGCCTTTTACCGTCTTAACTATGTGTAATTGATGTGTATCATGCAATGTGCTATTGATATATATGTTGTATGACTTGTGTGATGTTATATGATGTGAATGCATGTGATGACCTGTTGTGATGATGGTTTGTGGCCTAAGGGCAAGTAAATGCAATGTGTTGTGTTTGATTATATATGCATGATTATGGATATGTATACGTGTGCATTTGAATGTCATGAGTCATTGTATGCCAAGCATCATGATATGCATTCTTGTGATGTCGTGTACCCTAGTGGGTGTGAGCGACGAAACGATTCCAGAGGGAATCCTCTATAACATTGTGCGCCTTATACAAAGAGGACTAAAAGCGATGATTATAGACGATTGTGAGCCTTATACAAAGAGGACCGAAAGCGATCGGATCGTGCGCCTTATATAAAGAGGACTGAAAGCGATCCATAAACGTCGTGCACCTTATACCAAGAGGACCGAAAGCGACGAGGAACATCGTTTGCCCGACAGGGAGTTACACTAAGTAACAAGCGATGGTTCCAATAGTTCCTGAGTGAACTAGTGATGAGATGATGGATGGATGGTACCGCATTGCATTGCATAGAGTCGTTGTGTCGGTCTCTATGCATTTGCATAAATCATGAATGGATTTATTTTGTGTGGAATTGCGAATGGAATTGATGAGTTGAGATATACATATATATGTTGTTGGTAAAATGCATGTATTTGATTATATATTCCTTGGTGATGGAGATATGATGATATGCATTGTGTTGTTTTGCGTTTGAATTCTGGTATAAGTTGTGTTGAGAATATTACATGTGTATTTTGTTGTTATTATATAATTGTATGCAATTATATTATGATTGTGTTTCTCACCCTTCTGCTGTTTTAATGCTCTATGAGGCATTGCAGATTAGATGTTAGAGGTCTTTTGTGAAGCTTAGGTCTTCATTCTTTTGTCGGTCGACTCTGATATGTAGCACCGGGTAGTCGGGGAGATCGTTGTGATCTATGTGTATATGTATAGATATCTTTTGGATTGTATATGTATGGATCTGTGTATGACAGACAAACTCTTTATGTGATATATATATATGAGATTCAGTTGTAGATTTTCCGCTTTTATTCTGTATCTGATTTGTGGGTAGTAGGAACTAAGTTCCTCTGTTAATTGCTACCTGATTGTTGCATATCTTTATGAGCAGGTTTATTGTGTTTTGTCTCAATTGATGTGACGCCTTCGTCTATGCCATGAATGTTTAATTATACTCTGATGAAAATTTTTTATAGCTTTATTTAATTAGGGGTACAGATTGGGGGTGTTGCAGAAGAAGCGGGGTCAGACCTTTATGTCGAAGGCCTTCTTCATTCTTTACTGGTATAACTGACCGTGGCATAGTGTCGTTATTCATTTTTCTTCGATCAGGTTCAGTTCATCGTGCCGACTTTGACACCATTCAGCCTCTGTTAGCTTAGCTTCCATCAATACCCGAATTGATGGGATTTATACTTCTATGGAAAGAACTGCCTCCATGCCATATACTAGAGAGAAAGGGGTTGTCCCTGTTGAAGTGCGGACAGATGTACGATAACCGTGAAGAGCAAAGGGTGGCATTTCGTGCCAATCTTTGTAGGTTACAACCATCTTTTAAACAATCTTCTTGATATTCTTGTTAGCCGCTTCTACCGCCCCGTTCATCTTAGGCCGGTAGGGAGATGATTTATGGTGTTCGATCTTGAACTCAGCACACAACTCTTTCATCACCTTATTGTTCAAGTTCGATCCATTATCAGTAATGATCTGGCTTGGAACACCATAATGGCAGATGTGATTATTTTTTATAAAACGGACCACCACTTGTCGGGTTACATTGGCGTATGACGCTTCTTCGACCCACTTGGTGAAGTAGTAAATGGCTACCAGGATGAACCGATGTCTGTTTGAAGCTTTGGGTTCAATCATGCCAATCATGTCGATTCCCCATATGGAAAAAGGCCACGGGGAAGAGAGAACTTTGAGATGTGTTGGCGGTACATGGATTTTATCTGAGTATATCTGACACTTGTGACATCTCCTCATGTACTTGTAGCAATCGGATTCCATGGTCAACCAATAGTATCCTGCTCTCAGAATTTTTCTCGCCATTGTGTGTCCGTTGGCATGAGTGCCAAAGGAGCCTTCATGAATTTCTTTTATCAGCATGTTTGCTTCTGGTCTGTCTACGCATCGGAGTAAGACCATATCAAAGTTTCTCTTATAAAGTGTATCACTGCTCAAGAAGAAGCTGCCAGCCAGTCTCCTGATGGTTTTCCTGTCTTTTCTTAATGCCTCAGGTGGGTACTCTCGTTTCTGAAGGAAGCAATTAATATCGTGATACAAAGGTTTGTCGTCTATGACTGCTTCAATTGTGAAGATGTAAGCAGGCCATTCTACGCATATTATGTCAATCTTAGGTATGTCGTTCCATTGACTTACACTAATCATGGAAGAGAGAGTGGCTAATGCATCAGCCATGTGATTCTCTTCATGAGGGATGTGATGAAACTCAATTTTGTTGAAGAATGGTAACAACCTTCTCGCATAGTATTTGTAAGGAATCAATCCTGATTGGTACGTATTACAATCTCCTTTGATCAGATTGATAACCAGGGCTGAGTCTCCATACACATCCAAGTTCTTAATTCTTAAGTCAATCGTTTCTTCGAGACCCATGATACAAGCTTCATATTCGGCCTCGTTGTTTGTGCACTTGAATGTCAATCTGGTAGCGAAAGGAATCTGGGTACCCTGAGGTGTTATGATGATTCCCCCAATTTCGTTTCCATAATGATTAACAGCTCCGTCAAAAATTAGTCCCCATTGGGAACCTGGTTTTGGCCTTCACTGGGTAGCGGTTCATCGCAATCTTTCATTTTTAAATACATGACATCTTCGTCTGGGAAGTCAAACCCGACTGATTCTTGATCGCCAATCGGTTGATGAGCCAAATGATCGGCTAAAATACTTCCTTTGACAGCTTTCTGAGCATGGTACTCTATGTCGTATTCTGATAACAACATCTGCCAACGGGAAATTCTCCCGGTGAGAGCAGATTTTTCAAAGACATACTTGATTGGGTCCATTTAGGAGATTAACCAAGTAGTGTGACAAATCATGTACTGGTGAAGACGTTTGGCTGCCCAAGCCAGAGCACAACAAGTTTTCTCAAGCATAGTATATCGAGTTTCACAGTCGGTAAATTTCTTGCGCAGATAATAGATGGCAGACTCTTTTCTTTTTGTTTTATCCTGTTGACCAAGTACACAGCCCATTGAGTCTTCCAAGACTGTTAGGTAGATGATCAGTGGTCTTCCTTCCACTAGAGATGACAGGATATGCGAATTTAACAGGTATTCCTTGATACTGTCGAAGGCAGTTTGTCAGTCTTCTATCCATACACAATCCTGTTTCTTTTTGACTAATTTGAAGATTGATGCGCATGTTGCGGTCATGAGGAATATGAATCTGGAAATATAATTCAAACGTCCCAGGAATCCTCTGACTTGTTTTTCAGTTTCAGGAGAAGGCATTTCTTGAATGGCCTTGACCTTGTCAGGATCAACCTCAATTCCTTTCTGGCTGACGATGAACCCTAGCAGTTTTCCTGAACGTACACCGAATGTGTATTTGTGGGGATTCAAGCGGAGTTTGTATTTTCTTAGACGCTCGAATAACTTTGACAGGTGGGTCACATGCTCCTCTTCTGTCTTAGATTTGGCAATCATATCATCAACATATACCTCAATTTCTTTGTGCATCATGTCATGAAACAGAGTAGTCATGGCCCTTTGGTAGGTTGCCCCGACATTCTTCAAACCGAATGGCATTACCTTGTAACAAAAGTTGCCCCATTGGGTGATGAAGGAAGTTTTCTCCATGTCTTCCGGCGCCATTTTGATTTGATTATAGCCCGAGAATCCATCCATGAAGGGGAATACTTTGAACTTTGCTGTACTGTCTACTAGCATGTCTATGTGCGGTAGAGGAAAGTTATCCTTTGGACTGGCTTTATTCAGATCCCTGTAGTCTACGCACATTTAACTTTTCCGTCCTTTTTCGGAATTGGCACTATGTTGGCTAGCCATTGAGGATATTCTGAGGTGGCGAGGAAACCTGCGTCAATCTGTTTCTGTACTTCCTCTTTGATTTTGATGGACATGTCTGGATGAGTCCGTCTCAGCCTCTGTTTCACTGGTGGACATTCTGATCTCAATGGTAGATGATGTTCCACGATGCTGGTATCCAACCCTGGCATGTCCTGATAGGACCAAGCGAATACATCGGGAAAATCTTTGAGAAGTTCTATCAAGCTTTCTTTGACAGTTAAACTGAGCAGTGCCCCAATCTTGACTTCTTTTCTCTCTTCTTCCGAACCCAAGTTTACTGTTTCCAACGGCACTTTGTGAGGTTCAATGGACCTTTCCTTTTGTCTGAGTAATCGGGAGATCTCTTCTGGAATTCCTTTGTCATTTTCTTCTTCAGCCTCAAATACCGAGAATTCAAAGTTGGGAGAAGACATTGGATCGTATGTTTCAATGGGGTTTAAAACAAGCAATCAGCATGATGTAATGATTGTTTTTTAGAAAAGATAGAGAGGATGCAAGAGTGTGTGTGTGTGTATTTTCTGAAAAATGCTTGTTTTTATTTTTGAATTATTTTTAGGATTACCATTTTCTAAAAAAGCGAAAAGTGAAAACAACAATAAATGCAGAAATTACAGAACGAAGCTTTATTTATTTATGATTTTGTCGATTCTTGAAACTACAACCCTATAAAATAAAACTCTGTCGCTTTGGGCAAAGCGAAGAGAGACATTTACAGAAAGTGAGCCCTATCAAAACATCCATTTCACCTGGGCAGGGTGAAAGGTTAAAACAAAGACGACAATTACTTAGACTTATGAACAACTTTCGGGACATCGACAGCAACCCATTGGCGGTGAACTCCTCGGTGGATCACAAAGTCTGATACCTTCTTTCTTGGTTTGTCCTCAGAAATGATGCTGATTTCTGGCGGAGCAGGATTGTTGGAGTCTTCCTCCCAGGCAGAGTTGTCGTAGACGAACTCTTCTGTTGTATCTTGCACAGTGTTTTCATTCTCAGGAGGATCTCCCCGTCCAATTGGCTGGATGTCTTCGAGCCTGATACGAGAGCTTTCAGGAGCGACGTACTTGACCAAGAAGTCGTACTTGCCACTCGGTTGTCCTAGGGTGTCCCATACTTTCGTGGAACTAGAGGAGTCATCCTTCTCAATGACGTTGACCTCAGGAAAAGCATAGTTGATGAACTCTTATCCTGCAATCTTTGCAGATTCATCGTTGTGCTGGATATTTTTTGAATGTCCTGAGTAATGATCCCATGAAGTGGTGGGGACGCAGGTATTCTTTTCAATGATGCTTAGGTAATATACATCGTTTGGCTGACACTTTTGCCCCAAGTCTCCTAGGTACGGCTGCCAGATAGGCAGGCCATCCATTGGGTCATAATAGTCATAGTCAAAGTTGTCTTTCATCAGAATGTCCTCTTCTAATGAGTTGGGTGGAGCGCGACATCCTTCCGGATCACAATCTCCGTACATCATCTTGACGTCTGATCTAGGTATATATCTCAGACTTTGCGCGAGATAGCAAAATGGCATAGGCATTTCTTCCTGAGACATATAACCGTCCTCGTTAAGATAGGACTTTCATTCTTCATCTGTATCAGAGGAGTCATCCTCATTGATATTGTGTACTTCTTGAGACACTGGGTGAAGAAAGCCTCCACTGTGGAAAAAGTCCTGAATGGGACGACAACTTTCATCGTTAGTAGTTGTCTGGGTACAAGTCGAAGAGAAACCAAGACCTTTCTTTGTCTTGTTATCAGTAGGAATGACAAGCTGTCTCCATCCTTTTGTGTTGTTACTCTCGATCACTTTGAGAGCATCTTTGTATGAGGAAATCGATGTCCCTCTCTCTGGTCTATTCTCATCGCTCACCGAAAGTTCCTGGAACTAGGTTCCAACAAACTCCTCTGGTTCTACACCGGTTGATGATGATAAGTTGCTCACGATTAAGGCTTGCTCCCCACAGATTGTGACTAGTTGGTCGTTCTTGACGAACTTCAGCTTCTGGTGAAGTGTCGAAGTGACTGCCCCAGCCTCGTCTATCCAAGGTCTTCCTAATAAACAGCTATATGCTGCTCGGATGTCCATGACCTGGAAAGTGACTTGGAAAGTGTGAGGACCGATAGTTATGGGAAGATCGACTTCACCGATAACTGTTTTTCTGGATCTGTTAAAGGCTTTAACGATGACATCACTGCCTCTCATCTGAGATCCTTGAAATGATAGTTGCATCAGAGTAGATTTTGGTATAACATTAAGAGCTGATCCGGTATCTACCAGTACGCTGACTAAAGCATCATCCTGGCAGTTGACTGTAATGTTAAGTGCCATGTTGTGATTTTTGCCTTCTTCTGGAAGTTCTTCATCACTGAATCCTAAGTTGTTGCAGGAAGTGATGTTGGAGATGACGCTGTCAATTTGTCTTATTGTCACATCTTGTTCCACAAAGGCTTGCTATAAGACATTCTGTAGAGCTTCCCTGTGAGCTTCAAAACTGAGCAAGAGAGATAACACAGAGATTCTCGAAGGAGTTTGCAACAGTTGGTCTACAATGTTGTACTCGCTCTTCTGGATGAGCTTCAGCATCTCATCGTTGTTCTTTGAAAGTTTGGGATTACTAGATTGACCGACTGGTTGATTTGGAACTTCTGTTTGAGGTTCCTTTTCTCTTGTGGGTTCTCTAACTCCTCTGTTGAAGATCTGGCCACTCCGTGTTACTCGACTGATGTCAGTAATGTTCACGACGGAGGGTAATGGAGTTTCTTTCCCTCCTCTATTGTTGTTGCACCGCACTTGTAAGGGATAGCCTTATCAGATTTATACGGTATTGGTCCCGACAGATAGATAACCACATGAGCCTTCTGATTTTTCTGACCATTGTAGCCGGCCTCAATTGGTTCGAGGTTGAGAATCCTTCCACTATCAAGAGGGACTCTTGATTCATGGAGTAGAGGGATTATGGTACATACGCCTTTGGTTACTTCTCTTTAGGGATTAAGACAATGTCTTTGCTTTGATCAGGAAGATAGTCTTGCATTACGTGATCGACCCAGAGCTTGAACACGGTCGAATCTCTTTACGGTCCAACTAGTTTTGAAGGTCGGCTCGCACAAGGTAGCATCCTTAGTTTTTCTCTGAGTAAACTCTACAGTGCTCATAGTTGTTCGGTGGCACCTGGCCACGTCCGCTTTATATGCAGTGCAACCTTACTAGATCTATTTCCATTGATCAAACATCCTGACTTTGATGCCTAGTAGGGTTCCTGTTAGTCATACTGATCTGTTGTGTGTCTTTATCTAGATAGATTGAAAGCCACCAGTGGTTCAATAGGTTTTGAAGTGTTCTTTGGACAAGTGCACATCCTATGTCGTCTTTACGACATGCTTTACAGTCCTGATAATCATGTGAAGCCAGAAAACCGAGTGTGACTTGCTTAGCGTGTAACTCTACCAGACTGGTATTCATCAAGCGAATATCAAAGATTTGAATCATATTAACTTGATAGTGACTTCTATCACAGTAGTCCTGAATCCATCTGAGATCCATATGACACTGGAGGTCCTCTAGTACAAAAGAGCATCCCTGATTGTTTATTGAGCAGATCGGACAGGAATTGTAATCGTGTCGTGGCAGATCATGATGTTGGCTTTGCCTTGAGTGCATTGCCACCAAGTTGACATTGATCGCCAGAATTTTGTGGTTCTGGATGATGTTGGAATTTGTATAAGTCATGTTGACATCACATATTTGGTGATCTTGGATCCATCCGAGATCCATCTGTTCCTGTAGAGCTGATTGCACCACAGAATATCCTTGATTATTCTTGGAGCAGATATCACACTGGTGATAATTATGAGACGGTACATGACCGTATCCGCTCTGTCTGCAATGCATCCTGGCCATATTGGTTCCTAATAGGAGTACATCGTGAATTTGATAGCTGTGGATAGACTCTTCCTCTATCAAAATTACTGCAGCTTTCTCGTGTTAAGGCAACGGGTTCGTCTGAACATTTGGAGTTGTATCCTTGAAAGATAGGACCCTGTTCCTAACAAGCTTCTGCACATCAGATTTGAAGCTGAGATAGTTTTCTATGTTGTGCCCTGGTCCTCCTTGATGGTAAGGGCAAGTTTGATCCGCTTTGAACCAAAAAGGAGGATTTTCCGGTACTGTAAGAGGAGACCTGGTTTGGACATGCCCCTTGACCAGTAGTAGTGGAAACAGTTCTGCGTACAATATCGCTATAGGGTCAAACCCTGGTGGTCGCGTTGTACGGTTGTTATTGTTGAACTGAGGAAGAGCCTGCTGAAGAGGCTGTTGTGTCCTTTGCTGATACTATTGTTGACTTGGTTGGATATGAGTAACTTGAAGTTGATACGTTGGAATAGGTGCAGGGTTGATAGCAAGAGTTATTGCTGCTACTGGTTGATAGCTTCGCCTTTGCTTTCTGAGAGAGATATTACCAATATCTTGCTCTTTTTTCTTAGGGAAAGCACTACCGTATCTTTTGGTACTACTTGATGGTCTTGTATCTTTGACCAGACGTCCTTATCGGACTTCCTCTTCAAGGCGTACTCCCATGTTCACCATCTCAGTAAATTCATCGGGCGCACTGGCGACCATTCGATCGTAATAGAATGGGCTCAAGGTTTTCAAAAAGATCTTTGTCATCTCTTTTTCCTCAAGAAGGGGACAAATCTGGGCGGCAATTTCACGCCATCTCTGAGCATATTCCTTAAAGGTTTCCTTGTCCTTCTGCGACATTGCTCTGAGTTGACCTCTGTCTGGTGCCATGTCTAGGTTATACTTATACTGCTGAACGAAGGCAACGCCAAGGTCTCTAAAAGTAATGATCTTGGTGCGGTTTAAACCCATGTACCATTTGAGTGCGGCACCGGTTAAACTATCTTGGAAGTAGTGGATCAGTAGTTGTTGATTCTCCATCTGAGTTGACATCTTTCGAGCGTACATCACCAAATGACTTTGAGGGAAAGAGTTACCCTTGTATTTTTCAAAGTCAGGCACCTTGAATTTGTGCGGGATCTTTACATTAGGGACCAGACAAAGGTCTGCGGCGTCCTTTCCAAATAAATCCTGACCGCGAATGGCATGCAGTTCCTTTTGCATTTCTAGAAATTGTTCCTGGAACTCATTCATTCTGTCATACATACTTTCATTTCCACCAGAAGGTATCTGTGGAATTTGTCCTTCTGGGACAGTGTGTACCACGGGTTGTGGTATAGTCATTACGGCGGTGACCCTTAGTGCTTCCCTATTCCGAAGTTTGTAACCTTCAGGAGTTACTATCATGCCCCTTGCGTCTTCGCTTTCCCGAAGTTTGTAACCTTCAGGCCCAGCGGTTCCTGCTACAGTTTCTGGGTCTTCTGTGACTGGCGGAATATATCCTTCGGGGATAAAGTTGAGAGGCATGCCCCAGGGACGATCTTTAGGCATGTTGTACCGAGGATCATACGTGTCTACTATGGGCGTAGATGTGATCTCCGAGATCACAGTCCTTTGTTGTTGTCTCTGAGTTGCTGCCAGAGATTGCTTATCATTGTGAAGTTTCCTCGGATCTTCTTTTAGAGCATCAATTTCTTCTCTGAGCTCTCTGTTGTCTTCCTCAAGATCATCCATTTTCTTTTGTCGATTGGCCCGAGTATTGTACGAATGAGACAACTTGACTCTAGAATCGAGACACAGACGTGAGATTCGTAGGGAAAGAGAATGCATTACATGAGAATGATGAATGCAATGATATATTATATATTTTTGTTATTTTAATCAAAAAGAAACTTCAACAATTGGATTGCAAATATCATACAGTGGGGAGACCCTGTTTTATTGGATTTGAAAGATTGCAGAAAGGGAAATACAGTATTTTACAAAGTGTTGTAAAAGGAAATGTCTAAGCTTATGGATTCTTAGTCCTCTCTGAAGAGAGCTCAGGAGCTGGTTCTGGTATTTTCCTTTTCTTTGACCGGGGCTCTTAAGCCGTTGTCGGGTTGTCAGTCATTTTCCAAGTGAAAGGAGCGAGCAAATTCCTTTGGTCTTCTTGACTTTCTACAACATGTCGCTCTAATATCCTAATCAGAGCGTCCTTTTCTTTTAATAGTTGCTGAATTTTGGTACACTCCACATTGAGAATGTGGTACTTGTTCTTCCAAGATTTCTTTTCCCGTTGAACTTTGTTGAGAGCGACCTGGAGTTTTTCCGTATCAGACATAAAATAAAGGACAGATTCCCTTAGCGGAAGAACTTCTTGATGAGGGTAAGGCATCCTCAGCTTGAGGGCTCTAGTTTATACCTAGTGGAGATAAGGTTCCACAGAGACACAGTCTGGTTTTCCTAGAGACTCTCTTCCTTTCCTGTGAACATGTTTCCAGGCATGCACTATTTCTGTCTTTAGTGCCCTGTCATTTTCTCCTTCCTTGAAGAAAATACCTTCTAGACGAACTAAAACTGGATGATAGTTGATTCCTCCTTTAGTTCCTATTAGGGGTACATAAGGGAAGTTTCCACAACGGTCTATGATTCTTATCCCGTCATAGATCCGATTGTACCAGTCTATGTCAGAGTTGGTAAGAGACATGATTCTCTGTGACCAACGTAGAGTACTCTTATGATCCCAAAAAGCAGCAGACTTAGGTAAATGGGAAGTGAACCACTTGTAAAGCAAGGGTACACAACATGTGATCATTCCTCCGCTGTACAAATTCCTTAAGTGTACATAATGATAACCATCTACGAGCAGGGTTGGTACGGGGTTTCCAATCAGAAATACCTTAATGGCATTGATATCAATGAAGTTATCTATGTTGGGAAAAAGGAACAACACATATGTGAGTTGAACAAAGATATCTTCGAAAGCAGTAACATTTCCTATACTGGCAAAGTACAGGGCTTTCTCTATCAAAAACTTGGCCGGTAAACCTTAGATTCCATCCTTAACGGTCATGTGAGTCCTAACTTCTAACTCATCCAAATAGATTGCCCTTGCAATGGTTTGATCCTTTGGAATTTCTTCCAGTCCAGAAAAGGGAGCTTGGTCAGTGATGGGTAATTCGGTCAGGTGAGAATACTCCTCCAGTGTTGATGCCAGTTGATAATCCGGGAATGTGAAACAGTGATAAATCGGATCGTAGAACTGAATTAACGTAGATAGGATTTCTTCCACTACATGGACTCTTAACAGAGACAACAATCCTCTGTACTTAGCTCTAAAAGCATCAGGGTTGGTGATCATCCTTGCCAACCCTCTTAAATCCTCTAGTTTTGGGACCTTGAAGGTGTACTTGTGCGTCTTTCTTCTACCGAAATCCATAACGCAGTCTTTTTCTCTGATATTTGCAATCATTGTCTTAGTTTAATTTGAAAAATAAAGACTAGAAAAGAAGATTTTTTCTTTGTTAAAAGTTTTTTAAATGAATGCATGAATGCAGCACACAAAAACATAGAAAAAACATGGGTTCAAAGGTTCAGCGTCACGAGCATGGAGTCATGGCTCTACCCATCCCAAAGGTTGTACTATGGTGAAATTTTGTACCTGTACTCAAAATCATTGACCCCTCTTAGGATAACAACAGCAGGCTGGTTCACCCGAGCGAGCTGTAGTATCTTAGGATAATCTCAATTGAGTGTAGTATCGCGTGACAACTATTTTCGATAGCTTCCACACTACTAATTAGCCACATGGTTACTGTCTACTAAATCCTCAGTTTCATGGATACCACAATTGAACAATCTGCTTTCACAACCAAAGTCGTTAGACATTGAATTCGCAAAGGGTATCTCCACTGATTTAATGGTCTACCGGGACAGCTTATTCAAGATTCACTCCCTATAAGACCACGCGTCTCTACCATCACCTATCATAGGTATCACTCAAACTTTCTGCATGCGACATCACTTGCATTCCCATTAGCAGAAAAATAAACACAGATATCAAGTAGGAAAAGCAATATATATATATATATATATATATATTCATTCCTAAAACTAACATCCTAGACCTCTTAAGAATTCTAATCTTAGTCTTAGACAGATCAAAGACATCCCCAGCAGAGTCACCATTTTTATTGTAGCGTGCGATTTTTATCAGTGACGCGGCCACCTTATCGCCAATGGGTTTCCTCCTCATTGTGAGGAGGAGTGGGGTGCTACTTTCTGATTTCTTATTTATCTCGTGAAGCTAGAAGGGAAAGGGAAGCTATCTAAAACTAACCTTGCACACGAATGTTTAACTGAACAAACGCTTAAAGAGATTGGGGGGTCCGGGGTCAGGTTATACAATGGGGAGTTGTCAATTACCCATCTTATATGTGGTTATCCACAGGTTGTTAGTTTTAGGTTTTGCTTTGTACTTGATGGTGTTTATCCGGAAATGGGTTGAGAAAGTTTCTTGGGAAATATGAGAGAGAGAGAGAGTGAGTTGATGTTGATGTTCGGGTTTTTTGATGTTTTTGGTAAGGTACTGGACCTAAGTTTTGATTGGTATGAAGGCACTGGACCTAAAGTTTTTGATTGGTATGCTCGCTAAGATTTCGCAATCTTATGCCTACGTATTCCCGTTTAAAGAAACAGGGAAATCAGAGCAATCGTAGTTCCTCCTATTCTATGGGAGGAAAAAGATGTTTTGGTGTCTTATTCAAAGCCCAAGATTGAAGCTAAATGAGTATTTGTGTCTTGTTCAAAGCCCAAGATTGAAGCTAAAAGGTTTGACTGAGAGAGAATTTGTCATCTCTAAAGGGTGGCATCTCGTCTGTTTATCACAACTGTTGGGTGACTGTTTATAAAGGAGGATTACTTTAACTGGGATATGTGAATCCAGCAATGCCATAATTTCCTTTATAGGGGATTTGTCCTGAAGGGGAAAACTTTAACTCAGTGTTGAGCAATGCCATTTTTCCTTAGGAATTTCCATGCTAAGAGAAGGACAGTGGCGTGGATGTAAATAATCCAGAGGCTTGCCGCTTACAGCAATTAGATGAAAGAGAGGATTTACCAGGATAAAAGATGGACAACAGCTTGGATATTTGAATCAACAAGTGTGCCACTTACAACAATTATCTGGGATTCGAGTTTGTTTTGAACATCTATTTTGATAAGTGATATACAGAGAAATGACTTCCTACAGAGAGATTTTGATTTCCTCTGAAGGGATGTTGATTTTTGTGTGCCTTGATCAAAGCCCAAGGTTGAAGCTAAGAGATTGATTGACTCCACTGAGGAAGTCCTTATACAAAGCCTAAGAGGAGGCTAGAAAAGACTGACTCAACAAGAGAGTGTTTATCTGTCTTGTACAAAGCCCAAGATTGAGGCTAAAAGAGACTGACTCTTTTGGGATATCTTTATACAAAGCCGAAGAGGAGGCTAAAAGTCTGACTTTTCCGGGGAAAATATTCTGTCTGTCTTGAACAAAGCCCAAGATTGAGGCTAAAAAAAACTTTATTGTCTCGGATGAGGATATTTTAGGTGTCTTGTACAAAGCCCAAGATTGAGGCTGAAAAGGGTTTGACTCCATAAGAGAGTGTTTTTATCTGTCTTGTACAAAGCCCAAGATTGTGGCTGAAAAGGATTGACTCAACAAGAGAGTATTGAAAGGTGATTGACTCAATAAGAGAGTCTGAAAAGGTTAGCTCCGCTGGGGAGAATCATTGTACAAAGCCCAAGAGGAGGCTGACTAGGCTTTAGAAACTATGGGTTCTAACTCTGCTGGAGATTTATTTAAAATGACCAGGGTTTCTCTAGGGAACTTGAGAATATCTTTGAGACTCAAGAAGGGATGAGACTGTCCAAGTCTACTGGTGTGGAAGAGTTTATCTTTGTATGATGCCCAAGAGGAGGCAGGTGCTTTAAGGGATGAGAATCAACCCTAAAATGGTTTGAGATTTTGACACTGGAAAGACTGCTGTAGCAAAGGATGACTAAGTTATGTCCTATACCTTTAAGAGGTCTTCAGGGTCCTTGTATTAAGCCTAAGAGAAGGCATGAGAACTTCTAAGAAGCCGGAGGGTCCTTGTACATAGCCCAAGAGGAGGCGGGGATGCTTTTAGGCAGCCTGTGGGTCCAAACTTAAGAAGAGTTCAAGAAAAGTTTCACCGAGAATAATCTTTTCTTTAGTGAACAGATCTAGGGTTTGAAGAAATTCAAGAGAGGTTTCACCGAGAATTAATCCTCTCCGGGGAAATGAATTTCTTTGACAATTTTTAATAGTGATAGTCTGAGAAAAGTTTCACCGGGAATAATGCCTTTCTCTTTGTTCCATATTGTTTAAGCCCAAGAGAAGGCAAGACTGTATCTGGAAATCCTATGGGGATCTAGTTTTGACTGTATTATAGAGTGACCAACTGGCTTTACCTAGTTCTAGACCTAGTTGTCGGGGAAAACTCTAAGCAGCTATACTAGTATATATATATATATAGTTGATATATGACAAGTATTTAAAAGGATATGAAAGAAGGACTTACAGGTGAGAAAGCTTTACACAATACAATTATATATATAACAGCATGTAAAGTAAAGTTGATAAAAACTTACAGGTGAGCAAGCTTCCATGCTATTCAAACAAATATATACATGTATATGTGCAAGTACCTAAAAGAAAGCTGATAAAACTTACAGGCGAGCAAGCTTCCATAGTTATATTGTTAGTGGTTCAAGAAATTAAAGAAAGTTTTGATAATAACTATATATCTGAACCTAAATCAAATGGGCAGTTGCTTTTGAACAGATTGGGGCTTATACTCAAAGGGAGGCCCAGATGAAAAAACAGTAATCGTACCATTATTTTGTAAACTATACTGGGGCTTATACAATGACTGAGGCCCAAAAAGGTTTTATGTACAGAGGGATGGGTCTTACAACTCAAGGAGAGGCCCAAAGGTTTGAAAAGAGAAAAGAAATGGAACTTACAACACAAGGGTAGGCCCAGATGAAAATGTTTTGAAAAGCGACGACCGCGCCGTGGTTTTTGAAAACACAGTGGGACTTATACAATGATTGAGGCCCAAATTATTGTTTTATGTATTAACAAGGGTTGGGTCTTACACTATATTAGATGCCCAAACTGTTTGAAAAAATAAAATAAATGGGACTTACAACACAAGGGCAGGCCTAGATGAAAATTGTTTTGAAAACGGCGATCGAGCCGAGATTTTTTTAAAATCGTATCGGGACTTATACAATGACTGAGGCCCAAAAAAGGTTTATGTATAAAGGGAATGGGACTTACACTCTACAAAGAGGCCCAAAATTGTTTGAAAATGTTGGTTAGGGTGATAGTGATCAAAACCCTAATTTTTGGTTTTTTAATGTATTTTAATTGAATAAAAATTCAATTAAAATAATCAAACATATGAAAAAGAGGTTGGAACCTTGGATTTATATTTGGAAAAACATGTCTCATTCATGGGATGATTAAAAAATCATTTAAATTTTGCAAAACCAAGAGAAAGAAATATTTTTAATGTTTAAAAACAAATAAAAATATAATTCTTTACAAAAATATCAAATATATGAAATAAATAATATTTTTGTGAAATTTTTCATGGAATAAAATATTTTAACATTTTGGGGAATTTTATAAAAAAGAACCAATAAAAAATAACTAAAATTGAGAGAGAAATTAATTTTTCAATTAATTAACAAAAACATGAAAATATGAAAAAAAAATAGCAAAAATAGGGGAAATGGCAAAATGGTCTGGGTGGGGTTTGAACCCACGACCATCAAGCCAAACACACATGCGCGCTACCACTGGGGTGGTGATACATCCGTGTATCAAAACCACACCATTAAATCATAAGTCATGCCTTGTTTCTAGGCCTGGGCAAGGCAAGGCAAGCTTTTGGGAAATTTACGTGAAGCCTCTAACTTTCTCATTTCTCCATGGATTGGGACAAAATTTAGGTGCTCTGACCTAGAATTTCACAAGGAATCCAATGGTGGTCTTGGTTTTTTCAGATGAGGTCCCTATTTTAAAACCCGATAGTGGTTTTGAAATAGGCCTATATTTGCATTTTCTATGCTAACACATGGTACAGGCAAGAATTACATGGCAAATTGGTTCAAACACAACATATATAACATGTATGAGATGTGTTATGATCACTGGACTTCAAAGCAATGCATAATTCAAAGAGTTCAAGTTGTCATGCACTTACCTCCTGAAGCTCCTTGTGCTATCTGTAACACCCCCAATCTATACCCCCAATAAACAAAGCGATAAATAAAATTCAAAATTTCATCAGAGTATATTTAAAACATTCACGGCATAACCGAGGGGTCACATCAATTTGAAACAAACATACAACAACCTGCTCATAAAGATATGCAACAATTCAGGTAGCACATAACAAGGAACTTAGTTCCTAACACCCACAATTCAGATACAGAATAAAAGCGAAAAATCTGTAACTGAAACTCATATATATACATCATAAAAAGTTTGTTATATACAACGTCAAACATGTACATCCAAAAGATACATATACACAATACAAATAAGTACATAACGATCTCCCCGACTACCCGGTGCTACATATCAAAGCCAACCGACAAAAGAATGAAGACCTAAGCTTCACAAAAAGACCTCCAGCATCTAATCTGAAATACCTCATAGAGCATTTAAAAACAGTAGAAGGGTGAGAAACAAAATCATAATATAATTGCATACAATTATATAATAACACGAAAATACACATATAAATATTCTCACCACCACTTATACCAGAATTCAAACTCAAACAACACAAAATATATTTCATATATCCATCACCAAGGTATATCATCCATGCACAGTACAAATATCACCAAATTATATACATATATCAACTCATCAATTTCATCCACAATTCCACACACAATTAATCCATTCATGATTTATGCAAATGCAAAGAGACCGACACAACGACTCTATGCAAATGCACATGCGGTACCATCCATCCATCATTCTCAACACCAGTTCACTCAGGAACTATTGGAATCATCACTTGTTACTGAGGACCACTCATGTAACACCCCGTCGGGAAAACGATGTTCCCCGTCGCTTTAGGTCCTCTTTGTATAAGGCTCACGACATTTATGGAGTGCTTTAGGTCCTCTTTGTATAAGGCTCACAATCCGATCGCTTTAGGTCCTCTTTGTATAAGGCTCACGATCGTCTATAATCATCGCTTTAGGTCCTCTTATTTTTTTAAGGCTCACGATGTTATAGCAGATTCCCTATGGAACCGTTTTGTCGCTCACACCCACTAGGGCACACGACATCACCAACATGCATATCATGATGCTTGGCATACAATGACTCATGACATTCAAATGCACACATATATGCAACAATCTCCATCAACAATAATCATGCTTTGCAATTCAAGCCCAAAACAATGCATTATTTGCCATACGGCCATAAACCATCATCAAAACATTTATCACATGCATTTCCATCACACAACAGCACACAAGTCATACAACATTCATATCAACAGCATATTGCATAATGCACATCAACTACCCACACTCACAATGGTACAAGTTAACAAAACGACACCATTCCAGTTCCCGACATAATTAAATCGGCCACTAGTCTCAAAACCAATAATATAAGAAAGAACATGTCAAAAGTTTTCCAACGCACCAAACCGCGCCTCAAACTGGCTCACGGATCAAAAGTTATAAAGAAAACAAATTGAGAAAAGCTGTCATTTTCGCATTGCGAAGCTCCTAGTAAGTCCTTCGCTCCTTCATTCGCAGTGCGAATGTCTCAGCGAACCAAGTCAAAAAGGAAAATAGCCTAAAAATTTCCTAACGTTCGCAGTGCGAACTCCCAGTGAATGCTCGCTTCCCCATTCGCAGTGCGAGTTCCCCAACGAACAGTGGCAGAAAGAAAACAACACAAAATATCACAAAGTTCGCAGTGCGGGTCTCTGGCGAATGCTCGCCCTCACCTTCGTAGTGCGAATAGCCAGCGAGTGCTCGCTTTCCCCTTCGCTAGGGGATTCGCAGTGCGAACCTGCGAAAACCAGAAAACCCAGCAGCGCTGTTACATAACCTAAAACTATATTTTTACCACCAAAACACTTCCAAACCAACACATAGCAATCAAAACATAACCCAATCATGGTAACTAGTATTCTACAACATTTACACAGATTTCCAACCGCGGAAACATCGATTTCTACTCGTTTATCTCATTTTGACCTATATCCAAAACCAATAAAACTTCCACACAAACATACATAATCATACACAAACATAGTATAATCGAGTTTCGCACCCCTACCCGATTAAATCGCGTTTGAAAAGTCGGTTGAATTGGTTCCTAGATTCTCCAAGTTTTCTCTCTTTCTCCTTTTCTTTCTCTTTTCTTTCTTCCTCTTTTTCTTCTCTTCTTTTTCTTTCCTTTCTAATTTCTCTCTTTCTATTTCTATTATATGAAAATATAATATCTACCCAAACAAAAAACCAAAATACCCCTACACTCAAATATCTCACAACGTTCCCAAAACGTGATAAAACATAGTCACGATGAAAAATAATATATTTTCAAATAAAATTCAGAAATAAAGTAATATAATAATAAAATAATCAAAACGACTTAATTAAATAAAAATAACTAAAACTGGGGCGTTACAACTCTCCCCCACTTAGAAATTTTCGTCCTCGAAAATATTACCTGAGACGAACAACTCCGGATACGACTCCCGCATCCGACTCTCCAACTCCCAAGTCAAATTGCCCTCAGCAGCACCTCCCCACGCCACTTTCACAAGTTCAATATCCTTGCCTCTTAACCGCTTTAACTCGCGATCAAAAATCCTCACTGGTAACGCCTCAACTGTAAGGTTCTCCCTTGCCTCTACCTCATCCATCGGAATCACATTCGACAGATCCGGAACATACTTCCGAAGCTGTTAAACATGGAACACATCATGCAAATTCGACAGACTCGGCGGCAACGCCAACCTATAAGCCACAGAACCCACTCTCGCGGATATCTGGTAAGGACCAATAAACCAAGAAGTAAGCTTCTTTGACTTCAATGCACGACCAACACCCGTCACCGGCGTAACTCTCAAACATACATGATCGCCCTCTTGAAACTCAAGATCTTTCCTCCTTCGATCATGATAACTCTTTTGCCTACTCTGAGAAGCCTTCATTTTCTCACGAATAAGTTTCACCTTTTCTGTGGTCTGTTGAATCAATTCCGGTCCAACCACCAAACTCTCACCAAATTCATGCCAACACAACGGTGTTCGACATCTTCGTCCATACAACGCTTCAAACGGTGCCATTTCAATACTCGAATGGAAACTGTTATTATACGTGAATTCAATCAACGCAAGATAACTATCCCACGCACCACCTTGTTCAAGAACACAAGCCCTCAACAAGTCTTCCAACGACTGAATCGTTCTCTCGGTCTGTCCATCCATCTGCGGATGATAAGCCGAACTCAATCTCAATTTAGAACCCAACGCCTTTTGTAAACTTTCCCAAAATCTCGAAGTAAACCTCGGATCTCGATCTGAAACAATGCTCAACGGAACCCCATGTAATTTCACAATCACACTGATATAAATCTCAGCTAACCTCTCCAAAGAAAAACCGATGTCAATCGGAATGAAATGCGCCGATTTAGTCAGCCTATCCACAACCACCCAAATTGCATTATCTCCCCTCAGTGTATTCGGCACCCTGTCACAAAATCCATATAAATGTTATCCCATTTCCACTCAGGAATATCCAACGGTTGCAACAAACCACTAGGCGTCAGATGTTCTACCTTCGACTTCTGACACGTCAAACATGCATACACAAACTGAGCCACGTCTCTCTTCAATCCAGACCACCAGAAAATCTTCTTCAAATCTTGGTACATCTTATTAGCTCTCGGATGTATACTCAAATTACTCCGGTGTCCTTCCTCCAAAATCATCCTTTTCAACTCCGAATCATCAGGAATACAAATTCTGCCTCGGAACCTCAAAACACCTTTATCATCCACTTTAAATTCCTCATTTTCACTTTTATCACCCACCGTCATCAAATCCACAAATTTCACATCTAAATTCTGTTTCTCGCTAACGGTCAACAGAAAATCATTAGTAACCTTCAACATACCAAGCCTCACACAGTCAGACGTCAATTCGCACACCAAACTCAAATCCCTATACGCTTCCAAAAGTTCCCACTCCTTAACCATCAAAGCAGACATATGCAACGATTTCCGGCTCAACGCATCGGCTACCACATTAGCTTTACCAGGATGATAATTCAAGCTAAAATCGTAGTTCTTCAAAAATTCCAACTATCTACGTTGCCTCATATTCAACTCTTTCTGATCAAACAAGTATTTCAAACTCTTATGATCACTAAAGACTTCAAATCTTGCACCATAGAGATAATGCCTCCAAATCTTCAACACAAAAACTATAGCCGCTAATTCAAGATCATGAGTAGGATAATTTTTCTCATGCACCCTCAATTGCCTCGAAGCATAAGCCACAACCTTACCTTCTTGCATCAACACACCACCTAGACCAATCAAAGACGCATCACAATACACCACAAACGGTTCAGTAGGATTCGGCAAAATCAAAATCAGAGCTGTCGTCAATCTTCTATTCAGCTCACTAAAACTTTCCTCACATCGAATATCCCAAATGAACGCTTGACCTTTACAAGTCAACTGGGTCAAAGGAAGTGCTAGCTTAGAAAAACCTTCAATGAACCTTCGATAATATCCGGCTAATCCCTAAAAGCTTCTAATTTCAGTAACAGATCTCAGAGCCTCCCATTGTAGAACTGCTTCTACTTTAGATGGATCCACAGCGATACCGTTACCTGAAATCACATGACCAAGAAAACTCACTTCAGACAACCAGAATTCACACTTTGACAACTTGGCAAAAAGTTTCCTTTCCTTCAAAACCTGTAACACAATGCGCAAATGCTCCGCATGTTCCTCCCGGGATTTAGAATAAATCAAGATATCATCAATAAATACAACAATAAAACGATCCAGATGCTCATGGAAAATACGATTCATGTACTCCATAAACACACCTGGCGCATTAGAAACCCCGAACGACATCACAGAATATTCATAATGACCGTAACGTGTCCTAAAAGCCGTCTTCTGAATATCTTCCTCTTTCACCCTTATATGATGATACCCCAACCTCAAGTCAATCTTACTAAACACACACGCACCTACCAACTGATCCATCAGATCATTAATTCTCGGAAGAGGATACTTATTCTTAGTTGTCACCTTATTCAACTGGCGATAATCAATACACAATCGCATACTTCCATCTTTCTTTTTCACCAATAAAACTGGAGCACCCCAAGGCGACACACTTGGTCTCACAAACCTTTTTTCCAACAATTCGTTCAATTGCTTCTTTAACTCAACCAACTCAGATGCCGACATTCGATATGGTGCCATCGACACAGGTCTAGTACCAGGAACTAGATCTATAGAAAACTCCACCTCTCTCTCTGGCGGCACATCTGAAATATCCTCAGGAAACACTTCCGGAAAATCACACACAACAGGAAACACATCAAGTGAAACTTGACTATCCATAGTCAACGATGCAAACAACCCGAACAACTGAGCTTTGTCCGCCAAAAGTTTCTTCAATTCTTTGGTAGATAAGAAACTCGAGTCTTCGTCTTCCTCAAGAGAAGGAAATCTCACTAGCTTATGATAACAATCAATATGAACCCGATTAAACTGCAACCAATTCATACCCAGAACCACATCTAAACCCTCCAACGGCAAACACACCAAATCCATCTCAAAGTCTTTACCATAAATGGTCAAAGGACAACTTAAACAAACCAAAGAAGTAGTTACTGACCCCATTGCTGGAGTATCACTAACCATCTCTCCATCCATCGAAGACAACACAAGATTCAAACACTCCGCACACTCAGACGAAATAAACGAATGAGTCGCTCCGGTATCAATAATAGCAACTAAAGGCGTACTATTAATAAAACAAGTACCTCTGATCAGACGGTCTGCACTTGTAGTCTGAGTTCCCGCCAAGGCAAAAACTTTCCCACCAGTTAGAGCTTTCTTCGGTTTCAGACACTTCGTACTAATAAGACTAGGTTCACCACAGTTGAAACACGTCACCACATTCTTCCTTGCACAATCAGCTGCGACATGTCCTAAACCTCCGCAATTAGAACACTTCCTTATATCTTTTCTGCATTCAAACTAGCGATGTTCTAATTCACCACACCTAAAACATCTCGGAGAATTAGACATACCTCGTCCACTTGGCCTTCTCTCAAAATTACCTCTTTGTTTACCCTTATCAGCTAGTGTTACATAAGGACCACTACGAAACTGTTGCTTTCCTCTCCTCTCGCTCACACTCTTATAGTGAGTAGAACGAGCTTTACTATCCTCCTCGTAAATCCTACAACAATCCACCAAATCAGAAAACCTCCTTATCCTCTGATAACCAATTGCCTGCTTTATCTCAGGACGTAACCCATTCTCAAACTTCACACACTTAGAAAACTCCGCAGTCGCTTCCCATAATGTGGATAAAACTGTACAAGCTCCACAAACTTAGCAGTATAATCAACAACGGAAATACTACCTTGTTTCAACTCCAAGAACTCAATTTCCTTCTTTCCTCTTACATCTTCAGGAAAATACTTCCTCAGAAACTCAATGCTAAACACAGCCCAATTGATCTCTTCATCAGCAGCTTCCAACACATGACGTGTACTAACCCACCAATCATCAGCTTCTTCCAGCAACATGTGAGTACCCAGTCTCACCTTCTGATCCTCAGCACAATCCATCACTCGGAAGATCCTTTCAATCTCCTTAAGCCAAATCTGAGCACCATCAGGATCATATCTTCCTTTGATGACAGACGGTTTGTTCTTCCTGAACTCATCATTACCCGCAGCATTAGGTGCACCCTGCACAACCCGAGCCATAGCTTGCATCGCAGCAGCTAAAACAGCATCATTCCTACCAGCCATATTCTGTTCATTTCCAATAACAGCAACTATGGTTAAACAAACAGCTCACCGAACCACAAAGACCAACAAGGACTGACACAAACTGACACGGACTGGCTCTGATACCACTTAATGTAACACCCCCAATCTATACCCCCAATAAACAAAGCGATAAATAAAATTCAAAATTTCATCAGAGTATATTTAAAATATTCACGGCATAGACCGAGGGGTCACATCAATTTGAAACAAACATACAACAACCTGCTCATAAAGATATGCAACAATTTAGGTAGCACATAACAAGGAACTTAGTTCCTAACACCCACAATTCAAATACAGAAGAAAAGCAGAAAATCTGTAACTGAAACTCATATATATATACATCATAAAAAGTTTGTTATATACAACGTCAAACATGTACATCCAAAAGATACATATACATAATACAAATAATTACATAACGATCTCCCCGACTACCCGGTGCTACATATCAGAGCCGACCGACAAAAGAATAAAGACCTAAGCTTCACAAAATGACCTCCAACATCTAATCTGAAATGCCTCATAGAGCATTTAAAAACAGCAGAAGGGTGAGAAACAAAATCATAATACAATTGCATACAATTATATAATAACACGAAAATACACATATAAATATTCTCACCACCACTTATACCAGAATTCAAACTCAAACAACACAAAATATATTTCATATATCCATCACCAAGGTATATTATCCATGCACAGTACAAATATCACCAACTTCTATACATATATCAACTCATCAATTTCATCCACAATTCCACACACAATCAATCCATTCATGATTTATGCAAATGCAAAGAGACCGACACAACGACTCTATGCAAATGCACATGCGGTACCATCCATCCATCATTCTCAACACCAGTTCACTCAGGAACTATTGGAATCATCGCTTGTTACTGAGGACCACTCATGTAACACCCCGTCGGGAAATCGATGTTCCCCGTCGCTTTAGGTCCTCTTTGTATAAGGCTCACGACGTTTATGGATTGCTTTAGGTCCTCTTTGTATAAGGCTCATAATCTGATCGCTTTAGGTCCTCTTTGTATAAGGCTCACGATCGTCTATAATCATCGCTTTAGGTCCTCTTATTTTTTTAAGGCTCACGATGTTATAGCGGATTCCCTATGGAACCGTTTTGTCGCTCACACCCACTAGGGCACACGACATCACCAACATGCATATCATGATGCTTGGCATACAATGACTCATGACATTCAAATGCACACATATATGCAACAATCTCCATCAACAATAATCATGCTTTGCAATTCAAGCCCAAAACAATGCATTATTTGCCATACGGCCATAAACCATCATCAAAACATTTATCACATGCATTTCCATCACACAACAGCACACAAGTCATACAACATTCATATCAACAGCATATTGCATAATGCACATCAACTACACACACTCACAATGGTACAAGTTAACAAAACGACACCATTCCAATTCCCGACATACTTAAATCGGCCACTAGTCTCAAAACCAATAAAATAAGAAAGAACATGTCAAAAGCTTTCCAACGCACCAAACCGCGCCTCAAACTGGCTCACGGATCAAAAGTTATAAAGAAAACAAATTGAGAAAAGCTGTCATGTTCGCATTGCGAAGCTCCTAGCGAGTCCTTCACTCCTTCATTCGCAGTGCGAATGTTCCAGCGAACCAAGTCAGAAAGGAAAATAGCCTAAAAAATTCCTAACGTTCGCAGTGCGAACTCCCAGCGAATGCTCGCTTCCCCATTCGCAGTGCGAGTTCCCCAGCGAACAGTGGCAGAAAAAAAACAACACAAAATATCACAAAGTTCGCAGTGCGAGTCTCTGGCGAATGCTCGCCCTCACCTTCGTAGTGCGAATAGCCAGCGAGTGCTCGCTTTCCCCTTCGCTAGGGGATTCGCAGCGGGAACCTGTGAAAACCAGAAAACCCAGCAGCGCTGTTACATAACCCAAAACTATATTTTTACCACCAAAACACTTCCAAACCAACACATAGCAATCAAAACATAACCCAATCATGGTAACTAGTATTCTACAACATTTACACAGATTTCCAACCGCAGAAACATCAATTTCTACTAGTTTATCTCATTTTGACCTATATCCAAAATCAATAAAACTTCCGCACAAATATACATAATCATACACAAACATAGTATAATCGAGTTTCGCACCCTTACCCGATTAAATCGCGTTTGAAAAGTTGGTTGAATCGGTTCCTAGATTCTCCAAGTTGTCTCTGTTTCTCCTTTTCTTTCTCTTTTCTTTCTTCCTCTTTTTCTTCTCTTCTTTTTCTTTCCTTTCTATTTTCTCTCTTTCTATTTCTATTATATGAAAATATAATATCTACCCAAACAAAAGACCAAAATACCCCTACACTCAAATATCTCGCAACGTTCCCAAAATGCAATAAAACATAGTCACGATGAAAAATAATATATTTTCAAATAAAATTCAGAAATAAAATAATATAATAATAAAATAATCAAAACGACTCAATTAAATAAAAATAACTAAAACTGGGGAGTTACATTATCTGTCAAGTTCCTTGTGCCAAAAGCTATCCAATGCTTTGAACACTCTTGGTTGATCCCTTAGAAGCTTTTAGGATGACTGGAACCAGCTGGAATCCTCAGGAACAAGTTTTGTCACTTTCTTGCAAAAGGGGCAAAAGTGGCCAATATGGCAACTTTCTCAAATGGTGTTCCAGATGAGGGGAACCATTTGGGACAGTTTGAGGATGACATTTGGAGTGTGTTTGAGGTTTGGTTTGGTTTTGAAAGTGACTGAATCAAGACATGGCCAAAAAAATGCAAAAAAAGTCCAATTTTGAGGTTTTGGAATTGGACTTTGTGATTTTGGTGTTTCAGGTCACAAGTGAGTGTTTGAACAGCTTAGATACAATATATTAGAGGTGTTTGAATCATGAGCTGTGATGGAATTGCTCTCTAACTCAAAAACTCAGAGATACCTTGTGAAAGAAGGCATTTTGGCCTAAAGAGAGGGATTTTGAGGAAAACAAGTGTTGTAGTGCTTTGGTGTACTCAAACTGAGTACAAATGAGCTCTATTTATAGTAGAGCAAGTTTGTTTTGCAAGCAATAGTAAATGGCAGCTGCAGCAGGCCTTTGGCCAATGTTGAGCAAAAGGAATCTCAAGTCTCCTCTAGCCATTGACTTGAGGTTAGGGCACAGGCCTGTGATCCTATGATTCAGTGTTGATCCTTGATTCATTCAGTTAGGAATGTGTCAGTCCATGCCACCTTGGTGTATCCATTAAATGCATTGCAACAAAATTGGAGTCTTGGCACCTTTTTAGCCTTTTTAGGTTTGTTATGGCTAAGGTGGATTCTTGGACTTTGGAGGCTTGGGGATCAGATCATTCTCATTTTGTTTTACCCTCAGATGTGTCCAAAATGATGACAAGGCTTGGAGTTGTTCAATTTTTCCAAATCAAGCAAAACAACAAAATCTGCCAAAATCTGCCTTGCCTAGGACAGTTGGAAATGGTGATCTTGAGGGATTCATATCTCCCTGCTCAGGTTGAGTTATGGGAGGCTCTTGTACTTTTTAGAAAGCCCTCATATGATACTAAACATGCGTGATCATAGTTTGTTTTGAAACTATTTGGATCCAACTGAAAAAACCTTATGAACATTGATGTTCAAGGCTGGTAACTTAGGCAGATTTTCACTAAGTGTTGGAAAAAGTGTTATTTTCATGTTTTTGTCATTTTAATCACTCCATAACTTAAAATCCATAAAGAATTGGAGTCTGAGGTAGTTGAAGCTTTTGTAGAGTGTAGCAAGACCTACAAATCCAACTTTGGATCACCTAAAATGGTTGCTTGGATCTTAAGTTATGATCCTTGGAAGTTGGTACCAAAACCACTTTTATTTCATAACTTAGAAAAACTTTGGTTTCTCAAGGTTGCCCCTTTTGCAAGAAACCTCACTTTTCTTGATTTTTCTTGATGGATGATGATCAATACCATACATTAACATGGTTTTTTTTACTTAAGGGAACCATATTTGTGAAAAATTCCAAAAAGTCAAACTTGATTTTAGGCACAGTTGACTTTTTATTGGATGAGAGCCAAACTGTGCGATCATTTGTGAAATCAAGTCCTTGACCTAAATTAAACCTAATGGATGGATTCCATAGGTGATATAGGGTGTATTGAATCATGTCCCAAGGTTTGGGAGCATGTTCTGGTCAAAAGTCAAAGGTACAGTTGACTTTTTCCTTCAAAACCCTAATTGTGGTCCAGATGAAAATGAAACTTGTGAATCAAGCTTCTTGGATCAATCCATTGTTGCAAATGGATCAATGTAGTGTATTTGAGGCCCTCAAATCATGTCTTGAGGTCTTGGCTCATGCTTTGTCCCAAAAGTCAACTTAGGGGTGAATTAGGTCAAGAAACCCTAATTCCTGATTTTTGATGAATGCATCCACTGAGGTTAAATTGAATTGATGATTGGGTCCATGAGGTCCCTTGGAGTATCTTGGGTTGTGCTTTGAAGAATTGGCTCATGCCCAAATGAAAAATTCCATCTGAAGGCCTTGGTCGACCAAAACCCTAATTTGGTGACACTGGCGATCTTAAGGCTTAATTCCACTTGGAATGCTGCAACCTTGTGCTTGATTCTTGATGTGGGAGTCCTCTTGATCCTTTATGGGTGTTTAAGAGGTTATACAAGTTTGAAGATCATGTCATTTCCTCATTGATCCTTTGTCTAAGTGCTCTGAGAGGGCCTGAAACCCTAATTCTTGATTATAGTGAATGCTCAACCATCTTTGAGGAGATTGATGAGGCATGAAAGTACATCCATATTGTGATGATGATTTGCACAATGATGCGAAATCTTTGTGGTCAAAATTTGGGGTATGACAAGAGCCTAGATCTAGAGCCTTTGAAAACTCCTTGCTCAGCAGCCAGCTCACTTGCAAGGGAAACTTTCCAAAAGGGCAAATTTGGCAAGTTTCCATTTCTGACCATACCTCATGCCCTCAACCTTTCCTATAAATAGAGGCTTAATCTCCTCTTCAAAACACACCAGATTCACCCTAAAAGAAGGCTGAATACTCTCCACATTCTCCCATTCATATGTTCTTGCAGGTTTGCAAAAACTCTCCAAACCCTAGTTTCAATCGTGCGCTTCCATCCAAACTCCACAAACCTTCTCTAAGCACTGTATAGAGAAGCTTCAAACACTTAAACCCTAACTGTAACATCTAGAACAACATCTTCCATTTTTAAGTTTCAACTTGCAAGAGGGATCGGGTTGCACTGTTCAAACACTTTCCAAAGCTTCTAAGCATCTGCATCTTCTCTCCAAGGATCAACAAAATCCCATAAGGTGGTGTTTCTCATCTGCAAGTACTATAGAAGAATCCTTGGACTTCCTCCAAGAGGTAAGGTTTCTATCTCTGAAACTCACATATTCATGCATTGTTTTGTTGATTCTGGAATGTGAAAATGTAGCATGCTCAAGGATTAATGATTCTGAATACATGCTTGCCTTGTTTGATCTGAATATGGCATATTATAGCTTGCTAAAACTTTGAAATATTGTACTTTTGTGTGTTGATTTGTGAATCATGCAATTGTTATTATTAGAAGGTAATGTCATATTTTTGTTCCTCGTGAAGAGTACTTCAATTTTGATCTTTATTTCATGAGTAATGGTTGAGGGACGAGTGAGATATATTGGTTAGAAGTTCTGGCCATTGTTGATATTTTAGGGCACGGGAGATAAGAGAATGGTAGGGAGGATGAAGAAGTTGGTGTGGCCCCCAGTCATTCCAACATGGCGCTGAGGTGGCTGTTTGAATGTGTTCTTAAAATAAAAATTATTGAAGGCAATATATGTTTGGATGAGAGCGTAGCACCGCTGGTCCATGGAGGAGGTTTGTGTGTATTGGTGAGCGAAGGGTCTGGGGTTCGAATCCCCCTCACCCCAAACCTTTTTCCTTTTTATTTTTTTCATCTGTGACACTTGTTTTGGTATTTTATTATGTGCTTGCCTCATATGTTCACATTGCGCGCATAGCTCAGATGGCAAGGCTTTTGGGAACTCATCCTCAGGACGTGGGTTCAACACCCATGGGGTGCATTCCCCTTTCTTTTTATTACTTGTCCCATTTTATTTTTTATGGTTTGTACCTTGTTTTCAAATATTCATAACTTACTCATTTTTCACTCTTTTTGAACCATTCTTTTTTCAAATTGTTCCTTAACATGTCTATTTTCTGATTATGGAAAGAAATTGGTAAAAATAATCATTTTTGAAACATTTATTAATGTTGAAAAGGAAGTATGTTTTTAGGGTTTTATGAAAACTTCTTTGGTTTCTTTGTTTCTTTTTGTTTCTTTTACCATGCTTCTTGTTTTATCTTGACCATTGGAAACCTAAAGTATGTTGCTTACACCTTACATGAGATTGTGACATTGTATGTTTTTGTTTTACTTTATTTCCTTGAGGTTTAATGTGTTATCACATGTAAATATCCTTTGAAATACCATGAGATCTCTTTAGATCATTTGCCTTGTAACATGAGTTTGTTTGATCAAATATGTGACATGTTTATGTCTTGAAACTTGAATGCCATGTTTAGAACCATCTTTAAGTTCTTATATGCCTTGGATTGTCATTTTTGATTACATGAATTTTAAGATGTTGTTACACTCTCTTTTGTTCACCTATACCATTTATGTTTACTCATACCTGCCACATGTGCTCCCAATGAAGTGTTTTGGTCATTACCATGCTCATGTTTTCATCTTGTTTATGATATTTGTTTATCTTGAGAACTTCATTAAGTCTTCCCCCAAGTGAGGCTAGTTTTCTTAGCTCTCCTTCTTAACCCTCATTATTCCCCTCCTTCCAAAGGAAAGACTCTCTATTACTTTTAAGTCATAGATAGCTCATATACCATCTTGGCCTCCTTAGAGCCATCCTCTATCCTCATTAGGATCCACCTTTAGTTCTCATTAGACCCCTTCTCCCTCTAGAGTTCTTCAACTCTACTTGAGTATTATCCTAATAGTATTCTCCTTCACCCTTGGTCTCCTTAGAACCATTTCTCCCTCTAGAGTTCTTCAACTCTACTTTAGTACTATCCTAATAGTATTCTCCTCCACCTTTGGTCTTCTTAGAACCATTTCTCCCTAGAGTTCTCCAACTTTATTCGAGCACTATCCTCATAGTTGCTCACTTCTCTCCTTGGCCTCCTTAGAGCCACTTACCTCATGACTTAGGTTCCACATAGAGTTCTTCAACTCTATGTGACCATCATCATTATGATGTTCCATTTACCTCTTAACTTAGAAATAGGCTAGAGTTCTTCAACTCTATGTGATTCTCATCATCATGAGTATTCACTTCCCCTATACAACTTAGACTTATAGAGTTCTTTAACTCTATATGAGCTCATACTCATTCCCCTTGGAACTTTGGCCATAGTCAATGGTTCCTTAATTTACCCTTAGTTAGGTGAACTACGGTTGCTCTGATTCTTTAATCAGATACGTAGGCACAAGATGCGATATCTTGGCAAGCATACTTAGTGTACATACCCTTAGGTCTTTACCTTTAACACTTTGGTCTTCACCATAGGTCTTTACCTTAACCTTAGCATAGATCCCTTAGCAAGCAAACATAACATAACACACATGCAAACAAGAGGTTTCTGTAGAGTACTACATATACTTAGGGTGCTAATACATTCCCTTAGTATAACCAACCCCCGATCCCCGATCTCTTAGCTGTGTCTTCACATGGCGCAAAAAGGTTTTTCTTTCGATCTTTACCCTTTCCTTTAGATAAATCAAAGCTCAGTGGTGAATTTCAAAGTCTTGTGATCCAAGTTAATTAATGGCTTGACATCCGATTCTCACCTCAACAGAAATGGCGACTTCACTGGGAAATCTTTTGAGGGTTAAGCCCACCTTGTTTGTGCTTGTGCGTTATTTATGTTTTTTGCCTGTATGTCTGTACATATCTGTATATCTGTATACCTGTTTTGTTGGATTCTTCTGTTTGGCAGGGTGCTACTAATGAGTGGTGAGTGTCATACCCCAAATTTTGACCACTAAGATTCCCCATAATTGTGCAAACCATCATCACAATATGGATGAACCATCATACCTCATTAGTCTCCCAAAAGATGGGTGAGCATCCACTACAATCAAACTTAGGGTTTCAAGCCCCCTCAGAGCTCTTAGACAAAGGATCAATCAAGCAATGACATGATATTCAACTTGTCTAAACCTCTCAAACATCCACAATTGATCAAGAGGACTCCCACATCAAGGATCAAGCACAAGGCTGCAACATTCCAAGTGGATTAAGCCTCATGATCGCCAGTGTCACCAAATTAGGGTTTTGGTCGACCAGGGCCTCCAGATGGAATTTTTCCTCTAGGCATGAGCCAATGCTGCAAAGCACAACCCAAGATACTCTAAGGGACCTCATAAACCCAATCATCAAGTCAATTTAGCCTCAGGGGATGCATTCATAAAAAAATCAGGAATTATGGTTTCTTGACCTAATTCACCCCTAAGTTGACTTTTGGGACAAAACATGAGCCAAAACCTCAAGACATGATTTGGGGGTCCCTAATACACTACTTTAATCCATTTGGAACAATGGATTGATCCAAGAAGCTTGATTCACAAGTTTCAAGTTCATCAGAACCACAGTTAGGGTTTCACGGAAAAAGTCAACTGTGCCTTTGAATTTTGACCAGGACATGCTCCCAAACCTTGGGACATGATTCAATACACCCTATAACACCTATGAAATTAATCCATCAAGTTTGATTTAGGTCAAGGACTTGATTTCATAGAGGATCGCACAGTTTGGAATTCATCTGATAAAAAGTAAACTGTGCCCAAAAGTCAAAGTTTGATTTTTTGATTTTTTTGATCAATTATGGTTCCCTAACCCTAAAATGATGATAATGCGTGATTGGAATCATCATTCATCAAGAAAAATCAAGAAAAGTGGGATAAATTGTAAAAAGGGTAACTATAAAAAACTTAGAAATTTTCTAAGTTATGGAACAAAGTGGCTAGGGTACCAACTTCCAAGGATCATAACCTGTGATCCAAGCAACCATTTTGGCTGATCCAAAGATGGATTTGTAGCTCTCATGGCATACTTTAAAAGTGTCAACTACACCTCATTCCAATTCTTCATGGATTTTTAGTTATGGAGTGACCAAAATGACAAAAACATGAAAATGCCACTTTTTCCAACACTTAGTGAAATTTTCACTAAGTCAAAATCTGTTTCATTTTTTTCAAAATGTAAGGGCATTTTTCACTTGGATCCAAAAAGTGTCAAGACAAACTATGATCACACATATGTTGTATCAAATAAGAGATTTCCAAAATGGCCAAGATCTCCAACAAATCCCATTTGAGCTAAGAGTTATGACAATGGCAATATGCCTTGCTGCAACTGTCATGGCAAGGTAGATTTGTGCATTTTGCTCGATTTGATCAAATTGTGCAAATGAAAAATAAGTTTATTCATCTGAACACCTCAGGGGGAGACCAAGGAGGAACAAACACTGATCCATAAGCCTCCCAAGTCTTTGGAACCAAAAGTAGCATGCCAAACCTAGAAATGCCTAAAAAGGGGACAAGACTCCAATTTTGTTTTGGAGCATTCAATGGATGCACCAAGGTGGCATGAACTGAGCATTTTCCAACTGAATGAGTCAAGGATGATCTCTGAACTAGGTAACTAAAGACATGTGCTCTAACCTCTAGTCAATGGCTAGAGGAGACTTAAGATTCCAAAGTGATGCAATTGGACAATGACCTGCTGCAGTTGCCATTCACTATTGCTTGCAAAACAAACTTGCTCTACTATAAATAGAGCTCATTTGTGCTCAGTTTAAGTACACCAAAGGCCTACAACACTTGCCTTTCTCAAAATCATCTTCTCACTTCCAAAATTGCCTTCTAAAGCAAGTCACTATCGGGTTTTGAGTTTGAGAGCAATTCCAACCAAACCAATCACACACACACACCTCTCATAAACATCATATGTGAGCTGATCAAACACTAAACACACAACTGTAACACTGATTTCTCAGAATCACCAGCCAGTTGCTCATGTTTTCAACCAAGTTGCAGTTGAGATGCCATGAAGTGATCCAGCCATTTCCAATCAAGTCTAAGCATTCAAACACACTCCATATGGTGTAGGGAAGCTGTTCAGATCATCACAACTCATCTGTAACACCTCCAACTCAAAAATCACATTGACCTTGCTGTCACGACCTTCAAGTAAGCCTAAACTTGGTCATCTCTTAATCTATGCATATTTCCTCGCACAATACTTTTTGCCAAATGTTCATAATCATGCATAGAATGTTTCCCCTCAATTAATTGCTTTGTTTGAATCGTGTATCAAAATTCTCAGTCTTCATGCAAATTTTAGGGTTCTTGAGGTTTTGTCTTGATTTCTTATTTCATGCTTAAAATAAATGAAATTAAAGGCCATAGACATGATCGTGGGGTGAAAACGAGCAGATTGATATGTGGATTGTGTGATTTCATCAAGTATTCAGTGAGATTGGATAGAAAATGCAAATATGAGGAAAACTCCCTTCGCGCGTGTTCTTGGCCCATGTTCTTGGCGCCTTTTTCACAAATTTGAATATTTGAATTTTGTGATTTTATTTAATTGATTCAAAAATTAATTTCTCTCTGAGTTTTAATGAGTTTGAGTTGATTATTTTTTTAATAATTCACAAAAATGTTAAAATATTTTATTTTGCCAAAAATTCCCAAAAATATTATTTATTTCATATACTTGATATTTTTGCAAAGAGTTAATCTTTTATTTGTTTTTTTACATTTAAAATATATTTTCCTCCTTGATTTTCCAAATTTAATTGGTTTCCAATCATTTTGTGGATATAAACATGATTTTTGAAACATTGATCCAAGATCACCACTCATTTTTCACATAGTTTCAACACTTTTTATTAATTTTTTAACAAAATTAATTCCTTTTTAAACAAAATTAGGGTTTGATTTATTCAACCCTCATAAATCATTTTCAAACACTCATGGGCCTCTAATAGAGTGTAAGACCCAATCCCCTTTTAACCAAAACCATTTTGGGCCTCAGATATTGTATAAGTCCTTCTGCGTTAAAAGAAAAATCTCGGCGCAATCGCCAGTTCAAAAATCAAATCATCTGGGCCTGCCCTCGTGTTATAAGCCCCATTTATTTTCTTTAATTTTCTTTGGGTCTCTAATAGAGTGTAAGACCCAACCCCTTTTTTTTTTAAACCAAAATGATTTGGGCCTCAGATGTTGTATAAGACCCACTGTGTTTTCAAAAACCTCGGCGCGATCGCCGTTTTCAAACAAATAACCCGGGGCTTCTCCTTGAGTTGTAAGTCTCATCTCTTGTACAAAAATAAATCTTTGGGCCTCTAATATAGTGTAAGACCCAACCCCCTTGTACATAAAAACTTTTTGGGCCTCACATATTGTATAAGTCCCTCTGTACCGTTTTCGAGAGAACGGTGCGATCCTCGTTAAAACTTGGGCTTCTCCATGAGTATAAGCCCCAACAATCTTTTCAAAACAACTTTCTCCTTTGATTTTGAATCCAAATATATGTTGTCATCAAAACTTTCTTTAATTTCTTTGTTGAACAACTAACAAAACAACATGGACGCTCTACAACGGGTAAGTGTTTATCCGCTTTCATTTACCGCTTTCATATGTATATAACTGTATTGTGGGGTTGTTTCACTGTAAGTCTTCTTTCACATCCTTTTATATACTTGTCACATATCCGATGTATAATACTAGTATAGTTATTTAGAGTTTTCCCCGGCAACTACGTCTAGAACTAGGTAAAGCCTGTTGGCCACTCTAGAATACAAACAGAACTAGATCCCCATAGGATTCTAGATGCAGTCTTCCCTTCTCTTGGGGTTAAACAATATGGAACAAAGAGAAAGGCAGTATTCTCGGTGAACCTTTTCTCAGACTGTCACCCTTAGAAATTGTCAAAGAAACTCTAACTCCCGAGAGATGATCTTTTCTCCGTGAATGGCATCTCTTGAGTTTCTTCCAAATTCTCAAACTTTCATGGAATGATCTCTTCTCTGTGAATTGAATTTCTTGAACTTCTCTTGGTTTGGGGACCCACAGGCTTCCTAAAAGCATCCCCGCCTCCTCTTGGGCGTTGTACAAGGACCCTTCAGCTTCTTAGAAGTTCTCATGCCTTCTCTTGGGCTTAATACAAGGACCCTGACGACTTCTTAAAGGTATAAGATAGAACTTAGTTATCCTTTACTAGAGCAACCTTTCCAGAGTCAAAACTCCGGCCATCATAGGGTTGGTACTCATCCCTTAATGCCCATGCCTCCTCTTGGGCATTGTACAAAAGAGAAAACTCTAGACTTGGACAGTCTAAACCTCTTGAGTCTCAAAGACATTCTCAAGTTCCTTTCAAACATAGGAAAAAACACCGATCAGTCTGGATCAATCTCCAGCAGAAACCCGGTCTCTCTCATGAGAGTTCCCCACACCTGGACCCGCTTTAGGATCTCAATAAGCCTCAGCAGTAAGTCAGCCTCCTCTTGGGCTTTGAACAAATGATTCTCCCCAACGGAGCTAACCTTTTCAGACTCTCTTGTTGAGTCAACCACTTTTAGCCTCCGTCTTGGGCTTTGTACAAGACATATAAAAACACTCTCTTGTTGAGTATAAAAGACTCTCTTGTTGAGTCAATCTC
This sequence comes from Lathyrus tuberosus, assembly GCA_022829125.1. Taxonomy (NCBI): domain Eukaryota; kingdom Viridiplantae; phylum Streptophyta; class Magnoliopsida; order Fabales; family Fabaceae; genus Lathyrus; species Lathyrus tuberosus. The sequence continues at coordinate 2,953,683 of JALAZF010000629.1, read as the reverse complement.
CTTTTAGCCTCTGTCTTGGGCTTTGTACAAGATATATAAAAACACTCACTTGTTGAGTATAAAAGACTCTCTTGTTGAGTCAATCTCCTTTTAGCCTCAATCTCAGGCTTCGTACGAGACAGCAAATCACTCTCTCGTTGAGTATAAAAGACTCTCTTGTTGAGTTAATCAACCTTCAGACTCTCTTGTTGAGTCAATCACCTATTCAAGACTCTCTTGTTGAGTCAACCTTTTTTAGCCTCTGTCTTGGGCTTTATACAGGACAGTCAAAAGTACTCTCTTGTTGATTCAAACCATTTCAGCCTCCATCTTGGGCTTTATACAAGATACCTTCTCCCCAACGGAGTCAAAATCCCTTTTAGCCTCAATCTTTGGCTTTGTGCAAGACAGAAAGAACGTTTTCCCCGAAAAAGTCAGACTTCCAGCCTCCTCTTAGGGTTTGTATAAAGAAATCCCCGGTTGAGTCAATCAACCTTTTAGCATCAAATTTGGGCTTTGCTCACAGCATACAAACGTCAATAATTCCTCTTTAGAGATGACAAATTCCCTCAGTCAAACCCTTTAGCTTCATATCTTGGGCTTTGAACAAGATACAAATCACCTTTAGCTTCAATCTTGGGCTTTGAACAAGACACCAAAACATCTCTTTCCTCCCATAGAATAGAAGGAACTATGATCGCTCTGATTTCCCTGTTTCGTTAAACGGGAATATGTAGGCATAAGATTGCGAAATCTTAGCGAGCATACTAATAAAAAACTCAAAGTCCAGTACCTCCATACATCAATCAAAAAGCATCAGACCTAACACCTTACTAGAAGCCTCGCAAATAATCCGGACACTGTGTTCTTAAACGAAATAACCTAAGACAGACCCCCCTTTTGATAGAATCTATAAACCAACAGTTTTGACTGTTTAACCTCAGTATGCAAGCAGGGTTAATTGGAGACATCTATTTCCCTTCCTTAATCAGCTTCACAGGATAAAAAAATGAATCGAACTGTAGTACCAAAGCGATAGTGATTCGAAACCACAAAAATCGCGCTACAGAAGAATGGCAACCACAGTGGGAGGTATTTATCTCTTGCAGTCTTACAGTGAGAGTCTCTCTCACAGTCTTAAGTAGAAAGCCTTAAATTCACCAAGTACCACAGAAATGGCGACTCTGCTGGGGAGTCATTGTCTGTATAGGATCATAAGACTAGAGGTCTAGGATGTTAGGACAAATATATATACTGCTTTTCCTAATTGATATCCGTGTTTATTTTTCTGCTAATGGGAATGTGTGTGATGCCGCATCTGGAAAGATTGAGCATACACCTAAGATAAGTGATGGCACTAGAGGGGTAATCTTACGGGGAGTGAATCCCAAATAAGAGGTCCCGGTCGACCATCGAATCAGTGGAGATGCCCTTTATAGATTCAATGCCTATACGACTTCGGTTGTTGAAAGCAGGTTGTTCGATTGGGTTATCTGAGAAGCTGAGGATTTTAGTAGACTGAAACCATTTTATAGTACGGAAGCTATCGAAAATAGTTGCCACGCGATACTACCCTCATTTGAGAGTACTCTAAGATACTACAGCTCATTGGCGATCCGCTTGCTGCCGTTATCCCAAGAGGGGTCAGTGATTTCGAGGACAGGTATAAAAAATCACCAGTATAAACCTTTGGGGATGGGTAGAGGCTTGACTTCATGACACCGACCCTTTGACCCCATGTTTTTTCTATGTTTTTGCGTGCTGCATTCATGCATTCATTTCATAAAGAAACTTTAAACAAAGAAAGATCTTCTCTTCTAGTCTCTCTTTTTCAAATTAAACTAAGATAATGATTGCAAATGTCAGATAAAGAGATTGCTAATGGATTTCGGTAGAAGGAAGACTCACAAGTACACCTTCAAGGTTCCAAAACTAGAGGATTTAAGAGGGTTGGCGAGGATGATAACCAACCCTGAGGCTTTCAGAGCTAAGTATGGAGGACTGTTGTCTCTATTAAGGGTCCATGTAATTAAAGGAATACTGGCTACGCTCATTCAGTTCTACGATCCGGTCTATCACTGTTTCACCTTCCCGGATTATCAACTAGCACCAACACTGGAGGAGTACTCTCACCTGACTGATTTACCCATTACTGATCAAGCTCTCTTTTCTGGACTGGAAGAAATTCCAAAGGATCAACCCATTGCAAGAGCAATCTATTTGGACGAGTCAGAAGTCAGGACTCACATGACCACTAAGGGTGGAATCCAGGGTTTGTCAGCCCAGTTCTTGATAAAGAAAGCTCTGTACTGTGCTAGTATAGGGAACGTGGCCGCTTTCGAAAGCATCTTTATTTTGCTCACCTACGGGTTATTTCTGTTTCCCAACATCGATAACTTTGTAGATATCAATGCCATTAAGATTTTTCTGATTGGAAACCCTGTACCGACCCTGCTCATCATTCTGTACACTTAAGCAATTTGTACAGCGGAGGAATGATCACCTGCTGTGTACCCCTGCTATACAAATGGTTCATTTCCCATTTGCCCAAGTCTGCTGCATTTTGGGATCAAAAGAGTACTTTACGTTGGTCGCAGAGAATCATGTCTCTTACCAACTCTGACATCGATTGGTACAATCGAATCTATGACAGGATCAGGATCATTGACCGTTGTGGAAACTTCACTAAAGTACCCCTTATAGGAACTAAAGGAGGAATCAATTATCATCCAGTTTTGGTTCGTCGTCAATTTGGATACCCGATGAGGCATGTCCCGCGTAATGCTCATCTGGAAGGTTTTTTCTTCAAGGAAGGAGAAAATGACAGAGCACTAAAGACAGAAATAGTGCATGCCTGGAAACATGTTTATAGGAAAGGAAGAGAGTCTCTAGGAAAACCAGACTGTGTCTCGGTGGAACCTTATCTCCACTGGGTACAAACTAGAGCTCTCAAGCTGAGGATGCGTTACCCTCGTCAAGAAGTTCTTCCATTAAGGGACCCTGTTCTTTATTTTATGTATGATACGGAAAAACTTCAGGTTACTCTCAACAGAGTTCAACAGGAGAAGAGGTCTTGGAAGAACAAGTACCGTATTCTCAATGTGGAGTGCAAGAAAATACAGCAACTGTTAAAAGAAAAAGATGCTCTGATTGAGATTTTAGAGCAACATGCTGTAGAAAATCAGGATGACCAAAGGAATTTTCTTGCTCCTTTCACTTGGCAAAGGAATGACAACCCGACAACGACTCAAGATCCCCGGTCAAAGAAAAGGAAAGTACCAGAACCAGCACCTGAGCTCTCCTCAGAGAGGACTCAGGGTCCATTAGCTTAGATATTTCCTTTTACAGCACTTTGTAAATTACTGTATTTCCATTCCGCAATCTTTGAATTCAATAAAACGGGGTTTCCCCACTGTTTGATATTTACAATCCAATTGTCGAAGTTTATTTTGATTAAAAATATATATATATAATCATTGCATATCATTCATCATTCTCATGTAACGCATTCTTCTTACCTACGAATCTCACGTTTGTGTCTCGATTCTAGAGTCAAACTGTCTCATTCGTACAATACTCGGGCCAATCGACAGAAAAAGATGGATGATCTCGAGGAAGAGAACAGAGAGTTGAGGGAGGAGATCGACACTCTGAAAGAGGATCTGAGAAAGCTTCATAACGACATGCAAGCTCTAGCAGAAGCTCAGATGCAACAACAAAGGACTGTGATCTCAGAGGTCACATCAACGCCCATAGTGGAGAAGTATGATCCTAGGTATAAAATGCCAAAAGATCATCCCTGGGGCATGCCCATCAACTATATCCCGGAAGGATATATTCCGCCGATCACGGAGGGTCCGGGAACTGCAGCAGGAGCCGCTGGGCCTGGAGGTTACAAACTTCGGGAAAGCGAAGATGCCCAGGGCATGACAGCAACTCCTGAAGGTTACAAACTTCGGGAGAGGGAAGGACCTAGAGTCACTCCCATGATGACTATACCACCACCCGTGGTACACGTTGTCCCGGAAGGATAGATTTCACAGATACCTTCTAGTGGAAACGAAAGTATGTTTGACATAATGAATGAGTTCCAGGAACAGTTCCTAGAAATGCAGAAAGAGCTACAAGCCCTTCGCGATCAGGATCTATTTGGAAGGGATGCCGCAGACCTTTGTTTGGTCCCCAATGTGAAAGTTCCGCACAAGTTCAAAGTGCCCGAATTTGAAAAGTACAAGGGTAACTCTTGCCCTCAAAGCCATTTGGTGATGTACGCTCGGCGAATGTCAACTCAGACAAAGAACCAAGAGCTACTGATTCACTATTTCCAAGATAGTTTAACCGGTGCCACACTCAAATGGTACATGGGTTTAAACCGCACTAAGATCGGCACTTTCAGAGATCTTGGTGCTGCTTTCGTTCAACAATATAAGTATAACCTGGACATGGCGCCGGACAGAGATTAACTCAGAGCCATGTCACAGAAGGACAAGGAAACCTTTAAGGAATATGCTCAGAGATGGCGTGAAATTGCCGCCCAGATTTGTCCACCTCTTGAGGAAAAAGAGATGACAAAGATCTTCTTAAAGACCTTGAGCTCATTTTACTACGACAGAATGGTCTCCAGTGTGCCCAGTGACTTTACTGAAATGGTAGGCATGGGAGTTCATCTTGAGGAAGCAGTCCGAGAAGGACGTTTAGTTAAAGACGCTGGATCAGCAAGTAGTGTAAAACAATACGGTAGTACTCTCCCTAAGAAAAAAGAGCAAGATATTGGTAATATCTCTCTCAGAAAGCAAAGGCGACGGTACCAACCAGTAGCAGCTGTAACTCCTGCTATCAACCTAGCGCATATTCCTACGTATCAACCTCAGGTTGCTCAGAGCCAACCGAATCAACAGCAATATCAGCAAAGGACACAACAGCCTCTTCAGCAGGCTCGTCCTACATATAAAAACAACCGTACAACACGACCACCAGCGTTCGACCCTATACCCATGTTGTACGCAGAATTGTTTCCACTCTTACTGGTCAAGGGACACGTCCAAACCAGGTCTCCTCTTACAGTACCGGAAAACCCGCCTTTTTGGTTCAAAGTGGATCAGACTTGCCCTTACCATCAAGGAGGACGAGGGAATAACATAGAAAATTATCTCAGCTTCAAATCCGATGTGCAAAAGCTTGTTAAGAGCGGGGTCTTATCTTTCAAAGATACGAATCCGAATGTTCTCACGAACCCGTTGCCTCAACACGAGAAAGCTGCGGTAAATTTGTTAGAGGGAGAGTCTAACAACAACTTTCAAATTCATGATGTACTCGTATTGAGGACCAATCTGGTCAAGATGCATCGCAGACAGAGCGGGTATGGCCATATACCTCCGCACAATTATCACCAGTGTGATATCTGCTCTAAAGACAATCAAGGATGTTCTGTGGTGCAATCAGCTCTACAGGAACAATTGGATCTCGGGTGGATCCAAGAACATCGAGTTCGTGGAGTTAACATGACTCATGCAAGTTCCAACATCATTCAGAACCACGACACTCGTGCAATGAATGTTAACTTATTGGCAATGCACTCAAGACAAAGCCAATATCATAATCTGCCGTGGTACGATTACAATTCCTGTCTGATTTGCTCGGTAAATAAACAGGGATGCTCTTTTGTACAAGAGGCCCTCCAGCGTTAGATGGATCTTGGGTTGATCCAGGACTACCATGATAAAAATCCTTATCAAGTTAACATGATTCAAATCTCCGATATTCGTTTGATGAATATCAGCTTGGTGGAGTTACACGCCAAGCAAGTCTAACTCAGTTTTCTCACTTCACATAATTATCTGAGCTGTAAAGTATGTTGTGAAAGTAACCAAGGGTGCGTTCTCATTCAAAGAAGTTTATAACACTTGTTAAACCATTGGTGGCTTCCGATCTATCTAGACGAAGACACGCAACAAATCAGTGTGACAAACGGGAACCCTACTAGACATTAAAGTCAGGATGTCTGATCTATGGAAATAGACCTAGTAAGGTTACACTGCATTCAAAGCGAACATGGCCAGGTGCCACCACACAACTACGAGCACTGTAGGGTCTGCTCAGAAAATTATCAAGGATGTTACCTCGTGCGAGCAGCCCTTCAAAGTCAGTTGGCTCCCAAGGAGATTCAATCGTGTCCGAGTTCAAGATCAATCAACTGGACGCCAGATTATTTCGCTGATCAGATTAAGGATGTTGTCATGATCTCTGATCGCGAAAGGACCAAAGATGTTTGTACCATCATCCCTCTACTTAACAAATCGAAGGTTCTGAACCAGGAATTGATTGAAGTTACTTACGACAGACAGAGAAATCAGAAGGCTCCTGTAGTTATCAATCTACCAGGACCAGTGCCGTACAAATCCGATAAGGCGATCCCTTACAAATACGGTTCAACAACAATTGAGAATGGAAAGGAAATTCCATTACCCTCCGTCGTGAATATTGCATACATCAGTCGAGTAATACGGAGTGGTCGAGTCTTCAACAGAGGAGTTGGAGAACCTAACAGAGAAAAGGAACCTCAAACGGAAGTTCCCAATCCACCAGTCGGCCAATCCAGTAATTCTGACCTTTCAAAGAACGATGATGAGATGCTGAAGCTCATCCAAATGAGTGAATACAACATTGTTGATCAGCTGTTACAAACTCCTTCAAAGATCTCTGTGTTATCTCTTTTACTTAGTTCCGAAGCATACAGATAGGCTCTACAGAAAGTCTTAGAGAAGGCCTTTGTGGAATAGGATGTGTCAATAAGGCAATTCGACAGTATCATCTCTAACATCACTTCCTGCAACAACTTGGGGTTTAGCGATGAGGAATTGCCAGAAGAAGGCAAAAGTCACAACATGGCGCTCAATATCACAGTCAACTACCAGGACGATGCTTTAGCCAGCGTACTAGTAGACACCGGATCGGCTCTCAACGTCATGCCGAAATCCACTCTAATGCGACTATCATTCAAAGGATCTCTGATGAGAGGCAGTGAGGTCGTCGTCAAAGCATTTGACGGGTCTAGAAAAACAGTTATCGGCGAAGTCGACTTTCCTATAACTATCGGTCCTCATATTTTCCAAGTCACTTTCCAGGTTATGGACATCCGAGCAACATACAGCTATTTGTTGGGAAGACCTTGGATACACCAGGCTGGGGCTGTCACTTCGACACTTCACCAGAAGCTGAAGTTCGTCAAGAATGACCAACTCGTCATGGTCTGTGGAGAACAAGCCTTGATCGTGAGTAACCTATCATTATCCACTTGTGTAGAACCCGGGAAGGTTGTTGGAACTCATTTCCAGGCACTTTCAGTAAGCAGTGAGAATCAATTAGAGAAGGGAACATCAATATCCTCGTACAAAGATGCTCTCAATATGATCAAAAGTAATAATGCAAAGGGATGGGGACAACTTGTCATTCCTACTAACAATAAAACAAAGAAGGGTCTTGGTTTTTCTACAACCTGTACCCAGACAGCTGCTAACGATGAAAGTCTTCATCCCATTCAGAACTTCTTCCATAGTGGAGGTTTCCTTCACCCAGTGTCTCAAGAAGTACATACCATCAATGAGGGAGATTCCTCCGATGCAGATGAAGAGTGGAAGTCCTATCTTAACGAGGACGGCTATATGTCTCAGGAAGAGGTGCCTACGCCATTTTGCTATCCCACACAGAGTCCGAGATTTATACCAAGGTCAGACGTCAAAATGGTATACGGAGATTGTGATCCAGAAGGATGTCGTGCTCCACCAAACTCATTAGAGGAGGACACTCTGATGAAAGACAACTTTGACCATGACTATTATGGCTCAATGGATGGCCTGCCTATCTGGAAACCGTACCTAGGAGACTTGGGGCAAGCAAATCAGCCGAACAATGAAAATCAGCTAGGCATCATTGGAAAAAATACTTGCGTCCACACCATGTCATGGGATCAACACTCAGGTCATTCATAAAATAACCAGTGCGACGATGAATTTGCAAAGTTTGCAGGACTAGAACTTATTAACTAGGCTTTTCCCGAGGTTAACGTCATCGAAAGGGATGACTCATCCAGTTCCAAAGAAGTTTGGGACACCTTAGGACAACCGAGTGGCAAGTACGACTTTTTGGTCAAGTACACTGCTCCTGAAAGTTCTCGTATCAGGCTCAAGGACATCCAGCCAACTGGATGGAGGGATTTTCCTGAGAGCACAAATACTATGCAAAATACAACTGAGGAATCCTCCTACGACAACTCGGCCTGGGAGACAGATTCGAATGATCCTGCTCCACCAGAAATCAGCGTTATTTCTGAAGAAAAATCAAGGAAGGTACCAGACTTTGTGATTCACCGAGGAGTCCACCGCCAATGGGTTGTAGTCGATGTTCCGAAGATTGTTCATAAGTCTAAGGCTTTATCTTAACCTTTCACCCTGCCCAGGTGAAACGGATGTTTTGATAGGGCTCACTTTTCTGTAAATACCTCTTCGCTTCGCCCAAAGCGATAGAGTTTTGTTTTATAGGGCTGTAGTTTCAAGAATCGACAAGTTCATAAAATAAATAACGTCCTTCTGTAATTTCCGCATTAATTGTTGTTTTCTCTTTTCCCTTTTTCAGAAAATGGTAATCCTAAAAAACAATTCAAACAATAAAAACAAGCATTGTTAAAAAAATATACACTGCACACACTCTTGCATTCTCTCTATCTCTTCTAAAAATCAAATCATAACGTCATGCAGATTGCTTGTTTTAAACCCCATTGAAATGTACGATCCGATGCCTTCTCCCAACTTTGAATTCCCGGTATTTGAGGCTGAAGAAGAAGATGACGAAGAAATTCCATAGGAGATCTCCCGATTACTCAGACAAGAGGAAAGGTCCATTAAACCTCACAAAGAGCCGTTGGAAATGGTTAACTTGGGTTCAGAAGAGGAGAGAAAAGAGGTCAGGATTGGGGCACTGCTCAGTTCAATTGTCAAAGAAAGTTTGACAAAGCTTCTCAAAGAGTTTCCCGATGTATTCGCTTGGTCCTATCAGGACATGCCAGGGTAGGATACCAGCATCGTGGAACATCATCTACCGTTAAGATCAGAATGTCCGCCAGTAAAACAAAGGTTGAGACAGACTCACCCAGATATGGCTATCAAAATTAAAGAGGAAGTACGGAAACAGATTGACGCGGGTTTCCTCGCCACCTTAGAATATCCGCAATGGCTAGCCAATATAGTACCAATTCCCAAAAAAAACGGAAAGGTCAGAATGTGAGTAGACTACAGGGATCTGAACAAAGCAAGTCTAAAGGATGACTTTCCCTTACCGCACATTGACATGCTGGTAGACAATACAGCAAAGTTCAAAGTCTTCTCCTTCATGGATGGATTCTCGGGCTATAATCAGATAAAGATGGCGCCGAAAGACATGGTGAAAACTTCATTCATTACCCCATGGGGCACTTTTTGTTACAAGGTAATGTCGTTCGGTTTAAAGAACGCCGCGACAACCTATCAAAGGGCCATGACTACTCTGTTTCATGACATGATACACAAAGAAATAGAGGTATATGTCGATGACATGATTGCCAAATCTAAAATAGAAGAGGAGCATGTGACCCACCTGTCAAAACTATTTGAGCGGTTGAGGAAGTATAAACTCCGCTTGAATCCTAACAAGTGCACCTTCGGTGTCCGCTCAGGAAAACTGTTAGGGTTCATCGTCATCCAGAAAGGAATTGAGGTTGATTCTGACAAGGTCAAGGCCATTCAAGAAATGCCTTCTCCGCGGACTGAAAAACAAGTCAGGGGGTTCCTGGGACATCTGAATTACATCTCCAGATTCATATTCCTCATGACCGCGACATGCACGCCAATCTTCAAATTACTCAAAAAGAATCAGGACTGCGTTTGGACAGAAGACTGCCAAACTGCCTTCGACAGTATCAAGGAATATCTGTTGAACCCACCGATTCTATCACCTCCAGTGGAAGGAAGACCACTGATCATCTTCCTAACAGTCTTGGAAGACTCAATGGGTTGTGTACTTGGCCAACAAGATGAAACCAAAAGGAAAAAGTCTGCCATTTACTATTTGAACAAGAAATTCACCGACTGTGAAACTCAATACACTATGCTTAAGAAAACTTGTTGTGCTCTGGCTTGGGCAGCCAAACGTCTTCGCCAGTACATGATTTGTCACACTACTTGGTTAATCTCAGAAATGGATCCAATCAAGTATGTCTTCGAAAAACCTGCTCTCACGGGAAGGATTGCTCGGTGGCAGATGTTGCTATCAGAATACGACATCGAGTACCATACTCAGAAAGCCGTTAAAGGAAGTGTTTTAGCCAATCATTTGGCTCATCAACCGATTGACGATCAGGAATCAGTCGGATTTGACTTCTCAGAAGAAGATGTCATGTATTTGAAAATGAAAGATTGCGATGAACCGCTACCCAATGAAGGGCCAGAACCATGTTCCCAATGGGGACTTATCTTTGACGGAGCTGTCAATCATTATGGAAATGGAGTTGGGGCAATTATCATAACACCTCAGGGTACCCACATTCCTTTCACCGCCCAACTGACATTCAAGTGTACAAACAACGAAGCCGAATACGAAGCTTGTATCATGGTTCTCAAAAAAGCATTTGACTTGAGAATTAAGAACTTGGATGTGTATAGAGACTCAAACCTGGTTATCAATCAGATCAAAGGAGATTGGAACACATACCAATCAGGACTGATTCCTTACAAAGACTATGCGAGAAGGACGTTACCATTCTTCAACAGAATTGAGTTTCATCACATCCCCCGTGAAGAGAATCATATGGCTGATACCTTAGCCACTCTCTCCTCCATGATTAGTGTAGGTCAATGGAACTACATACCTAAGATTGACATAATCCGCCTTGAACGGTCCGCTTACATCTTCACGATTGAAGCAGTCATAGACGACAAACCGTGGTATCACGATATCAAATGCTTCCTTCAGAAACAAGAGTACCCACCTGGGGCATCCAGGAAAGATAGAAAGACCCTCAGAAGGCTAGCAGGAAACTTCTTTCTGAGCGGTGGTACACTTTATAAGAGAAACTTTGACATGGTCTTGCTCCGATGTGTAGACAGACCAGAAGCAAACACGCTGATAAAAGAAATTCACGAGGGGTCATTTGGCACTCTTGCCAATGGACACACAATGGCGAGAACAATTCTGAGAGCAGGGTACTATTGGTTGACCGTGGAATCTAACTGCTACAAGTACATGAGAAGATGTCACAAGTGTCAGATATACTCAGGCAAGATCCATGTACCTCCAACACATCTCAAAGTTCTTTCTTCCCCATGGCCTTTTTCCATATGGGGAATCGACATGATTGGCATGATTGAACCCAATGCTTCGAACGGACATCGGTTCATTCTGGTAGCCATTGACTACTTCAACAAGTGGGTCAAAGCAGCGTCATACGCCAATGTGACCCGACAAGTGGTGGTCCGATTTATCAAAAATAATCTCATCTGCCGTTATGGTGTTCCGAGCCAGATCATTACTGATAATGGATCTAACTTGAACAATAAGATGATGAAAGAGTTGTGTGCTGAGTTCAATATCGAACACCATAACTCATCTCCCTACCGACCCAAGATGAACGGAGCGGTAGAAGCGGCTAACAAGAACATCAAGAAGATCGTTCAAAAGATGGTTGTAACCTATAAAGACTGGCACAAAATGCTTCCCTTTACTCTTCACGGTTATCGTACATCTGTCCGCACTTCAACATGGGCAACCCCTTTCTCTCTAGTATATGGCATGAAGGCAGTTCTCCCTATAGAAGTAGAGATCCCATCAATCCGGGTATTGATGGAAGCTAAGTTAACATAGTTCTTATCTCCTAAGCCTGACCAACGTTGTTCCCCACAGGGACTATCTCTCCTAAGCAAGGCAGAATTGCTATTTTGGACCAGTGATACCTCTTCGTCCCCTGCAGTGGCCATGTATGCAGTCTTGTTCATGTATTTAGTATGTATATCGCGTCAGTTTTGTCAGCATAAACATACATACATCATGCATTATTGATTTACATCCATATTCATATTGCATCACTATCACTCTAGTCGGTCTTATCCCCTAGTGATAAAAGTCCTCTCAATCGAGTTGTCAGTTCTTTCTTCGTCAGGAAGTGAATCATCTAAGCAATCTCTCTCCAGTTTATCTCTGGATTAAGGACGGTCTTCATCCACTTTGATAACTTGAACCTTTGAAAAGGTAGGAAAACCTTCGACAAATATCACTCTTCGTCATTGAAGATGATATCTTCGCTTTCCCAGATTAAGGAAAATCCCCATAGAAAGCCCTTCTAAATTGGATCACATCGTATGGCATTCCTCCGAGAAGATCTCGAGGAAAAGTATGATGTAATACCCTGAAGCGGAAACAGCCTCTCAAGAGACTCGTTTTCCCCAATAGAGTCAACAAATGGCATATCCAATAGAGAAGTTTGTACACCTCTACAGCTCAAATGAATAGGTTTCGCCAGCAAGTCTAACATCAAATTTTTTTTTGTCAAATGGCATCTCCCTAGGAAAATTTGGCGAGAAGTTTGAGGAAAACTGCTACTGATAGCGTCCCTTGTCAACAAATTTTATTGACAAAAGAAACAGAGACCAGTTCCTTGGTAGGAAACCAGGATCGGGGGGAAGTTTACATTAGAAACTGAGACCAGTTCCTTGGTAGGAAACCAGGATTGAGGGGAAGTTTATTTCAGAAACTGAGACCAGTTCCTTGGTAGGAAACCAGGATCGAGGGGAAGTTTACATCAGAAACTGAGACCAGTTCCCTTGTAGGAAACTAGGATCGAGGGGAAGTTTACAAACAACAGAGACCAGTTCCTTGGTATAAGACCAGGATCGAGGGGAAGTTTTTACCTTTTCTAAGCATCATTGCTTAGCAAAAGAAGATGGACGGGCAAGCTGCCATTCATAACCACCATCAAAATTTTGAGTATTCCGATATTTAATCCTCTTGTACCCCGAATGCCCGAATACCTTTACCATTCACACATTCGGGTCCAAGAAGATTAAATAGGGGCATCTGTCATACCCCAAATTTTGACCACTAAGATTCCCCATCATTGTGCAAACCATCATCACAATATGGATGAACCATCATACCTCATTAGTCTCCCCAAAGATGGGTGAGCATCCACTACAATCAAACTTAGGGTTTCAAGCCCCCTCAGAGCTCTTAGATAAAGGATCAATCAAGCAATGACATGATCTTCAACTTGTCTAAACCTCTCAAACATCCACAATGGATCAAGAGGACTCCCACATCAAGGATCAAGCACAAGGCTGCAACATTCCAAGTGGATTAAGCCTCAAGATCGCCAGTGTCACCAAATTAGGGTTTTAGTCGACCAGGGCCTCCAGATGGAATTTTTCCTCTGGGCATGAGCCAATGCTGTAAAGCACAACCCAAGATACTCTAAGGGACCTCATAAACCCAATCATCAAGTCAATTTAGCCTCAGGGGATGCATTCATAAAAAAAATCAGGAATTAGGGTTTCATGACCTAATTCACCCCTAAGTTGACTTTTGGGACAAAACATGAGCCAAAACCTCAAGACATGATTTGAGGGTCCCTAATACACTACATTGATCCATTTGCAATGATGGATTTATCAAAGAAGCTTGATTCACAAGTTTCAAGTTCATCAGAACCACAGTTAGGGTTTCGCGCAAAAAGTCAACTGTGCCTTTGTTTTTTGACCAGGACATGCTCCCAAACCTTGGGACATGATTCAATACACCCTATAACACCTATGAAATCAATCCATCAAGTTTTATATAGGTTAAAGACTTGATTTCATAGAGGATCGCACAGTTTGGAATTCATCTGATAAAAAGTCAACTGTGCCTAAAAGTCAAAGTTTGACTTTTTGATTTTTTGATCAATTATGGTTCCCTAACCCTACAATGATAATAATGTGTGATTGGAATCATCATTCATCAATAAAAATCAAGAAAAGTGGGATAACTTGTAAAAAGGGTAACCATAAAAAACTTAGAAATTTTCCAAGTTATGGAACAAAGTGACTAGGGTACCAACTTCCAAGGATCATAACTTGTGATCCAAGCAACCATTTTGGCTGATCCAAAGATGGATTTGTAGTTCTCATGGCATACTTTAAAAGTGTCAACTACACCTCATTCCAATTCTTGATGGATTTTTAGTTATGGAGTGACCAAAATGACAAAAACATGAAAATGCCACTTTTTCCAACACTTAGTGAAATTTTCACTAAGTCAGAATCTGTTTCACTTTTTTCAAAATGTAAGGGCATTTTTCACTTGGATCCAAAAAGTGTCAAGACAAACTATGATCACACATATGTTGTATTATATGATAGCTTTCCAAAATGGCCAACAACTCCATCAAATCCCATTTGAGCTAAGAGTTATGATAATGGCAATATGCCTTGCTGCAACTGTCATGGCAAGGCAGATTTGTGCACTTTGCTCGATTTGATCAAATTGTGCAAATGATAAATAAGTTTATCCATCTGAACACCTCAGGGGGAGACCAGGGAGGAACAAACACTGATCCACAAGTCTCCCAAGTCTTTGGAAGCAAAAGTAGCATGCCAAACTTAGAAATGCCTAAAAAGGGGACAAGACTCCAATTTTGTTTTGGAGCATTCAATGGATGCACCAAGGTGGCATGAACTTAGCCTTTTCCAACTGAATGAGTCAAGGATGATCTCTGAACTAGGGAACCAAAGGCCTGTGCTCTAACCTCTAGTCAATGGCTAGAGGAGACTTAAGATTCCAAAGTGATGCAATTGGACAATGAGCTACTGCAGTTGCCATTCACTATTGCTTGCGAAACAAACTTGCTCTACTATAAATAGAGCTCATTTGTGCTCAGTTTAAGTACACCAAAGGCCTACAACACTTGCCTTTCTCTAAATCATCTTCTCACTTCCAAAATTGCCTTCTAAAGCAAGTCACTATCGGGTTTTGAGTTTGAGAGTAATTCCAACCAAACCAATCACACACACACCCATAAACATCATATGTGAGCTGATCAAACACTAAACACACAACTGTAACACTGATTTCTCATAATCACCAGCCAGTTGCTCATGTTTTCAACCAAGTTGCAGTTGAGATGCCATGAAGTGATCCAGCCATTTTCAATCAAGTCCAAGCATTCAAACACACTCCATATGGTGTAGGGAAGCTGTTCAGATAATCAAAACTCATCTGTAACACCTCCAACTCAAAAATCACATTGCCCTTGCTGTCACGACCTTCAAGTAAGCCTAAACTTGGTCATCTCTTAATCTATGCATATTTCCTCGCACAATACTTTTTCCAAATGTTCATAATCATGCATAGAATGTTTCCCCTCAATTAATTGCTTTGTTTGAATCGTGTATCAAAATTCTCAGCCTTCATGCAAATTTTAGGGTTCTTAAGGTTTTGTCTTGATTTCTTATTCCATGCTTAAAATAAATGAAATTAAAGACCATAGACATGATCGTGAGGTGAAAACGAGCAGATTGATATGTGGATTGTGTGATTTCATCAAGTATTCAGTGATATTGGATAGAAAATGCAAATCTGAGCAATACTCCCTTCGCGCGTGTTCTTGGCCCATGTTCTTGGCGCCTTTTTCACAAATTTGAATATTTGAATTTTGTGATTTTATTTAATTGATTCAAAAATTAATTTCTCTCTGAGTTTTAATGAGTTTGAGTTGATAATTTTTTTAATAATTTACAAAAATGTTAAAATATTTTATTTTGCCAAAAATTCCCAAAAATATTATTTATTTCATATACTTGATATTTTTGCAAAGAATTCATCTTTTATTTATTTTTTTACATTTAAAATATTTTTTCCTCCTTGATTTTCCAAATTTAATTGGTTTCCAATCATTTTGTGGATATAAACATGATTTTTGAAACCTTGATCCAAGATCACCACTAATTTTTCACATAGTTTAAACACTTTTTATTAATTTTTTAACAAAATTAATTCCTTTTTAAACAAAATTAGGGTTTGATTAATTCAACCCTCATCAATCATTTTCAAACACTCATGGGCCTCTAATAGAGTGTAAGACCCAATCCCCTTTTAACCAAAATCATTTTGGGCCTCAGATATTGTATAACTCCCTCTGCGTTAAAAGAAAAATCTCGGCGCAATCGCCAGTTCAAAAATCAAATCATCTGGGCATACCCTCGTGTTATAAGCCCCATTTCTTTTCTTTAATTTTCTTTGGGCCTCTAATAGAGTGTAAGACCCAACCCCTTTTTTTTGAAACCAAAATGATTTGGGCCTCAGATGCTGTATAAGACACACTGTGTTTTTAAAAACCTCGGCGCGATCGCCGTTTTCAAACAAATAACCCTGGGCTTCTCCTTGAGTTGTAAGTCCCATCTCTTGTACAAAAATAAATCTTTGGGCCTCTAATAGAGTGTAAGACCTAACCCCCTTGTACATAAAAACTTTTTGGGCCTCACATATTGTATAAGTCCCTCTATACCGTTTTCGACAGAACGGTGCGATCAACGTTAAAACTTGGGCCTCTCCATGAGTATAAGCCCCAACAATCTTTTTTAAAACAACTTTCTCCTTTGATTTTGAATCCAAATATATGTTGTCATCAAAACTTTCTTTAATTTCTTTGTTGAACAACTAACAAAATAGCATGGAAGCTCTACAATGGGTAAGTGTTTATCCGCTTTCATTTACCGCTTTCATATGTATATAACTGTTTTGTGGGGTTGTTTCACTGTAAGTCTTCTTTTACATCCTTTTATACACTTGTCACATATCCGCTGTGTAATACTAGTATAGTTATTTAGAGTTTTCCCCGGCAACTACGTCTAGAACTAGGTAAAGCCTGTTGGTCACTCTCGAATACACACAGAAATAGATCCCCATAGGATTTCAGATACAATCTTCCCTTCTCTTGGGGTTAAACAATATGGAACAAAGAGAACGACAGTATTCTCGGTGAACCTTTTCTCAGACTGTCAGCCTTAGAAATTGTCAAAGAAACTCTAACTCCCCAGAGATGATTTTTTCTCCGTGAATGGCATCTCTTGAGTTTCTTCCAAATTCTCGAACTTTCCTGGAATGATCTCTTCTCTGTGAATTGCATTTCTAGAACTTCTCTTGGTTTGGGGACCCACAGGCTTCCTAAAAGCATCCCCGCCTCCTCTTGGGCGTTGTACAAGGACCCTTCGGCTTCTTAGAAGTTCTCATGCCTTCTCTTGGGCTTAATACAAGGACCCTGACGACCTCTTAAAGGTATAAGATAGAACTTAGTCATCCTTTGCTATAGCAGTCTTTCCAACGTCACAACTCCGGCCATCGTAGGGTTGATACTCATACCTTAATGACCGCGCCTCCTCTTGGGCATTGTACAAAAGATAAAACTCTAGACTTGGACAGTCTAAACCTCTTGAGTCTCAAAGACATTCTCAAGTTCCTTCCAAACATAGGAAAAAACACCGATCACTCTGGATCAATCTCCAGCAGAAACCCGATCTCTTTCATGAGAGTTCCCCACACCTGGACCCGCTTCAGGATCTCAATAATCCTCAGCAGTAAGTCAGCCTCCTCTTGTGCTTTGTACAAATGATTCTCCCCAGCAGAGCTAACCTTTTTAGACTCTCTTATTGAGTCAACCACTTTTAGCCTCCGTCTTGGGCTTTGTACAAGACATATAAAAACACTCTCTTGTTGAGTATAAAAGACTCTCTTGTTGAGTCAATCTCCTTTTAGCCTCCGTCTTGGACTTTGTACAAGACATATAAAAACACTCTCTTGTCGAGTATAAAAGACTCTCTTGTTGAGTCAATCTCTTTTAGCCTCAATCTCGGGCTTCGTACGAGACAACAAATCACTCTTTTGTTGAGTATAAAATACTCTCTTGTTGAGTCAATCAACCTTCAGACTCTCTTGTTGAGTCAATCACCTGTTCAAGATTCTCTTGTTGAGTCAACCTTTTTTAGCCTCTGTCTTGGGCTTTATACAGGACAGATAAAAGTACTCTCTTGTTGAGTCGAACCATTTCAGCCTCCATCTTGGGCTTTATACAAGATACCTTCTCCCCAACGGAGTCAAAATCCCTTTTAGCCTCAATCTTGGGCTTTGTGCAAGACAGAAAGAACGTTTTCCCCAGAAAAGTCAAACTTCCAGCCTCCTCTTTGGCTTTGTATAAAGAAATCCCCGGTTGCGTCAATCAACCTTTTAGCATCAAATTTGGGCTTTGCTCACAGCATACAAACATCAACAATTCCTCTTTAGAGATGACAAATTCCCTTAGTCAAACCCTTTAGCTTCATATCCTGGGCTTTAAACAAGATACAAATCTCCTTTAGCTTCAATCTTGGGCTTTGAACAAGACACCAAAACATCTCTTTCCTCCCATAGAATAGGAGGAACTACGATCGCTCTAATTTCCCTGTTTCGTTAAACGCGAATACGTAAGCATAAGATTGCGAAATCTTAGCGAGCATATTAATCAAAAACTCAAAGTCCAGTACCTCCATACATCAATCAAAAAGCATCAGGCCTAACACCTTATTAGAAGCCTCGCAAATAATTCAGACATTGTGTTCTTAAACGAAATAACCTAAGACAGACCCCCCTTTTGATAGCATCTGTAAACCAATAGTTTTGACTGTTTAACCTCAGTATGCAAGCAGGGTTAATTGGATACATCTATTTCCCTTTCTTAATCGGCTTCACAGGATAAAAAATGAATCGAACTGTAGTACCAAAGTGATAGTGATTCGAAACCACAAAAATCATGCTACTGTGAGATAAGTCCTAGCCCGGACTTGAGTGCACTTATTATAGGACGATGGTATATTCAAGGAGGCTTTGAGGGAGTCGATTCCCGAAAAAGTTGACTTTAGACATCATCACTCAGTTAAGGCCATCTTAAGAGTCTAGTCATGTTGAACGAGTCTATTTGTGAAAACGTGTTACTCTCGATCTAGGTGCCCTTGATATTAAGAACCATAGTTACCTCTAACCCCACTTGGCCTTTTTAGGATGTAGTGCGAGGACTATGAGGGAGTCTATTCCCGAATTGGTTGCTACGCAATACTACACTCAGACGAGATTCTCTTGAGAATATTATTGACTACTGAGTCATTCGGGAAATCGATAATATCTGAAAGATGGGTTGTAGACTCTGGGAACTTCTTAGAACCCTGTTCTACGGTTGATAAACCAATAGTACATACCAATTGGGAAGGGTAAACCATGGGTCCATGCTCATGACCTTAACCTAAGCCTTTTGTCTGCGTGCTTGTACATTTGTGAATATGTGTGCATCTATGTGCTTATACTTGCTTTGCATTCATACATCATAAGCATTCATTTCATATTAGTTTCATGGAACTCAGACCTCCTTTGGTGAATATCATAGGGATCTCATGGACAGTGCAAGAAGGAATACCGTGAAATACACTTTCAAGAGTCCTAAATTGGATGACCTAAGGAGGTTGGGAGACTTGTTGACAGACCCTGAAGGATTTAAAGATATATATGGGAAGCTATGGATCTTGTTGAATAAGAAAGTTGATGAATGACTCCTCTCTACTTTACTTCAGTTCTATGACCCAAAGTACCATTGCTTCACTTTCCCCAATTATCAACTCTTACCCACCCTTGAAGAGTATTCTCAGATAGTTGGTTTACCTGTTAAGGATGAGTCCCCGTTTCCTACCTTCGAGAGGAACCCCAAAGAGCAAGAAATAGCTAAGGCTACTCACTTGGAGTTAGTTGAGATCCAAAACAACATGACTGCCAAGGGAGGAATATTTGGTTTGACTGCTAAGTTCTTAATTAGAAAGGCTCAATACTACACCAAGCACTCAAATAAGGATGCCTTTGAATCCATTTTTGCATTACTTATCTATGGGATCTTTTTTTTCCCAAATGCTATCAAGATCTTTTTGAAGAAGAATCTTGTACCAACCTTACTAGCCGATGCTTACCATTCCGTCCATTTGAGGAATGCCCATGATGGAGGTCAGCTCACTTGTTGTGTTCTTGTGTTGTATAGATGGTTTGTTTCACATCTTCCAAAGGCAAGCGCTTTTTGGGACCCTAAGAAGGGATGGTGGTCTAAGAAAATTATGGCTATTTCTCTTTCCGATATTGATTGGTATAACCATGTGTATGATGGAATAACGATCACAGATAGCTGTGGGAACTTTGGCAACGTACCTCTTCTAGGTACTGATAAGTGCAAATTGTAGCTATTTTTGTATATAAGTTTTGTTGCACTTATCGATACTTTTTGGTTAATATCGTTCGAAAAAACCCCGATTTGCTTATAAATACGTTTACTTTACATTTTAGTGTATACTTGTGTT
The DNA here is from genome assembly GCA_022829125.1 of Lathyrus tuberosus. Taxonomy (NCBI): domain Eukaryota; kingdom Viridiplantae; phylum Streptophyta; class Magnoliopsida; order Fabales; family Fabaceae; genus Lathyrus; species Lathyrus tuberosus. The sequence continues at coordinate 2,933,287 of JALAZF010000629.1, read as the reverse complement.
TTTTATTCATTTATGTAACGATTAATAGTTTTCCATTCATTTTGTAGGTAATTAAGCATTGTTGGAGCAATGAGAAATAAAAGCTCTAGGATGTACCATTTGGATCAATAAAAGGAATAAGGCAAAGAAAGAAATTCATTGTATAAAAGCTGGAAGCCAAAATAAAGAAGTGTAGTCAGCCTGATTTCGCTGGGCGAAGCTAGTGTTGCTGGGCGATACTACCTTTCGTCTGGCGAGTTACACCATAAGAATTGCTGACTGTCATTTTCTGCCGGGCGGTGCTTTTTCCGTCGGGCAATACTGCCTTTCGCTGAGCTAAGCAGGGGCGTAAGGAAATAAGGAAATTCCAGTAGCATTCCAAGTTTTTGAGCTTTCGCCGGGCGAAACTAGATATTTGTTGCCAGGTTGTCCAACTACGCAGCTGGTGTGAGAGTAATAAAGTGCTCCGTCGGGCGAAGCCATTCTTCCGTTGGGCGGTGCGTCTGAGACAAAATTTTGTATTTAGTTCATTTTACTTCATTTTTGTTAGGTTATGATGTTTGGGGGTGATTTTTGCTCTCCCAACTTCATCAACCTCATTCTTTGGTAGAGATAGCTAGAAAACAACATGGAAGCTTGCATACGGATGAACCGGGGTGGATTGATCGTCGATCGGCTTTGACAAACCGCGAGATGTTTGGTTCATTTCTCTTTTTCTTTGTGTTTTTCTTCTTTGTTGGGTTGTTGTATATGTATTTACTCTGAACTCATGTATATTTTTCGCCCATGGCGTTGTATGATATTTGCTTTACAAATCTCTATTGGTGATTGTCTCTGATTTTTGCTTTATGCGCGGGGTTTGGGTTGTGTTAGAGATTATCCTCGCAAACTTCGATTAGGGATGATTATCTGTTAGTTTATGGATTCTAGAGATAGATTTAGAGCTAATAATCTTCAATAGGCGTCGAAGCTTAATGCCTCCGTGTCTTGAGTCGGGTGCGAGAGTGTCGACGATGGTAGCACGGTTGTTCTCTCAACTTTGCGTTAGACATAACCTTTGTTGTAAGCGATGCTGGTGATATTGAGGAGTATTGTAGGTTGAGTATAACTGGTCGGTAAGTTTAAGTTTGTGAGGAGTTGATTATGTGCATGACCGGATAAGTTCATCTCTCTGATCAATGAATTCTTTTTATGATGATATTTACTTTTCTGTTTTCTTGTTTGAAACCATTATAATCCAAACTCATAAACGCGAGAGATTGTCGAACAACATTCTTTCCCTCGAACCGATCTCTGTGGACACGACATAAATCCCGGAGGGAATTCTTCCGAAAATAAATATTTTTGCTGCTTGCCGCTATTCCGCAACCAACAAAATGTCGTTGCCGGGGATTGGTTTTTATATTGAATTGCATTGCGATAGTTTCTTTGTTTTTGAGTTTTGTATATATCGTATATATTGTCTATTTCCATTATGTTTGTTCAAGTGTTGTATATATTTTGTTCCCGTAACGTTTGTTTAAGTGTTTAGTTAGGGCACTTGCTTTTGGTTTGCGTGGTGAGGCATCACCATGGCATGAAGGAAGGAAGTTGCTAGCTAAGCATTGTAAAGGCGTCGAGCTTATGACGTAAAATAAGCATGTTGTATTATTTTCTTTTGTTGTGGTTTAGTTTAGGTAGTGTGGTGATCTTTCATTAAACAAGTTGTACTCGGATTTTTCGTAAAATTCTCAAATCTTCACTCTACAACTTGTTTAATGAAATTTCACCCAGTCTTTTAGTTTGTTTATATTAATAGTTTTGTGTTTGTCAATGAGCTTGTCTTGAGTAATTTGAGGATGCATTTGGTGATTTTCCAAGTTTGATCGTTTCAACTTGCGGATGTATGGTAATGATATTGTTAAGTTTTGTACACGTCCAAGGTATGTGTTTATCGCTTTCTTGACTTTAGTATATTTATGATACTTACGCATTTTACAACTTCTATGCCATTCATTCTTTTGTATACTTGTTCTTGTGTGAATCACTTTAGTTCCCACCTTTTTGTGAGGTAGTCTTCCATTGTTGATATATGCGAGGAGTACCAACATTCTTGTTCTAACTGGATTTTATTATGCTTAATCTTTTGTTTATGTCGATTATGTGAAAGCATGAAAAGGATCAATGCATTTTTGTTTCATTTTGAGCACAACTACCTTAGCCAAATAGTCAATTCACCTTGTGAGTGTGTGATCATTTGTAACCCCTTTGAGCCTTTGGTCATTAATCATGTTGTTTGAGTTTGATGCTTGTCTATAAGTGTCAAATTTACTTTTTGTATGGATTTTGATTGATTTTTTTTCTTGAGCCCTCAACTTTGTGTTGTTGTATGAATTTTTGCCTTGCCTTAGAAAGTAGGGAGTATTCACATGATGATGTGGTTGAATTCAAGTTGGGGAGATAATGGTTGTATACTCATTGGTTGGTTTCTATGAGGTTGAAAAAGAAAAGAAAAAAAGAGAAAAATATGACAAAGAAAGGAAAAGAAAAAAGTGAAAAAGGAAAGAAAAAGAAAACCCTTGAGAAAGAAAACAAAAAGAGTTAAAATAATTGTGCTAAATAAGTATTGTGTTTTGTGTAACACTTGGGATTTTGGAAGAAGTTGATTGGAATTTTGTGTTTGAGTCTTTGTGAGTTGATCACTCCCTTGGGTTTAGGCAAGTTTTTGTTTCAATTACCTTTAGAAATTGCCCCTGGTTTGTTTACCCGACCACGCTACAACCTTGAAAGTCCTTGTGATTCTTGCCTTTATATGTTCAATATGATTTTTGGATGGTTGCATAATTTATTCTATTGTTTGCATGATTGTTGTGTGAGTGATAAGTACCTCATTTTGTATTTTTCATCTACCGATGATTGTTTTTGCTAGGTGTGATTCACATTTGAACTTGTGTTGTTTTAGGATGTTTGGCATGCTTTTTGTATTTTGCATTTGTTTCGTGACTATGTTATTGTCGTAGTTTAGTGGTAAGTATTTACTTTGTGTGTACCGTTTTTCATTTGAACCATACATTTGTTTCCATTTTTCAAAACCTGTTGATTCATGATTCTTTGGTTATTGCTTTTGTGTTTTTAAGTTTGCTTGATTCTTGTTTGCGAAAAAACAAGTTTAAGTTGGGGAGAGTTTGATAAGTGCAAATTGTAGCTATTTTTGTATATAAGTTTTGTTGCACTTATCGATACTTTTTGGTTAACATCGTTCGAATAAACCCCGATTTGTTTTTAAATACGTTTATTTTACATTTTAGTGTATACTTGTGTTTTTGATTCATTTATGTAACGATTAATAGTTTTCCATTCATTTTGTAGGTAATTAAGCATTGTTGGAGAAATGAGTAATAAAAGCTCCAGGATGTACCATTTGGATCAATAAAAGGAAAAAGGCAAAGAAAGAAAGCCATCGTATAGAAGCTGGAAGCCAAAATAAAGAAGTGCAGTCAGCCTGATTTCGCTGGGCGAAGCTAGTGTCGCTGGGCGATACTATCTTTCGTCGGGCGAGTTACACCAGAAGAATTACTGACTGTCATCTTCCGCCGAGTGGTGCTTTTTCCGCCGAGCGATACTGCCTTTCACTGAGCGAAGCAGGGGCGTAAGGAAATAAGGAAATTCTAGTAGCATTCCAAGCTTTTGAGCTTTCGCTGGGAGATGCTTTTGCCGCCGGGCGAAACTAGATATTTGTTGCCAGTCTGTTCAAGTATACAGCTGGTGTTAGAGTAATAAAGTGCTCCACCAGGCGAAGCCGATCTTCCGTCGAGCGGTGCGTCTGAGACAAAATTTTGTATTTAGTTCATTTTACTTCATTTTTGCTAGGTTATGATGTTTGGGGGTGATTTTTGTTCTCCCAACTTCATTAACCTCATTCTTTGGTAGAGATAGCTAGAAAATAACATGGAAGCTTGCATACGGATGAACCGGGGTGGATTGATCTTCAATCAGCTTTGACAAACCGCGAGATGTTTGGTTCATTTCTCTTCTTCTTTGTGTTTTTCTTCTTTGTTGGGTTGTTGTATATGTATTTACTCTGAACTCTGTATATTTGTCGCCCATGGCGTTGTATGATATTTGCTTTACAAATCTCTATTGGTGATTGTCTCTGATTTTTGCTTTATGCGCGGGGTTTGGGTTGTGTTAGAGATAATCCTCGCAAACTCCGATTAGGGATGATTATCTGTTAGTTTCTGGATTCTAGAGATAGATTTAGAGCTAACAATCTTCAATAGGCGTCGAAGCTTAATGCCTCTGTGTCTTGAGTCGGGTGATATTGAGGAGTATTGTAGGTTGATTATAACTGGTCGGTAAGTTTAAGTTTGTGAGGAGTTGATTATGTGCATGGCCGGATAAGTTCATCTCTTTGATCAATGAATTCTTTTTATGTTGATATTTACTTTTCTGTTTTCTTGTTTGAAACCATTATAATCCAAACTCATAAACGCGAGAGATTGTCGAACGACATTCTTTCCCTTGAACCGATCTCTGTGGACACGACATAAATCCCGGAGGGAATTCTTCCGAAAATAAATATTTTTGCTACTTGCCACTATTCCGCAACCAACAGGTACCAAAGGAGGAATCAGCTACAACCCAGTGTTGGCTCGTCGACAATTGGGGTACCCTCTAAAGGATAAGCCTCTTGGTATTCATTTGGAAAACATCTTTTTTGAAGGATATGACACATATGAAGAACAGAGAAGATTGATCTTAAGTGCTATGGCAAAACCTAATTGTGTGTCCTTGGAACAGTATCTCCAATGGGTCCGAAGAAGAGCTATTGAGTTAAAGATGCCTTATTCTAGACAATAACCAATTGCTTTGAAGGAAGAGCCCATTCTGTTTTTCATGTCAAAAGAAGAAAAGTTGAAGATTTCATTAAACCAAGCCTAACAGACAGGAGAAGCTTGGAAGCACAAATATCAAGTGGTTGTTGAGGAGAACCTAGAACTTCAAAAACAACTACAAGTCAAGAATGAGGAGTTGCTTTCATGCAAGAAGAGGAAGACCCAAGAAGGACCAAGCACCTCTGATACTCAATCTACCTCATGGAAGTTGATCGTCGATAAGCTCGTCATGTAAAAGGCTCAGATGGAGAAGGAAATCGAAAAGCTCAACATGAGGCTCCTAGGAGAATCTCCTTAGGTCTTTTCAGCTTTTATTTAGCATTATGTTTAAGACTTTTGAAAGTGTGTTGACTCTTGTAATTCAATTTTTTTAATGAGAATGAGAATTTTTGATATCCCTTGGTATTTCATGAGTGCCTAAATTCCATGAAACTTTGCATTTACATCTCGCATTCTTTTTGCTAAACTATCAAGAAACTAATCTTGTTTCGCAGACTTTGTAGAAATGGAGGCTGAAAGAGGAAGAACATGGCAGTATACTTTTGAGGTTCCCGAGTTGGAACAACTGTTGGGGTTGGGAGATATGATTAAAGACCCGTCAGCTTTCACTGAAAAGTATGGGAGGATCCTGCCATTGCTGAAACTCCAAGTGACTAAAGGACTGCTTGAAACATTGGTCCAACTCTACCATCCTGTCTACCACTGCTTTGTGTTCCCAGACTATCTACTAATGCCAACTTTGGAGGAGTATTCTGCTCTGATGGGCATCCCTGTCAAAGACTCTCCTCCATTCTCTGGATTAGAGGAAAAACTCACTAACAAAGACATTGCAAGAGGAACGAGGCTGAGATTGTCTGACATCAGAGCTCACTTGACCAACAAGGGAGGGCGTCATGGATTACCTGCTCAATTCCTGCTCGAGAAAGCTCTCTATTTTGCTGACAGAGGAAACTCTTCACTCTTTGAATCAACCTTTGCTTTACTTGTCTATGGTTTATTCTTGTTTCTTAATGCCAAGTACTTCGTCGACGTTTAGGCTATTTGAATCTTCATGCTCAACAACCCAATTCCTACACTTTTGGCTAATACTTATCATGTCGTTCACACAAGATACGTGCGAAATGGAGGACCAGTTGTCTGTTGTGTTGCTCTCTTCTATAGGTGGTTTATTTTACACCTACCGAAGACGCCAACTTTTTGGGAAGTGGAAGATAGCACGATTTGGTCCAAGAAACTGATGGAGCTGACCCACACCGACATTGAATGGTATGATCCAGTTTATGGGGGAATTCTAATGATTCATAGCTGTGGGGACTTCCCCAACGTGCCTCTCATGGGCAGGAATGGGTGCATCAGCTACAATCCTGTACTCGCTCACCATCAGTTAGGCTATCCAATGAAAGAGATTCCTGATTTCAACGACCTTGAAATGCTTTTTCTTGAGGAGGATAAAGGGTTTGAGTTTAAGGTCAAAGTGGAGCGTGCTTGGCGCAACATCAACAGACAAGGATGGACCGCTTTGGGAGACCCTAATTGCACCGCTACCGAGGCCTTTTTAGAATGGTCTCGCGAAAGGGCTCTCGTGATGAGGACGCCTTATCCTCGTCACGAGTCATCTACAGAGGAAGAGTTAAAGTTGAAGAATGCGCTAGGAGAATTGACCCTTAAAAGGGAAAAGATCAAGGAGCGAATCAACAAGCTTATGAGAAAGATCAATGGAGAGGAGGGACCATCCACCAGTGGATCAGATGCTTAGTTTCCTTTATGTTGTATTTCCGCTTATGTATTTGAATTATGAAGCTGTACTATCTCTGATGTAATATTTGAAAGATTTTCTAATAAAGAAGCTTATTTTGATGAACATCCTGTTATCTACAATGTTTGCAAAATTTCTTGGTTTATTGGTAGTTTAGCTTGTATTTACATCGGCATTTTCATTTGCATCATGTCATGACATGTGCATTTTCTTCCTTGCCTTACCTCATGTCAGCATATTCTCTTCAGAATCGTCACACTCAGTCCCCGGCGCCGCTACAACACACGGGCCCAAGCTCATCAAAATATTTCAGAACAGAACTTTGAAATGGTCAGGGTTAACAATGAGCTAAATGAGCTACAAGGAGGAATGGGGCAGATTCTGGAAGCTATTCAAGTTATGAAAGCAAAGATGGATACACAGGCCACTGTGGTTTCCGAGATTATCACTCCAACTATGGAACCTCCTACTACTACTTTGAACCCCACATTGGGTATGCCTTTTGATTTTATACGTGTTCCGGTTCCCACTCCTACTCAACAAGTTGTGCCCTTGGGTAACGAGAATCATCAAGTTATCCTTACGTTTGCTCCGGCAACAGTGCAAACCCAAGTGCACCCTATTTTTCACAACCCACATCCGATTTATGATTACCCTGAAATGTCTGAAGAGGGTGATAAGCGACATGAAATACTGAAAGAGAGTGTTGAGACCATCCAAAGAAAAATGAAGGCAATGGAAGGAAGCAATGTATTTAGTACTGATGCTAAAGACATGTGTTTAGTCTCAGGCTTGGTAATTCCACCCAAGTTTAAACTACCCAATTTCGAATTATACTCAGGAGCACCATGTCCTAAGGCACATTTGATCATGTATTTCCGAAGAATGGCTGCATATATGGACAATGATAAGTTGATGATCCACTGCTTTCAAGATAGTCTGAAAGGGGCTGCTGCCAAGTGGTACTTAAGTCTAGACCAGTCTAGAATCCGTTGTTTTCAAGATGTATCTGATGCTTTTGTAAAGCATTATAAATACAACATGGATTTGGCACCAGATCGTAGACAACTTCTGAGTATGTCACAAAACAATTCCGAGTCTTTTAAGGAGTATGCGCAGAGATGAAGGGAGCTGGATTCACAAGTAGAGCCACCTTTGTCTGAAAAAGAATTGGCTAATTGGTTTATGGATACTATGAAGCCATAATTCTATGAAAGGATGATATCGTTGATATCGTTGTTGTAGGCGTAAAAGTAGAAGCAGGGCTGAAAAGCGGAAAAGTAGAAGCAACGCCAACTTCGCTGATATCGTTGTTGTAGGCGTAAAAGTAGAAGCATTGCTGAAAAGCGGAAAAGTAGTCAGTTCCTCAAGCAGTTCAAACAGTACCAATACCAAGAAACCTCCTAGCCACTTCCACAAGAAGAAAGAAGGAGAGACCAACACCGTTATGGCAGGGAAGAAAAGGAACCCGAGGTGGACACAGCCTATGTATCAATAGCAGTCGGTTCCAAATTTTGCTCAACAACCGATCTATCACATGTAGTATGCTCCACAACACTATGTAGCAGCTGTGACACCTACCTTTAATCATCAAGTAGCACAGCAGGCACCGGCCTATCAACAAAAGCCAGCTTATCATCAAGTACCAAATGCTCAGAATTATCAACAACAACAAAGACAATAAACTTCACAGTCGAGCGCTCCCTATAGAAGACAAGGAGGAACGACCACGTTTCCGCCCATAACAATCAGTCCCTATAGAAGACAAAGAGGACTGATTGTTACCAGACCTCTGGGTCCACCCACAGAGAAGTCTTTTCCTTTCCATAATCCAAATGTTAATTGTGCTTTTCACCAAGGCGGAGCCGGTCATGACTTGGAGGGTTGCTTAGCATTGAAATAAGTAGTGAAAAGGTTGATGGAAAAGAATATCCTATCTTTCGCAGATAATCAGCCAAACGTGAAAAGAAATCCGTGATGATTTTGCTTGGCACACCATAACGGCAGATGAGCTGATTCTTAATAAATCTGACCACTACTTGTCTGGTGACATTCGCATACGAAGCTGCTTCAACCCACTTGGTGAAGTAATAAATTGCCAATCATGTCAATGCCCCACATGGAGAACGGACACGGAGACGATATCACATTGAGAAGAGTTGGTGGTACATGAATCTTATCAGCGTAAATCTGGAACTTGTGGCACTTCTTAGCAAATTTGTAACAATCTGACTCCATTGTCATCCAATACTAGCCTGCCCTTAAGAGTTTCTTGGCTATAGCGTGTACATTGGCATGAGTACCAAAGGACCCCTCATGAATCTCAGTTATTAACATGTCTGTTTCTCTCTTGTCGACACATCTCAGCAAAACCGTGTCAAAATTCCTTTTGTAAAGTACGTTATTGCTTAAGAGAAAATTACCAGCCAATCTCCTCAACGTCTTCTTATCCTTATTGGAGGCCCCAACCGGGTATTGTGTAAATTTATCCCAAGATAGGGAAAGGGAACACCGCATAAACCTGAGGAAGAGGGAAAGGAATGGTCATCGCAACCATAGCCTGGGTTCAGGAGTCGGTTACGCGAGGGGAAGGTGCTAGCACCCCACGCGTCCATCGTACTCGATAGGATCCACGCTTGTTGTCTATTCTAAGGGTGAGTTATCCTATCATCTATGGTTGTACTGACACGAGGAAGGGGAAAGCAAAGACAGACTCGGTAGGACGTCGACGTCCTAGGCCTACGTACTCCCTTTGTGCAACGGGAAATTCAGAGTCAACGTAGTTCGGACCAAGTTCTTTTTGTGTTTTTTATGAGCGACGTTAAGTTCGCGTCCGGCAGTTAGGGTCGATGCCTGTTTGCGACTCAGACGGAAGGTAACGTGCCCTTTTTGGAAATAGCCTTTAGTTTGACAATCCCGAAGGACAAAAAGGTTTGAAGTTTGTTTGTATTTTTTAAGATAGAAGTGACTTGAGTTAGTTCATAACTTGCATTGCACCAAAGTCTAGGGCACAGGGACGAATACTTAACGCATCGTCCCAAGACAGGACGCTTGCTAAGAACTCTAGAAAGATGAGAGGAAGCCCCTCATTTCTCATTCCCCACGCTTAAGGCTCGTGCGCAATACACTTTATCCTTATTAAATGTTTTCAAGAAGTTTTGAGATGAGAAGAGAGAAGACACAGAGGAAACTCTAAAGGGAAACTAAGGGTCCTAATGTTATAATGCATGGGTGACCTACGGTTAGTGAGGTTTGACGACAACCTAAGCCTAAAGAAAAGAAAAGATGAGAGAAAGAAAGAATGAGAGTGGACATGGATACTTATCCACACCCTCCAAGAACTTACCTCAGTCTCTGCATAAAAGGTTAGTACAAAACAGACATACGTAAAAGAAATGAGATAAATGAAATCTAGGCAATGACATATAATGGCAATCAAGTGACTTATAACAATCTAAACATGGCTTAAGAACCCAAAGAAGCAATCTCAAACAATGGCACAAGTGCCTTTCCAAACAAATAATCAGACATGATTAAGGATGTGCACACAAGAGGACCTCAAACAAAGAGCAGTCAAACAATTAGCAAAACATCTTATAAAATTTCCAAATTAATTATCATAATAGCTCAACCAGAAACAAACATTATGTCTAGAACTCATGCCAAAATTCAAAATAAAAGTCACTCAAACAATTATGCAAATTCAGATGAGAAATGTGGTTCAATATGCAAAAAGGGAGGACTAAAATGCAATATGAAATGATTTTAAAAATAAGGGAAAAATGTTTTAATGCAATCCAGTGTGTTGGTGAATGAATACAAAAAGAATGAATTCAAAACGTTTTGTATGCTATGAGAACAAAATTCTACAAGTTTAGGTATGCATGATATGAATAATTCAAAAAGAAAATAAACAAATATTTATTTCAGATGCTAAAAATAAAATAAAATAATAAAATAAAATTTTAGAAAATTTTATAAAATTATAAATATGATGTATGAATTTTTTGGGAATTTTTAAATGCAATTAACTATTTTTTTAAAATTTGAAATGAAATGCAAACAATTAAATAAAATAAAAACCATGAAATAAGCATGGGGTGTGAAAAGTAACAAAAACACGTTGGAAAGGCAACTGGGCTCATAATGAGGGGTGTGAAAAGTAGGCCCAAACACTAAATCCATCAGAAAAAAATAAAATAAAATAAAAGGCTCACGCGTGGACCTTAGTCAAGGGATTGACTCCATGCTTGCCTTTGGATTGATCTAACGCGCGCAAGACAGTCAACAGAATAAAAAGTAATAATGATAAACAATCCAGATCCACACGCACACCGTAGTAATGATGCACATACCCACACACAATCACTCAGCATCCCTACACTCCCACGTGAGCCACACGTGATTATTTTAATGTGTTGTCAAAACCAAGTCCACAGGATTAAATCAACGTATCAGATTAGTCAACCAAAGAAAAAAAAGTAATTAAAATGAGAGACTATGATTGGGTGCACACGGTAACAGCCATGGGGTAATGAACATGCAATCCTTAAAATAAAAAAACGTGGCACAATATGGAACGTTGGATCTAGCAGACGGACGACCCAGATTATCTCTTCCTCGTGGAAACCCTAGTCGGCCGGAGAACCTACCAGACGCCGGAGCCCTAGCTCCGGTCGTCTTCTCCGGCGACCACCACCCAAAAAAAAACCCAGAACAGGCATGTGGGTATACTATTTCAATCAGAAAAATGTGAGGATTCCAAATATCGTGATCATTTTAACAAATACTCCATACACAATGCAAATCGAATGAAAAAAGGTGTGGGTCCAAAACTTTAAACTCAACGTATAACTATGCCATGCGTCCAAATTCAAAAATAAATACAACAGAATGATCAGTGGGCATCACACATCAATATGCACATTTAAAAAGAGAGTTTTATGATCATCAAAAATATCACTAACCTGAGATTGTGTGACGTGCACCCTTGCTGTTAGCTTCAAGTTGTGATTGCTTTGTGTTCTATGGATCCTCAGGAGGAAGGCTGTGAAGAAATTTTGTGAAAAGCCCTAATGGATTGAGAGATGCGAAGGAATCAAGCTTTAGGGTTGAAATTTCTTGTTCTCCTCCAAAAGCACGTGTTTTCCCTCAATAGTGCAGGAGTACTCTTAAATACTTAGGGTTATTTCACATCTGATCATTTAGGTCTTAATCACTCCTTGGTTAATGAGTTTTGGGCCTTTTGACAAATTTGCATAATGTTAAATACACCCTCCTTCATGCATGTATATCCAAACATTCTATGATGGATCACTCAATTTCCAATTGCTAATTACACCTGAATTGAATTTGGGCCTTAAAATGTATTGGTTCATGAGTTTTCAATAATTTGACAATTTTGCACCATGTGAAATAAGTAATGAATAAACCATGGATCCACTTGATTAAAAGGCCAAAATTTCTCCTTAGGGATTGTTCTTTGATGTTGTAATGTGCCTTGAAGCAATGGAATTAATTAAAGGTCACCATGTCCCAAAATGCAAAAGTTGTGAAAATGGAACCCTAAAAACCACTTTGCCTTCTTTTGGTCATAACTTGAGTTTCACAAATGATATGGAGACCCACTGGTACTTGTTGGAAAGGGGAGAAAAAGATCTTCAACTTTTATGTTTGAGGAAAATTCATTTGAAGCTTTCTTGATGGTGAAAAGTCAAGTTGAATGTAGTGTAAGGACTTGCCCAAAAAGGAAACTTTCAAATCATAGGTCATTTCCATATTTAGCAACTTTTGTACCAACCCTTGATTCTTGATAAATGGTATGAAACTTGACCCTTGAAGACCATATGAGAATGTGAGACCTTGAAAACCTTGGAGAGAACCTCAAAGTTCCACAGTTGACTTCCCCTCTCACTGTTGACTTTTACCCAACTCACCTGATTCCCAATCCATTGGCCAATTGAACTTCTCCTGAGCCAAACTGATGGATAATCTTCCATTCCTAGATACTTAGGGACCCAAGGAATACCATGGAATCAAGTCTTGCCCAAGAAATCAGAAATAAACTGACTTTATAGCAAACCCTAATTTAGGTACCCTCAGTCTAGGAGGAAATAGCACAGTCTCCAAATCTAAATTCCTCTGAATATGATGTGTATCCTCTCCAACAAAGATAAGATATGTCATTTGGTGATGATAAAAACCCAAGAAACTTGCCCATTGGAGCAATAAACCCAAGAATCTCAAAACCCTAATTTATGCACTGGTTAGGAGAGTGATCCACTTAAGCTTTCTTGCTTGACCCTTTGAAGAACATCTTCTCCTCTTGAACTTGCCTCTGGCACCTTGACCCCATGCTAAGAACCAATGATATGCACACATGATAATGCAAAAAATGAAATGAAACATAAGCCAGTTAGTACTAAAGTAAGGAGGGCAAATTTTGGGGTGCAACAGCTGCCCCTATTCAATCAACTTGGTCCTGAGGGTATGATAGCGGCGGCTTTCTGACAATCGGGATGCACGGAGATTGAATACCAAAAGAGCCCCAGAAATTTGTTAATGGTGAGAATAACGAGATGGAGCGTGCTGAAAAATAAGGAATATGACCTCAACCATACCCTCAAAAACAAGACGAATACGACCTCAATCGCACCCATAAAGGAAATACGAATACGACCTCAACCGCATCCACAAAAATGAATACAACCTCAATCGTACCCTCAAAGGGAGACTGACCTCAATCACTCCACCCACAAAGAAAATACGAATACGACCTCAATCGTACCCACAAAACGAATACAACCTTAATTGTACCCTCAAAGGAAGACTGACCTCAATCACTCTACCCACAAACAAAAGGACGAATACAACCTCAATTGTACCCACAAAACAAATACAACCTCAATTGTACCCTCAAAGGAAGACTGACCTCAATCACTCTACCCACAAACAAAAGGACGAATACAACCTCAATTGTACCCACAAAACGAATACAACCTCAATTGTACCCTCAAAGGAAGACTGACCTCAATTACTCTAACCACAAACAAAAGGACGAATACAACCTCAATTGTACCCTCAAAGGAAGACTGACCTCAATCACTCTACCCACAAACAAAAGGACGAATACAACCTCAATTGTACCCACAAAACAAATACAACCTCAATTGTACCCTTAAAGGAAGACTGACCTCGATCACTCTACCCACAAAGAAAATACAAATACGACCTCAATCGCACCCACAAAACGAATACAACCTCAATTGTACCCTCAAAGGAAGACTGACCTCAATCACTCTACCCACAAAGAAAATACAAATACGACCTCAATCGCACCCACAAAACGAATACAACCTCAATTGTACCCTCAAAGGAAGACTAACCTCAATCACTCTACCCACAAAGAAAATACGAATACGACCTCAATCGCACCCACAAAATGAATACAACCTCAATTGTACCCTCAAAGGAAGACTCACCTCAATCACTCTACCCACAAAGAAAATACGAATACGACCTCAATCGCACCCACAAAACGAATACAACCTCAATTGTACCCTCAAAGAAAGACTGGCCTCAATCACTCTACCCACAAAGAAAAAACGAATACGGCCTCAATCGCACCCACAAAACGAATACAACCTCAATTGTACCCTCAAAGGAAGACTGACCTCAATCACTCTACCCACAAAGAAAACATGAATACGACCTCAATCGCACCCATAAAACGAATACAACCTCAATTGTACCCTCAAAGGAAGATTGACCTCAATCACTCTACCCACAAAGAAAACATGAATACGACCTTAATCGCACCCACAAAACGAATACAACCTCAATTGTACCCTCAAAGGAAGACTGACCTCAATCACTCTACCCACAAAGAAAACATGAATACGACCTCAATCGCACCCACAAAACGAATACAACCTCAATTGTACCCTTAAAGGAAGACCAACATAAAGTGGACTTCGTCGTGAAACAAAACTTCTGGTTTAAACCACCCTACCGAGGAAGGGAAACTGGCAAAAAAATGTCAAGCGAGAACTGACTACCAGGCGAGAGCTGGATTTCACAAAAGAGAAAGGCCAAACAAAGGCGAATTTCTAACGGACTCACGATCCATAGGTAAAATGACTCCGGTGGGGAAAGAAGAAGTCTAAATAAAAGACTCTGTCGGGGAGCACAAGTATGAGGAACGCATCCCTCCAAAATCTCCTGAGTTATGCCATCTCTGCTGGGAAAGAGAACTAGCAAGGAAAGCATCAAACCTGGCTTATGCTTCGAATGCAAATGTTTGAATTTTGCCGTAATGCTCCACACAAAGTGGAAATAAATGCATGGAGAGAAAAGACCAATTCAGCTGGGGATGACAAAAATAAATTGTCCTCTGAATCCAGGAACTCTGCTGAGAAGGATCACACTGATCGACTCTTTGGATCGACAACTTCTGCTGGGGATGAAATTCCAAAAGAACATCCACACCACCGAGGATTACACATGACCTATACTAAAAAAAACTGAGAGTTCTCCTCTGCTAGGGGAGTTGAGAATGAATGCCGATAACGGAACCGGAAGTCTGTTACTAAGGACTGCCAATAACAGATGGGCTTAGGACCTGTTGGGGGAATGCCAGCCCATAATACCATCCTGCTTGGGGACGACAGTCCATAATACCATCCTGCCTGGGGATACTGCTGGACTTAGCCTGCTGATGGGGAGAATGACTTTACTCCTGCCTTGCTGGGGGTTAGAATATGACATTGTCGGTGAGAGCGCGCTTCCTGACTGGATGGGGGAAGTGAACACCCTGATTCTATAGGGAAATAACGTCTTGATCCAGAGAAAATACTTCCCAAGTCTCCTGCTGGGGAAGGTCTGCTCTGCTGAGGAAAGGTGCAATCTCAATGCTGGGGAGAGCAAACTGCTAGGGAAGTACAATCCTGTTGCCATCCCACCTGACCTGTCTCTACGGTCATATACGGCCCTTTGAACTTTCCACTTGCCTCAGACCACCAGGTCTAATGGAAGAAATCATCTCAAGAGGATTTTACAGAAGACCGGGCGTTCGCACTGCCCTAGGGTCTTCAAACTCTCTGAGAGATTTATCAGATCTCGACATAACTGCCCCAGACTTCATAATCCATGAAGAACACTACCTCGCAAGGGATTGTAATGACTTAAAAATACTCTACTTTAGTATTTTGAACCTTGAGGAGGTGTTTTCAATTAACCACTTTCAGGAGTGGACAATCTCTCATGCTCTAGAGGTGGCCTACCCCAATTCTTGAAGGACCTTTTCCTCTTAACTGATCTTGCAGAGATTTGTCAAATCGACCTGATTACCCCTGTTCGGATGCTTTAGAGAGAGTTTTCAACGTGACTGTTCCAGATTGGCTACATCTTAACACGACTTACTGGGGAGAGCCTCTTCTACATTGAGTCTCTTGGCAGCATGCCCTTTGATATGATTGTCCTTCATAATTTTCAAGCCTCCCAACTTGGCATGATCGAGCTTCTCGACTATCGTTCATCGTGTAAGCTTCTTGGATATCAAACATATGCCAGCAGAAAATGTTTATTATGAGAATGACAATTCTAATGCAACACTCATGTTAACCTTGAAGTTTTATTGAAAAATGCGTCGCCAAGCCTTGTGAACGAATCACCAGCTGGGGTGCGACCTTGATTTTTGAATGGCAAAACAATGCGCACATGCAATACCAACAAACCATATTAGCACAACTCGTAGGAGTCAGGAACGCTATCCTGTTGAAGTACGCTCTCGGAATAAACCCTGTTTCAATTAGGACTTTTAAGGGTTGTAACGTGGTCTGGTTCACGGTTTCGGAAAAAGGATTTATGGCTCAAAATTTATCTGTGCCCACCCACTCTCCGTGATGTTCTCCAGTCCTATGTTCAGTTAATCTGACCCAAACGCTCATCTCTCGAAAGGTTTATGATCCTTAAGGAACCCATGCCCCTAATGGTTTGACACCTAAGGAAGTTTTGGAATGACATTCACCCCTTTTTGTCTTTTGTGTTTGTAATCACACGAATTTGTTCTTATCCAGGATTTTCTTTTGTAACGCTTTTCGCTTTTCGCTTTTTCTTTCTTTTGCCTTTTTTATCCCTAATTTTTGCCTGGACAGACTCTTTTGAGTTTTTTCAATTTTGAAGTCCAGCGGGATGCCCTGACTTTTGCCTAAGTCACTTGTTTACAAGTTTCGACCTAGCGGGCTTTCCTTTTTTATTCCCCTTTTTGAACAAAGCGTGTGACACTGGTTGTCTTACTTGCTTGAAAGGGTTGTGACTGCCTCACTCCTTGATTGTTGATGGATATCTCTTGACCTCTTGATGGTGGGATAGAGGATAATGGATCCTCGGATGCACACTCTCCTTGAAATTTGAACGCTCGGTCAAACTAACTGACGCCTACCCTGCCCTTGGGTTAAGTATGAGGGTTTTTTCGTACGAAAGAAACTCCTACTTCAAGGCTCAAAGGGGTTAACGAGGGTTTATCTCCCTTATATCTCCAGTGTTTAGGGGTTTGAAACAATGCCTGTACATCATCAACAGGGTTCTATCCTTGAACATACGACCTGAGATTTTGCGTTTTCGTCTCATCATCCTCCCTCAAGAGTTCTAAACAAGAAAATTGGTATTGCAGTGCATATAAACATTTAAGAGTGAACACGAATGGATTACTTCAAGGAAAACATGCTCATTGCATTAATATCATCAAAAAAAACAAACAAGTCTTACATGTATACGATGCTTTAACAAGAAACGAAAAACTACAAATGAAAATGCAGTAAAGAAACTGATGACTGCCGTTGTTGAGAAGACTTGACTCCGCCTGGACTACTGGCTTTAGGAGACGACCCCTTGAAATTTTCAAACAGATAAGAGGTCGACATGCACAACCAAGTCTCCTTCTGGAAATGATATATACCCTTTGTCAATCAATTGTTGCACTTTGGCTTGGAAGGCTTTGCAATCTTCGGTTGAGTGCCCCATATATCCTCCATGATATCCACATTGCACATGGGGATTGTACCCCGGAGGGTATGGTTCTGGAACAGGCTTCAAAGTCTTAGGCTCCACCAATGAGTTTCGAACCAGGTGTGGCAAGAGTTGACTGTACGACGTGGGAACTAGATGAAGAGGAGCATTCCTTCTTTCCAAGTTATTGCGCGGCCAATGCTGATTCTGACGCTGATACTTCCGTTGTCGATGCTGATTTGGGCGCCCCACCGGCGCTTGCCTTTTCCTTTCCACATTTGGCTGAGGCACAAACAAAGGTTGCTGACGTGGAGCTTCTGCAGCAAAAGGTTGTGGAGGGGATTCGCGAGGAAATCCATGATCTAGAGCAAATCCCACAGGAATGGGAGGATTAAGGACTTCTGTTGCGGAAGCGAGCACAGGACTGTTTTCCTTCTTTAACACTATATTCAAAATTTCCATGACCAAACCCATCTGAGTCTTCATCTGATTAACCTCCTCCTTCAGCATCTTCTGCTCCTGGGACATGACCAGCATGTCTTCCCCAAATTGCCTCATCTGAACCTTCATTTCAAGCATGTCTGCATGGAGTTGTTCCATGGCTATCCTCTGGTTATCACAGACTGAGTAGAATACCGATGAACTAGCCGATCAATCATGTACTGTGGAGGAGAACAAAGTAAGAACACCGGAGATAAACACCTGTTATGCAAAATGATTATGCAAAATGATTATGAATATGCAAATGCAAATGAACATGTTTGAATATTCACAGGGCGATCCACCCCTTGATTCCAGTTTAACAACAAGATAGAATGGAACTTCTGCTCATATATTAAGAAAACCAGAGGAAAACCAAATGTCAACAATCACAAATCCAAGGTAACAAGCTTGAACACAATAATCATAGATCCTAACCAACAAGTCTGGCGGTGGTCCAAATACAATGAAAGAGAAATAGGAAACTACGGCATGTCATCAAAGTCCACAAGTGTCAGTCCCCCCCATCCATTATGCTTTTTGCTCCAGTCTTGAATTTCCTTGAACAACTTTTTGGTGTCGGGATGCTTCGGTCTCTAAATTAGCTCTTGAATGAGAACGTCTCTCCTATGCATGATCCCTTCCAAGTATCGGCACTGCAACTCCCAAGCGTCTTCTCCAGAAACACCATCCATGCTAGGACCCTTATTTCTAGGCTTCTTCACTTCAGCTTGAATCTTCAGTTCCTCTATGGAGGCTATGGCTTCATTGAGTCGACCCTTGACTGCTTGTCTCTGGAATACCCCTGATAAGATCTCAGCGTCTTTCTTCTTGAGCTACGACTTCAATTGATCAATCTGAGTCAGGTAATCGTCTTCCTTTCTCTTATTCTCAGCCATTGCAGTTTCTCAGTGAGCATTAAACCTGTGAATCTTTAACAAAGCCTTGTCCAATTCCTCCTTCTTAGACTCGAGAACCTTACTGATACCATCTAAAGCTTGTTTCATCCTTTGTCTGGCCGCGACCTTGTCAGCTAGCTCCTTTTCTGGTTCAGTAAGAAGCTCTGTCTTCGACTTGGCGATGTGAACAGCTTCACCCCGCTCCTGTTTCAACTGATAAATCTCTCTTTGTAGCTCACTGTTTTCTTCTCGCAGCTTTTCCTTTTCAGTCCACAACTTGTTAAACTTCTCTATCTCAACTGTGGTAGGAGGCTCAATCAGCAAGGGGTAAGACGATGGTTCTACCGGGAAGGGAAGAAGCTCCTCTTCTGCTCTCTTCTTAATCCACTCTTTATAGGAAGGGAAAGCCCGGTTGTTACATTTACCGAATGAAGTTTTCCCCTCTTGGTCACCTGCTTCCAAGCATTCACAATCTTCTTTATCATCTCTTGATCCCCAGTACCATTGAAGAATAAGAACTCTCTAACATCTCGCTCTTCAGGTGGACCTTTCAAAGGATAACCAAACTGCCTGATAACAAGGGAAGGATTATAGTTAATTCCACCTCTTCTCCCTATCAAGGGTACATTAGGGAATTCTCCGCACTTGCAAATAATCTCTATTCCTAGCAAGTCACGGTTGAACCAGACAATGTTGTCAGCAGTCAAGCTCATTAACCTCTCTGACCACTTCAGAGAATCTTTCGTATCAACGAAGGCGCCAGCTTTGGGGAGATGGCTCAGAAACCAAGTAGATAAGAGCGGGGGACAATAACTCACGGTTTTTCCACGCCTATTTTCATTCTTGTAGTGGACTGAGTGATACACATCACCTAGCAAGGTAGGTATAGGATTCTTTGAAATAACGATTCTGACAGCATGCATATCCACCAGATCAGGAACATTGGGAAACAGGACAATCCCATAGATGCACATAGCCAGAATAGCTTGGAAAGCAGTCCAATTTTTCTCTTTAACATGTATACAAGCTTGATCAAACAAGAACTTCAATAAGAAACCCTTAGCTCCTTGTTTTTCCTCAATATTACTGCTTAGAACGGATTCACCAATATGAAGAGCAATAGCCATTTCTTTTATCCCGGGGTGTTCTTCAGAAAATAATACTATGTCATGCCTGATGGGGATTCCCAAAATAAATGAGAACTCCTCCAACGTTGGGGCCAAGATGTAGTCTGGGAAAGTGAAGCAACGCAAAGACGGATCGTAAAACTGAAGAAGTGTATGAATGGCATCCTTCTCATACTTGGAGATATTGTAGACAAACTTCAGAAGTCTCCCATACCCTCCACTGAACTCTGTACAAACTCCGGGACCAGCCATACTAATCAGCTTGTAAATCAACGTTAAGGTCGGATCTGGGAACGAATAGGCAACCGTCTTCTTTCTCTGGACATCCATGCCAAGGTAACCTCAGAAAACCAGAATCAAGAGTAAGATACAAGCCCTGAAAAATGTCAAACATGTCAGAATGCAAGAAAAATGATATGCTCATGCAAACATGGGATCAAGGCAACACTGCTGGATGTGCTGTGTTGTTAACTGAACGAGAACCACAACCCAGAAAACCGGAATTCCAAAATACCGAACCACTGAGATAACCAGGAACCCAGATAATCAAACATTGATGAGAAATCCAGAAAAACCAGGTAGGTTGAAGGTTTCGGTTACCTGCAAACCTGCAAACACCCATCCCCTCTCACGTCTGGGTACTAGGATGTTTAGTATCCCGGACTCTCAGGTCGAGAAATGATGATACGTTCACCGTTTCTGGTTTGGCATCATCATCAATCGAGGAGGCCTCAACTGATTCTCCAAAACGGAAGGTCCTCAGCTTCTGGCACTGAGGTCGAGAAACAATAGTACATTCATCCCTCGGGGTACAGTACTATCGTCAATCGAGGAGTGCCTCCACTGATTCTGTTTAAAAGATAGGGGCCATCCTATGCGAGTTCCAAAGTGGGCCCTCGGGTTCGAATGGGTTTGCCACAGAAAGCGGTCTGACACTGTCACCACTAAAGAGGGATGTTTCCACTAAGGTCCTCGATGATCGGTCACCAGAGTCGACAACTTTCTAGATCGACATCCTAACATGCGCAAGACACACACGTTAGAATGCGTCCCAAGATAGCCTCGTCTGGTTGTGAATTTCGTGAACACACAAACGTACCAAGCGGGCACGTAGGTCCCACTACTCTCCACTTTAGTCCTAGGGTGTACTCAAGCCTGGGTATTGGGCTTATCTCTCAGAACAACCCAACCTACAAAACAGAAGCAGCCAGCACAACACAGCAATATCCAGTATGACAGTAATAAAAATGAAATGCAATGCAGAAAATGCGGTAAAAATAAAATACAACAAATAAAGCAAAACAAAAACAAAAACACCCAAAGAGAACAAAGACAAGCAAGCGCTAGGATTGACTCGCTTAGGGATGGACCAGCATAGGTCAACCAGAATCCCCAGCAGAGTCGCCAGCTGTGTAAATTTATCCCAAGAGAGGGAAAGGGAACACCGTATAAACCTGAGGAAGAGGGAAAGGAATGGTCATCACAACCATAGCCCGGGTTCGGGAGTCGGTTACGCGAGGGGAAGGTGTTGCGTCCATCGTACTCGATGGGATCCACGCTTGTTGTCTATTCTAAGGGTGAGTTATCCTATCATCTATGGTTGTACTGACACGAGGAAGGGGAAAGCAAAGACAGACTCGGTAGGACGTTGACGTCCTAGGCCTACGTACTCCCTTTGTACAATGGTAAATTCAGAGTCAACGTAGTTCGGACCAAGTTATTTTTGTGTTTTTTATGAGCGACGTTAAGTTCGCGTCCGGCAGTTAGGGTCGATGCCTGTTTGCGACTCAGACGGAAGGTAACGTGCCCTTTTTGGAAATAGCCTTTAGTTTGACAATCCCGAAGGACAAAAAGGTTTGAAGTTTGTTTGTATTTTTTAAGACATAAGTGACTTGAGTTAGTTCATAACTTGCATTGCACCAAAGTCTAGGGCACAGGGACGAATACTTAACGCAACGTCCCAAGACAGGACGCTTGCTAAGCACTCTAGAAAGATGAGAGGAAGCCCCTCATTTCTCATTCCCCACGCTTAAGGCTCGTGCACAATACACTTTATCCTTATTAAGTGTTTTCAAGAAGTTTTGAGATGAGAAGAGAGAAGACACAGAGAAAACTCTAAAGGGAAACTAAGGGTCCTAATGTTATCATGCATGGGTGACCTACGGTTAGTGAGGTTTGACGACAACCTAAGCCTAAAGAAAAGAAAATATGAGAGAAAGAAAGAATGAGAGTGGACATGGATACTTATCCACACCCTCCAAGAACCTACCTCAGCCTCTACATAAAAGGTTAGTACAAAACAGACATACGTAAAAGAAATGAGATAAATGAAATCCAGGCAATGACATATAATGGCAATCAAGTGACTTATAATAATCTAAACATGGTTTAAGAACCCAAAGAAGAAATCTCAAACAATGGCACAAGTGCCTTTCCAAACAAATAATCAGACATGATTAAGGATGTGCACACAAGAGGACCTCAAACAAAGAGCAGTCAAACAATTAGCAAAACATCTTATGAAATTGCCAAAATAATTATGAAAATAGCTCAACCAGAAACAAACATTATGTCCAGAACTCATGCCAAAATTCAAAATAAAAGTCACTCAAACAATTATACAAATTTAGATGAGAAATGTGGTTCAATATGCAAAAAGGGAGGACTAAAATGCAATATGAAATGATTTTAAAAATGAGGGAAAAAATTTTTAATGCAATCCAGTGTGTTGGTGAATGAATGCAAAAAGAATGAATTCAAAAGGTTTTATATGCTATGAGAACAAAATTCTACAAGTTTAGGTATGCATGATATGAATAATTCAAAAAGAAAATAAACAAATATTTATTTCAGATGCTAAAAATAAAATAAAATAATAAAATAAAATTTTTGAAAATTTTTTAAAATTATAAATATGATGCATGAATTTTTTGGGAATTTTTTAATGCAATTAACTATTTTTTAAAAATTTGAAATGAAATGCAAACAATTAAATAAAATAAAAACCATGAAATAAGCATGGGGTGTGAAAAGTAACAAAAACACGTTGGAAAGGCAACTGGGCTCATAATGAGGGGTGTGAAAAGTAGGCCCAAACACTAAATCCATCAGAAAAAAATAAAATAAAATAAAAGGCTCACGCATGGACCTTAGTCAAGGGATTGACTCCATGCTTGCCTTTGGATTGATCTAACGCGCGCAAGACAGTCAACAGAATAAAAAGTAATAATGATAAACAATCCAGATCCACACGCACACCGTAGTAATGATGCACATATCCACACACAATCACTCAGCATCCCTACACTCCCACGTGAGCCACACGTGATTATTTTAATGTGTTGTCAAAACCAAGTCCACAGGATTAAATCAACGTATCAGATTAGTCAACCAAAGAAAAAAAAGTAATTAAAATGAGAGACTATGATTGGGTGCACACGGTAACAGCCATGGGGTAATGAACATGCAATCCTTAAAATAAAACTCAAAAATAAAAAAACGTGGCACAATATGGAACGTTGGATCAAGCAGACGGACGACCCAGATTATCTCTTCCTCGTGGAAACCCTAGCCGGCCGGAGAACCTACCAGACGCCGGAGCCCTAGCTCCGGTCGTCTTCTCCGGCGACCACCACCCCAAAAACAACCCAGAACAGGCATGTGAGTATACTATTTCAATTAGAAAAACATGAGGATTCCAAATATCGTGATCATTTTAACAAATACTCCATACACAATGCAAATCTAATGAAAAAAGGTGTGGGTCCAAAACTTTAAACTCAACGTATAACCATGCCATGCGTCCAAATTCAAAAATAAATACAACAGAATGATCAGTGGGCATCACACATCAATATGGACATTTAAAAAGAGAGTTTTATGATCATCAAAAATATCACTAACCTGAGATTGTGTGACGTGCACCCTTGCTGTTAGCTTCAAGTGGTGATTGCTTTGTGTTCTATAGATCCTCAGGAGGAAGGCTGTGAAGAAATTTTGTGAAAATCCCTAATGGATTGAGAGATGCGAAGGAATCAAGCTTTAGGGTTGAAAGTTCTTGTTCTCCTCCAAAAACACGTGTTTTCCCTCAATAGTGCATGAGTACTCTTAAATACTTAGGGTTATTTCACTTCTGATCATTTACGTCTTAATCACTCCTTGGTTAATGAGTTTTGGGCCTTTTGACAAATTTTCATAATGTTAAATACACCCTCCTTCATGCATGTATATCCAAACATTCTATGATGGATCACTCAATTTCCAATTGCTAATTACACCTGAATTGAATTTGGGCCTTAAAATGTATTGGTTCATGAGTTTTCAATAATTTGGCAATTTTGCACCATGTGAAATAAGTAATGAATAAACCATGGATCCACTTGATTAAAAGGCCAAAAATGCTCCTTAGGGATTGTTCTTTGATGTTGGAATGTGCCTTGAAGCAATGGAATTAATTATAGGTCACCATGTCCCAAAATGCAAAAGTTGTGAAAATGGAACCCTAAAAACCACTTTGCCTTCTTTTGGTCATAACTTGAGTTTCACAAATGATATGGAGACCCACTGGTACTTGTTGGAAAGGGAAGAAAAAGATCTTCAACTTTCATGTTTGAGGAAAATTCATTTTAAGCTTTCTTGATGGTGAAAAGTCAAGTTGAATGTAGTGTAAGGACTTGCCCAAAAAGGAAACTTTCAAATTATAGGTCATTTCCATATTTAGCAACTTTTGTACCAACCCTTGATTCTTAATAAATGGTATGAAACTTGACCCTTGAAAACCATATGAGAATGTGAGGCCTTGAAAACCTTGGAGAGAACCTCAAAGTTCCACAGTTGACTTCCCCTCTCACTGTTGACTTTTACCCAACTCACCTGATTCCCAATCCATTGGCCAATTGAACTTCTCCTGAGCCAAACTGATGGATAATCTTCCATTCCTAGATACTTAGGGACCCAAGGAATACCATGGAATCAAGTCTTGCCCAAGAAATCAGAAATAAACTGACTTTATAGCAAACCCTAATTTAGGTACCCTCAGTCTAGGAGGAAATAGCATAGTCTCCAAATCCAAATTCCTCTGAATATGATGTGTATCCTCTCCAACAAAGATAAGATATGTCATTTGGTGATGATAAAAACCCAAGAAACTTGCCCATTGGAGCAATAAACCCAAGAATCTCAAAACCCTAATTTCTGCACTGGTTAGGAGAGTGATCCACTTAAGCTTTCTTGCTTGACCCTTTGAAGAACATCTTCTCCTCTTGAACTTGCCTATGGTACCTTGACCCCATGCTAAGAACCAATGATATGCACACATGATAATGCAAAAAATGAAATGAAACATAAGCCAGTTAGTACTAAAGTAAGGAGGGCAAATTTTGGGGTGCAACAGGTATTCTTGTCTTCGGAGGAACATATCAATGTCATGATACCAAGGTTTACCATCTTCGTCTTCTTCTATTGAAAACACATCAACAGGCCTGTCGAGTTGCATAACATGGATGTTAGGACAATCATTCTAATGGTTCACCATAATCATAGAGGCCAAACTTGCCAAAGCATCAGCCATCCTATTCTCGTCACGAGGGACATGATGGAACTCCACCCTATTAAAGAAAGGGAGTAGCCTCCTTTCATAATCTCTGTATGGAAGCAAATGGTCTTGGCGAGTTTCCCATTCTCCTTTAATTTGATAAATCACCAAAGCGGAATCACCATACACATCCAAGTTCTTGATCCTTAAATCAATCGCCTCTTCAAGGCCCATAATGCACGCCTCATATTCAGCTTTATTGTTTGTACATGTGAAGGTTAATCGGGAAACAAACGGGATATGGGATTCATGAGGAGTCACAATGATTGCCCTAATTCCTTTCCCATATTTGTTGACAGCACCATAAAAAATCAGACCCCATTGGGAATCCGGCTCAGGCCCTTCATCTGGCAAAGGTTTCTCGCAATCCTTCATTTTTAAATACATCACATCTTCATCAGGGAAATCATCCTCAACAGGCTGATGGTCTTCAAGAGGTTGATAAGCTAAGTGATCGGCCAAAACACTTTCTTTGATCGCCTTCTGAGTGTGGTACTCAATATCATATTCTGACAATAACATCTGCCATATGGCTATTCTTCCTGTCAGAGCAGGCTTCTCAAAAATTTACTTGATGGGGTCCATCTTAGAAATCAACCAAGTGGTATGGTTCAACATGTATTGGCGCAAATGTCGCGCAGCCCAAGCTAAGGCACAACAGGTCTTCTCCAACATTGTGTATCGAGACTCACAGTCGGTGAATTTCTTACTCAGATAATAGATAGCATGCTCCTTCTTTCCTGACTTGTCATGTTGACCAAGTACACACCCCATGGAATCTTCCAAAATGGTCAGATACATGATCAAAGGTCTTCCTTCAACCGGAGGGATCAAGATGGGAGGCTCGAGAAGATACTCCTTGATATTGTTGAATGTTTTTTGACAATCATTGGTCCAAACACATCCCTAGTGTTTTTTGAAAAGCTTGAAAATGGGCCCACAAGTGGCTGTCATATTTGAGATAAACCGGGAGATATAATTCAACCGTCCTAAGAAACCTCTGACCTGCTTTTCTGTAGTCAGAGCTGGCATCTCTTGTATGGCCTTAACTTTATCAAGATCCACTTCAATACCCTTCTGGCTAACAATGAAACCTAAGAGCTTGCCTGAGCAGACACCAAATGTACACCTGTTAGGGTTCAAACGGAGCTGATACTTCCTCAACCGCTGAAATAACTTCAACAAATACTCAACATGGTCTTCTTCAGTCTTGGACGTGGCTATCATGTCAACCACATACACCTCAATATCTTTGTGAATCATATCATAAAAAAGGGTAGTCATGGCCCTTTGATATGTTGGCCCTTTGATATGTTGACCCAACATTTTTCAAACCAAACGACATGACTCAATAGCAGAAAGTGCCCAAAGGTGTAATAAATGATGTCTTCTCCATGTCTTCGGGAGCTATTCTGAATTGATTGTAACCTGAAAAACCATCCATAAATGAGAATACCTTGTACTTTGCAGTGCTATCTACCAGCATATTAATGTGTGGTAGCGGAAAGTCATCTTTTGGACTGGCTTTGTTCAAGTCTCAGTAGTCAACACACATGCGAACTTTGCCATCTTTCTTTGGAACGGGCATAATGTTGGCTAACCACTGCGGGTACTCAGACGTAACGAGGAAACCTGCGTCAATTTGCTTCTGTACCTCTTCTTTAATCTTCAGGGCCATGTCAGGGCGAGTTCTCTGGAGCTTTTGTTTAATTGGAGGACATTCTAGCTTCAAAGGTAGACGATGCTCTACTATAGAGGTGTCGAGACCAGGCATATCTTGGTATGACCAAGCAAACACGTCAACATACTCCTTAAGTAGTTCAATCAGACTTTCTTTCACATCAGACGCAAGTAAAGCTCCAACTTTCACTTCCTTACGGTCTTCGGCTGTACCCAAGTTAATGACTTCTACGGGCTCTTTGTAAGGCTGAATGGCTCTATCTTCATTCTCAAGCATTCGAGATATTTCCTCGGGAACCTCTTCATCTTCCTCTTCAGCTTCGAACACAGGAAACTCAAAGTTCGGAGGAGGCATTGGGTCATTGTTTTTGATGGTTTGTTCGTGCAATAATCTGCACATGTGATTTGGCTTTATCTTAGATTTTATGAAAGTGCAAGTGTGTGCACAAAATATGCAAAGTGATAAAAATGGGTTTTTTTTAAGATTACCGTTTTTTCCAGAAAAAAAAAAAAAGAGTAACACAAATAAAATGGAATAAAAAATGACAATTTTATTGATGATAGCAGTTCGCTAAACAAAAGCCCTAACACAAAACCACCTTTGTCTTGGGCAGAACAAAGGGAATTATGAAAATAAGCCCACACAACAAACTCTTTTGCCTTGGGAAGAGCAAAAAGCTATCAAAAAACATAACAAGAAAATAATTACTTTGAAAAATGGACTACAACAGGAACGTTAACAGCACTCCAGTTCTGAGCGACTGCTCCATGCGTCACAAAGTTGGGTTGATCTTCTCCATACTCGTCTTAGACGATTGCACAAGCTTCATACTCAGGTACCTTACGTCTTGATCGAGGAGAATAAAAAGGACAAAGCATCTTCAGTCCCAGACCCATATCCAGGATCCTCTAAATCAAGCTCCCAGTCTTCAGCGGGGATGTAATCACCTTCAGAGCCGAATGGTATATACCCCTCAGAGTCATCTTCTTCAGTTATAGCATTAACCCTTAATGGATGAATAACTCCTCCACTATGAAAAACATCTTTAATTGGGGGAATAATCATGCTTCTTGTGGCAGGCTTGTTAGAACTGGGACCTGAAAATACGAGACCCTTTTTCTCTTTGTTTCCAGACAATGATATCACTTTCCCCCACCCTTCTTGGTAACCACTTGCTACAACACGTTGCGCATCCTTGAAAGATGAAATAGAAGCCCCGCTCTTCTTAGCACTACCACCATCAATTGAAAGAGCTTGGAACTGGGTTCCTATTTTTTCATTAGCTTCAATGTATGAAACAGAAGAAAGATGACTCGCCACTAGAGCCCTCTCTCCACAGACTGTGACCAACTTCCCTTCATTAACAAACTTCAATTTTTTGGTGTAGTGTAGATGTGACTGCCCCAGCATCATGTATCCATGGCCTACCCAGCAAGCAACTATAAGCAGCACAAATATCCATGACTTGGAATGTGATTTCAAAAAGATGGGGACGAATAGTCATAGGTAAAACAACTTCTCCAATGGCCGTCTTCCTTGATCCATTGAAAGCCTTTACAACAATACCACTAGGCCTCAGAGGTGCTCCTTGGTAGGATAATCTTGTGAGAGTAGTCTTCGGCATCATATTCAACAATGAGCTAGTGTCAACTAACACACTAGATAATGCGTCATCCATACAGTTCACCGAAATGTGCAACCCCATGTTATGCTTCTTCCCTTCTCCTTGGAGCTCTTCTTCACAGAAACTGAGATTATTACATGAAGTGATGTTGCCTATAATTCCATCAAGTTGATCAACAGTCACGTCATAGTCGATATAGGCTTACTCAAGGACATTCTGCAAAGCCTCCCTGTGGGCCTCAGAACTCATCAATAGTTGCAGCACAGAAATCTTGGAAGGAGTCTGCAGAAGTTGGTTTACGATCTTATACTCACTTCTCTTGATCATCTTCAAGAATTCATCAGCTTTAAAGGAAGAAATATTCCCACTAGACTGCCCTAGAGTTGAATCAGTTACAACCGACTGTTCAATAGAAATTCCCTTATCCTTTAGAGGTGTTGCAGAGAAAACACGACTGCTTCTAGTCACTCTACTGATGTCAACAATACTAACAAGTGACGACTGTATATGCAACGGTACCTCCTTCCTATCTTCTATCATGGTGGAATTGTACTTGTAAGGGACTGCCCCATTGGTGGCGTAAGGAGTCGGGCCTGGAATATTAATGACTAGAGGAGTTGGAGCATACTTCCTGCTGTCATAAACAATCTCAATGTGTTCCACTTTGTTGAAATGAGGTACTATAACCAAGACTTCCTCTTCTTCATTCTCATTCTTATCAACAAGATCTCCATCACGGGTGATTGCAATAACTTTTCGATCCAACAAATCTTGAATATCTTCTTTTATGAGCTCGCATCCTCGTGGATCGGTAGAACAACCCAGATATACAGCATAATCATGACCCTCATGGTCAAAGGAAAACATCTTGGACAAACCCTCATGCATTTTTACTAAGGATCCTTGAATGTATTCAACATCAAACACAACATTCTTACTAGAAGACCCATGTAACATGTTAACACTGGTTGATCCATGTGGAGGGAGGGGGTTAACTTGTACATTTGGGTTAGAATCTTTGAAGGTGAGAATTCCACACTTAACCAATCTCTGGACATCCGCTTTCAAACCAATACAATTTTCAATATTGTGTCCGGGTGCACCTTGGTGGTACGGGCAGAATTGATCAGATTTATACCAAAAAGGGAGATCCTTAGGTACCTCAGGTGGAGACTTGGTTTGGATATGCCCCTTATGTAACAAAGCTGGAAACAAATCAGTATAAGATATTGAAATGGGGTCAAAATCAGGCCTTCTCTTTGCACGGTTTTGATTGTTGAATTATGGTCGAGCCTGTTGTAAAGATTGTTGATTCTAATGATGTTGCAGTTATTATTGTTGTTGTTGTTGTGGAATTGGTTAAACTGGTTGATACGACTGTGCGAAATGTGGCTGATAAACTGGAGCACTAATAATCGGTGTCACTGCTGCAACATGCTGAGACTGTTGATGATGCGGGTTTCTTCTCCAGGGTCGATGATGGTGTATGACACTCACATCTTGTTCCTTCTTCGTCGCAAAATTACTTCCGTGTTTCTTCACACTACCGGAAGTACCAACTTCTTTTGTCAATCTACCTTCACGAATTCCTTCCTCCAAGCGCATCCCCATATTGACCATTTCAGTAAAGTCACTCGGAGCGCTGGCCATCATTCTCTCATAGAAAAAGGAGCTTAGAGTCTTCAAGAAAATCTTGGTTATTTCTTTCTCTTCAAGGGGCGGTGCAATCTGAGCAGCCACCTCGCGCCAGCGTTGGGCGTACTCTTTGAAATTTTCTCTTTCTTTTTGGGTCATAGCCCTCAGCTGATCCCTGTCTGGTGCCATATCGACATTGTATTTGTATTGTCTGATGAAAGTGTAACACCCCATTTTAATTATTTAGACGTCTTGTGTTATTTTATTTGTGGGACCTTGTTTGGGGGAGTGTTTTGAGTGCGTCTAAGGGTTGCCCTTAGTTAGAAAGGTGGGTTAGTGAGATAAAGCCTTAGATTAATACTAATAGTGGTATAGTTAATAATAATAATAATTTAATTAATAATAGTAATATTATTATTATTTTATTATTATTGTTATTATTGCTATTATTATTAATTAATTTAATTAACATAGGATTAAGAGAATTAGAAGAGGTTTAGGGAAAATAGAAAGGTGTTGGCACGTGAAACGAGGAATAGAGAACCAAGAGGAGAGAAAGAACAAGGTGTGCTAGGGCTTGATCTTCTTCCCCAATTGTCCAGATTTCTTGTAAAGATTCGAGGTAAGGGGGAGAAACGGGTTTAATATCGGTGATTTATTTGTAACACCCCCAATTCCATTCTCAAACACTCTACCTGTTCTTCCCCTGAGTTTATAACAGATCTGAATACCCTCAATCAAAGCCATTACGAACTTATCCAAATAAATATGGAAGATATGATTCCTCTACTCTACAACATTACAGACGCATTACTAACACCAAATAACACCACTGTATGCTGTAATTCCCAACCAAAATCCAAAAGATATAAATTCTTAAAGCCTTTGCAAAACTTTCCACTGGATAACTGGTTACTCACATACAAGTTTAACCGAGTAAATAACACCCTAATCCGATGATGACAAACATAACCAGTCACATTAAATCGATCAAAGCCTTAACTCACACAATTCACCACTCTTATCAAACATTCCAAACAATTATAATTTCAATCAAACTCAACCAAACCAATACTAGTTATCTATTCCTAAAAGTGAACCCTTATTCTCAATTGTTACCTTATCCATCTGTCAGTAATCCATACACAATTCTTCTCTTAACAGTCCAAATTCCATAAATCCCAACATGTAGCAACAACCAACCAAAAATAACTCTCAAATATTACACCCACGCCTAGGGTCTTCTCAAAATTTCCATTAATACTCTGAAATTCCAAAGACTCCAAACCACACCAGAACTCTAAGTTTTGCTTTCCATAGTCTCAATACCATTATACTTGTTATTCCGTTCAATCATCCATTCCTTTTTGTTACTAACAAAGCTGGAGCTCTTCTAAGACAACACCTTAATGTTCCATCCAAAAACACATCTAAAAACCGTGCACAACTGACGGCCCATCACTGTGACTTCCTGCCAATTTCCCAGAACACTATCATCACGGACAAAACAAACATCGTAGTCCCATCTACTAAGAGTTTCCTACTTACTTAGAAGATATAAACCTCAACTATTCACCTTCGTCCAATTAAGTTCAATCTCTACACTCTGAGAAGCAGTCCTTAAATAAAACCCAATCATTCTCTCTCAATGACTTCCCAACCTGACCAACATATTAAAACCTCTAATTCGTCTCATCTTCCGATATTAGAATCTTCATCAACCCATCAAAACAATCAGTAACCATTTTCTTAAATCCAAACAATCCATTGCACACACTATTAAAGCTGGACAGACACGTCTATTCCATCCAACCTAATTCTCGTCTGCTATCCACAAGAGATTAAGGGTGATCAGTTCCTTAATTTGTCAATAGACAGCCGACAATCATGATGGAGCATAAACCGCCTTTACCAAACTATAATAGTATCCCTTACATCCTGTGCACAAAGCTACTTAAGGCACAAATCCTTAGTTGACATAACCTTACCTCCGCATCCCTTATGGAACTGGGAACCACACTATCCAAAGAGCACTTACAATCTTGCAATTCACAACCCACTGAGCCAACACTCCACACCTGAAGCAACACGGAGAAGTACCAGCTTCTCCCCCACTTATCTCAATCTAAATCCTGCAGACAAAGGACTAGAAAAACCAGAAAGTACTGACAGTGTTCCACACACATATCACGTACCAAGGGACAACCAACAACGACAGTATACAACTGTCACACCAACAGACTCAACAACTTGGCCGGACAGACTGACCTGCTCTAATACCACTAATGTAACACCCCAATTCCTATCGCGAATAAATAAAATCAGAGTAACTTAAAATTTATTTTTCCGACAGGAACAGGAATGCCAAATTTAAAGAAAGAAAACAAAATCCCTGCTCATAAATTTGATACATAGCACAAATCGGAATAAACCTGTAAGGAAAACTTTTTCCATATAATAGGAAAGGTTCAGTTATGGAATAAAGCGGAAAGATCCATAACTGCCTTGTTTTACAAAATAAATCGTTTTATAACGTCAAAACATTCATACAAAGGTAATACAAAATATATTCAGCAAATGTATACATATAACAACAACGTTCCCCGACTCGCATGCTACGTATCAGAGCAGACAGACTGACAAAGGACGGAGGACTAATCTTCACAAAAGCCTCCAAGACTACTAATCTGCAATTGCCTCATAGAGCAACAAACCACAGCAGAAGGGTGAGAAAAACAATCATAATATCATTGCATACAATTATATAGAACACAAAAATACACATATATACAGTTCTCACCACAACTCACACCATAATTCAAACACAATACAACACAGTGTATAATTCATATTTCCATCACCAACACATATCCATATATCAATTTATCCACAATTCCACATATAAACAAACCATAATGATTTATGCAATGCAAGAGACCGACACAACGACTCTATGCATTTGCACATTCGGTACCGACTTCCAATGTTTCTCATCACTAGTTCACTCAGGAACTCTGCTGGAATCATCGCTCGTTGCATCACTGTAACTCCCCGTCGGGCATATGATGTTCCCCGTCGCTCACACCCCACATGGGCACACGACGTTTATGGATCGCTCACACCCCACACGGGCACACGACCCGATCGCTCACACCCCACATGGGCACACGATCGTCTATAATCATCGCTCACACCCCACACGGGCACACGACGTTATAGCGGATTCCCTCTGGAATCCAAACCGTCACTCAGGACATCACAACAATGCATATCATGATGCTTGGCATACAAGGACTCATGACATTCCAAATGCACACAGATACACATTCATAATCCTGCATATAATTATCAATTACCACACATTGCACTTTCTTGTCCTAAGGCCACCAATCATCATCACAATATGTATTTCATGCAATTTCATCACACAACAGTACACAGGTCATACAATATCCACCCCAACAGCATATTGCATATACACATCAAGTTCACACAATTGAAACGACAAAAGTCGACAAAACAACATATTTTCTAATTCCCGGCCTAATTTAATCGGCCAACAATCTCAAAACCATCATCATAAGCAAGAACATCTCATAAGCTTTCCAACGATATAAAGAACGTTTAAAACGGATAACCAGATCAAAAGTTATGGAATTAAAAAGAAGATAAAAGTGTGAAAAATCCTAAGAACCGCCCGGCGAAACATCCTTCGCCGCGACTTCGCCCGGCGAATCAGAGGCGTCACCATTTCTACCAAAATGACTCAATAGAGTCAGGAACTTGTAACCTCTGCGCCTCTCCAAAACCGCCCGGCGAAATCACGAATCGCCCGGCGAAAGGAGAAAACCGCTCGACGCTTTACACCAGATGCAGAAAATTCTGCTACGTGTGACACTGTTCCATAACCCCAAAAATCCCATTTTTCCCCACCAAACCATTTCCAACAGCAAAACAATTATTAGCAATGGTTCCTAAACATAGTGAGATCATACAAAACAATTTATATCGATTTTCGTCCGTGAAAACATCGATTTATACTCGTTTACGCGTTTTTGACCTATAACCGAAAACTATGGAAAAAGGCAATACAACATGCAAACACACATACATAATCATACACAATGATAAGATAATCGAGTTTCGCACCCTTACCCGATTAATCGCGCTTGAAACGGACGAATCTTCGATTTTCCTCTCTTTCCCTCTTCTCCCTTTCTTTCCTCTTCTTTTCCTTCTTACCTTTCTCTTTTCTCTCTT
Source organism: Lathyrus tuberosus (assembly GCA_022829125.1). Classification (NCBI taxonomy): domain Eukaryota; kingdom Viridiplantae; phylum Streptophyta; class Magnoliopsida; order Fabales; family Fabaceae; genus Lathyrus; species Lathyrus tuberosus. Next base: position 2,898,372 of record JALAZF010000629.1, on the reverse strand, counting down.
TTTCTCTCAAAGTTTCTATTTTATGAAAAATACCCAAGCCAAAAGACCAAAATACCCCTCAGCTCAAATATCTCGCAAACGCTCTCAAAATATGATAAAACATAACAACAATGATGAAATATATTTCGGGAAATAAAAGTTGAAAAGAAATTATAATTTAATGCAAATATTTTATCTATCAGAGAAACTAACCAATTAACTCAATTAGCAGGTAAAATACACTAAATTCACACATTTCACAAAATTCACATAATTGAAATAATTAAATACAATTAAACAAATCGGGGCGTTACAATTCTCCCCTACTTAGACATTTTCGTCCTTGAAAATATAACTGAGACGAACAACTCCGGATACGACTCTCGCATCCGACCAACAAACAAACATGCCAACAAAAGGCACACCACGAATAGCACAAACTGACAAACCATCTTGCTAACAGCAACAACAACAATGACACGACAACGGCAACCACCACAATGACAAGATGCAATGCCCATACAATGCACTTGACGACCAACTCACAACTCAAAGAATACACAAGTTACGAACACACACAGGTTCACTCTTGAACCGAAACACAACAAGATCGTTACCATCACCATGGAAACGAGGCAACAACACAAACAAGAACACAAGTTCCACGACACAACATCGATTCAACAACCTCTACATAACCATAACACCAACATCCTTGTCACACAACATTATTACAACAATGCTACGATTCCCCAATCGAACACATAACCAAGACATCCATCTACATATAACCCATGCAGAATAGTTAAACCTTTCACCTAACACCTCCATTCTGAAACGTCCAATGGTTCCATCATTCTTACATATTTCCAGCATTCAACCTACGAACTCTTACAGGTCACACACTCATATATGAATTATGCCACCTCACGCTTCCGTTGCACACTCTGATTACTCGTAACCATCAAAACTACCAATCTCACGTCCAAAGTCTAACTCTTCCTCATATTCACCAAAAATCACTGTTCATTGTTAATATTCCCAACCTCACACTTTCCTGTGTTGTCTCACACACCAGACCCAAGTCTCGGAATTGCTCAATTAATTTTAATTCTATGACCATCAAAATAGACATGCATCACAACTTTCGACTTAACTTTTCAGGCACAACCTTAGCTTTTCCCTAAGGATAATCCAAGCCAAATTCATAACTCGTCACGAATTCCAACCCTCCTCGTTGTCTCATACTCTATTCTTTCATACCAAACAAGCACTCTAAACTCTTGTGATTACCAAACACTTTGAGCCTAGAACCATAAAGATAATACTTCCAAATATTCCAACACATTACAACCGCAACCAATTCCAAATCCAGAATAGTGTAGGCCCTTTTATGAATCCTTAATTGTCGTAAAGCATAAGCTACGACTTTACCCTCTTGCATTCACACGGCCTAAACTCATCAAAGACGCATCTCAATGCCTCACCAACGGTTTATTAGGATCATCCAGAATCAAAACTGAAGCCGTAGACAACTTCTACTTTAGCTCACCATAACATACTCACAACGAACATCCAAAACAAACGACTCACCCTTTGCAAGTCAACTGAGATACCAGAAGTACGAACTTAGCAAAGTCTTCCCTAGCCTGCAGTAACAACCAACTAAGCCCAAAAATCTCTAATCTCTTTAACCAACTTCGGAGCCTCTCATCGCAGAACTATATCTACTCCTTATGGATCCATAACCATACTCTCATCTGAAATAACATATCCAAGAAAAATAACCTTTTTCAATCCAAATTCTCACTTGAATAACTTAGCATAAAACTTCGTCTCTTTTCAATACTTGTAATTCCATTCTCAAACACTCTACCTATTCTTCCCCTGAGTTTATAACAGATCTGAATACCCTCAATCAAAGCCATTACGAACTTATCCAAATAAATATGGAAGATATGATTCCTCCACTCTACAACATTACAGACGCATTACTAACACCAAATAACACCACTGTACGCTGTAATTCCCAACCAAAATCCAAAAGATATAAATTCTTAAAGCCTTTGCAAAACTTTCCACTGGATAACTGGTTACTCACATACAAGTTTAACCGAGTAAATAACACCCTAATCCGATGATGACAAACATAACCAGTCACATTAAATTGATCAAAGCCTTAACTCACACAATTCATCACTCTTATCAAACATTCTAAACAATTATAATTTCAATCAAACTCAACCAAACCAATACCAGTTATCTATTCCTAAAAGTGAACCCTTATTCTCAATTGTTACCTTATCCATCTGTTAGTAATCCATACACAATTCTTCTCTTAACAGTCCAAATTCCATAAATCCCAACATGTAGCAACAACCAACCAAAAATAACTCTCAAATATTACACCCACACCTAGGGTCTTCTCAAAATTTCCATTAATACTCTGAAATTCCAAAGACTCCAAACCACACCAGAACTCTAAGTTTTGCTTTCCATAGTCTCAATACCATTATACTTGTTATTCCGTTCAATCATCCATTCCTTTTTGTTACTAACAAAGTTGGAGCTCTTCTAAGACAACACCTTAATGTTCCATCCAAAAACACGTCTAAAAACCGTGCACAACTGACGGCCCATCACTGTGACTTCCTGCCAATTTCCCAGAACACTATCATCACGGATAAAACAAACATCATAGTCCCATCTACTAAGAGTTTCCTACTTACTTAGTAGATATAAACCTCAACTATTCACCTTCGTCCAATTAAGTTCAATCTCTACGCTCTGAGAAGCAGTCCTTAAATAAAACCCAATCATTCTCTCTCAATGACTTCCCAACCTGACCAACATATTAAAACCTCTAATTCGTCTCATCTTCCGATATTAGAATCTTCATCAACCCATCAAAACAATCCATAACCATTTTCTTAAATCCAAACAATCCATTGCACACACTATTAAAGCTGGACAGACACGTCTATTCCATCCAACCTAATTCCCGTCTGCTATCCACAAGAGATTAAGGGTGATCAGTTCCTCAATTTGTCAATAGACAGCCGACAATCATGATGGAGCATAAACCGTCTTTACCAAACTATAATAGTATCCCTTACATCCTGTGCACAAAACTACATAAGGCACAAATCCTTAGTTGACATAACCTTACCTCCGCATCCCTTCTGGAACTGGGAACCACACTATCCAAAGAGCACTTACAATCTTGTAATTCATAACCCACTGAGCCAACACTCCACACCTGAAGCAACACCGAGAAGTACCAGCTTCTCCCCCACTTATCTCAATCTAAATCCTACTGACAAAGGACTAGAAAAACCAGAAAGTACTGACAGTGTTCCACATACATATCACGTACCAAGGGACAACCAACAACGACAGTATACAACTGTCACACCAACAGACTCAACAACTTGGCCGGACGGACCGACCTGCTCTGATACCACTAATGTAACACCCCAATTCCTATCGCGAATAAATAATACATAAATAAAATCAGAGTAACTAAAAATTTATTTTTCCGACAGGAACAGGAATGCCACATTTAAAGAAAGAAAACAAAATCCATGCTCATAAATTTGATACATAGCACAAATCGGAATAAACCTGTAAGGAAAACTTTTTCCATATAATAGGAAAGGTTCAGTTAGGGAATAAATGGAAAAGATCCATAACTGCCTTGTTTTACAAAATAAATTGTTTTATAACATCAAAACATTCATACAAAGGTAATACAAAATATATTCAACAAATGTATACATATAACAACAACGTTCCCCGACTCCCATGCTACGTATCAGAGCAGACTGACTGACAAAGGACGGAGGACTAATCTTCACAAAAGCCTCCAAGACTACTAATCTACAATTGCCTCATAGAGCAACAAACCACAGCAGAAGGGTGAGAAAAACAATCATAATATCATTGCATACAATTATATAGAACACAAAAATACACATATATACAGTTCTCACCACAACACACACCATAATTCAAACACAATACAACACAATGTATAATTCATATTTCCATCACCAACACATATCCATATATCAATTTATCCACAATTCCACACATAAACAAACCATAATGATTTATGCAATGCAAGAGACCGACACAACGACTATATGCATATACGCATGCGGTACCGACTTCCAATGTTTCTCATCACTAGTTCACTCAGGAACTATGCTGGAATCATCCCTCGTTACATCATTGTAACTCCCCGTCGGGCATACGATGTTCCCCTTCACTCACACCCCACATGGGCACACAACGTTTATGGATCGCTCACACCCCACACGGGCACACGACCCGATCGCTCACACCCCACATGGGCACACGATCGTCTATAATCATCGCTCACACCCCACACGGGCACACGACGTTATAGTGGATTCCCTCTGGAATCCAAACCGTCACTCAGGACGTCACAACAATGCATATCATGATGCTTGGCATACAAGGACTCATGACATTCCAAATGCACACAGATACACATTCATAATCCTGCATATAATTATCAATTACCACACATTGCACTTTCTTGTCCTAAGGCCACCAATCATCATCACAATATGTATTTGATGCAATTTCATCACACAACAGTACACAGGTCATACAATATCCACCCCAACAGCATATTGCATATACACATCAAGTTCACACAATTGAAACGACAAAAGTCGACAAAACAACATATTTTATAATTCCCGACCTAATTTAATCGGCCAACAATCTCAAAACCATCATCATAAGCAAGAACATCTCATAAGTTTTCCAACGATATAAAGAACGTTCAAAACGGATAACCAGATCAAAAGTTATGGAATTAAAAAGAAGATAAAAGTGTGAAAAATCCTAAGAACCGCCCGGCGAAACACCCTTCACCGGGACTTCGCCCGACGAATCAGAGGCGTCACCATTTCTACCAAAATGACTCAATAGAGTCAGGAACTTGTAACCTCTGCGCCTCTCCAAAACCGCCCGGCGAAATCACGAATCGCCCGGCGAAAGGAGAAAACCGTCCGGCGCTTTACACCAGATGCAGAAAATTCTGCTACGTGTGACACTATTCCATAACCCCAAAAATCCCATTTTTCCCCACCAAACCATTTCCAACAGCAAAACAATTATTAGCAATGGTTCCTAAACATAGTGAGATCATACAAAACAATTTATATCGATTTTCGTCCGTGAAAACATCGATTTCTACTCGTTTACCGCGTTTTCGACCTATAACCGAAAACTATGGAAAAAGGCAATACAACATGGAAACACACATACATAATCATACACAATGATAAGATAATCGAGTTTCGCACCCTTACCCGATTAATTGCGCTTGAAACAGACGAATCTTCGATTTTCCTCTCTTTCCCTCTTCTCCCTTTCTTTCCTCTTCTTTTCCTTCTTACCTTTCTCTTTTCTCTCTTTTTCTCTCAAAGTTTCTATTTATGAAAAATACCTAAGCCAAAAGACCAAAATACCCCTCAGCTCAAATATCTCGCAAACGCTCTCAAAATACGATAAAACATAACAACAATGATGAAATATATTTTGGGAAATAAAAGTTGAAAAGAAATTATAATTTAATGCAAATATTTTATCTATCAGAGAAACTAACCAATTAACTCAATTAGCAGGTAAAATACACTAAATTCACACATTTCACAAAATTCACATAATTGAAATAATTAAATACAATTAAACAAATCAGGGCGTTACATTATTCATGATAGGGTAGTGGGGAGTCCTTAACCCCGTAGGAATTTGTATGCAAACTGTTGTGTTGTTGATCTGTTGTATATGCCTGCTATGATGATGAAATCGTGCATGTATTGGTTGGTGATAATATGAATTTCTGTTGTTGTTGCTGTTGTATGAACATCTGTTACAGATTGTTGTTTTTTATTCAAATTGGGAGAACGATTTGAGATTATAGACCTGTAATACATGTAGTAATTCTAGGTACAAGAGAAAAGATGAAAATTGGACCTAAAATTCATGTAGAACCGATTATAGGACTGGTAGGAAGTGAAGAAGTGTGGAAATCGTAGCAGAGTGCAGAATGGTGAGGTCTCTGGTGATTTGCGTAATGGATCTGGCCATACGCATATGGGACTAGGCCATACGCGTATGTGAGTGAAGGAAAGGGGGCCTTACGCATAAGGGGAGCTTGAGGGGAGGGTTTGGCACGGCCCTCTGCCCATACTCGTATGGTACACGTATGATTGGCAAGGCAATACGCGTATGGAGTAACCATACGCGTATGTAGATCTGAGAGTTGGAAATTGGAGGAAAATGGGTCTCTGCCCATACGCGTATGAAGTTGGGCAATACGCGTATGGCAGGGCGAGGCAGGAGACCTTACGCGTATCAGATGGGGACATACGCGTAAGGAATGGCGAGGGAGCAAGTCATACGCGTATGACTCAGGTCAATACGCGTATGGACAGCAGTGGTGCAGAATTTCATATTTTTGCGATTTCTTTCCCGTCTTCGCATCGGGATTGTTTTCTCGTGGTTTGAGAGGTTGAGGATAGGTGCCAGGTGCGGAGAAATAAGACATAGGTGGTGAAAATATTAATTTTAATTAATTAATTGGTTCTTTGGTATGTATGAAACAAATTACATGACGATGGTGTTGATGATATGTATGATGTGATCAGGAGGATCGTGTGCATGTATTTACGCTTGTATACATGTTTTGCTGTGCATAGTTGAGTCTTGCATATTCATGGTGATTGGTGGGATGAATCATTGCTCAGGAGGAGTGTATGTGATTCATCCGTACTCCTATATGGAGAATGGTGGGGGATAGATCATTGCCAAGTAGAGGTGTATGTGATCTATCCGGGGTTCGATTGAATGAACCAATGAGTCGGTACCCGCATGCATGGTGTCGTGTTGCATTACATTATTATTTGATGTTGTTGATGATATTGGACAGTAGGTCGCGTTGGTGTGTTGTCGACTTATATATGTGAATGCTACCTTGTTATCATGTATTTATTCACCGATGATATTGAATGTGATTTCTCACCCCTTTGTTGTTGTTGTGTCTGTGCTTCTTCGGAAGTACAGATAATCCAGGTACTTAGATAGCTTGGATATTGGTGTTGCTGATCGAGTCCATAGGAGTGCTCTGATACATAACATGGGATATTTTGGGGATTTCATTTATTTTGTTATTCGTTATTCTTTTTGTTACGTATCTTTATTTTTGATGAACATTATGGTGAACCACGATTTTATGTGGAGTTTTGGTGTTATTGGCAGATGGCCGTAAATTGAATAATTGAATAAATTTTCCGCTGTTTGATTTTATTAAAATAAAGGAGATTTGTTTTGTTGGCTCTTAATGTGACATTCCACTTGGTGAAAAACTCTGATTTATCTTTAATACTTTGTTTATTTTTAAAATGGGAAAGTGGGGTGTTACAATTGGTATCAGAGCAGGTCGGTCCGTCCGGCCAGGTGTTATAGTTGAGTCAGTCCTTAGGATAGGAGTTAATTTGGTGTTCTGACCTTATGTTAATTGTTGAACAGTATGGCAGGAAGGAATGATGCTGCTCTTGCTGCTGCTATGCAAACCATGACACAGGCTGTAGAGAACGCCAATCAGGCTGGAGGTGCTCAGTTTCGTGACTTAGCACAGTTCCAGAGCAACAAGCCGCCTACATATGAGGGAGATATCTTAGATCCAGAAGCTGCACAGAAATGGCTGAAGGTTGTGGAGAAGATCTTCAGGACCATGGAATGCAGTGATGCTCAGAAGGTATGGTTTGGTACGCATATGTTGGAAGGAGAGGCTGAGGCTTGGTGGGATAATAGTCGTCAGAGATTGGAAGCTACAGGTACTGAGATTACTTGGGCTGTGTTTCAAGCTGAGTTTCTGGAAAAGTATTTTCTGAAAGACATTCGTAGTGCAAAAGAGGTTGAATTTCTGGGGTAGAAACAGGGTGATAAGACTGTTGCTGAGTATGCCGCTAAGTTTGAGGAGCTGGTTCAGTATTGTGCTCATTACAATACTGAAGAAGCAATGACTTCGAAGTGTTTGAAGTTTGAGAACGGGCTGCGTCCCGAGGTCAAATTGGGTATTGCTTGTCAGAAGATAAGAAACTATCCAGAGCTGGTAAGCAGAAGCAGAATTTATGATAATGATAACAGGGCCAGAATTGCTCATTACAAGGTTGTGAATGAGAAGAAGGGTAAGCAGAGATTTGGAGGTACTCCTTACAGTGCTCCAGCTGATAAGGGGAAACAGAAGACTAATGTGGGAAAGAAACCAAAAGACAAGGGGACAGGTGCTGATACTCTCAAGTGCTTCAGATGTGGTGGCGCGGGTCACCGTGCTAACAACTGTCAGAATGAGGTGAAGAAGTGTTTCAAATGTGGCAAGGCAGGTCATGTTATAGCAGATTGCAGAGCCACTATGCCTACTTGTTATAATTGTGGAGAAAAGGGTCACATCAGTACTCACTGTGAGAAGCCGAAGAAGTCTCAGGCGTCTCAATCTGGTGAGAAAGTGTTTGCCTTGGTGGGAGCTCAATCCACTGATGAAGAGCATTCCGTCAAAGGTACTTGCTTTATTAATGGTATTCCTTTGATTGCTATCATTGACACGGGTGCAACACACTCGTTTATTTCTGTTGATTGTGTGAAGAGATTAGGAATTGTGTCGTCTACTCTTGAGTAGAGGGTGACGAATGAAACTCCATCTATTGGTTCCATGGTTACTTCTTTGGTGTGTTTGAAGTGTCCGCTGACCATGTTTGGTAGAGATTTCAGAGTGGACTTGATTTGTCTGCCACTCGGTAACCTTGATGTTATTTTGGGGATGAACTGGTTGGAGTTCAACTGGATGTATATTGATTGCTTCAGGAAGACGTTACTGTTTCTTACTCCTGAAGAGGAAGCATTAGCATATTCGCTATCTAGCAAGGAGTTGAGGGTGTTGTTGGAGGACGAAGCGAAGCTGTTTGTGGTGTTTGCCTCGTTATCTGTTGAAAGAAAGACTTCAGTTAATGAATTACTAGTAGTGAATGAATTTCCTGAAGTGTTTCCAGATGACATCACAGAATTGCCTCCGACAAGGGAAGTTGAATTTGCTATTGATCTTGTACCGGGTACCAGACCTATCTCTATGGCACCGTACAGGATGTCCGCATCAGAATTGGCAGAGTTGAAATCTCAGGTCGGACAATTGCTCGATAAGAAGTTTATCAGACCAATTGTGTCGCCGTGGGGAGCTCCAGTGTTGTTGGTGAAAAAGAAGGATGGTAGTATGCGTCTGTGCATTGATTACCGTCAGTTGAATAAAGTAACCATTAAGAATAAGTATCCACTTCCGAGGATTGATGAATTAATGGATCAGCTGGTAGGAGCTCGTGTTTTCAGCAAAATTGATCTGAGGTCGGGTTACCACCAGATTAGAGTAAAGGAAGGTGATATTCAGAAGACTGCTTTCATAACTCGCTACGAACATTACGAATATGCAGTGATGTCTTTCGGAGTGTCTAACGCGCCGGGTGTATTTATGGAATATATGAATCGTATTTTCCATTCTTATCTGGATCAGTTTATTGTGGTATTTATTGATGATATACTGATTTACTCTAAGTCTGATGAAGAGCATGCAGGTCACTTGAGAATTGCATTGCAGGTGTTAAAAGATAATAAATTGTTTGCAAATTTCTCGAAGTGTGAATTTTGGTTGAAAACCGTGAGTTTCTTGGGTCATGTGATTTCTGGTGATGGTATAGCGGTGGATCCCTCCAAAGTGAGTGCAGTACCTCAGTGAGAAATTCCGAAGACCGCAACGGAGATTAGAAGCTTTTTGGGTTTGGCAGGTTACTATAGAAGATTCATTGAAGGGTTTTCTAAATTGGCGTTGCCATTGACTCAGTTAACCAGGAAGAATCAAGCTTTTGTCTGGGATGCTGCCTGTGAGGAAAGTTTTAAGGAACTGAAGAAGAAGTTGACTACAGCACCAGTGCTAATTTTACCAAGTCCAAATGATTCTTTTGTAGTGTATTGCGATGCGTCTAAGATGGGATTAGGTGGTGTGTTGATGCAAGGTGGCAAGGTAGTGGCCTATGCTTCAAGACAGTTGAGGGTGCATGAGAGAAACTATCCTACTCATGATCTGGAATTAGCTGCAGTGGTGTTCGTGTTAAAAATCTGGAGACATTATTTGTATGGATCAAGATTTGAAGTATTCAGTGATCACAAAAGTTTGAAATATTTGTTCCACCAGAAAGAATTGAATATGAGGCAGAGAAGGTGGTTAGAGTTCTTAAAAGATTACGATTTCAATTTGAGTTACCATCCAGGAAAAGCTAATGTTGTGGCAGATGCTCTGAGTCGGAAGACAATTCATATGTCTGCGTTAATGGTGAAGGAAATGGAATTGATTGAATAGTTCAGAGATTTGAGTATGGTTTGTGAAACTACACCGGAAAGTATCCAGTTGGGTATGCTGAAGGTGAATAATGACTTTTTGGATGTAATTAAGGAAAATCAGAAACTGGATGTGAAATTAGTGGACTTGATGCCTACAGGAGGAGATGATCCTGATAGTGACTTTAAAGTAGATAATGTTGGTGTGTTGAGATTCTGGGGCAGGATTTGTGTGCCGGATAATGTGGAATTGAAGAAGGCAATCTTGGAGGAAAGTCATCGGAGTAGCTTGAGTATTCATCCGGGAGCTACAAAGATGTACCATGATTTGAAGAAGTTGTTTTGGTGGTCCGGTATGAAGAAGGACATAGCTCAGTTTGTCTACGCTTGTTTGACATGTCAGAAGTCAAAAGTAGAGCACCAGAAGCCTTCGGGACTGATGCAACCGTTAGAGATTCCCGAATGGAAATGGGACAATATTGCTATGGATTTTGTGACTGGTTTGCCAAATACGGCAAGAGGCTTCGATACTATTTGGGTAGTGGTGGATCGACTTACGAAGTCCGCACATTTTATACCAATTAACATCAGCTTTCCGTTGTCGAAGCTGGCAGAAATTTATATCAGGATAATTGTGAAGTTACATGGTGTTCTGTCGAGCATAGTGTCGGATAGAGATCCGAGGTTTACTTCAGAATTTTAGAGGAGTCTGCAGGAAGCCTTGGGTTCTAAGTTGAAGTTGAGCTCGGCTTATCATCCACAGACTGATGGTCAGTCAGAGAGGACCATTCAGTCGTTGGAGGATTTGCTGAGAGCTTGTGTATTGGAAAAAGGTGGTGCATGGGATACTCATTTGCCATTGATTGAGTTCACGTATAATAACAGTCACCATTCTAGCATCGGAATGGCGCCTTTCGAAGCTTTGTATGGTAGAAGGTGCAGGACACCTCTATGTTGGTATGAAACAGGTGAGAATGTGGTGCTTGGACCTGAAATTGTGCAACACACTACTGAGACAATTCAGATGATCTGTGAGAAGTTGAAAGCGTCTCAGAGTAGACAGAAGAGTTATCTTGATAACAGGAGGAAAGATTTGGAATTTAGTGAAGGTGATCACGTGTTCCTAAGAGTTAACCCACTGACCGGTGTGGGTCGTGCTTTGAAATCCAAGAAGTTGGATCCTAAGTTTATTGGACCGTATCAAATCCTGCAGAGGGTTGGTACAGTGGCTTATAGGGTGGCATTGCCGCCTGAACTTTCAAACTTGCATGACGTGTTTCATGTGTCGCAACTTCGGAAGTATGTTTCAGATCCGTCTCATGTGATTCAGAGAGACGAGGTTCAGATCAGAGAAAATCTTACAGTGGAGACGATGCCTTTAAGGATCGAGGATCGTAAGATGAAACAACTCAGAGGAAAGGAGATACCTCTGGTGAGAGTAGCTTGGGGAGGTGCTGCAGGAGGCAGTGTGACCTGGGAACTGGAAAGCAGGATGCGAGAGTCATATCCAGATTTGTTTCCATCAGGTAATTTTCGAGGACGAAAATAATTTAAGTGGGGGAGAGTTTTAACACCCCATTTTAATTATTTAGACGTCTTGTGTTATTTTATTTGTGGGACCTTGTTTGGGGGAGTGTTTTGAGTGCGTCTAAGGGTTGCCCTTAGTTAGAAAGGTGGGTTGGTGAGATAAAGCCTTAGATTAATACTAATAGTGGTATAGTTAATAATAATAATAATAATTTAATTAATAATAGTAATATTATTATTTTTTTATTAATATTGTTATTATTGCTATTATTATTATTAATTTAATTAAAATAGGATTAAGAGAATTAGAAGAGGTTTAGGGAAAATAGAAAGGTGTTGGCACGTGAAACGAGGAATAGAGAACCAAGAGGAGAGAAAGAACAAGGTGTGCTAGGGTTGATCTTCTTCCCCAATTGTCCAGATTTCCTGTAAAGATTCGAGGTAAGGGGGAGAAACGGGTTTAATATCGGTGGTTTATTCATGATAGGGTAGTGGGGAGTCCTTAACCCCGTAGGAATTTGTATGCAAACTGTTGTGTTGTTGATCTGTTGTATATGCCTGCTATGATGATGAAATCGTGCATGTATTGGTTGGTGATAATATGAATTTCTGTTGTTGTTGCTGTTGTATGAACATCTGTTACAGATTGTTGTTTTTTATTCAAATTGGGAGAACGATTTGAGATTATAGACCTGTAATACATGTAGTAATTCTAGGTACAAGAGAAAAGATGAAAATTGGACCTAAAATTCATGTAGAACCGATTATAGGACTGGTAGGAAGTGAAGAAGTGTGGAAATCGTAGCAGAGTGCAGAATGGTGAGGTCTCTGGTGATTTGCGTAATGGATCTGGCCATACGCATATGGGACTAGGCCATACGCGTATGTGAGTGAAGGAAAGGGGGCCTTACGCATAAGGGGAGCTTGAGGGGAGGGTTTGGCACGGCCCTCTGCCCATACTCGTATGGTACACGTATGATTGGCAAGGCAATACGCGTATGGAGTAACCATACGCGTATGTAGATCTGAGAGTTGGAAATTGGAGGAAAATGGGTCTCTGCCCATACGCGTATGAAGTTGGGCAATACGCGTATGGCAGGGCGAGGCAGGAGGCCTTACGCGTATCAGATGGGGACATACGCGTAAGGAATGGCGAGGGAGCAAGTCATACGCGTATGACTCAGGTCAATACGCGTATGGACAGCAGTGGTGCAGAATTTCATATTTTTGCGATTTCTTTCCCGTCTTCGCATCGGGATTGTTTTCTCGTGGTTTGAGAGGTTGAGGATAGGTGCCAGGTGCGGAGAAATAAGACATAGGTGGTGAAAATATTAATTTTAATTAATTAATTGGTTCTTTGGTATGTATGAAACAAATTACATGACGATGGTGTTGATGATATGTATGATGTGATCAGGAGGATCGTGTGCATGTATTTACGCTTGTATACATGTTTTGCTGTGCATAGTTGAGTCTTGCATATTCATGGTGATTGGTGGGATGAATCATTGCTCAGGAGGAGTGTATGTGATTCATCCGTACTCCTATATGGAGAATGGTGGGGGATAGATCATTGCCAAGTAGAGGTGTATGTGATCTATCTGGGGTTCGATTGAATGAACCAATGAGTCGGTACCGCATGCATGGTGTCGTGTTGCATTACATTATTATTTGATGTTGTTGATGATATTGGACAGTAGGTCGCGTTGGTGTGTTGTCGACTTATATATGTGAATGCTACCTTGTTATCATGTATTTATTCACCGATGATATTGAATGTGATTTCTCACCCCTTTGTTGTTGTTGTGTCTGTGCTTCTTCGGAAGTACAGATAATCCAGGTACTTAGATAGCTTGGATATTGGTGTTGCTGATCGAGTCCATAGGAGTGCTCTGATACGTAACACGGGATATTTTGGGGATTTCATTCATTTTGTTATTCGTTATTCTTTTTGTTACGTATCTTTATTTTTTATGAACATTATGGTGAACCACGATTTTATGTGGAGTTTTGGTGTTATTGGCAGATGGCCGTAAATTGAATAATTGAATAAATTTTCCACTGTTTGATTTTATTAAAATAAAGGAGATTTATTTTGTTGGCTCTTAATGTGACATTCCACTTGGTAAAAACTCTGATTTATCTTTAATACTTTGTTTATTTTTAAATGGGAAAGTGGGGTGTTACAGAAAGCGTCACAGAGATCGTTGAAAGTATGGATCTTTAGATTGTCCAGCCCCATATACCACTTAAGAGTTGCACCGGTCAGACTGTCTTGGAAATAATGGATCAACAGCTGATCATTATCTGTCTGTGTTGACATCTTACGGGCGTACATAATGAGATGGCTCTGAGGACAATAGCTGCCCTTATATTTCTCGAAATCAGGTACCTTGAACTTTAGAGGAACCTTGACATTCGGCACCAGACGCAGGTCAGGAGCACTTTTTCCAAACAAATCCTTCCCTCTAAGGGCTTTGATCTCTTTCTGCATCTCTTGGAATTTATCCTAAAATTCATCCATCCTCTCATCAAATCTGACACTCTCACTTGGTACGGTGTTGAATACAAGCTCTTCCAAATGATACGGAACAGTGTTCACCACAGGAGGTGGCATGGTCATAACAACGGTTATAGCAGGGGTTTCAAGAACTGGAGGATGATAGCCAGATGGAATAAAATTATGAGGCATTCCCCATGGAAATCCAGGAGGCATGGTATACTGCGGTTCACTAACAGGTGCCACTGGGATCGACGCGGAGACAATCTCTGAGATAACGATCCTTGGTGTAATACCCCAAATTTTGACCACTTAGATTTCCCATCATTGTGAAAATCATCATCACAATATGGATGAACCATCATGCTTCATTAGTCTCCCCAAAGATGGGTGAGCATCCAATACAATCAAAATTAGGGTTTCAAGCCCTCTCTGACCTTTAGACAAAGGATCAATCAAGAAATGACATGATCTTCAACTTGTCTAATCTCTCAAACATCCACAATGGATCAAAAAGGACTCCCACTTCAAGGATTAAGCACAAGGCTGCTCCCTTCTAAGTGGATCAAGTCTCTAGATCGACAGTGTCACCAAATTAAGGTTTTGATCAACCAGGGCCCCCAGATGGAAATTTTCATCTGGGCATAAGGCAATGATCCAAAACATGACCTAATATACTCCATGGAACCTCATGGACCCATGCATCAAGTCAATTTTTCCCCAGGGGATGCATTCATCAAAAATCAGGAATTAGGGTTTCTTGACCTAATTCACCCCTAAGTTGACTTTTGGGACAAACCATGAGCCAAGACCTCAAGACATGATTTGAGGGTCTCTAATACACCATATTGATCCATTTGGAACAATGGATTGATCCAAGAAGCTTGAGCAACAAGTTTCATTTTCATCTGCACCACAATTAGGGTTTTAAGGGAAAAGTCAACTGTAACTTTGACTTTTGACCAAGACATGCTCCCAAACCCTAATACATGATTGAATATACCCTATGACACCCATGGAACATGTCCATCAAGTTTGATTTAGGTCAAGGACATGATTTCCTGAAGAATTGCACAGTTTGGAATTCATCTGATAAAAAGTCAACTGTGCACAAAAGTCAACTTTGACTTTTTGAGATTTTTCACCAAAATGGATTTTTAACCCTAAAATGATGTTAATGTATGATTTGAATCATCATTCATCAAGAAAAATCAAGAAAAGTGAGATAACTTGTAAAAGGGGTAACCATAAAACTTAGAAATTTTTCTAAGTTAAAAATAAAGTGGCAAAGGTACCAACTTTAGAGGACCATAACTCCTAAACCACAAGGCCATTTTTTCTCATCCAAAGATGGATTTGTAGCCCTCATTATCACCTACAAAAACTTCAACTACAAGTCATTCCAATTCATTAAGGATTTTGAGTTATGGAATGATCAAAGTGGCTGAAAAGTGAAAAAGTCACTTTTTCCAACACTTAGTGAAATTTTCACTAAGTCAGATTTTGCCTCACTTTTTGCCAAATGTAGGGGGATTTTTTACTTGGAATCAAAAGAGATCAAAACCAAACTTGTTCAAACAGTTGTTGTATCATGTAAGAGCTTTCCAAAATGGCCAAGAACATTGCCAAATTCAACCTACATCATGAGATACAACATTGGCAAGTTGCCTTGCTGAAATCTGTCAAAGCAAGGCAGAATTTGCATTTTGGCTCGATTTGTCAAAATCAGCCAATTTCAATTGTTCCAATCCACTTGGACACCTCAGAGGATTGAATCCAAAGGGGACAATCACTGAGCCAAGCCTCCAAGGTCTAAGGAACAAAGAATAGCATGTTGAACCTAGAGTTGCAAAAGTAGGGACAAGACTTCAAATTTGGAATGAGGCATTCAATGGAACCATCAAGGTGGCATGGACTGAGCCATTCTCATCTGAAATCAGTCAAGACTTATCCAAGACCAAGGGAACCAAAGCTCTGTGCCCTAACCTCTAGTCAATGGCTAGAGGAGACTTTCATTTCCATTGGCCAACATTGAGGAAACCTACTTACCAGCTGCCATGCACTATTCCTTGCAAAACAAACTTGCTCTACTATAAATAGAGCTCAATTGTGGTCAGTTTAAGTACACCAAATCCATCTAACATATGCTTTCCTCAAAATCTCTTTCTCTTGGCAAAAATGCCTTTCTTAGCAAGGTAGCTATCGGGTTTTGAGTTTGAGAGCAATTCTGCACAAACCAATCACTCACACACCTCACATACATCACATATGAGCTGATCAAACACTCACATAACATCTGAAACATCAATTTCACAAAATCACTTGCCATCCACACAAGATTGAAGTGAAGTTGCAGCTGAGATGCCATAAACTGATCCAGTCCATTTCAATTCAATCCAAGTGTTCAAACACACTCCATATGGTGTAGGGAAGCTGTCCAGATCATCACAACTTGTCTGTAACACCTCCAACTCAAAATCACATCTGCTCTTGCTGTCACGACTTGGAGGTAAGCACATGCTTGGTCATCTCTCAATCTATGCATATTTCCTCGCACAATAATTTGGCCATATGTTCATAATCATGCATGGAATGTTTTCCCTCAATTAATTGCATTGTTTGACTCGTGTATCAAAAATCCTAGCCTTCATGCAGAAATTAGGGTTCTTGAGGTCTCTTCGTGATTTCTTGTTGTATGTTTAATTTAAATGAAATTAAAGTACATAGACATGATCGTGAGGTTGAGGCGAGCATAATGATATGTGGATTGCATGTTATAATTACGTATTCAGTGAGATTGGATGGAAAATGCAAATCTGGGCAAACTGAAAAACGCGCGTGTTCTTGGTGTTGTTCTTGGCGCCATTTTCATATATTTGAATATTTGAATTTTGTGATTTTGTTTAATTGATTCAAAAATTAATTTCTCTCTGAGTTTTAATGATTTTGAGTTGATTCTTTTTTTAATAATTCACAAAAATGTTAAAATATTTTATTTTATCAAAAAATCCCAAAAAATATTATTTATTTCATATAATTGATATTTTTGTAAAGAATTAATATTTTGATTGTTTTTGGCATTTTAAATATTTTTTCTACATTGATTTTGCAACTTTTAATGCTTTCTAATTATTTTGTAGGTCAATACTTAATTTTTGAAGCATTAATCCAAGATCACAATTTTTTTTCCATGTGTTAAACAATTTTTGATCATTTTAATTGATTTTTTATTCAATTAAATACATTTTGAAAACAAATTAGGGTTTTGGATTAATTTAACCCTCATAAATCATTTTCAAAACACTTTGGGCCTCTATTAGAGTGTAAGACCCAATCCTTTTTTTGACCAAATCATCTTTGGGCCTCACTTATTGTATAAATCCCGATACCGTCAAAAAACAAACGGCGCGATCGTCGCCTTTTCAAAAATCATCTGGGCCTACCCTCGAGTAGTAAGACCTATTTATTTTTCTTCAAAACTTTTTGGGCCTCTTGAGAGAGTGTAAGACCCATCCCCCCTTGTACAAAAACTTTTTGGGCCTCACTCTTTGTATAAGTCCCTCTGTACAAGTAAACGGCGCGATCGTCGCCCGTTTAAAAATAAAAATCATCTGGGCCTCTCCTTGAGCTATAAGACCCATTCAAAACACTTTGGGCCTCTATTAGAGTGTAAGACCCAATCTCCCTTTTAACCAAAACATTTTGGGCCTCACTTATTGTATAAGTCCCTCTGCGTTAAAAGAAAACCTCGGCGCGATCGCCATTTTTAAACGAAAAATCATTTGGGCCTACCCTCGTGTTATAAGCCCCACTCTTTTTCTTTAAACCTTTTTGGGCCTCTTGAGAGAGTGTAAGACCCATCCCTTTGTACAGAAAACCTTTTTGGGCCCCAGTCACTTGTATAAGTCCCTCTGTACAAATTCAAACAGTGCGCTCACTGATAAAACCCTGGGCCTCTCCTTGAGCTGTAAGCCCCAAATCTTTCTTTTTCAAAGCACTTTCTCCTTTGATTTTGAATATATTGTTGTTTTTAATCTTTCTTTGTTGAACAACTAACCAAACAGCATGGAAGCACTACAACCGAGTAAGTGGTTATCGCTTTCATTTACTGCTTTCATATTATAAACTGTATTGCGGGGCTGCTCACTGTAAGTCTCCTTTCATAAACTCATATCTACTGTGTAATAGTCGTATAGATATTTCGAGTTTCCCCGGCAACTACGTCTAGAACTAAGTGACGCCGTTTCATTTATTCGTAGAAATAGACGCCTAGATACCCAATAGGAGCACCAGATACAGTCTTCTCTTCGGCTGTCCTCCTTAGGAATCGTCAAGAAGCTCTACTCCCCAAGATTAATGTATTCTCCGTGAATGGCATCTTTGAGTTTCTTCCCAATTCTCGAACTTTCCTGACTTGATCTATTCCTTGTGGATAGCTTGCCTTGAATGTCTCGGGGTTTGGGTACCCACTACGGTCATAATCTTGGACCTTAACTAAGGAACCCTCTTTAAAAGCTAAAAGTCGCTGGATAGTAAACCTCGCACGTTTACCAGTGGTTTTCATCTTTAAAAGAGTTATCTCTCCTAATGGAAAGGAGATGATAGACCCACGGGCTTCTTAAAAGCATCGGCCTCCTCTTGGGCATTATTCAAGGACCCTACGGCTTCTTAGAAGTATTCACAGCCTCCTCTTAGGCTTCATATAATGATCTCTTCCTCCGGGAATGATAGCCTCCTCTTGGGCTTCGTACAAGGACCCGTCGGCTTCTTAAAAGATTCCAGCCTCCTCTTGGGCTTCGTACAAATTGTCCCGACGACCTCCTAGAGGTATAGGAACAGAACCTAGTCATCCTCATAGAACAGTCCTTTCATAGAGTCTACTACTGTTTCTCGAAGCATAGTACAAAAGATAAAACTCTAGACTTGGACAGTATAACTTCCTTGAGTCTCAAAGACATTCTCAAGCACCCTTCGTTAAATAGGAAGGAAACCCGCAGACTCGGATAGTCTCAATACCCTTTGGATTTCCCGTTTCCTCAAAGAAAAGGAAATATCCCTGATCCTCAAATTAAATCCCTGTGTACAGTGTTACTCATATAAGAACTGATTTTCTCTTTTAAATCAGTATATTGGATCTGTCACTCAACTGAAACAGTTACAATAGCCTCCATCTCGGGCTTCGTACGAGATACCAAAATTCTCCCCAGTGGAGTCAAAACAACCTTTTAGCCTCTCTCTCAGGCTTTGTATGAGACACAAAAGATTCCCTCGTTGAGTCAATCACCCCCTTTTTTTCCTCCATCTCGGGCCTCGTACGAGATATAAATCCCTTAAGCAAGAGTCGAACTCTTTGCTAGCCTCCTTTTAGGCTTTGTATAACGATATGCCCCACTGGGTCAAAAACCTTTAGCCTCTCTCTCGGGCTTTGTACGAGATACAAAATAGCCTCCTCTTAGGCTTTGTATAATGATTTTCCTAGCGGAAATTAGCCTCCTCTTAGGCTTTGTATAAGAAAACCACTGGTTGATCCAATCAACCTTTTAGCATCAAAGTTGTGCCTCGTTCACAGTACACAAACATCAACAACTCCTTTCCCTTCATCTAATCGCTGTAAGCGGCAAGCCTCTGGATCATCTATATCCATGCCACTGTCCCTCTTTTAGCATGAGAAATTCCTAAGGAAAGATGGCATTGCTCTACACTGAGTTAAAGTCTTCTCCTTCAGGTTAAAACCCTTTCTTCGGAAATTATGGCATTGCTCGGATCCGCGTATCCCAGTTAAAGTAATTCTCTTTCTCCCCTCTTTAGTGATGACAAATTCTCTCTAAAGTCGAGGTCTTTTAGCTTCACATCTTGGGCTTTGAACAAGATACAAATCACCTTTCGGTAAACGGGAATACGTAGGCATAAGATCGAAAGAAAAGATCTTAGCGAGCGCAATCAACAAAAAACCCAAATCCCATATCTCCATCAATTAAAAGCATTAATTCAAAAGCATCAGTCCTAACATCCTAATCCTTATTCCCCGCCAGAAACCCTTTGCCTAGAAAAAAGAAAGAAAGAACCGTATTGGCGAAATACGAATAACCAGTACAAAGGCCCCCCACATTGATAGCATCCGTAACCTAACAGACCACTGTTTAAACTCAGTATGCAAGCAGGGTTAATTGGAGACATCTATTTCCCTTCCTTATTCAGCTCACAATAGGATAAAAAATGAATCGACCTGTAGTTTTAAGCTCAACCGCAAAGAGCGACCAGCGCTTAAGAACCGCGTCCAAAATCGCTCGCTACAGAAAAGTGGCGCCCACCGTGGGGCCAGTTTTTCTTTCTGTCTGTTTTCCTTCTAAAATGGCGACTCTGCTGGGGAGTCTCCTTTTCTGCCTTAGGGCATCATCCCCGTTTTCCACGGAAAATGGGAACTCTACCGAAGAGAAAGATTGACCTATGCTGGTCCATCTCTTAGGCAGGGAACCACAGATTGGGGCTTCCGCCGGGGAACCCATTTCTGTCAGGAACTTAAGATTCATAGCTTTATAAGTCTAGGATGATTAGGACAAATATATATACTGCTTTTCCTAATTGAATACGTGTTTATTTTTCTGCTACTGGGAATGCGTGTGATGCCGCATGTGGTGAGATTGAGTATACACTTAAGAAAAGCCAACCTTTTTCGTAGTGCGGAAGCTATCGGAAATAGCTGTTACGCGATACTACCCTCATTTGAGGCTGTGATCTATTCTCGGTGAATAGCACTTACTCTAAGATTGCACACAACTCGCTGGCGATCCGCTTGTTGTTTTGCTTTCCTGGGAGGAGCTGATGATAATGAGTACAGGTACAAAAATCACCCTAGTATAAACCGTTGGGGATGGGTAGAGCCTTGACTTCATGACAACGACCCTCTGACCCCATGTTTTTTCTATGTTTTTGTGTGCTGCATTCATGCATTCATTTAATAAAACATTAAAACATTCAAAAAATTTCTCTTCTAGTCTCTCTGTTTTTCAAATTAAACTAAAACTGTGATTGCAAATATCAGAGAAAAAGATTGCATTAATGGATTTCGGTAGAAGGAGAACTCACCAGTATACCTTCAAGGTTCCAAAACTAGGGGATTTGAGAAAGTTAGCGAGGATGATCGTTAACCCAGAGGCTTTCAGAGCCAAGCATGGTGGTTTGCTACCACTGTTAAGAGTCCATGTAATTAAGGGGATCATGGACGCGCTCATTCAGTTCTACAATCCGGTTTATCATTGTTTCACATTCCCGGATTACCAGCTGGCACCAACGCTGGAGGAGTATTCTCATCTGACTGATTCACATATCACAGATCGAGCTCCATGTTCTGGACTGGAAGAAATTCCAAAGAATCAGACTATTGCAAGAGCAATTCATTTGGACGAGTCTGAGGTCAGGACTCACATGATTACTATGGGTGGCATCCAAGGTTTGCCAGCCCAGTTCCTAACCAAGAAAGCTCTGTACTTCACTAGTATAGGGAACGGGACTGCTTTTGAAAGCATCTTTGTCTTGCTCACCTACGGGTTATTTTTGTTTCCCAACATCAATAACTTCGTCGATATCAACGCTATTAAGGTTTTTCTCATTGGAAACCATGTGCCGACTTTGCTCGCAGATGCGTATCATTCTGTACACTTAGGAAATTTGTACAGCGGAGGGGAGATCACATGATGTGTACCTTTGCTTTACAAGTGGTTTATCTCTCACTTGCCCAAGTCTGCCGCTTTTTGGGATTGCAAGAGTGTCTTACGTTGGTCGCAGAAGATCATGTCCCTCACCAACTCTGATATAGATTGGCGTAATAGGATTTATGAGGGAATCAGAATCATTGACCATTGTGGAAACTTCCCCAGCGTACCCCTCATAGGAACTAAAGGAGGAATCAACTATCATCCGATATTAGTTCTTCGTCAATTTGGATACCCGATGAGACACATCCCACTGGGTGTTCATCTGGAAGGTCTTTTCTTCAAAGAAGGAGAAAACGACAGAGCACTAAAGATGGAAATAGTGCAAGCTTGGAAACATGTTCATAAGAAAGGACGAGAGTCTCTGGGAAAACCGGACTGTGTCTCGGTGGAGCCTTATCTCCATTGGGTACAAACTAGAGCTCTCAAGCTAAAGATGCCTTATCCTCATTACGGAATTCTTCCGCCGAGGGAAATTGTCATGTACTTCATGACGGAAACTGAAAGGCTTCAGGTTACTCTCAACAAAGTTCAAAAGGAAAGAAGATCTTGGAAGAACAAGTACCGCACCCTCGACGTAGAGTGTATCCAAATACAGCAATTACTGAAAGAGAAAGATGCTCTGATTGAAATTTTGGAGCAGCATGCTGTAGAGAATCAAGATGACCAAAGGAATTTGCTCGCTCCTTTCACTTGGCAAAGGAATGACAACCCGACAATGGCCCAAGAGCCCCGGACGAAGAAACGGAAGATACCAGAATCAGCACCCGGTTTCTCCTCAGAGAGGACTCGGGACCCATTAGTTTAGGTTTCTGTTTCTGCACTTTGTAATCTACTGTATTTCCATTTCTGTAATCCTTTGAATTTCAATAAAAAGGGGTTTCCCCACTGTTTGATATTTGCAATCTAATTGTCGAAGTTTATTTTAATTAAACCTAAAAATAATTAATATAATCATTGCATTCATCATTCTCACATCGCGTATTCTCCTTACCTACGAATCTCACATTTGTGTCTCGATTCTAGAGTCAAACTGTCTCATTCGTATAATACTCAGGCCAATCGTCAGAAAAAGATGGATGATCTTGAGGAAGAAAACAGAGAGTTGAAAGAAGAGATCGACACTCTGAGAGAGGATATGAGAAAGCTTCGTAACGACATGCAAGCCATGGCAGAAGCTCAACTACAAAGAACTGTGATCTCAGAGATCACCTCAACGCCCATCATAGAAAAGTATGATCCTAGATATCAGATACCGAAAGATCGTCCTTGGGGCATGCCTGTTAACTATATCCCGGAAGGATATGTTCCGCCGATCACTGAAGATCAGGGAATCGCAACGGAAGCCGCTGGGCCTGAAGGTTACAAACTTCGGGAAAGCGAAGATGTCAGGGGCATACTCAAGACTCCTGAAGGTTACAAACTTCGGGAGGTGCCAAGACTTACTGCCGTAGTCACGGTACCACCCCCTGTGGTGCACACTGTCCCGGAAGGACAGATTCCACCAACACCTTCTGGTAAAAAGGAAACTATGTTTGACAGAATAGAGGAATTCCAGGAATAGTTCTTGGAAATGCAGAAAGAGCTGCAAGCCATTCGCGGTTAGGATCTATTTGGAAAGGACGCCGCAGACCTCTGCTTGGTCCCAAATGTGAAAGTCCCGCACAAGTTCCAAGTGCCCGACTTTGAAAAATACAAGGGTAACTCTTGCCCTCAGAGCCATCTGGTGATGTACACTCGGCGGATGTCAGCTCAGACGGAGAATCAGGACCTGCTGATTCACTACTTTCAGGATAGTTTAACTGGTGCCGCACTCAAATGTTACATGGGTTTAAACCGTACTATGATCAGTACATTCAGAGATCTTGGCACTGCCTTTGTCCAACAATACAAATACAATTTGGACATGGCACCCGACAGAGATCAACTCAGATCGATGTCGCAAAAGGACAAGGAAACCTTTAAGGAGTATGCTCAAAGGTGGCGGGAAATTGCCGCTCAAATTTGTCCACCTCTTGAGGAAAAAGAGATGACAAAGATCTTCTTAAAGACTTTAAGCTCATTTTACTACGGCCGAATGGTCGCCAGTGCACCCAGTGATTTCACCGAAATGGTCGGCATGGGTGTACGTCTTGAGGAAACCGTCCGAGAAGGACGTTTGGTAAAAGACACTGGATCAACGAGCGGTACTAAAAAATACAGTATTACTCTCCCTAAGAAAAAGAGCAAGATATTGGGAATATCTCTCTCGGAAAGCAAAGGCGTCGTTATCAGCCAGTAGCAGCTGTTACTCCTGCTATCGGCCCCGCGCCTGTTCCTATGTATCAACCTCAGGTTACGCAGAGCCAGCCTGATCAACAAAGGACACAACAACCTCTTCAGCAGGCTCGTCCTCCATATAACAACAACCGTACAACACGGCCACCAGGATTTGATCCTATACCTGTAACGTACGCAGAACTGTTTCCGTTACTGCTGGCTAAGGGGCACATTCAGACTAAGTCTCCCCTTTCAGTTCCGAAAAATCCGCCTTTTTGGTTTAAAGCGGATCAAACATGCCCTTATCATCAAGGAGGTTCAGGGCATAACATTGAGACTTGTCTCAATTTCAAATCCGACGTGCAAAAGCTTGTTAGGAGCGGGCTCTTATCTTTCAAAGATACGAATCCTAATGTTCTCACGAACCCGCTGCCTCAACATGAGAAGGCTGCAGTCAATCTGATTGAGAAAGAGACTAACAATGTCTATCAAATTCACGATGTACTCTTATTGGGGACCGATCTGGTCAAGATGCATTGTAGACAGAGTGGATATGGCCATGTGCCACCTCATAACTATCACCAGTGTGATATTTGCTCTAAAGATAACCAAGGATGTTTTGTAGTGCAAGCAGCCCTACAGGAACAAATGGATCTTGGATGGATCCAAGAGCACCGAGTTCGTGGAGTTAACATGGTCTCTACGAATTCTAACGTCATTCAAAACCACGACATCTGTGTGATGAATGTCAACTTGGTGGCGATGCACTCAAGGCAAAGCCAGTATCATAATCTGCCACGGCACGATTACAGTTCCTGTCTGATTTGCTCGGTAAACAAACAGGGATGCTCTTTCATACAAGAGGCCCTCCAGCGTCAGATGGATCTTGGATGGATCCAAGACTACCATGATAGGAACTCCTATCAAATCAATATGGTTCAGATCTTCGACATTCGTGTGATGAATACCAACCTGGTAGAGTTACATGCTGAGCAGGTCCGACTTGGATTCTTAATATCACATGACTATCAAAATTGTAAAGCGGGCTGTGAAGACGATCGAGGTTGTACCCTTGTCCAGGAGGCACTTCAGCACTTGTTAAATCACTGGTGGATGCCAATCTATACGGACGAAGATACTCAGCAGATTAGTATCAATAACAGGAATCCTACTCGTCGTCAAAGTCAGGATGTCCGATCAATGGAAGGTAACCTAGTGAGGTTACATTGTATTCAAAGTGGGCGTGGCCAGGTGCCACCACACAACTATGACAGTTGTAGCGTCTGTTCGGAAAGTAACCAAGGGTGTTACCTTGTGAGAGCAGCTCTTCAGGGTCAGGTCGATCATGGAGAAATTCGTCCATATCCCGGTTCAGGACCCATCATTTGGTCGCCGAAATACCTTGTCGAGCAAGTTGAGGATGTTGTCACGATCTCTGGTCATTATAGGACCAGGGATGTTTTTTCCGTCATCCCTCTACTTGACAAAACTAGAGTTCCCAACCGGGAACGGATCGAGGTTACTTACGATGGTCAGAAAAATCAGAAGGTTCCCATAGTCATCTATCTACCGGGGCCACTACCGTATGAATCAGCTAAGGCAATCCCTTACAAATACGGTGCAACAATAATCGAGAATGGAAAGGAAATTCCATTACCCTCCGTCGTGAATATTGCAGACATTAGTCGTGTAACACGGAGCGGTCGAGTCTTCAACCGAGGGGTTGGAGAATCCAACAAAGAAAAGGAACTTCAGGCAGAAATTCCTGATCCGTCAGTCGGTCAATCTTGTAATCCCGACTTTTCAAAAGACAAAGATGAGATGCTAAAGCTCATCCAAAGGAGTGAATATAACATTGTTGATCAACTGTTACAGACTCCTTCAAAGATCTCAGTATTATCACTGTTACTCAGTTCAGAAGCACACAGAGAGGCTCTATAGAAAGTCTTGGAGCAAGCCTTTGTGGAACAGGATGTAACGATCAGACAGTTCGATAGTATTGTCTCTAACATCACTTCCTGCAATAATTTGGGATTTAGTGATGAGGAACCACCCGAAGAGGGTCGCCGTCATAACATGGCGCTCAACATTACAGTTAACTGCCGGGGCGATGCTTTAGCCAACGTACTGGTAGACACAGGGTCAGCCCTGAATGCTATGCCGAAGTCCACTTTGATGCAATTATCATTCAAGGGCCCTCCGATGAGAGTCAGCGAGGTCGTCGTCAAAGCATTCGACGGATCCAGAAAAACAGGTATCGGCGAAGTTGATCTTCCCATAACTATTGGTCCTCACACTTTCCAAGTCACTTTCCAGGTCATGGACATCCGGGCAACATACAGTTGTTTATTAGGAAAACCTTGGATACATCAGGCTGGAACGGTCACTTCGACCCTCCACCAAAAGCTAAAGTTCATCCAGAACGATCAACTTGTCACGGTTTGTGGGGAACAAGCCTTGCTCGTGAGTAACTTATCATCATCTACTTGTGTGGAACCCGAGGAGGTTATTGGAACTCAGTTCCAAGCACTATCGGTGAGCAAGAACGATCAATTCAAAGAAGGAACCTCGATTTCCTCATACAATGAGGCTATCAAAGCGGTCGAGAGTACCGATACAAAAGGATGGAGACGGCTTGTCATTCCTATTGACAATAAAACAAAGAAGGGTCTTGGTTTTTCTGCAACCTGTACTCAGACGGCCGCCAACGATGAAAGTCTTCATCCCCTTCAAAACTTCTTCCACAGTGGAGGTTTTCTTCACCCAGTGTCTCAGACAGTTCATGCAATCAATGAGGAAGATCCCTCTGACACAGATGAAGAATGGAAGTCCTACCTTAACAAGGACGGCTATATGTCTCAGGAAGAGGTGCCTATGCCTTTTTGTTTTCCTACAGAAAGTCCGAGATTTATACCAAGATCAGATGTCGAAATGATCTACGGGGATTGTGATCCGGAAGGATGCCGTGCTCTGCCAAATTCATTAGAGGAAGACACTCTGATGAAAGAAAACTTTGATCGCAATTACTATGGCCCGATGGATGGTCTGCCAATGTGGCAGCCTTACCCAGGAAACTTGGGGCAAGAAAGTCAGCCGAGTAATGAAACTCAGCTGACCATCATTGAACAGAATACCTGTGTCCCCGCCATATCATGGGATCAACACTCAGGTCATTCAGAGACTACTCAACATGAAGATGAATTTGCAACGTTCGCAGGACTTGAATTCATCAACTATGCTTTTCCTGAGGTCAACGTCATCAAAAGGGATGATTTCTCCAGTTCCAAAGAAGTTTGGGACACTTTGGGACAACCAAGTGGAAAATACGACTTTATGGTCAAGTACACTGCTCCCGAAAGCTCTCGTATCAGGCTCGAAGATATCCCGTCAACTGGATGGGGAGATACAGCTGAGAGCACAAATGCTATGCAAAATGCAACAGAGGAATCCTCCTACGACAACTCTGCCTGGGAAACAGATTCCAATGATCCTGCTCCACCAGAAATCAGCGTGATTTTTTAAGACAAATCAAGGAAGGTGCCAGACTTTGTGATTCACCGAGGAGTTCGCCGCCAATGGGTTGTCGTTGAGGTTTCGAAGGTCGTTCATCAGTCAAAGTAATTACCATCTTTAACCTTTCACCCTGCCCAGGTGAAATGGATGTTTTGATAGGGCTTGCTTTTTGTAAATTTCCCTCTTCGCTTTGCCCAAAGCGACAGAGTTTTGTTTTATAGGGCTGTAGTTTCAAGATTCGACTTGTTCATTAATAAAATAACGTCGTTCTGTAATTTCCGCATTAATTACTGTTTTCTCTTTTTGCTTTTTCAGAAAATGGTAATCCTAAAAAACATTCAATAATAAAAACAAGCAGTAAATAAATACACTGCACACACTTACATTTTCTATATCTCTTCTAAACACGAATCATCACGTCATGCAGATTGCTTGTTTTATACCCCATTGAAACATACGATCCGATGCCTTCTCCCAACTTTGAGTTCCCGGTTTTCGAGGCTGAAGAAGAAAATGAAGACCAAATTCCAAAAGAGATCTCCCGACTACTCAGACAAGAGGAAAGGTCCATTGAACCTCACAAAGAACCGTTGGAAACGGTAAACTTGGGTTCAAAAAAAGAGAGAAAAGAAATCAGGATCGGAGCACTGCTCAGTCCAACTGTCAAAGAAAGTTTGATAAAGCTTCTCAAAGAATTCCCCGATGTATTCGCTTGGTCCTATCAGGATATGCCAGGGTTAGATACCAGCATCGTGGAACATCACTTACCGTTGAGATCGGAATGTCCGCCAGTAAAGCAAAGGTTGAGACGCACTCACCCAGACATGGCCATCAAAATCAAAGAGGAGGTACAGAAACAGATCGACGCGGGTTTCCTCGCTACATCTGAATATCCTTAATGGTTAGCCAACATCGTACCCATTCCCAAAAAGGACGGAAAGGTCAGAATGTGTGTTGATTACAGAGATCTGAACAAGGCAAGTCCAAAGGACGACTTTCCTTTACCACACATTGACATGCTGGTTGACAGCACATCAAAGTTCAAAGTATTCTCCTTCATGGATGGATTCTCGGGCTATAACCAGATCAAAATGGCGCCGAAAGACATGGAGAAAACTTCGTTCATTACCCCATGGGGTACCTTTTGTTACAAGGTAATGCCGTTCAGTTTGAAGAACGCCGGGGCAACCTATCAAAGGGCCATGACTACTCTGTTTCATGACATGATACACAAAGAAATCGAGGTATATGTCGATGATTGATTGCAAAATCAAGAATAGAGGATGAGCACGTTGAACATCTGTCAAAATTGTTCGAACGTCTAAGAAAATTCAAGCTCCGCTTGAATCCCAACAAGTGCACCTTCGGTGTCCGTTCAGGGAAACTGCTAGGGTTCATCGTCAGCCAGAAAGGAATTGAGGTTGATCCTGAAAAGATCAAAGCCATTCAAGAAATGCCTTCTCCAAAAACTAAAAAACAAGTCAGAGGATTCCTGGGACGATTGAACTACATCTCCAGATTCATATTCCTTATGACCGCCACTTGTGCGCCGATTTTCAAGTTATTGAAAAAGAACCAGGATTACGTTTGGTCAAAAGATTGCCAAACCGCCTTCGACAGTATTAAGGAATATCTGTTGAATCCTCCGATTCTATCACCTCCAGTGGAAGGAAGACCATTGATCATTTACCTCACAGTCCTAGAGGACTCAATGGGATGTGTACTTGGCCAACAAGACGAAACTAAAAGGAAAGAGTCTGCCATTTACTATCTAAGCAAGAAATTCCCCGACTGCGAGACTCGGTACACAAGGCTTGAGAAAACTTGTTGCGCTTTGGCTTGGGCAGCCAAACGTCTTCGCCAGTACATGATTCGTCATACTACTTGGTTGGTCTCCGAAATGGATCCAATCAAGTACGTTTTCGAAAAACCTGCTCTCACGGGAAGGATTGCCCGTTGGCAGATGTTACTATCAGAATATGACATAGAGTACCACGCTCAGAAAGCCGTTAAAGGAAGTATTTTAGCCGATCATTTGGCTCATCAACCGATTGACGATCAAGAATCAATCGGGTTTGACTTCCCAGACGAAGATGTCATGTATCTAAAAATGAAAGATTGCGATGAACCGCTACCCAGTGAAGGGCCAGAACCAGGTTCCCAGTGGGGACTTATCTTTGACGGAGCAGTCAGTCATTATGGAAACGGAATTGGGGCAATCATTGTTACCCCTCAGGGTTCCCACATTCCTTTCACTGCCAGACTTACGTTCAAATGTACGAACAACGAGGCCGAATACGAAGCATGTATCATGGGTCTCGAAGAAGCGATTGATTTAAGAATCAAAAACTTGGACGTATACGGCGATTCAGCCCTGGTTATTAACCAGATAAAAGGAGATTGGAACACATACCAATCAGGATTGATTCCTTACAAAGATTATGCAAGAAGGTTATTACCTTTCTTCAACAGAGTCGACTTTCATCACATCCCTCGTGATGAGAATCACATGGCTGATGCATTAGCCACCCTCTATTCCATGATTAGTGTAGGTCAATGGACTGGCCTACCTAAGATCGACATCATGCGCCTTGAACGGCCCGCTTACATCTTCATGATTGAAGCAGTCATAGACGACAGACCTTGGTATCATGATATCAAATGCTTCCTTCAGAAACAAGAGTACCCATCTGGGGCACTCAGAAGAGACAGGAAAACCCTCAGAAGATTGGCTGGAAACTTCTTCCTGAGCGGTGACACTCTTTATAAGAGAAATTTTGACATGGTTTTGCTCTGATGTGTCGACAGACCAGAAGCAGACATGCTCATGAAAGAAATTCATGAAGGATCCTTTGGCACTCATGCCAACGGACACACAATGGCGAGAAAAATTCTCAGGGCCGGGTATTATTGGTTGACAATGGAATCCGACTGCTACAAGTACATGAGGAGGTGTCACAAGTGTCAGATATACTCCGACAAAATTCATGTACCGCCATCACATCTCAAAGTTCTTTCTTCCCCGTGGCCATTTTCCATATGGGGAATCGATATGATTGGTATGATTGAGCC
Source organism: Lathyrus tuberosus (assembly GCA_022829125.1). NCBI lineage: Eukaryota > Viridiplantae > Streptophyta > Magnoliopsida > Fabales > Fabaceae > Lathyrus > Lathyrus tuberosus. The sequence continues at coordinate 2,867,388 of JALAZF010000629.1, read as the reverse complement.
CAAGGCTTCAAACGGACATCGGTTCATCCTGGTAGCCATTGACTATTTCACCAAGTGGGTCGAAGCAGCGTCATTCGCCAATGTAACCCGACAAGTGGTGGTCCGATTTATCAAAAACAATATCATCTGCCGTTATGGTGTTCCAAGCGAGATCATTACTGATAATGGATCTAACTTGAACAATAAGATGATGAAAGAGTTGTGTGCAGAGTTCAAGATTGAACACCATAACTCATCTCCCTACCGACCCAAGATGAACGGAGCGGTAGAAGCGGCTAACAAGAACATCAAGAAGATCATTCAAAAGATGGTTGTAACCTATAAAGACTGGAACGATATGTTACCTTTTGCTCTTCATGGTTATCGCACATCTGTCCGTACTTCAACAGGGGCTACCCCTTTCTCTCTAGTATATGGCATGGAGGCAGTGCTTCCCATAGAAGTAGAGATCCCGTCAATCAGGGTATCGATAGAAGCTCAGCTCACCGAAGCTGAATGGTGTCAAAGTCGACACGACGAACTGAACCTGATCGAAGAGAAGAGAATCATGGCACTATGCCACGGTCAGTTGTATCAACAGAGAATGAAAAGGGGTTTCGACAAAAAAGTTCGACCTCGTGTCTTCAGAAAAGGAGACCTCGTGCTCAAGAAGATACAATCATTTCTCACTGACTCTCGGGGCAAATGGACCCCGAATTATGATGGCCCCTATGTGGTCACGAAAGCTTTCTCAGGCGGCGCCTTGAGACTTGCAACCATGGACGGAGAGGAATTTGCCTACCCCACGAATGTTGATGTAGTCAAGAAATACTTCGCCTAAACTAAAAAAAAAAACGTCTCGGTGGATTGAAAACCCGAAAGGGCGGTCCAGGCAAAAGTTAGAGACATGAAAAAAATCATCCCGATGGATTGGAAATCTCATAGTACAATCCAGGCAAAAATTAGGGATAATGGCAAGTAACTATGTTCAACAGAGGCAAGTCCCTCAGCAGCAGCAGTTACAGCATCATCTATCGGAGGAAATCTCCATTCAAAGGTCATCTTCGACGGAAGCTCAGGATGCCCCGAATTCAAAGTTGATAGAAGGATAGTGGTCGTTATGGTTCAACGTAGCCCTTTTCCCTGTAAATTACCATTTTCTAACTTTGTATATACTCTTTGGAATCACGCGTTTGGCTGATCTCCATCTTATCAATAAAATTTGAGCCTTTGTGCTTTTGTTTGTAATTCTTAACTTGCTTTAGCTTTACAGAACGACGTTGTTTAAACTTAATCAGCGATTCTTGAAATAAAACAAAAATGAATTTACTTGTTAAAACTTTTTCTGCTTTTAAATTAAAGATGGCATTTCTTTTGACTGTTGAACATCAAAAGAACATCGATTGCTTCTCCCGAAGTAAGCGAATTTCAAAGTGCAGAATCAAAGTACTCCTTCTAAGCCAGTATGCCTGAATGAAGGGATCAACTGTGTCAGAGACCTTGTTTCGTCTGACACGCCTCGGCCGAGTTCTCATCTCCTAAGCCCGATCAACATAGCTCCCCGCGTGGACTATCTCTCATAAGCAAGGTGGAATTGCTATTTTGAATCAACGGTACTTCTTCGCCCCGCGATGGCCGAGTATCCAATTGTGTTCATCCATTAGTCTGTATGTCGCGTCTGTTTTGTCAGCATAAACATACATACTTCATGCATTTTATTTGCGTTCGCATTTCGTATTGCATCACTATCACTTGAGTCGGTCTTGTCCCCTAGTGATAAACAGTTTTCTCAATCGAGTTTGTCAGTTCTTTCCTCGTCAGGAAGTGTTGCGTCTGCACAATCTCGCCACCAGTGTATCTTTAGATCAGAGTCGGCACTTGGCCACTTTGATAACTTGAACCTCTGAAAGATCAGAGAACCTTCAACAAATTTCACTCTTCGCCATTGAAGATGATATCCTCGCTTTCCCGGATTAAGGAAAATCCACAGAGAAAGCCTCGTGATCAGAGATTCGGCAGCATGCCAGTTTTTCTCCGAAAGGACCGCTGATGAAAAGCTCATCGGCCCCACAAAATTGGATCCCATCATATGGCGTTTCTCCGGGAAGATCCCGAGAAAAGTATGATGAAAGATCCCAAACGAAAACAGTCTCTCAAGAGACTCGCTTTCCCCAGTAGAATCGACAGATGGCGTCTCCAACAGAGAAGTTTGTACAACTCTACAACTCAGACGACTGGGTTCCCCAGCAAGTCTGACATCAAAACTTTTTCCACTCAAATGGCATCTCCCCAGGAAAATTCGGCGAGAAGTTTGAGGAAAGCCGCTATGAATAGCATCCCTTGTCAAGAAAGTTTATTGACATAAGAAACTAAGACCAGTTCTTGGTAGGAAACCAGGATCGAGGGGAAGTTTAAATCAGAAACTAAGACCAGTTCCTTGGTAAGAAACCAGGATCGAGGGGAAGTTTAAATCAGAAACTAAGACCAGTTCCTTGGTAGGAAACCAAGAACGAGGGGAAGTTTAAATCAGAAACTAAGACCAGTTCCTTGGTAAGAAACCAGGATCGAGGGGAAGTTTAAATCAGAAACTAAGACCAGTTCCTTGGTAGGAAACCAAGAACGAGGGGAGGTTTATTTCAAAAGAAAACTGAGACCAGTTCCTTGGCTGAAAACCAGGATCGAGGGGAAGTTTACCTTTTCTAAGCATCATTGCTTAGTTAAAGAAGATGAATGTGTAAGCTACCATTCATAACCACCATCAAAATTTCGGATATTCCGATATTTAATCCTCTTGCACCCCTAATGCTCGAATACTAACGTCATTCATACCTTCGGGTCCAAGAAGATTAAATAGGGGCATCTGTAATACCCCAAATTTTGACCACTTAGATTTTCCATCATTGTGAAAATCATCATCACAATATGGATGAACCATCATGCTTCATTAGTCTCCCCAAAGATGGGTGAGCATCCAATACAATCAAAATTAGGGTTTCAAGCCCTCTCTGAGCTTTAGACAAAGGATCAATCAAGAAATGACATGATCTTCAACTTGTCTAATCTCTCAAACATCCACAATGGATCAAAAAGGACTCCCACTTCAAGGATTAAGCACAAGGCTGCTCCCTTCTAAGTGGATCAAGTCTCAAGATCGACAGTGTCACCAAATTAGGGTTTTGATCAACCAGGGCCTCCAGATGGAAATTTTCATCTGGGCATAAGGCAATGATCCAAAACATGACCTAATATACTCCATGGAACCTCATGGACCCATGCATCAAGTCAATTTTGCCTCAGGGGATGCATTCATCAAAAATCAGGAATTAGGGTTTCTTGACCTAATTCACCCCTAAGTTGACTTTTGGGACAAACCATGAGCCAAGACCTCAAGACATGATTTGAGGGTCTCTAATACACCATATTGATCCATTTGGAACAATGGATTGATCCAAGAAGCTTGAGCAACAAGTTTCATTTTCATCTGCACCACAATTAGGGTTTTAAGGGAAAAGTCAACTGTAACTTTGACTTTTGACCAAGACATGCTCCCAAACCCTAATACATGATTGAATATACCCTATGACACCCATGGAACATGTCCATCAAGTTTGATTTAGGTCAAGGACATGATTTCCTGAAGAATTGCACAGTTTGGAATTCATCTGATAAAAAGTCAACTGTGCACAAAAGTCAACTTTGACATTTTGAGATTTTTCACCAAAATGGATTTTTAACCCTAAAATGATGTTAATGTATGATTTGAATCATCATTCATCAATAAAAATCAAGAAAAGTGAGATAACTTGTAAAAGGGGTAACCATAAAACTTAGAAATTTTTCTAAGTTAAAAATAAAGTGGCAAAGGTACCAACTTTGGAGGACCATAACTCCTAAACCACAAGGCCATTTTTTCTCATCCAAAGATGAATTTGTAGCCCTCATTATCACCTACAAAAACTTCAACTACAATTCATTCCAATTCATTAAGTATTTTGAGTTATGGAATGATCAAAGTGGCTGAAAAGTGAAAAAGTCACTTTTTCCAACACTTAGTGAAATTTTCACTAAGTCAGATTTTGCCTCACTTTTTGCCAAATGTAGGGGGATTTTTCACTTGGAATCAAAAGAGATCAAAACCAAACTTGTTCAAACAGTTGTTGTATCATGTAAGAGCTTTCCAAAATGGCCAAGAACATTGCCAAATTCAACCTACATCATGAGATACAACATTGGCAAGTTGCCTTGCTGAAATCTGTCGAAGCAAGGCAGAATTTGCATTTTGGCTCGATTTGCCAAAATCAGCCAATTTCAATTGTTCCAATCCACTTGGACACCTCAGAGGATTGAATCCAAAGGGGACAATCACTGAGCCAAGCCTCCAAGGTCCAAGGAACAAAGAATAGCATGTTGTACCTAGAGTTGCCAAAGTAGGGACAAGACTTCAAATTTGGAATGAGGCATTCAATGGAACCATCAAGGTGGCATGGACTGAGTCATTCTCATCAGAAATCAGTCAAGACTTATCCAAGACCAAGGGGACCAAAGCTCTGTGCCCTAACCTCTAGTCAATGGCTAGAGGAGACTTTCATTTCCATTGGCCAACATTGAGGAAACCTACTTACCAGCTGCCATGCACTATTCCTTGCAAAACAAACTTGCTCTACTATAAATAGAGCTCAATTGTGGTCAGTTTAAGTACACCAAAGCCATCTAACATATGCTTTCCTCAAAATCTCTTTCTCTTGGCAAAAATGCCTTTCTTAGCAAGGTAGCTATCGAGTTTTGAGTTTGAGAGCAATTCTGCACAAACTAATCACTCACACACCTCACATACATCACATATGAGCTGATCAAACACTCACATAACATCTGAAACATCAATTTCACAAAATCACTTGCCATCCACACAAGATTGAAGTGAAGTTGCAGCTGAGATGCCATAAACTGATCCAGTCCATTTCAATTCAATCCAAGTGTTCAAACACACTCCATATGGTGTAGGGAAGCTGTCCAGATCATCACAACTTGTCTGTAACACCTCCAACTCAAAATCACATCTGCTCTTGCTGTCACGACTTGGAGGTAAGCACATGCTCGGTCATCTCTCAATCTATGCATATTTCCTCGCACAATAATTTGGCCATATGTTCATAATCATGCATGGAATGTTTTCCCTCAATTAATTGCATTGTTTGAATCGTGTATCAAAAATCCTAGCCTTCATGCAGAAATTAGGGTTCTTGAGGTCTCTTCGTGATTTCTTGTTGTATGTTTAATTTAAATGAAATTAAAGTACATAGACATGATCGTGAGGTTGAGGCGAGCATAATGATATGTGGATTGCATGTTATAATTACGTATTCAGTGAGATTGGATGGAAAATGCAAATCTAGGCAAACTGAAAAACGCGCGTGTTCTTGGTGTTGTTCTTGGCGCCGTTTTCATATATTTGAATATTTGAATTTTGTGATTTTGTTTAATTGATTCAAAAATTAATTTCTCTCTGAGTTTTAATGATTTTGAGTTTATTCTTTTTTTAATAATTCACAAAAATGTTAAAATATTTTATTTTATCAAAAAATCCCAAAAAATATTATTTATTTCATATAATTGATATTTTTGTAAAGAATTAATATTTTGATTGTTTTTGGCATTTTAAATATTTTTTCTACATTGATTTTGCAACTTTTAATGCTTTCTAATTATTTTGTAGGTCAATACTTAATTTTTGAAGCATTAATCCAAGATCGCAATTTGTTTTCCATGTCTTAAACAATTTTTGATCATTTTAATTGAATTTTTATTCAATTAAATACATTTTGAAAACAAATTAGGGTTTTGGATTAATTCAACCCTCATAAATCATTTTCAAAACACTTTGGTCCTCTATTAGAGTGTAAGACCCAATCCTTTTTTTGACCAAATCATCTTTGGGCCTCACTTATTGTATAAGTCCCGATACCGTCAAAAAACAAACGGCGCGATCGTCGCCTTTTAAAAAATCATCTGGGCCTACCCTCGAGTAGTAAGACCCATTTATTTTTCTTCAAAACTTTTTGGGCCTCTTGAGAGAGTGTAAGACCCATCCCCCCTTGTACAAAAACTTTTTGGGCCTCATTCATTGTATAAGTCCCTCTGTACAAGTAAACGGCACGATCGTCGCCAATTTAAAAATAAAAATCATCTGGGCCTCTCCTTGAGCTATAAGACCCATTCAAAACACTTTGGGCCTCTATTAGAGTGTAAGACCCAATCTCCCTTTTAACCAAAACATTTTGGGACTCACTTATTGTATAAGTCCCTCTGCGTTAAAAGAAAACCTCGGCACGATCGCCATTTTTAAACGAAAAATCATTTGGGCCTACCCTCGTGTTATAAGCCCCACTCTTTTTCTTTAAACCTTTTTGGGCCTCTTGAGAGAGTGTAAGACCCATCCCTTTGTACAGAAAACCTTTTTGGGCCCCAGTCACTTGTATAAGTCCCTCTGTACAAATTCAAACAGTGCGCTCACTGATAAAACCCTGGGCCTCTCCTTGAGCTGTAAGCCCCAAATCTTTCTTTTTCAAAGCACTTTCTCCTTTGATTTTGAATATACTATTGTTTTTAATCTTTCTTTGTTGAACAACTAACCAAACAGCATGGAAGCACTACAACCGAGTAAGTGGTTATCGCTTTCATTTACTGCTTTCATATTATAAACTGTATTGTGGGGCTGTTCACTGTAAGTCTCCTTTCATAAACTCATATCTACTGTGTAATAATAGTATAGATATTTCGAGTTTCCCCGGAAACTACGTCTAGAACTAAGTGACACCGTTTCATTTATTCATAGAAATAGACGCCTAGATCCCCAATAGGAGCACCAGATACAGTCTTCTCTTCGGCTGTCCTCCTTAGGAACCGTCAAGAAGCTCTACTCCCCAAGATGAATGTATTCTCCGTGAATGGCATCTTTGAGTTTCTTCCCAATTCTCGAACTTTCCTGACTTGATCTATTCCTTGTGGATAGCTTGCCTTGAATGTCTCGGGGTTTGGGTACCCACTACGGTCATAATCTTGGACCTTAACTAAGGAACCCTCTTTAAAAGCTAAAAGTCGCTGGATAGTAAACCTCGCACGTTTACCAGTGGTTTTCATCTTTAAAAGAGTTATCTCTCCTAATGGAAAGGAGATTATAGACCCACGGGCTTCTTAAAAGCATCGGCCTCCTCTTGGGCATTATTCAAGGACCCTACGGCTTCTTAGAAGTATTCACAGCCTCCTCTTAGGCTTCATATAATGATCTCTTCCTCCGAGAATGATAGCCTCCTCTTGGGCTTCGTACAAGGACCCGTAGGCTTCTTAAAAGATTCCAGCCTCCTCTTGGGCTTCGTACAAATTGTCCCGACGACCTCCTAGAGGTATAGGAACAGAACCTAGTCATCCTCATAGAACAGTCCTTTCATAGAGTCTACTACTGTTTCTCGAAGCATAGTACAAAAGATAAAACTCTAGACTTGGACAGTCTAACTTCCTTGAGTCTCAAAGACATTCTCAAGCACCCTTCGTTAAATAGGAAGGAAACCCGCAGACTCGGATAGTCTCAATACCCTTTGGATTTCCCGTTTCCTCAAAGAAAAGGAAATATACCTGATCCTCAAATTAAATCCCTGTGTACAGTGTTACTCATATAAGAACTGATTTTCTCTTTTAAATCAGTATATTGGATCTGTCACTCAACTGAAACAGTTACAATAGCCTCCATCTCGGGCTTCGTACGAGATACCAAAATTCTCCCCAGTGGAGTCAAAACAACCTTTTAGCCTCTCTCTCAGGCTTTGTATGAGACACAAAAGATTCCCTCGTTGAGTCAATCACCCCCTTTTTTGCCTCCATCTCGGGCCTCGTACGAGATATAAATCCCTTAAGCAAGAGTCGAACTCTTTGTTAGCCTCCTCTTAGGCTTTGCATAACGATATGCCCCACTGGGTCAAAAACCTTTAGCCTCTCTCTCGGGCTTTGTACGAGATACAAAATAGCCTCCTCTTCGGCTTTGTATAATGATTTTCCTAGCGGAAATTAGCCTCCTCTTAGGCTTTGTATAAGAAAACCACTGGTTGATCTAATCAACCTTTTAGCATCAAAGCTGTGCCTCGTTCACAGTACACAAACATCAACAACTCCTTTCCCTTCATCTAATCGCTGTAAGCGGCAAGCCTCTGGATTATCTATATCCATGCCACTGTCCCTCTTTTAGCATGAGAAATTCCTAAGGAAAGATGGCATTGCTCTACACTGAGTTAAAGTCTTCTCCTTCAGGTTAAAACCCTTTCTTCGAAAATTATGGCATTGCTCGGATCCGTGTATCCCAGTTAAAGTAATTCTCCTTCTCCCCTCTTTAGAGATGACAAATTCTCTCTAAAGTCGAGGTCTTTTAGCTTCACATCTTGGGCTTTGAACAAGATACAAATCACCTTTCGCTTCACGTCTTGGGCTTTGAACAAGACACAAAAACGCCCATTTCCTCCCATAGAATAGGAGGAACTACGAACGCTCTGATTTCCCTGTTTCGGTAAACGAGAATACGTAGGCATAAGATCGAAAGAAAAGATCTTAGCGAGCGCAATCAACAAAAAAATGAAATCCCATATCTCCATCAATTAAAAGCATTAATTCAAAAGCATCAGTCCTAACATCCTAATCCTTATTCCCCGCCAGAAACCCTTTGCCTAGAAAAAAGAAAGAAAGAACCGTATTAGCGAAATACGAATAACCAGTACAAAGGCCCCCCACATTGATAGCATCCGTAACCTAACAGACCGCTGTTTAAACTCAGTATGCAAGCAAGGTTAATTGGAGACATCTATTTCCCTTCCTTATTCAGCTCACAATAGGATAAAAAATGAATCGACCTGTAGTTTTAAGCTCAACCGCAGAGAGCGACCAGCGCTTAAGAACCGCGTCCAAAATCACTCACTACACTTGGGATATGGTCTTGTGAATTATGCGACGACTAATTCTGAGCAGCCGCCAGTGCTTCCATCATTCCTTTAAGCCTTTCCAAACTATCTTTCAAGGTTGTAACTTCTTCGCGGAGCGCTCTATTTTCCTGTTCGAGTTTATCCATCCTCTTCTAGTGACCAGCTCGGGTGTTATATCTGTGATTCAGCTTGTCTCTGAAGAAGAAGTAAGGGTGAGAAACTGAAATGCAAAGATGCAATGCAAATGATGTATGCAAATGCGATGCAAAGATGAATCAAGGAACTCAAAAGTGTATTTGCAAACATTGTAGACATTGAGGATACATCTTAAAATAACTCATTTCATTAATCAACTTGCAAATTTTATAAAATAAGCGGTACACCTCCAAGGTCCATTACATAAGCAAACGAATACAAAGAAACAACATAAAAGGAACTAAGAGTCTAATCCATCTGATAACGGTCCTTCTCCACGGAGCTCTTTCATGAGCTTGTCAATCAGTTCCTGCATCCTTGCTTTGTCGAGGGTCAGCTCCTCCAGTACCTTCTTCATCTTTAGCTCTTCACTTGTGTGGACTACAGGAGGCTTATGATGTGGATAGGGCATCCTCAAAGTGAGAGATTTTTCACGGGCCCATTCCAAGCAAGCTTCTGTGACAGTACAATCAGGGTGTCCTAGTGCAGTCCTTCCTTGTTTATTTATGCGGCGCCAAGCGCGTGTGATTTTGCCTTTAAGCTCAGGGTTTTCCCCTTCTTCAAGGAAGAGTCTCGTCAAGTTGCTAGGATCAGGTTCTTCATCCATTGGGTGACCAAGTTGCCGACGGGCGAGAACGGGGTTATAACTGATGCATCCCTTTGTGCTAAGAAGAGGCACATTGGGGAAGTCCCCACAGTTGTGAATCATAATGATCCCCTCATATATCGGATTGTACCACTCGATATCTGAATGGGTAAGCTCCATGAGTCTCTTGGACCATATTGAACTATCCTTCACATCCCAAAAGGTTGCAGACCTCGGTAGGTGCAAAATAAACCACCTATAGAGGATAGCAACGCAACAAGTGATATGTTATTCTTCTCGCAGAATCTTCGAGTGAATGGCATGATAAGCATCGGCCAACAGGGTAGGAATCGAATTCTTGAGCATAAAAATTTGGATGGTGTTGATGTCGACAAAGTCTTCGATGTTGGGAAACAGGAATAATCCATAAGCCAACAATGAAAAAGTTGACTCAAAAACCTCAGTGCTCTTCGTATCGGCGAAATATTGAGCCTTCTCAAACAAGAACTGAGCAGGCAAACCAGAGAGTTCCCCTTTGATAGTCAAGTGGGTTCGAACATCAGACAACCTTAGGCGCGTTGCTCTTGCAATATCTTTCTCATTGTGTTCATCCTCTAGCCCGGAGAATGGAGGTAGGTCGTTGACATGAAGGCCCATTAAAGTAGAATATTCTTCCAAAGTCGGCATCAGCTGGTAATTGGGGAATATGAAGTAATGATAGATGGGACTGTAGATCTAAACCAGCATCTCTAACAGCCCATCAGCTCTTTGAAGCTTCAACAGCGGGAGAATCCTTCCATATTTCTCTGAGAAAGCCAAAGGATCTTCAATCAGTTCTCCTAGTTCCTTTAGTTACTCAACATTAGGAACCTTGAAGGTGTACGACAAAGTTTCTCTCTTTCCAAAATCCATCTTACAATGTCTTCAAAATAGGTTTTCAGTTCCTTGACAGGGTTAGCAAAAAATGCAAAATGCAATGCGAATGCAGTTGGTTTTAAGGAGCCCAAAAAGGTAAAATACATCAGGGTCATTTTCAAAAGAAACTTCAATTCATTAATAGTAGGAAAAGTTACAACTTCAAAGTACGATTCAAGAAGCTCAAACTACAAAGAGGGAAAAAACAGCTAGGCCTAAAGAGTCCCAAGTGGTCCTATCTAAAAAGGCTCCGCTCCACGGATCCTCTTCTGCCTCTTCAGCTTGGCGTTTTCCAAAACCAGCTTGTCAACAATTCCTTTTCAAGCACCAGATGTCGGAGGAACACTTGAATATTCGTGAGTACTGGAAGTTGGTTGTACGCTAGAGAAAAATAAATTCTCTTGCACCACGTGCCTCTCTACCACACGTCTCTCGAGCAACTCAATCAAATCATACTTCTCTTTCAACTGCTTCTTCATCTCCATCTGCTCAACATAGATGGCATGTATTTCCCCTCCTAAGTGTCTCATTCAAGCTTCATCTTTGCCAAAGTTTCCTGATATTCTTCCATGCGCTCAATAGGGATGGTAGAAGATGATGAAATGGCAGGCTGTGAAGGTTTTTCAGGGAGGTATGGCATCTTAAGATCACGAGCTCGGGATCGAACCCACTGAATGAATGGCTCCAAGGCTACACAATTTCTCTTTCCCAAGTCGTCCTTAGTCCTCTTATGGGTTTTTTCCCAAGCATGCAAAACTCTGTCCTTAGTTTCTGCACTGGCTTCCTCGTTAAGATAGAAGAAATCGGACAAAAGGATGTTCCTAGGCTTGTCTTCCATAGGATATCCAAACTGGCGCCTAGCGAGGATAGGGTTGTAACTAATCCCACCTCTGATACCAAGGAGTGTCACATTGGGGAATTGGCCATAACTATCAATGATGGCCCCTTTGTCATAGGCCGAGTCGTACCAAAACACATCGGTGTGAGTGAGAGATATGATTCTTTGAGACCGTCGAAGCTTGTCTGGGTTATCCTTAAAGCGTGTTGTCCGAGGCAAATGTGTAACAAACCACTTGTAAAGCAAAGGCGCGCAACACAAGATGGTACCGGATCCCTTGAGAGTTCTGTGATGAATGGAGTGGTAAGTATCACCAAGCAACGTGGGCACGGGGTTCCCACTTAGGAAGATCCGAATGGCATTGACATCAATAAACTCATCAACATTAGCGAACAAAACCAAACCATAGACAAGTAATGCGAAGATTGCTTCGAAGGCATCCATATTGTTCTCCCTAGCTAAGTAGAAAGCCTTATCTATCAAGAACTTAGAGGGTAGGCCCTTGATTCCACTCTTGGTGGTAAGGTTAGCCTTGACTTCGGATACTTCCAAGTGAATAGCATCAGCAATGTCTTTTGGTGAAGGTATCTTCTCTAAACCACTAAAAGGCTCTTGTTCCAATACAGGTAGACCAGCCCAATAAGAATACTCCTCCAAAGTTGGGACGAGTTGATAGTCGGGAAATGTGAAGCAATGGTAAAGAGGGTCATAAAACTGCACCAACGTGTCAAGAACTCCATCCTCCATTTTAGTCCTGAGGATACCAATCAACCTTCCATAGCGTTTTCTGAAGTCTTCAGGGCAAGACACCAAAGCTCCCATCTTTTTCAACTCTACCAAGTTGGGCTTCTTGAAATTGTACTTTTTGGTGTTCCTTTATACCTATGATTTGGAAAGGAAAAGAAGGCTGAGTTCCTTACGACCAACAATGGATCATGAATGCATGGATGAATGTATGCAACACACAGAACATAACATATACAGATAAACACTCATACACATATACATGCAACAAATATAAAGGGCCTAGGTTTAGAGGTCAAATGTATGGAGCCATGGTCTACCCATCCCAAGAGGTGTGTACTATGGATTTATGATCTGCGGAACAGGGTTCCAAAAAGTACCCAGAGTCATCGATAAATCTTTCAGATATTTTCGGCCTACACGACTACTCATGCAGGTTAATAATATTCTTAAAATAAACTCGTCTGAGTGTAGTATCGCATGACAACCATCACAGGTCTACACCTGGATAATCACTGCATTACGTCCTAAAAAGGCTAAGTGGGGTAAAGGGTAACTAAAGGTCCTCAGTATCACGGACTCCCAGGTCGGAAATAGTGATATCAATACGGATACTCGAATAAGACATCAATAATCCCAAAGGGGCCTCCACTGAGCATGGTCATCATATGCTAGACATGTTAGGACTACTCCCGCCAGCCAACTATTGATTACACCACAATCCTATCATATGTGTGCTCTCAAGTCCGGGTTAGGACTTATCTCACCACTCAAATGTAACAACCCTGCCAAACAGAAAAACCCAAACAGACAGATATATACAAATATACAAATATACAACAAATACAAGTATACAAACAAATAACACATAAAACAAGATAGGTGTAACCCTCTTAGGGAGAGCTCCCCAGTGGAGTCGCCATTTCTGTCGTGGTGAGAATCGGATATCTAGCTATTAATTAACTTGAATCGCAAATCTTAATTCACCACCGAACTTTGATTTATCCAAAGGAAAGGGTACAGATCGAAAGCCCTAATTGCAATGTAAAGCAATGCAAGAGATCGAAGGTTCAGGGGTTGGTAATACCAAGGGAAGGTGTTAGCATCCTAGATATCTGTAGTACTCTACAGGAACCTCTTATTTTACTATGTTATTTGTTATTGTTTTCTAGCTAAAGGAGATAAAATAAAATAAAGACCTAGGGGTATATACACTAAGTATGCTCGCCAAGACATCGCATCTCGTGCCTACGTATCCTGACGGGAATGGAATCAGAGCATTCGTAGTTCCCCTCACTATGGGGTAAAAAGGGTGTAAAGAGAAAAGGTTGAAAAAGAAGAAAAGGTGGAAAAAGAAGAAAAGGTGGAAAAAGAAAAAGGTAGCTCGCTAGGATCTCGGAATCCTATGCCTACGTATTCTCAAGGTGAACTTGAGAAATTAGAGCGTCCGTAGTTCCCCTCAATAAGGGTGAAAAAGGTTTGTTAATTGGTTTAGGAGAAGAGACAAGTCGTCATCTTAAGGGAAAGCTCAACTTAAACCACCACAGACACGTGGAAGATGGATCTTGCTTCACATTAAGAGAAGGGCTCTGACTCGGATATCGGATCGACGAGTATGCCACATACCTCTCTCAAGTGGAAAGAATCTACAACTTTCTTAGCTATGTCATGGGGTAGGAGATTTACATCTCAACTAGGGATGACTCATGTCCAATTTTGTCATGGGAGAAGAACGGGAGACTAACAGTAAGTTGTCTAAGTTAAACATCCTAAGGGAAAAAAACATTTCCTAAGGGAAACTATCCTAAAAGAAACTATCTTAAAAGAAATGTCTTAAAAGGATCAAGCTAAGAAATGAGGTCTAAACTATCCTAGAAAATGAATTAAGAGTCAACAAGGTAACTTTCTTTTGGAAGAAGGAACAACTACTTGTAAAACAAGTGTTGGAAAAGGGAAGTCTCAAAGTGAAGATGATAAAAACCAATGAATCAAAGCCAAAGATCAAGTGATCAGACAATCCACAATGGGTAGCAACACATCAACCATAAATCAAGGGTATAGACATAGCATCAAAAGTCAAGGACAAAACTCATACCAAGACAAAGTCTCAAACACACATATAGTGACATCTGAAAATAAAGGTCATGAACCAAATGTGCAACATGTACCTTTTCATGAGGGCACATAACAAACAATCATGAGAGATAGGTCTAAGAACCATGTAAAATATCACTCAACAAGTCAAAGATACAAGTGAAGTCTCAAGTGCACCACATGTAGTCATACATGCAAAACATACCTCAAAACAAAGCATAAATGGAAAGGATTAAGTTCCAACTATCAAACATGTTTCCCATAAGGTAAAGGCAGTCCATACATCACATATTGGTAAGTGAAAACCAAAGGATACATCAAAAAGGGTGAAAGAAATCAACTTAAAATCCTAAAAGAAAAAACCAACTTTTAACACATGAAAAGGCCATTAAAAATTAGTATTTTGAAACTTTCTTTTTAAAAATGAAAAAATAGATGCAAAAATGAGATTGTGGCAAAAAGAATGGGCTAAAACCCTTAGGATCAAAGAGATATCATGTTTCAAAGTTGGAAAGAAAACCATAAAAATAATTGCTAAAAAAGATGAGGAAATGCACATCTAAGGTTTGAACCCACGTTGCTTTACTCATAGCTCAAAACTATGTCCACCAAACCACTGCACGCCTCAGGTATTAACATGGTTAACATGAAATAAATATTAAAAAAACACGCTATAAACAGAATGAAAAAAATAAAAAGCCAAAAGGGTGATCACACAGGATCGAACCCTAGACACGGGGTACAAGGCAAAGGAAAAGCAAGGCTAGCGCCACTGGGGTGGCCATCACATCCAATATTAATACTAACGGGGTTTGTAAATAAACCAACATAAGCATCAAATAGCCAGGTCAGCAAATGAACCTTCCACCTCAACTCATCTTCTTCGCTCGTTCATTCCTTCTGAACTTCTTCTTCTTTCTCACACATAGCAACCACCAACACTCAAAGACGACACTATAGCTCAACCATTCTGGCATGAAATTAAAACATGTAAAAAGCAAACATGCTCTACTTTCCACCAAGATTAAAGTCAAGACAACATAATGCTTTAAAAATGAACACATGATCCACAAAAATCAGTCAAACCCATGGGTACCACATAGATAACATTTTTGAAAACTAAGCATCCTCAGAGTATATAAAGCATGTAATAGTTCAGAAATAAAGTGAGACCAAAAACAAACATTTCTACATCACAAACAAAGCATCATGACGTATGAATAAAGAGTTTTGAAGGTGAAGATGTTACCTCTTGAAGCACGAAACAGAAACTCCTTCAAATGATGTTGTAAAAGTGAGATGTGATGCTGCTCAGCCTCATTAGCTTCCAAAGAATGGAGATGATTGAGTTGATGACTTGGAAAACTCCTCCTACTTCAAACCCGATAGTTTGTGCGGGTTGAGGTTTGGAAATGGTGGATGGTGAATAGGATGTTACAGTTTGTGTTTAAGATTATGGATGAGCTATATGGGATATATGGAGAAAGTTTGTGGAGTTTGTTTTGGGTTTTCTCGATAGGAAATGAAGTTCTTGAGAGTTCTTTCAAAACTAAGGTTTTTTCCTTTTTGCTCAAGTATGCTCTCTTTTTCCCTCCTCTTAATCCTCTTCATTCTCTCCTTCTTATCCTTATTCTCTTCTCTCATTCTTATCCTTATTCTCTTCTCTCCAAAGGTATGATGCTGAGTTTGAAAATCCTTTGGAGCCAAAACCAAAGTTTGACCATGATAGTGATGGATTACTTGGATTCTTTGAAGCAAGTCGTTGGGCAATGATATCCTTGTTGTGTTGTGGTTAGAATGGCAGTCTAAAAAGGGTTTAGGAATCAGCTGGTCTGCTCACCATGTTTTCTTATCAGTTTCTCATGTTCATGTCAAAATGCACTTTTGGTAGGTTGGATAAAAGTTAGCCAAAAGAGGTCATGTTTGGGGCTTGTGTTGGCAGTGGTTGGTACATACGCAAACATGGCCATGGATGCTGAAAAATGCTTGGCCTTTGGTGGGAAAATGAGAAATCATACTTGTTTCATGGGAAAAAAGCTTGTTTCATGGGAATATGACACAAAAAATGTGCTTTGACACCATCCCACGAAGCTCACTTTGCATGGCAATAACTCATTCAATTTGGCATCAAATCAAGAGATTTTTAGTTCATATTAAAGTTAATGGATCATAGAGCAATTATTGGTTGAAAATCAAGTTGAAATGAACCTTAGAAAGTGGTGAAAAAGGTCCTTGAAAACTTGTCCAACAAGGCCACTAAGAAAAGAACTTAGAAAAATTCTAAGTCATGGGAATTAACATGTTTGTGGCAGTAACTTTGGAGCATCGTAACTTGGTGAATATTTGTCCAAATGAGAAGTTCTAGTAATGGATGGAAAGCTTGGAAAGAGCTCTACAACTTTCATGTCCAAGGAAAATTGAAATAAGGCTCGTATCATAATGAAAAATGCATTGGAAGATTGGTCCATGAAGTTGTCAAAACTTGTCAAGTGAAAAACCCTATCTTAGTGACTTCATAACTTGAGTTGTATACCTCTAATGGAAGAGTTATAGTACCCAAAATAAAGCTAGAAGAACACTCTACAACTTTCATGACCAGAGAAAAATGAAATAAAGCTTGGATCATGGTGAAAAATGTCTTAGAAGATTAGTCCATGAAGTTGAGATTCCATACTTAGAAAAATTTCTAAGTACAAAATTTCACATCCTTGATTTTTATCAACTTAAAGCATCCATATCTTGAAATCCATGAATCTCTTGAACATTTTTCTTTCTTCAAACTTGAAGTACATTGTGTCCTCTTCAATTTGACAGTTAATTTGCTCCATTTGGATTAAGGATGAAGAAGTAATGGATGTTACAAAATGGATACAAATTGATATTCTTACCCTTAGAAACTTCTTTTCCAAAACCCTAATCCTTCAAACTTCTTGATTTTCATGCTTCCCCTTGATTTCCTTTGATTCAAAAATCATAAACACACTCAAGATGATGTGTCATGATCATAGTTGACCTTAATCTTTGAGTTTGACTTTTCAGAGACACAACTGACTTCCTTGAATAGATGCAACTCTAACTTGATCTTTAACCAACCAATACATCTTCTGGGCTACTTGGAATCTCACATGGATTTCATGGGTGTCTTGATGAGTCTTAGATCATGTCTTAGGGCTTGTGGCCAATTCTTGACTAAGATCCATGGGTGCAGTTGACTTGGTCTTGAAGAAACCCTAATCCTTGGTTAGGTACCAATGAAACCCTTAGGAGCTCAATGTGAGACTAACTTATATTTGTTCATGATGGGAATGAGCCTCCTATGTGTGTGAGGACTTGCTTGACTGATGATGTTCTCAAGACTTGACAGGCTAAACCCTTGAGGCCCATTGAGGTAAACCCTAATTCAAAAGTAAACAAAAAACAAATAAAACAAAGAAACAAAAAGGGTTAGCTATGTGTAATACCCCAAATTTTGACCACTTAGATTTCCCATCATTGTGAAAATCATCATCACAATATGGATGTACCTTTATGCTTCATTAGTCTCCCCAAAGATGGGTGAGCATCCACTATAATCAAAATTAGGGTTTCAAGCCCTCTCTGAGTGCTTAGACAAAGGATCAATCAAGAAATGACATGATCGTCAACTTGTATAATCTCTAAATATCCACAATGGATCAAAAAGGACTCCCACTTCAAGGATTAAGCACAAGGCTGCTCCCTTCTAGGTGGATCAAGTCTCAAGATCGACAGTGTCACCAAATTAGGGTTTTGGTCGACCAGGGCCTCCAGATGGAAATTTTCATCTGGGCACAAGGCAATAATCCAAAACATAACCTAATATACTTCATGGAACCTCATGAACCCATGCATCAAGTCAATTTTGCCTCAGGGGATGCATTCATCAAAAATCAGGAATTAGGGTTTCTTGACCTAATTCACCCCTAAGTTAACTTTTGGGACAAACCATGAGCCAAGACCTCAAGACATGATTTAAGGGTCTCTAACACACCATATTGATCCATTTGGGACAATGGATTAATCCAAGAAGTTTGAGCAACAAGTCTCAATTTCATCTGCACCACAATTAGGGTTTTAAGGGAAAAGTCAACTGTAACTTTGACTTTTGACCTGGACATGCTCCCAAACCCTAATACATGATTGAATATACCCTATGACACTTATGGAACATGTCCATCAAGTTTGATTTAGGTCAAGGACATGATTTCCTGAAAAATTGCACAGTTTGGAATTCATCTGATAAAAAGTCAACTGTGCACAAAAGTCAACTTTGACTTTTTGAGATTTTTCACCAAAATGGATTTTTAACCCTAAAATGATGTTAATGTATGATTTGGATCATCATTCATCAAGAAAAATCAAGAAAAGTGAGATAACTTGTAAAAGGGGGTAACCATAAAACTTAGAAATTTTTCTAAGTTAAAAATAAAGTGGCAAAGGTACCAACTTTGGAGGACCATAACTCCTAAACCACAAGGCCATTTTTTCTCATCCAAAGATGGATTTGTAGCCCTCATTATCACCTACAAAAACTTCAACTACAAGTCATTCTAATTCATTAAGGATTTTGAGTTATGGAGTGATCAAAGTGGCTGAAAAATGAAAATGTCACTTTTTCCAACACTTAGTGAAATTTTCACTAAGTCAGATTCTGCCTCACTTTTTGCCAAATGTAGGGGGATTTTTCACTTGGAATCAAAAGAGATCAAAACCAAACTTGTTCAAACAGTTGTTGTATCATGTAAGAGCTTTCCAAAATGGCCAAGAACATTGCCAAATTCAACCTACACCATGAGATACAACATTGCCAAGTTGCCTTGCTGAAATCTGTCAAGGCAAGGCAGAATTTGCAACTTTGGTCGATTTTCCAAAATCAGACAAATTCAATTTCTCCTATCCACTTGGACACCTCAGAGGATTGAATCTAAAGGGGACAATCACTGAGCCAAGCCTCCAAAGTCCATGGAACAAGAAATAGCATGTCGAACCAAGAATGGCCAAAATAGGGACAAGACTTCAAATTTGGAATGAGGCATTCAATGGAACCATCAAGGTGGCATGGACTGAGCCATTCTCATCTGAAATCAGTCAAGACTTATCCAAGACCAAGGGAACCAAAGCTCTGTGCCCTAACCTCTAGTCAATGGCTAGAGGAGACTTGGATTTTCATTTGCCAACATTGGCCAAACCTACTTACCAGCTGCCATGCACTATTCCTTGCAAAACAAACTTGCTCTACTATAAATAGAGCTCAATTATGGTCAGTTTGAGTACACCAAAGCCATATAACAGATGCTTTCCTCAAAATCTCTTCTTTCACTCCAATTTTGCCTTCTAAGGCAAGTCACTATCGGGTTTTGAGTTTGAGAGCAATTCCAATCAAACCAATCACTCACACACCTCACATACATCACATATGAGCTGATCAAACACTTAGATTACTTCTGAAACATCAATTTCACAAAATCACCAGCTGGTTGCTCAAACTTTTAACCAAAGTGCAGCTGAGGTACCACAAAATGATCCAGCCAATTTCAATCAAGTCCAACCATCCAAACACAATCCATAGGGTGTAGGGAAGCTGTTCAGATCATCACAACTCATCTGTAACTCCTCCAAATCAAAAATCACTTTGAACTTGCTGTCACGGCCTAGAGGTAAGCACATACTTGGTCATCTCTCAATCTATGCATATTTCCTCGCACAATAATTTGGCCATATGTTCATAATCATGCATGGAATGTTTTCCCTCAATTAACTGCATTGTTTGAATCGTGTATCAAAAATCCTAGCCTTCATGCAGAAATTAGGGTTCTTGAGGTTTCTTCGTGATTTCTTGTTGTATGTTTAATTTAAATGAAATTAAAGTACATAGACATGATCGTGAGGTTGAGACGAGCATAATGATATGTGGATTACATGATATGATTACGTATTCATGGAGATTGGATAGAAAATGCAAATCTGAGAAACCAAGAACACGCGCGTGTTCTTAAGCTGTTCTTGGCGCCATTTTTCATATATTCAAATATTTGAATTTTGTGATTTTGTTTAATTGATTCAAAAATTAATTTCTCTCTGAGTTTTAATGATTTTGAGTTGATTCTTTTTTTAATAATTCACAAAAATGTTAAAATATTTTATTTTCACAAAAAATCTCAAAAATATTATTTATTTCATATAATTGATATTTTTGTAGAGAATTAATATTTTGATTGTTTTTGACATTTTAAATATTTTTTCTACATTGATTTTGCAATTTTTAATACTTTCTAATTATTTTGTAGGTCAATACTTAATTTTTGAAGCATTAATCCAAGATCACAATTTGTTTTCCATGTGTTAAACAATTTTTGATCATTTGGAAAACAAATTAGGGTTTTGGATTAATTCAACCCTCATAAATTATTTTCAAACCTTTTTGGGCCTCTTGAGAGAGTGTAAGACCCATCCCCCCTTGTACAAAAACTTTTTGGGCCTCACTCATTGTATAAGTCCCTCTGTACAAGTAAACGGCACGATCGTCGCCCGTTTAAAAATAAAAACCATCTGGGCCTCTCCTTGAGCTATAAGACCCATTCAAAACACTTTGGGCCTCTATTAGAGTGTAAGACCCAACCCCCTTTTAACCAAAACATTTTGGGCCTCACTTATTGTATAAGTCCCTCTGCGTTAAAAGAAAACCTCGGCGCGATCGCCATTTTTAAACGAAAAATCATTTGGGCCTACCCTCATGTTATAAGCCCCACTCTTTTTTCTTCAAACCTTTTTGGGCCTCTTGAGAGAGTGTAAGACTCATCCCTTTGTACAGAAAACCTTTTTGGGCCCCAGTCACTTGTATAAGTCCCGCTGTACAAAGTCACACAGTGCGCTCACTGATAAATCCCTGGGCCTCTCCTTGAGCTGTAAGCCCCAAATCTTTCTTTTTCAAAGCACTTTCTCCTTTGATTTTGAATATACTGTTGTTTTTAATCTTTCTTTGTTGAACAACTAACCAAACAGCATGGAAGCACTCCAACCGAGTAAGTGGTTATCGCTTTCGTTTACTGCTTTCATATTATAAACTGTTTTGTGGGGCTGCTCACTGTAAGTCTCATTTCATAAACTCATATCTACTGTGTAATAATAGTACAGATATTTCGAGTTTCCCCGGCTACTACGTCTAGAACTAGGTGACGCCGTTTCATTTATTCGTAGAAATAAACGCCTAGATCCCCAATAGGAGCACCAGATACAGTCTTCTCTTCGGCTGTCCTCCTTAGGAACCGTCAAGAAGCTCTACTCCCCAAGATGAATGTATTCTCCGTGAATGGCATCTTTGAGTTTCTTCCAAATTCTCAAACTTTCCTGACTTGATCTATTCCTTGTGGATAGCTTGCCTTGAATGTATCGGGGTTTGGGTACTCACTACGGTCATAATCTTGGACCTTAACTAAGGAACCCTCTTTAAAAGCTAAAAGTCGCTGGATAGTAAACCTCGCACGTTTACCAGTGGTTTTTATCTTTAAGAGAGTTATCTCTCCTAATGGAAAGGAGGTGATAGACCCACAGGCTTCTTAAAAGCATCGGCCTCCTCTTGGGCATTATTCAAGGACACTACGGCTTCTTAGAAGTATTCACAGCCTCCTCTTAGGCTTCGTATAATGATCTCTTCCTCCGGGAATGATAGCCTCCTCTTGGGCTTCGTACAAGGACCCGTCGGCTTCTTAAAAGTTTCCAGCCTCCTCTTAGGCTTCGTACAAATTGTCCCGACGACCTCCTAGAGGTATAGGAACAGAACCTAGTCATCCTCATAGAACAGTCCTTTCATAGAGTCTACTACTATTTCTCGAAGCATAGTACGAAAGATAAAACTCTAGACATGGACAGTCTAATCTTCCTTGAGTCTCAAAGACATTCTCAAGTGACCCCTTCGTTAAATAGGAAAGAAACCCGCAGACTCGGACAGTCTCAATACCCTTTGGACTTCCAGTTTCCCCAAAGAAAAGGAAACAACCCCGATCCTCAGATCTAACCCATGAGTACAGTGATGCTCATATAAGAACTGATTTTCTCTTTCAAAATCAGTATACTGGACCTGTCACTTAACTGACACAATAACCTTAGCCTTCTCTTGGGCTTTGTACAAATGATTCTCCCCAGCGGAGTCAAACAACGTTTAGCCTCTCTCTCGGGCTTTGTATGAGACACATAAGAGACTCCCTCGTTGAGTCAATCCCCCTTTCGCCTCCATCTCGGGCTTTGTACGAGATACAAAAAGGTTCTCATTGAGCCAAACAAGCAATCGCCTCCATCTCGGGCTTCATACGAGATACAAAAAAAAATTCCCTTGTTGAGTCAAATAGCCTCCATCTCGGGCTTTATACGAGATACCAAAAGACTCCATCGTCGGGTCAAAATCTTTTAGCCTCTCTCTCGGGCTTTGTACGGGACTCAAATTAGCCTCCTCTTAGGCTTTGTATAAGAAAACCACTGGTTAATCCAATTAACCTTTTAGCATCAAAGTTGTGCCTCGTTCACAGTATACAAACATCAACAACTCCTTCCCCTTCATCTAATCGCTGTAAGTGGCAAGCCTCTGGATCATCTATATCCACGCCACTGTCCCTCTTTTAGCATGAGAAATTCCTAAGGAAAGATGGCATTGCTCTACACTGAGTTAAAGTCTTCTCCTTCAGGTTAAAACCCTTTCTTCGGAAATTATGGCATTGCTCGGATCCACGTATCCCAGTTAAAGTAATTCTCCTTCTCCCCTCTTTAGAGATGACAAATTCTCTCTAAAGCCGAGGTCTTTCAGCTTCACGTCTTGGGCTTTGAACAAGACACAAATAGACCTTTCAGCTTCACATCTTGGGCTTTGAACAAGATACAAACCACCTTTCGCTTCACGTCTTGGGCTTTGAACAAGACACCAAAAACCAATTTCCTCCCATAGAATAGGAGGAACTACGAACGCTCTGATTTCCCTGTTTCGGTAAACGGGAATACGTAGGCATAAGATCGAAAGAAAAGATCTTAGCGAGCGCAATCAACAAAAAACCCAAATCCCATATCTCCATCAATCAAAAGCAGTATTTCAAAAGTATCAGTCCTAACATCCTAATCCTTGTTCCCCGCCAGAAACCTTCTGCCCAGGTAAAAAAGAAAGAAAACAGTATTGGCGAAAATACAAATAACCAGTACAAAGGCCCCCCACATTGATAGCATCCGTAACCTAACAGACCGCTGTTTAAACTCAGTATGCAAGCAGGGTTAATTAGAGACATCTATTTCCCTTCCTTATTCAGCTCACAATAGGATAAAAAATGAATCGACCTGTAGTCAAAGCTCAAACCGCAAAGAGCGACCAGCGCTTAAGAACCGCGTCCAAAATCGCTCGCTACAGAAAAGTGGCGCCCACCGTGGGGCCTTTCAAAGTTAGATCTAGGCACGGTCTTCCTTCTCTTCACTCATGTGAAAACCACAGATTGGGGCTTCTGCCGGGGAACCCATTTTCTGTCAGGAACTTAGGATTCATAACTTTATAAGTCTATGATGATTAGGACAAATATATATACTGCTTTTCCTAATTGCTATACGTGTTTATTTTTCTGCTATTGGGAATGCGTGTGATGCCGCATGTGGTGAGAATGAGTATACACTTAAGATAAGTGATGGCGACGGGGTCGACCATCAACCTCAGTGGAGGCTGACCAATGCAGCCCATTCACTCTTCTAGCCAATGGGCCGGTTGTTAAGTCTGAGAAGCTGAGGAGCCAAACCCTTTCGTAGTGCGGAAACTATCGGAAGTAGTTGTTACGCGATACTACCCTCATTTGAGGCTGGTGATCTATTCTCGGTGAATGGCACTTACTCTAAGATTGCTCTACAACTCGCTGGCGATCCGCTTGTTGTTTTGCTTTCCTGGGAGGAGCTGATGATAATGAGTACAGGTACAAAAATCACCCTAGTATAAACCTTTGGGGATGGGTAGAGCCTTGACTTCATGACAACGACCCTTTGACCCCATGTTTTTTCTATGTTTTTGTGTGCTGCATTCATGCATTCATTTAATAAAGCATTAAAACACTCAAAAAACTTTCTCTTCTAGTCTCTCTGTTTTTCAAATTAAACTAAGACTGTGATTGCAAATATCAGAGAAGAGGATTACGCTAATGGATTTCGGTAGAAGGAGAACTCACCAGTATACCTTCAAGGGTTCCAAAACTAGGGGATTTGAGAAGGTTAGCAAGGATAATCGTTAACCCAGAGGCTTTCAGAGCCAAGCACGGTGGTTTGCTACCACTGTTAAGAGTACATGTGATTAAGGGGATCATGGACGTGCTCAATCAATTCTACGATCCGGTTTATCACTGTTTCACATTCCCGGATTACCAGCTATCACCAACGCTGGAGAAGTATTCTCATCTGACTGATTTACATATCACTGATCGAGCTCCATTTTCTGGACTGGAAGAAATTCCAAAGAATCAGGACTATTGCAATAGCAATTCATTTGACGAGTCTGAGGTCAGGACTCACATGACCACTAAGGGTGGCATCCAAGGTTTGCCAGCCCAGTTCTTGACAAAAAAGGCTCTATACTTCGCTAGTATAGGGAACGGGACTAGCTTTTGGAAAGCATCTTTGTCTTGCTCACCTACGGGTTATTTTTGTTTCCCAACATTAATAACTTTGTCGATATCATAGCTATTAAGGTTTTTCTCATTGGAAACCCTGGTGGCCGACTTTGCTTGCAGATGCGTATCATTCTGTACACTTGGGAAATTTGTACAGCGGAGGAGAGATCACATGCTGTGTACCTTTGCTTCAAATGGTTTATCTCTCACTTGCCCAAGTCTGCTGCTTTTTGGGATTGCAAGAGTGTCTTATGTTGGTCGCAGAAGATCATGTCCCTTACCAACTCTGATATAGATTGTGTAATAGGATTTATGAGGGAATTAGAATCATTGACCATTGTGGAAACTTCCCCAGCGTACCCTCATAGGAACTAAAGGAGGAATCAACTATCATCCGATATTGGTTCTTCATCAATTTGGATACCCGATGAGACACATCCCCCGGGAGTTCATCTGGAAGGTCTTTTCTTCAAAGAAGGGAGAAAACGACAGAGCACTAAAGATGGAAATAGTGCAAGCTTAGAAACATGTTCATAAGAAAGGACGAGAGTCTCTGGGAAAATCGGATTGTGTCTCGGTGGAGCCTTATCTCCATTGGGTACAAACTAGAGCTCTCAAGCTAAAGATTGCTTATCCTCGTTACGGAATTCTTCCACCGAGGGAAACTGTCATGTACTTCATGACGGAAACTGAAAAGCTCAGGTTACTCTCAACAAAGTTCAAAAGGAAAGAAGATCTTGGAAGAACAAGTATCGCACCCATCGACGTAGAGTGTATCCAAATACAGCAACTACTAAAAGAGAAAGATGCTCTGATTGAAATTTTGGAGCAGCATGCTGTAGAGAATCAAGATGACCAAAGGAATTTGCTCGCTCCTTTCACCTGGCAAAGGAATGACAACCAATAACGGCCCAAGCGCCCCGGTCAAAGAAGAGGACTTGGGACCCATTAGTTTAGGTTTCTGTTTCTGCACTTTGTAATCTACTGTATTTCCATTTCTGTAATCCTTTGGAATTCAATAAAAAGGGGTTTCCCCAGTGTTTGATATTTGCAATCTAATTATCGAAGTTTATTTTGATTAAACCAAAAACAACAATTAATATAATCATTGCATTCATCATTCTCACATCGCGTATTCTCCTTACCTACGAATCTCACGTTTGTGTCTCGATTCTAGAGTCAAACTGTCTCATTCGTACAATACTCGGGCCAATCGTCAGAAAAAGATGGATGATCTTGAGGAAGAAAACAGAGAGTTGAAAGAAGAGATCGACGCTCTGAGAGAGGATATGAGAAAGCTTCGTAACGACATGCAAGCCATGGCAGAAGCTCAGCTACAAAGAACCGTGATCTCAGAGATCACCTCAACGCCCATCATAGTAAAGTATGATCCTAGGTATCAGATGCCGAAAGATCGTCCTTGGGGCATGCCTGTTAACTATATCCCGGAAGGATATGTTCCGCCGATCACTGAAGATCAGGGAATCGCAACAGAAGCCGCTGGGCCTGAAGGTTACAAACTTCGGGAAAGCGAAGATGCCAGGGGCATACTCAAGACTCCTGAAGGTTACAAACTTTGGGAGGCGCCAAGACTTACTGCCGTAGTCACGGTACCACCCCCTGTGGTGCACACTGTCCCGGAAGGACAGATTCCACCAACACCTTCTGGTAAGAAGGAAACTATGTTTGACAGAATGGATGAATTCCAGGAGCAGTTCTTGGAAATGCAGAAAGAGCTGCAAGCCATTCGCGGTCAGGATCTATTTGGGAAGGACGCCGCAGACCTCTGCTTAGTCCCAAATGTGAAAGTCCCGCACAAGTTCCAAGTGCCCGACTTTGAAAAATACAAGGGTAACTCTTGCCCTCAGAGCCATCTGGTGATGTACGCTCGGCGGATGTCAGCTCAGACAGAGAATCAGGACCTGCTGATTCACTACTTCCAGGATAGTTTAACCGGTGCCGCACTCAAATGGTACATGGGTTTAAACCGTACTATGATCAGCACTTTCATAGATCTTGGTACTGCCTTCGTTCAACATTACAAATACAATTTGGACATGGCACCCGACAGAGATCAACTCAGATCAATGTCACAAAAGGACAAGGAAACCTTTAAGGAGTATACTCAAAGGTGGCGTGAAATTGCCGCTCAAATTTTTCCACCTCTTGAGGAAAAAGAGATGATAAAGATCTTCTTAAAGACCTTGAGCTCATTTTACTACGGCCGAATGGTTGCCAGTGCGCCCAGTGATTTCACCGAAATGGTCGGCATGGGTGTACGTCTTGAGGAAGCCGTCCGAGAAGGACGTTTGGTAAAAGACACTGGATCGACGAGCGATACTAAAAAATACGGTAGTGCTCTCCCTAAGAAAAAAGAGCAAGATATTGGGAATATCTCTCTCGGAAAGCAAAGGCGACGTTATCAGCCAGTAGCAGCTGTTACTCCTGCTATCGGCCCCGCGCCTGTTCCTATGTATCAACCTCAAGTTGCGCAGAGCCAACCTGACCAACAAAGGACACAACAGCCTCTTCAGCAGGCTCGTCCTCCATATAACAACAACCGTACAACACGGCCACTGGGATTTAATCCTATACCCGTAACGTACGCAGAGCTGTTTCCGTTACTGCTGGCTAAGGGGCATATTCAGACTAAGTCTCCCCTTTCAATTCCGAAAAATCCACCTTTTTGGTTTAAAGCGGATCAAACATGCCCTTATCATCAAGGAGGTTCAGGGCATAACATAGAGACTTGCCTCAATTTCAAGTCCGACGTGCAAAAGCTTGTTAGGAGCAGGGTCTTATCTTTCAAAGATACGAATCCCAACGTTCTCACGAACTCGCTGCCTCAACATGAGAAAGCTGCAGTCAATCTGATTGAGAAAGAGACTAACAATGTTTATCAAATTCATGATGTACTCTTGTTGAAAACCAATCTGGTCAAGATGCATTGTAGACAGAGTGGATATGGCCATGTGCCACCTCATAATTATCACCAGTGTGATATCTGCTCTAAAGACAACCAGGGATGTTCTATGGTGCAAGCAGCTCTACAGGAGCAAATGGATCTTGGATGGATCCAAGAGCACCGAGTTCGTGGAGTTAACATGGTTTACACGAATTCCAACGTCATTCAAAACCACGACATCCGTGCGATGAATGTCAACTTGGTGGCGATGCACTCAAGGCAAAGCCAGTATCATAATCTGTCGCGGCACGATTACAGTTCCTGTCTGATTTACTCGGTAAACAAACAGGGATGCTCTTTCATACAAGAGGCCCTCCAGCGTCAGATGGACCTTGGATGGATCCAAGACTACCATGATAGGAACTCCTATCAAATCAACATGGTTCAGATCTTTGACATTCGCGTGATGAATACCAACCTGGTAGAGTTACATGCCGAGCAGGTCCGACTCGGATTCTTAATATCACATGATTATCAAAACAGTAAAGCAGGTTGCGAAAACGATCGAGGTTGTACCCTTGTCCAGGAGGAACTTCAGCACTTGTTAAATCACTGGTGGATGCCAATCTATATGGACGAAGATACTCAACAGATTAGTATCAATCACAGGAATCCTACTCATCGTCAAAGTCAGGATGTCCGATCAATGGAAGATAACCTAGTGAGGTTACATTGTATTCAAAGTGGGCGTGGCCAGGTGCCACCACACAACTATGACAGTTGTAGCGTCTGTTCGGAAAGTAACCAAGGGTGTTACCTTGTGAGAGCAGCTCTTCAGGGTCAGGTCGATCATGGAGAAATTCGTCCATATCCAGGTTCAGGACCCATCATTTAGTCGCCGAACTACCTTGCCGAGCAAGTTGAGGATGTTGTCACGATCTCTGGTCATCACAGGACCAGGGATGTTTTTGCCATCATCCCTCTACTTGACGAATCTAGAGTTCCCAACCGGGAACGGATCGAGATTACTTATGATGGTCAGAAAAATCAGAAGGTTCCCATAGTCATCTATCTACCGGGGCCACTACCGTATGAATCAGCTAAGGCAATCCCTTACAAATACGGTGCAACAATAATCGAGAATGGAAAGGAAATTCCATTACCCTCCGTCGTGAATATTACAGACATCAGTCGTGTAACACGGAGCGGTCGAATCTTCAACCGAGGGGTTGGAGAATCCAACAAAGAAAAGGAACTTCAGGCAAAAATTCCTGATCCACCAGTCGATCAATCTAGTAATCCTGAATTTTCAAAAGACAAAGATGAGATGCTAAAGCTCATCCAAAGGAGTGAATATAACATTGTTGATCAACTGTTACAGACTCCTTTAAAGATCTCAGTATTATCACTGTTACTCAGTTCAGAAGCACACAGAGAGGCTCTACAGAAAGTCTTGGAGCAAGCCTTTGTGGAACAGGATGTAACAATCAAACAATTCGATAGCATTGTCTCTAACATCACTTCCTGCAATAATTTGGGATTTAGTGATGAGGAATTACCTGAATAGGGTCGCCGTCATAACATGGCGCTCAATATCACAGTTAACTGCCAGGGCGATGCTTTAGCCAACGTACTGGTAGACACAGGGTCAGCCCTGAATGTTATGCCGAAGTACACTTTGATGCAATTATTATTCAAGGGCCCTCCGATGAGAACCAGCGAGGTCGTCGTCAAAGCATTCGACGGATCCAGAAAAATGGTTATCGGCGAAGTTGATCTTCCCATAACTATTGGTCCTCACACTTTCCAAATCACTTTCCAGGTCATGGACATCCGGGCAACATACAGTTGTTTATTAGGAAGACCTTGGATACATCATGCTGGAGCGGTTACTTCAACCCTCCACCAAAAGCTAAAGTTCATTCAGAATGATCAACTTATCACAGTCTGTGGGGAACAAGCCTTGCTTGTGAGTAACCTATCATCATCTACTTGTGTGGAACCCGAGGAGGTTATTGGAACTCAGTTTCAAGCACTATCGGTGAGCAAGGACAATCAATCCAGAGGAGGAACCTCGATTTCCTCATACAAGGATGCTATCAAAGCGGTCGAGAGTACCGATACGACGGGATGGGGACGGCTTGTCATTCCTATTGACAATAAAACAAAGAAGGGTCTTGGTTTTTCTGCGACCTGTACCCAGACAGCCGCCAACGATGAAAGTCTTCATCCCCTTCAAAACTTCTTCCACAGTGGAGGTTTCCTTCACCCAGTGTCTCAGACAGTTCATGCTATCAATGAGGAAGATCCCTCTGACACAGATGAAGAATGGAAGTCCTACCTTAACAAGGACGGCTATATGTCTCAGGAAGAGGTGCCTATGCCTTTTTGCTTTCCTACAAAAAGTCCGAGATTTATACCAAGATCAGATGTCGAAATGATCTACGGAGATTGTGATCCGGAAGGATGCCATGCTCCACCAAATTCATTAGAGGAAGACACTCCGATGAAAGACAACTTTGATCACAATTACTATGGCCCGATGGATGGCCTGCCAATGTGGCAGCCTTACCCAGGAAACTTGGGGCAAGAAAGTCAGCCGAACAATGAAACTCAGCTGAGCGTCATTGAACAGAATACCTGTGTCCCCACCATGTCATGGGATCGACACTCAGGTCATTCAGAAACTACTTAACATGAAGATGAATTCGCAACGTTCGCAGGACTTGAATTCATCAACTATGCTTTTCCCGAGGTCAACGTCATCGAGAGGGATGATTCCTCCAGTTCCAAAAAAATGTGGGACACCTTGGGACAACCGAGTGGAAAATACGACTATATGGTCAAGTACACCGCTCCCGAAAGCTCTCGTATCAGGCTCGAAGATATCCAGCCAACTGGATGGGGAGATACAGCTGAGAGCACAAATGCTATGAAAAATACAACAGAGGAATCCTCCTACGACAATTCTGCCTGCGAGACAGATTCCAATGATCCTGCTCCACCAGAAATCAGCGTCATTTCTGAAGACAAATCAAGGAAGGTGCCAGACTTTGTGATTCACCGAGGAGTTCGCCGCCAATGGGTTACCGTCGAGGTTCCGAAGGTCGTTCGTCAGTCAAAGTAATTGCCATCTTTAACCTTTCACCCTGCCCAGGTGAAACGGATATTTTGATAGGGCTCGTTTTCTGTAAATTTCCCTCTTCTCTTTGCCCAAAGCGACAGAGTTTTGTTTTATAGGGCTGTAGTTTCAAGATTCGACTTGTTCATTAATAAAATAACGTCGTTCTGTAATTTCCGCATTAATTGTTGTTTTCTCTTTTTGCTTTTTTAGAAAATGGTAATCCTAAAAAAACATTCAATAATAAAAACAAGCAGTAAAATCAAAACACTGCACACACTTTCATTTTCTCTATCTCTTCTAAACACGAATCATCACGTCATGCAGATTGCTTGTTTTATACCCCGTTGAAACACACGATCCGATGCCTTCTCCCAACTTTGAGTTCCCGTTATTCGAGGCTGAAGAAGAAAATGACGACCAAATTCCAGAAGAGATCTCCCGACTACTTAGACAAGAGGAAAGGTCCATTGAACCTCACAAAGAGCTGTTGGAAACGGTAAACTTGGGTTCAGAAAAAGAGAGAAAAGAAATCAGGATCGGAGCACTGCTCAGTCCAACTGCCAGAGAGGGTTTGATAAAGCTTCTCAAAGAATTTCCCGATGTATTCGCTTGGTCCTATCAAGATATGCCAGGGTTGGATACCAGCATCGTGGAACATCACTTACCGTTGAGATCAGAATGTCCGCCAGTAAAGCAAAGGTTGAGACGCACTCACCCGGACATGGCCATCAAAATCAAGGAGGAGATACAGAAACAGATCGACGCGGGTTTCCTCATTACATCTGAATATCCTCAATGGTTAGCCAACATCGTACCCGTTCCCAAAAAGGACGGAAAGGTTAGAATGTGTGTTGATTACAGAGATCTGAACAAGGCAAGTCCAAAGGACGACTTTCCTTTACCACGCATTGACATGTTGGTTGACAGTACAGCAAAGTTCAAAGTTTTTTCCTTCATGGATGGATTCTCGGGCTATAACCAGATCAAAATGGCGCCGAAAGACATGGAGAAAACTTCGTTCATTACCCCATGGGGTACCTTTTATTACAAGGTAATGCCGTTCGGTTTGAAGAATGTCGGGGCAACCTATCAAAGGGCCATGACTACTCTGTTTCATGACATGATACATAAGGAAATCGAGGTATATGTCGATGATATGATTGCAAAATCAAGAACAGAGGATGAGCACGTTGAACATCTGTCAAAATTGTTCGAACGTCTAAGAAAATTCAAGCTCCGCTTGAATCCCAACAAGTGCACCTTCGGTGTCCGTTCGGGGAAATTACTAGGGTTTATCGTCAGCCAGAAAGGAATTGAAGTTGATCCTAACAAGGTCAAGGCCATTCAAGAAATTCCTTCTCCGAAAACTGAAAAACAAGTCAGAGGATTCCTGGGACGTTTGAACTACATCTCCAGATTCATATTCCTCATGACGGCGACGTGCGCGCCGATCTTCAAGTTACTCAAAAAGAACCAGGATTGCGTTTGGTCAGAAGATTTCCAAACCACCTTCGACAGTATCAAGGAATATCTGTTGAATCCTCCGATTCTATCACCTCCAGTGGAAGAAAGACCACTGATCATTTACCTCACAGTCCTAGAGGACTCAATGGGATGTGTACTTGGCCAACAAGACGAAACTAAAAGGAAAGAGTCTGCCATTTACTATCTAAGCAAGAAATTCACCGACTGTGAAACTCGGTACACAATGCTTGAGAAAACTTGTTGCGCTTTGGCTTGGGCAGCCAAACGTCTTCGCCAGTACATGATTCGTCATACTACTTGGTTGGTCTCCGAAATGGATCCAATCAAGTACGTTTTCGAAAAACCTGCTCTCACGGGAAGGATTGCCCGTTGGCAGATGTTACTATCCGAATATGACATAGAGTACCATGCTCAAAAAGCCGTTAAAGGAAGTATTTTAGCCAATCATTTGGCTCATCAACCGATTGACGATCAAGAATCAATCGGGTTTGACCTCCCAGACGAAGATGTCATGTATCTAAAGATGAAAGATTGCGATGAACCGTTACCTAGTGAAGGGCCAGAACCAGGTTCCCAGTGGGGACTCATCTTTGACGGAGCAGTCAATCATTATGGAAACGGAATTGGGGCAATCATTGTTACCCCTCAGGGTTCCCACATTCCTTTCACTGCCAGACTTACGTTCAAATGTACGTACAACGAGGCCGAATACGAAGCATGTATCATGGGTCTCGAAGAAGCGATTGATTTAAGGATCAAAAACTTGGACTTATACGGCGATTTAGCCCTGGCTATCAATCAGATAACAGGAGATTGGAACACATACCAATCAGGATTGATTCCTTACAAAGACTATGCAAGAAGGTTGTTACCCTTCTTCAACAGAGTCGACTTTCATCACATCCCTCGTGATGAGAATCACATGGCTGGTGCATTAGCCACTCTCTCTTCCATGATTAGTGTAGGTCAATGGAACGACTTACCTAAGATCGACATCATGCGCCTTGAACGGCCCGCTTACATCTTCGCGATTGAAGCAGTCATAGACGACAGACCTTGGTATCACGATATCAAATGCTTCCTTCAGAAACGAGAGTACCCATCTGGGGCACTCAGAAAAGACAGGAAAACCCTCAGAAGATTGGCTGGAAACTTCTTCCTGAGCGGTGACACTCTTTATAAGAGAAATTTTGACATGGTCTTGCTCCGATGCGTCGACAGACCAGAAGCAGACATGCTCATGAAAGAAATTCATGAAGGATCCTTTGGCACTCATGCCAACGGACACACAATGGCGAGAAAAATTCTCAGGGCCGGGTATTATTGGTTGACCATGGAATCCGACTGCTACAAGTACATGAGGAGGTGTCACAAGTGTCAGATATACTCCGACAAAGTTCATGTACCGCCATCACATATCAAAGTTCTTTCTTCCCCGTGGCCATTTTCCATATGGGGAATCGATATGATTGGTATGATTGATCCCAAGGCTTCAAACGGACATCGGTTCATCCTGGTAGCCATTGACTATTTCACCAAGTGGGTCGAAGCAGCGTCATTCGCCAATGTCACCCGACAAGTGGTGGTCCGATTTATCAAAAACAATATCATCTGTCGTTATGGTGTTCCAAGCGAGATCATTACTGATAATGGATCTAACTTGAACAATAAGATGATGAAAGAGTTGTGTGCAGAGTTCAAGATCGAACACCATAACTCATCTCCCTACCGACCCAAGATGAACGGGGCGGTAGAAGCGGCTAACAAGAACATCCAGAAGATCGTTCAAAAGATGGTTGTAACCTATAAAGATTGGCACGAAATGCTACCCTTTGCTCTTCACGGTTATCGCACATCTGTCCGCACTTCAACAGGGGCAACCCCTTTCTCTCTAGTATATGGCATGGAGGCAGTTCTCCCCATAGAAGTAGAGATCCCATCAATCCGGGTATTGATGGAAGCTAAGCTCACCGAAGCTGAATGGTGTCAAAGTCGACACGACGAATTGAATCTGATCGAGGAAAAACGAGTCACGGCACTATGCCACGGTCAGTTGTATCAGCAAAGAATGAAGAAGGCGTTTGACAAAAAGGTCCGACCTCGTGTCTTCAGGAAAGGAGACCTTGTGCTCAAGAAGATACAATCGTTTCTCACTGATTCTCGGGGCAAATGGACCCCAAATTATGATGGCCCCTATTTGGTCACGAAATCTTTCTCAGGCGGCGCCTTGAGACTTGCAACCATGGACGGAGAGGAATTTGCCTACCCCACGAATATTGATGTAGTCAAGAAATACTTCGCCTAAAACTAAAAAAAAAACGTCTCGGTGGATTGAAAACCCGAAAGGGCGGTCCAGGCAAAAGTTAGAAACATGAAAAGAATCATCCCGATGGATTGGAAATCTCATAGTACAATCCAGGCAAAAGTTAGGGATAATGGCAAGTAACTATGTTCAACAGAGGCAAGTCCCTCAGCAGCAGTTGCATCATCATCCGTCAGGAAAACTCCAGTCAAGGTCATCTTCGACAGAAGCTCAGGATGTCCCGAATTCAAAGTTGGTAGAAGGATAGTGGTCGTTATGTTTCAACGTAGCCCTTTTCCCTGTAAATTACCATTTTCTAACTTTGTATATACTCTTTGGAATCACGCGTTTGGCTGATCTCCATCTTATCAATAAAATTTGAGCCCTTGTGCTTTTGTTTGTAATTCTTTACTTGTTTTAGCTTTACAGAACGACGTTGTTTAAACTTAATCAGCGATTCTTGAAATAAAACAAAAATAAATTTACTTGTTAAACTTTTTCTGCTTTTAAATTAAAGATGACATTTCTTTTGACTGTTGAACATCAGAAGAACATCGATCGCTTCTCCCAAAGTAAGCGAACTTCAAAGTGCAGAATCAAAGTACTCCTTCTAAGCCAGTACTCCTGAATAAAGGGATCAACTGTGTCAGAAACCTTGTTTCATCTGACACGCCTCGGCCGAGTTCTCATCTCCTAAGCCCGATCAACATAGCTCCCAACGGGACTATCTCTCCTTAGCAAGGTGGAATTGCTATTTTGAACCAACGGTACTTCTTCGCCCCGCGATGGCCGAGTATCCAATTGTGTCCATCCATTAGTCTGTATGTCGCGTCAGTTTTGTCAGCATATACATACGTACTTAATGCATTTTTTATTTGCATTTACATTTCATATTGCATCGTTATCACTCTAGCCGGTCTTGTCCCCTAGTGATAAACAGTTTTCTCAATCGAGTTTGTCAGTTTTTTCCTCGTCAGGAAGTGTTGCGTCTGCACAATCTCGCCACCAGTGTATCTTTAGATCAGAGTCGGCACTTGGCCACTTTGATAACTTGAACCTCTGAAAGATCAGAGAACCTTCAACAGATGTCACTCTTCGCCATTAAAGATGATATCCTTGCTTTCCCGGATTAAGGAAAATCCACAGAGAAAGCCTCGTGATCAGAGATTCGGTAGCACGCCAGTTTTGCTCCAAAAAACCACTGATGAGAAGGTTATTGGCACCTCAAAATTGGACCCCATCATATGGCGTTTCTCCGGGAAGATCCCGAGAAAAGTATGATGAAAGATCCCAAACGAAAATAGTCTCTCAAGAGACTCGCTTTCCCTAGTAGAATCGACAAATGGCGTCTCCAAAACAGAGAAGTTTATGTACCTCTACAATTCAGACGAATGGGTTCCCCAGCAAGTCTGACATCAAAACTTTTTCCACTCAAATGGCATCTCCCCAGGAAAATTCGGCGAGAAGTTTGAAGGAAAGCCGCTACGAATAGCGTCCCTTGTCAGTAAAGTTTATTGACAAAAGAAACCGAGACCAGTTCCTTGGTAAGAAACCAGGATCGAGGGGAAGTTCAAATCAGAAACTAAGACCAGTTCCTTGGTAAGAAACCAGGATCGAGGGGAAGTTTAAATCAGAAACTAAGACCAGTTCCTTGGTAGGAAACCAAGAACGAAGGGAGGTTTATTTCAAAAGAAAACTGAGACCAGTTCCTTGGCTGAAGACCAGGATCGAGGGGAAGTTTACCTTTTCTAAGCATCATTGCTTAGCTAAAGAAGATGAATGCGTAAGCTACCATTCATAACCACCATCAAAATTTTGGGTATTCCGATATTTAATCCTCTTGCACCCCGAATGCCCGAATCCCTTCGTCATTCACACCTTCGGGTCCAAGAAGATTAAATAGGGGCATCTGTAATACCCCAAATTTTGACCACTTAGATTTCCCGTCATTGTGAAAATCATCATCACAATATGGATGTACCTTTATGCTTCATTAGTCTCCCCAAAGATGGGTGAGCATCCACTACAATCAAAATTAGGGTTTCAAGCCCTCTCTGAGTGCTTAGACAAAGGATCAATCAACTTCAAGGATTAAAAAGGACTCCCACTTCAAGGATTAAGCACAAGGCTGCTCCCTTCTAGGTGGATCAAGTCTCAAGATCGACAGTGTCACCAAATTAGGGTTTTGGTCGACCAGGGCCTCCAGATGGAAATTTTCATCTGTTCACAAGGCAATAATCCAAAACATAACCTAATATACTTCATGGAACCTCATGAACCCATGCATCAAGTCAATTTTTCCACAAGGGATGCATTCATCAAAAATCAGGAATTAGGGTTTCTTGACCTAATTCACCCCTAAGTTGACTTTTGGGACAAACCATGAGCCAAGACCTCAAGAGATGATTTGAGGGTCTCTAATATACCATATTGATCCATTTGGGACAATGGATTAATCCAAGAAGTTTGAGCAACAAGTCTCAATTTCATCTGCACCACAATTAGGGTTTTAAGGGAAAAGTCAACTGTAACTTTGACTTTTGACCTGGACATGCTCCCAAACCCTAATACATGATTGAATATACCCTATGACACCCATGGAACATGTCCATCAAGTTTCATTTAGGTCAAGGACATGATTTCCTGAAAAATTGCACAGTTTGGAATTCATCTGATAAAAAGTCAACTGTGCACAAAAGTCAACTTTGACTTTTTGAGATTTTTTACCAAAATGGATTTTTAACCCTAAAATGATGTTAATGTATGATTTGAATCATCATTCATCAAGAAAAATCAAGAAAAGTGAGATAACTTGTAAAAGGGGTAACCATAAAACTTAGAAATTTTTCTAAGTTAAAAATAAAGTGGCAAAGGTACCAACTTTGGAGGACCATAACTCCTAAACCACAAGGCCATTTTTTCCCATACAAAGATGGATTTGTAGCCCTCATTATCACCTACAAAAACTTCAACTACAAGTCATTCTAATTCATTAAGGATTTTGAGTTATGGAGTGATCAAAGTGGCTGAAAAGTGAAAATGTCACTTTTTCCAACACTTAGTGAAATTTTCACTAAGTCAGATTCTGCCTCACTTTTTGCCAAATGTAGGGGGATTTTTCACTTGGAATCAAAAGAGATCAAAACCAAACTTGTTCAAACAGTTGTTGTATCATGTAAGAGCTTTCCAAAATGGCCAAGAACATTGCCAAATTCAACCTACACCATGAGATACAACATTGCCAAGTTGCCTTGCTGAAATCTGTCAAGGCAAGGCAGAATTTGCAACTTTGGTCGATTTGCCAAAATCAGCCAAATTCAATTGCTCCTATCCACTTGGACACCTCAGAGGATTGAATCTAAAGGGGACAATCACTGAGCCAAGCCTCCAAAGTCCATGGAACAACAAATAGCATGTTGAACCTAGAATGGCCAAAACAGGGACAAGACTTCAAATTTGGAATGAGGCATTCAATGGAACCATCAAGGTGGCATGGACTGAGCCATTCTCATCTGAAATCAGCCAAGACTTATCCAAGACCAAGGGAACCAAAGCTCTGTGCCCTAACCTCTAGTCAATGGCTAGAGGAGACTTGGATTTTCATTTGCCAACATTGGCCAAACCTACTTACTAGCTGTCATGCACTATTCCTTGCAAAACAAACTTGCTCTACTATAAATAGAGCTCAATTGTGGTCAGTTTGAGTACACCAAAGCCATCTAACAGATGCTTTCCTCAAAATCTCTTCTTTCACTCCAATTTTGCCTTCTAAGGCAAGTCACTATCGGGTTTTGAGTTTGAGAGCAATTCCAATCAAACCAATCACTCACACACCTCACATACATCACATATGAGCTGATCAAACACTTAGATTACTTTTGAAACATCAATTTCACATAATCACCAGCTGGTTGCTCAAACTTTCAACCAAAGTGCAGCTGAGGTACCACAAAATGATCCAGCCAATTTCAATCAAGTCCAACCATCCAAACACAATCCATAGGGTGTAGGGAAGCTGTTAAGATCATCACAACTCATCTGTAATGCCTCCAAATCAAAAATCACTTTGAACTTGCTGTCACGGCCTAGAGGTAAGCACATACTTGGTCATCTCTCAATCTATGCATATTTCCTCGCACAATAATTTGGCCATATGTTCATAATCATGCATGGAATGTTTTCCCTCAATTAATTGCATTGTTTGAATCGTGTATCAAAAATCCTAGCCTTCATGCAGAAATTAGGGTTCTTAAGGTTTCTTCGTGATTTCTTGTTGTATGTTTAATTTAAATGAAATTAAAGTACATAGACATGATCGTGAGGTTGAGACGAGCATAATGATATGTGGATTACATGATATGATTACGTATTCATGGAGATTGGATAGAAAATGCAAATCTGAGAAACCAAGAACACGCGCGTGTTCTTCAGCTGTTCTTGGCGCCATTTTTCATATATTCAAATATTTGAATTTTGTGATTTTGTTTAATTGATTCAAAAATTAATTTCTCTCTGAGTTTTAATGATTTTGAGTTGATTCTTTTTTTAATAATTCACAAAAATGTTAAAATATTTTATTTTCACAAAAAATCCCAAAAATATTATTTATTTCATATAATTGATATTTTTGTAAAGAATTAATATTTTGATTGTTTTTGACATTTTAAATATTTTTTCTACATTGATTTTGCAACTTTTAATACTTTCTAATTATTTTGTAGGTCAATACTTAATTTTTGAAGCATTAATCCAAGATCACAATTTGTTTTCCATGTGTTAAACAATTTTTGATCATTTGGAAAACAAATTAGGGTTTTGGATTAATTCAACCCTCATAAATCATTTTCAAACCTTTTTGGGCCTCTTGAGAGAGTGTAAGACCCATCCCCCCTTGTACAAAAACTTTTTGGGCCTCACTCATTGTATAAGTCCCTCTGTACAAGTAAACGGCACGATCATCGCCCGTTTAAAAATAAAAACCATTTAGGCCTCTCCTTGAGCTATAAGACCCATTCAAAACACTTTGGACCTCTATTAGAGTGTAAGACCCAACCCCCTTTTAACTAAAACATTTTGGGCCTCACTTATT
This sequence comes from Lathyrus tuberosus, assembly GCA_022829125.1. NCBI lineage: Eukaryota > Viridiplantae > Streptophyta > Magnoliopsida > Fabales > Fabaceae > Lathyrus > Lathyrus tuberosus. Next base: position 2,827,535 of record JALAZF010000629.1, on the reverse strand, counting down.
GTATAAGTCCCTCTGCGTTAAAAGAAAACCTCGGCGCGATCGCCATTTTTAAACGAAAAATCATTTGGGCCTACCCTCGTGTTATAAGCCCCACTCGTTTTTCTTCAAACCTTTTTGGGCCTCTTGAGAGAGTGTAAGACCCATCCCTTTGTACAGAAAACCTTTTCGGGCCCCAGTCACTTGTATAAGTCCCGCTGTACAAAGTCAAACAGTGCGCTCACTGATAAAACCCTGGGCCTCTCCTTGAGCTGTAAGCCCCAAATCTTTCTTTTTCAAAGCACTTTCTCCTTTGATTTTGAATATACTGTTGTTTTTAATCTTTCTTTGTTGAACAACTAACCAAACAGCATGGAAGCACTCCAACCGAGTAAGTGGTTATCGCTTTCGTTTACTGCTTTCATATTATAAACTGTATTGTGGGGCTGCTCACTGTAAGTCTTCTTTCATAAACTCATATCTACTGTGTAATAATAGTATAGATATTTCGAGTTTCCCCGGCTACTACGTCTGGAACTAGGTGATGCCGTTTCATTTATTCGTAGAAATAAACGCCTAGATCCCCAATAGAAGCACCAGATACAGTCTTCTCTTCGGCTGTCCTCCTTAGGAATCGTCAAGAAGCCCTACTCCCCAAGATGAATGTATTCTCCGTGAATGGCATCTTTGAGTTTCTTCCAAATTCTCGAACTTTCCTGACTTGATCTATTCCTTGTGGATAGCTTGCCTTGAATGTCTCAGGGTTTGGGTACCCACTACGGTCATAATCTTGGACCTTAACTAAGGAACCCTCTTTAAAAGCTATAAGTCGCTGGATAGTAAACCTCGCACGTTTACCAGTGGTTTTTATCTTTAAAAGAGTTATCTCTCCTAATGGAAAGGAGGTGATAGACCCACGGGCTTCTTAAAAGCATCGGCCTCCTCTTGGGCATTATTCAAGGACACTACGGCTTCTTAGAAGTATTCATAGCCTCCTCTTAGGCTTCGTATAATGATCTCTTCCTCCGGGAATGATAGCCTCCTCTTGGGCTTCGTACAAGGACCCGTCGGCTTCTTAAAAGTTTCCAGCCTCCTCTTGGGCTTCGTACAAATTGTCCCGACGACCTCCTAGAGGTATAGGAACAGAACCTAGTCATCCTCATAGAACAGTCCTTTCATAGAGTCTACTACTGTTTCTCAAAGCATAGTACGAAAGATAAAACTCTAGACATGGACAGTCTAATCTTCCTTGAGTCTCAAAGACATTCTCAAGTGACCCCTTCGTTAAATAGGAAAGAAACCCGCAGACTCGGACAGTCTCAATACCCTTTGGACTTCCAGTTTCCCCAAAGAAAAGGAAACAACCCCGATCCTCAGATCTAACCCATGAGTATAGTGATGCTCAATTAAGAACTGATTTTCTCTTTCAAAATCAGTATACCGGACCTGTCACTTAACTGACACAATAACCTTAGCCTTCTCTTGGGCTTTGTACAAATGATTCTCCCCAGCGGAGTCAAACAACGTTTAGCCTCTCTCTCGGGCTTTGTACAAGACACATAAGAGACTCCCTCGTTGAGTCAATCCCCCTTTCGCCTCCTTCTCGGGCTTTGTACGAGATACAAAAAGGTTCTCATTGAGCCAAACAAACAATCGCCTCCATCTCAGGCTTCATACGAGATACAAAAAAAACTCCCTTGTTGAGTCAAATAGCCTCCATCTCGGGCTTTATACGAGATACCAAAAGACTCCATCGTCGGGTCAAAATCTTTTAGCCTCTCTCTCGGGCTTTGTACAGGACACAAATTAGCCTCCTCTTAGGCTTTGTATAAGAAAACCACTGGTTGATCCAATTAACCTTTTAGCATCAAAGCTGTGCCTCGTTCACAGTATACAAACATCAACAACTCCTTCCCCTTCATCTAATCGTTGTAAGTGGCAAGCCTCTGGATCATCTATATCCACGCCACTGTCCCTCTTTTAGCATGAGAAATTCCTAAGGAAAGATGGCATTGCTCTACACTGAGTTAAAGTCTTCTCCTTCAGGTTAAAACCCTTTCTTCGGAAATTATGGCATTGCTCGGATCCGCGTATCCCAGTTAAAGTAATTCTCCTTCTCCCCTCTTTAGAGATGACAAATTCTCTCTAAAGCCGAGGTCTTTCAGCTTCACGTCTTGGGCTTTGAACAAGACACAAATAGACCTTTCAGCTTCACATCTTGGGCTTTGAACAAGATACAAACCACCTTTCGCTTCACGTCTTGGGCTTTGAACAAGACACCAAAAACCAATTTCCTCCCATAGAATAGGAGGAACTACGAACGCTCTGATTTCCCTGTTTCGGTAAACGGGAATACGTAGGCATAAGATCGAAAGAAAAGATCTTAGCGAGCGCAATCAACAAAAAACCCAAATCCCATATCTCCATCAATCAAAAGCAGTATTTCAAAAGTATCAGTCCTAACATCCTAATCCTTGTTCCCCGCCAGAAACCTTCTGCCCAGGTAAAAAAGAAAGAAAACAGTATTGGCGAAAATACAAATAACCAGTACAAAGGCCCCCCACATTGATAGCATCCGTAACCTAACAGACCGCTGTTTAAACTCAGTATGCAAGCAGGGTTAATTGGAGACATCTATTTCCCTTCCTTATTCAGCTCACAATAGGATAAAAAATGAATCGACCTGTAGTCAAAGCTCAAACCGCAGAGAGCGACCAGCGCTTAAGAACCGCGTCCAAAATCGCTCGCTACACTATGCATGAGTTGCTTAACCTAAAGAGATGGGATATTAGGGTTAAAAATTAGGGTGTGACACTTGACTATGTGATTATGTACTTGAATATTTAAATTTATGTCTTGCATCTTTACTCGCCTTTTTTATTATGACAAATGGGGAGAAGTATACTCTATACTCATGTGAGAGAGAGTTTAAACACTCCAACTTTTTTATCTATCTTTTCTCTTTTGCCACCTCCTTAAGAGATGTGTTATCATCATAAAAAAAGGAGGAAATATGGAACTATGTGCTTGTAGGTTTAATTAGGATGTGATCAAAGCTCAATATGCCTAGCCCTGGTAACATCATGGTTTTGATGATGAAAACATCTGAAGATGCAATATCCTTTAAAGTGACTTTGATGAAAACATAACATGAAGACAAGCAAGTGCTAACTCTATTTCAAGTAGTCAGAGATGCATAAGATAGTTGATCAAGCTATTACTCTGAACAAAGTTGAAGATTTAGGGTTTTCACTAGTGACTCCCTCTAATGATGGGATATGACTTGAAGATATATCAAGCCTTATCTAAGAGAAGATTCAAGTGAATTTATCATACTATTGGTATATCCGGCAAAAGACTTAAAGCTTTAAAGCATGAAAGAGAGGAAGTGTAAAAGCTCGCCTAACTGTGTCTGTCTGAGTGATCAATGTTTTGTAAGAACACATGGGTGTTTTATAAAGTAGTAAGGCTAAATCACACACTCACTAAAATTATTTTTGAAGCTTATATATTTCAAATAAAATAACCTCAAAATGTTTTATAGCCTAGCTAGATGAATTGGAAATTATCAAATTGATTAGGGAAAGTTTTTGAGTTGTCTAATCGATTAGATCAAGTACCTAATCAATTAGATAAAGGTGAAAAATCATATAATTGATTATGAAATTGTCTTAATGAATGATAATGGATATCTATCAAATCTTTCCCAATTGGGCTCAAAAATTGTTTATTTGTGGTACCTAATTGATTAGACTTATGACCTAATTGATTAGGCAATCATTTTTGCCCATGAATTATTTTCTTTTCGGAACCATCCTTTGACATATATATAGAGGCATTCCCCTTCATTTCTTTTCATCCAAGAAATGTAAGATATCTAATCTCTTTGTCTCTCTAAAATATTTTCAATTCTCACATATTTTTAGCCATAGCACTTTGAGAAAAATTAATGTGTTTAGTGAGGAAGTTGTTCTAGAAGGGGTATTATTGTAAATTCACCTAGAATTCTTTTTCCTCTTGAGTATAATTCTTCCTTAGGAAGCTTGTTTGTGTTTGGAGCTAAACCTCTTAAAAACTCTTTTTTCGTGGGGGTAGTGTTAATCTCCATTTGGTTCGCAATTTTATCAAATTTGGGAAAAGCTATCCTTTTGGGTTCGTGAAGAATAACCAGAGAAAAATATTCACATCATTTCTTGAGATTAGCCCAATATAAAATCTTAGTTCGGTTCGTGGTCAACCAAGTATAAAGTTTGGTTCGGTTTGAAGGATAGCCAGTTCAAAACTCCATCTTGGTTTGAGATAAGTCCGTACAAAATCTTTGTTTGGCTTAGAAACTAATAGCTCAAACCTATGTTCGTTGTTTAGCGCGAAGACTAACCACTTAACTTCATTGTTCGATGTTTAGTTGCAAGTAAATTTGAAACTTCACTTTTCCTTATATAAGGGAGTTTGTGGGGTTAACTTTCTAAAAACTCTCAAGCATTATTCAATACTCTCAAGATTAATTCTTAGGGAGGGCAGTATGTCCCTTATTTTAGACCGAACCTCTATAAATCTCTAGTGTTATATCTCTTCCTTTAACATTTTACTTTCCGCTACATATCAAATCATTTTGTTTGAAATTGTTTTTTAAACTTTGATTTAGAAAATAAGTTTGTTTCAAAGAAATGTTTTTCAACCCCCACAATTCACCCTCTTTTTTGTGTGAATTCACATGTTCAACGACAAGAGCAAAAGAAAAATGCTGGACTTTGAGACTTTGAAGAAGGAGCAATCGAACATGCAAGATCTGTGCCAACGAATAAGTTCATTTAAACTTGATCAAATGCTAGAGTAAGAGCGCTCTTAGGGAAGAATGATAAAGAATGTAGAAAGACTCTTTTTCAGGCCTATAGCAGAAGAAAAAGTATAAAAAAAATGCTTCAAAAACCTTATATATTTTGTTGGAATATTAGGATCATACGATCCTCTATGCACCACCAACAACTGAGATTTTCTATAAAAAAATTATTCAAGAAACACTCAAGTACTCTAAAAAAGAAGAAACATCATTATTGACTAGTGTAGGCAACGTCCTATCAAAAGCTTCGACGTTCATAGATTTTGTAGACGATTAAGAATATATGTAACAAACTCTCGCTCGGCAAAGCAAAAACAAGGATTTGGGGGTAACTGTTTTAGGCCGTTTGCATGGTCCAAAAGACAAGAGCACAAAAACAAAGGAACGAAGCATTGGATGTAGAATAGGTAGACTATTTTCTCCCATTAAGCAGATAATCCCTCAGGCAAACACCCTGCCAACCGTCCATATCAATCTGACAACTGATCGTAGTCAAAGCCTTGCCACACGTTCCATTGCCAACTGTTTTGCCTATTTAAATAGGGAAGCACGTTATTTCTCAAGTATTCAAATCTCTCTACCACTTTTTACTCTCATAGAACGTTGGAGTGCTAAATCTTGTAAATCAACCCCATTTCCACACATCAAAAACTCAAGCCCACCACAATAAACTAGTCGTTTTCACTTTTCGATCAATTCTAATTCTATTACCTAACATAAGACTTGAGAGATAAGATTTTTTATTTAATATTTTCAGTAAAATATTAAAAAGAAATTTGTTTAATATTTTCAGCAAAATAAGAGAGTTTTTTTGTCGTGTAATATAAAAGAATTCTAGTTAATAATCTGTTTATAATCTCAACCACTAAATAAATAAATTGACATATTTATGATTTTAGGTGGGAAATCCTCTTGTCCATGTTAAATGCCACCCACTTGTAAGTTCTATGGGGAAATTCTATGCGTTAGTCAAGAAGGCATAAAACTTGAAATAAAATTTTACAACTTTAACAAACAAAATCCTTGCTAGCTATTAACACACAAATAAAAGCCATTATAAATATCACCCTACAACAAATAAGGAGTATTATTTTTGAACTTGAATTTACACTTTCTATACACTTCTGACTTAAAATTCTGATGAATCTCAACAACAGCACCAATCTTTATTCATTTCAAGATCCAACAAGACCTTTGCGTCGAGCATAAGATACTATTGACAAAAAGAATGATCCACAAGCCATTCCAGTAAGAATCACCACCTAAAGTTGAAATTCAAACCAATAAAAGAAAATCAAAATAGAAAAAACTACACCGAATCTCTAAAAATTTAAGACGGCTCTGATACATACCCATTTAAATACATATCCGTGACCTTCTCTCCATGTATACGGAATATTCATACCAAATATTGCAGCCACCAATGAATATATTGATAAACAAACAGTTCCAGAACTTAGAAACAACTCTAGCTGCGTAATTGCATAATGCACATGTCATTAAGAATAAGGATATAAAAATCTACCATAGTTTTTTTAATAAATAAAGTATGGCTTATTATACCTGAATAAGTTGATTTCGGTGATTATCAAGCTGCACATATTATAATCACAAAGTGTTATTAATACTTATTCTATAAATGAATGGTGTACAAATTTTTTGGACCATGAAACTTACTTGTATGTTGATGTAATCTTCTGTGTCGTCGATATATTCTCGCACCTTAAGTGTAAAACAGGAACGAAATTATGATCAAGAAACATTACAAGTAAATATGTAGTTTAGTTGATCATTGTTATTACCGTGGTTAATTTATTTAATGTACCGTCAATTTGTATGAAATATGCCTGCAAAGAACAACATTTTCAGTTTAATGCACCATTGCGCGAAAATTAGGAATGGAAAAAGTAAGACAGAATTTAATAACCTCTAGTAACATTTCAAGCTCTTCAACATCATTTTCTCCATGAAGTGTTGTCGCGCTTCCTCTGCTTGATCGGTGTATTCTTGAACCTTGATTTGGACTATGATGCCAATTGGGACCATCATAGCTACTCGACGAGGAAGAGGATGAAATAGATAACTTTCTTGATAAGTAAAGTTCAGCCATGTCGTCGTCATCATCGAGTAGATTTTCTAGTTCCTCTCTTATCTACAAAACAGTACTTAAATTGGAAAATAACACACTCATTCATTTGGATTACAATTTTATGTATAAAGAAACATACCTTATGAACACGATTCGTCAACCTAGTCATCGCACTTTTTAGTTTCCGCACTTTATCCAAATTACGACTACTAATCTGTTACACAAATGTGAATCAACCAGAGTGAAATTTTAAGGGTAGAATGGGAGAAAAGTATCATCTATGAAGAAACACTGACACAGACACGGATATCAGACAACAAATTGATCACCTTAGAAGTTAGTTCATCCAAAGCTGGATAAACATTAGTCTCCAACTCTCTTGTCCTTGCATCAAGGAAACTACAAGTTGCCTCTAATACAACTTCCAACGCCCGAAACTCAAATGGAAATTCTACAGCACAAACAAACACATAGATAATTCTTGTGTGGTCACAACTACACATTCAAATCATTATCTATTTCAATAAAAATCACTTTCCTTTCTATGTTTCCTTATCTATGTGTAGAAAGATCGATCACACAAAATAAAATAAAATACAAATCTCCACCGATACAATGTGTTCTCTTTTCCACAAACAAAACAAAACAAAAAGTTACCATTTTCTTCTCCACCGTCTTGAGTACACGACTCTTCTTCTCCTTGTCCTTGACCACCAACACTTACTTTCACCGGTAACCTTCTTCGAAGCTCTTCAACAACCGGCACAACATCTTCATCCATTGGGTCTCTAACCAATACTTCTTCAGCAGTGATAATAGCTTTTATATGCTGCAAAAAAAAACAAAACAAGAACAAAACAAGTTATATACTTGTGGTTGGATTGAAAGTTGAAACATAGTGTTTTGATTTTGATGTGTTACTGTTAGTTACCTCTAGATTAAGAACAATGACTTTCTCTCTGCCAAGAATGGTAGAAGGATAAGAAAGAAGAGGATCCATAATTCGAAGATCTCTTGCGTGAATTTCAACCAGACGCATGATAGCATACTTATCCACATCCAGTACCATGTCTCTTCCATCACGGTCAAGTAAAATCCAGCTTCTTGAAATTGCGGTTTTCTTGTTGTTTATAGCTTGAAGTTTAAGCTCCATTTCAGAACCAGCAAGCGCCATTTGAGAGAAGAATATTTGTTGGGTGTGGATTAATTTGGAGAGAAAAAAGGTTTTGTTTTTTGTGATAAAAGAAGAGGATGAGAGAGAGAAGAGAAGATAGTGAAAGCAATGAAATCAAGATGTTTTGTTTGTTGATGAATTGAGTTGGTGTTTGATAGGTTTGTGGGGTAAAAAGAAAGACAGAATGACAGTGTTTAACATGGTGGGTTTTGAACTTTGGAAGTAATATGACATGATACATACGTTTGGGGAAATTCATGGTTGCAAAACTTTGCACGTTTTAAAATCTTTATTATAATTACTATAATACAATACTCGTAGTATGGGTGGAAAATCATGGATGTACACTTCTACTTTTTTTTTTTGATAAATAATAATAATTTAATATTGGGTGTTAGTGATGAATGTTTAAGCATTAGATGATGGGTCTTTTAGACTATATTGTTAGAAAAATAAAGTTTCAAAACAAGATCTATTACTAAAACAAATATCAAAAAATATCTCAATATTTGATTAAAAGATAATTTGGTTAGAAAGATACACTAAAATAAACATCATTCTAAGATGATCAGAATCCGCGAAATCTTCTAAATCTTAAATTCGTATTATGATAGTCCATGTGTTAGACCAAGTACAATTCTAAGATTATATGGAGGATATTTTTTACATAAATATTTTTTTCAAAAATAATATATAAATAATCAACATTTCAAAAAATTTATCAAAGTTTCTATTTTTTAAATAAAAAATATTCGTCACATATGCACTCTAATTTGGTCTTAGGTGCCATTGCTTCTGGCGCATACTTTAATGTCATGCCAATGGCAATGGCGCAATTAGAAGCACGTGTCATCTCTCCTGGCTCTTATGTTGTATTATTTTCTTTTATATTTATAAATAAGTCATTTATTCCCCACCATTTGCCACCCATCTTTTAATTCTCCTTAAATTTTTCTTCAAAATGTATTATATCATAAAAAAAAATGTTAATTTGATTTATTCGATAGTAAAGCCTTTGATGAAGATCCGACTTTGGAACACTGAGATTTTCGAGCATCTTGAGAGGAACTTGATTTGTTGGTTAGATGGAGACATTGAAGACGGTGAAAAATCATAAAAATTGAAAGGCTTGTTACAATTTTCAACAATAATGGAGAACACCGTGTCTAGGAGTCAGATAAGCACTCAAACATCACACCGCCAAAACACTTAACCAACACATGTCTTTCAAACACCACAAGAACCATTGTTTTGTTTCTAAAACGAATCAGTGTCTTATTTCAACCAACCAACCCGTTCATACGTAATCCAACTAACACGATCCAACTACGAAAACATGGACACCAAACTCGATTACGGCCACGCCGACTTTTAAGGAGATATGATCGACAATTTGTTAAATAACACTAATATCTCAAGAACCTCGCACTAAACACTTCTGACTCAGGCGAATACTAGGAGAACTCAAACACCTTAGAGAAATCGTGTGAGGCATCGAAGGCAAGCGAATGCACCGGAGTGTGGAACCGGTGTGCATTATGATCGAACGGGTCATTAAAATTCTCTCCAATCATTGTGTAATTCGATTTTATGGAATAATATTATAATTTAATTTTGTTTTCTATTTAACATTTTTTTATTTTTTTATTGTTAAAATAATTTTAAAAAATTAATAAAATACAAGAGCTATGGGGGATGACGCATGTTCCTAATGCAAGCATGCGCCATTTTATTGGCATGACACTAACGCATACGCCAAATACAAATGCGTTTAAGGCCAAATTAGAGTGCATGTGTCATAGGTAGTAACACATCTTTTATGTGACAAAATTCTTTTGTTTGAAAAGTGGGTTTTTAGTAAATTTTTTGAAATGTTAATTATTTGTGTTTTTTTTAAAAGGTTAATTATTTGAAAGAAAATAATTCATATATGAACGTCTTTAAAATTTCGATTCAGAATGACTCTCTTTTAAATAATGAATCCGAATAAATATGAAGAATTAAAGGATTCTAAATATGTTCAAAGAGTGGCATGATTCTAGTCCAAATCAATAAGGATGGGTACCCTAACTTTGAATGGTTAACTATTGTATTTAGATGTAAATGAAAATGCTCCAATGTGATCATGTGTTTGTAAATGTTAGTTTCTATAGAAGAGACAACAAGAAGAAGAAAAACAAAAGTACATATTCAAGAAAATATATTTTGAAAGTCTTGAGCAAGTTGTGTGACCGTAAATCCTTTAAGTTAGAGATTTATTAGAACTTAATGTAAATTAATCAAGTACGTTTCAATATAATCAATTCTCTATTAGTTCTTGTGTACTTGGATTGGTATAAGATATACATACCATTTGTAATCTCATTAAATAGTGACAAGTACTTTTGATTAAAGTTAGTGTGGAGAGACAAGTACTTGATTCCGGATTTGTTGCAAACTTTGGTTCCATAAAGAGAAATTATAACACTCAAGTCAAGTGGCGAGTGAAGGCATACTTTTTGAGAAATATAGAAACTATGCTTCTAGTAGGTCTAGTGAGCTTCAAACAATACTCAAGGTTTAGAGAGGCTCTGAATAATACTTAGTTGGGAGAGATTTTAAGAACACTCGATTCCTAAAGAGGCATGGTTAATAATAGTTCACTATGTCAAATTTATCCATTTAAAGTGCTTTGTGGGGGTGTTCTAGAGAATTTTAATAAGTTCTTTTAAAATATTGACGAAATTACAATGCTCTTAGAACAATGTAATAAATAGAAAATTGAAAGTTCTTTTTATTAAAAGTGATGTGAATTTTTTTTAATTACTTTTATTGGTTAATAAATGACATCACTTATTTAATAAAGTGTCGTCCTTTCTCTATATTTATTTATTTTAAAACAAAATACATATAAAAAATGTAATGCTTTCTTTAAAAAATATTGTTGTTAAATTTCAGTAGTTTCTAAATAAATACATGTAAAAAAAGAATAACATATTTTTATAAAAAGTTCTACTTCTTTTAAAAGTGTTTTTTTAGGTAAATATTGTTAAAATGATTTTTTTTAATTGTTTAAGGAGATTTATAGCACTTTAAATTTCTTAAAACATTTTTTTTAAAATTATTTTTATTTAGGTTAGAATTAATCCAAAATTTTGAGAATTCTGAATCAATCTTGATGAACAAGATTCAGTCAACTAATCAAAATCTCTTGTTCTTCACTCTTCACTTGAGTGAATCAATCACACCTTGACTGCAAGAATGATTTTGTGCAACAATTGTTAATGAAGAAGAAAGAAAATTGAATAAGGAAGAAGATTAGATTTTGACAAAATAGGGGAAGAGGAGGATGATTTCTGCAGGGTAACTCTCTGCTCTCAAACTGAGAAAATATTATTTAACTGTGCAATTGCACTTTCTGTTGTATGTTATGATTCATAATAGGGTTACTCCCTATTTATAATTGAGTTAGCTTATTTTCTAAGTTAAAGCCTAAAATTACAAAAGCTCAAAATTTTTATTTTTGGTCTAGATCAAAATCATGTGTCAAGCAACCTGCTTTGACACCTAACACTACTCGACACACGCTACAAGTTTCGACACATCCTTATTTCTGTCGAGCTCTACCTACTACGACACAAGGAATTACATTTCAACAATTTATATATGAATTTTTTTTTTCATAAAAGTATTTTTCATTTTCCATCGTGTTTTTGAACATCATTTTTCTTTTCATAAAAATGCTCTTAAAGGGTTGTTGTTAAAGATTTAATATGAAGCAATGCTTGTTTGTTTGAAAATTAAACACTTGAATATTATGACACAATCTTTCTTCTAGAGAAGGACGAGATGAAGCAACATTTGAATATGAATATTTGAGTTATAGTCTTGAGTTAGTCCTGTTAGTTAGGTATGGTAGGTAAGTTAGTTACACAAGTTAGTTACATGAGCTTTAAAGTGTAACTAACATTATGGAGGATCTACCAATTGTATATATAAACACATGGACATACAAACTAAAAGAAGGTGATAACAATATAATACATGATAGCGAGAAGATCTTAAATCACTCAAATGACACTACGCCAAAGAAGACCTTTAGCGGCGCTTTTTTTTTCCTTTAGCAGCGCTTAAAAGCGCTGTCAAAACTGGCGCTGCTAAAGGTAAAAACAGCGCTTTTTTCCTTTAAAAAGCGTTGTTTTAGGTCCCCCTAAGGATCCCTATAGCAGCGTTTTTCCACAGAAAATCGCTTTCATAGGCCCCCTCTTTAGCAGCGCTTTTAAAAGCGCTGCCAAAGGTCCACTTTTAGGCAGCACTTTTCCAAAGAAAAGTGCTTTCGTATGTCCCCCTTTAGCAGCGCTTTATAAAGCGTTGCTAAAGGTCCCACTTTAGACAGCGTTTTTCTAAAGAAAAGCACTTTCGTATGCCCACCTTTAGCAGCGCTTTAAAAGCGATGTCTTATGTATACGCCATTACACCCCTTTAGGCAGCGCTTTTTTTAGAAAGCGCTGTCTTTTATTAAAGAGTTATTAAAGAGCATTTTAAAAGATTTTTTTTTAAATCAATTATTAAACCTGTATAATTCAAACCTGTATAATTTATCAGAATTCACATGGCCTTTGATACCATTATATGTCAACACATAGGCCTTATAGCATTATAATTCAACAATATGCCTTTAAACGATAAAACTTCAACACATAAATGGTAAAAACCATTATATATACAACACCAAAATAAACATTACATATATATAACTCAATACAAACTATACAACACCAATTCCATACACCAATTCGAAACCTTATACACCATATCCATCACCTATATATACAACACCTTCCATAAACCTAACACAATTTCTAAAACTAACAAATTCTCATTTCAACCATGTATTGACACCAATCCTCCTTTATTTCTTCCAATTTGTCTTTCGTGTAGGTGGTACACTTGAATTCATCAAAATACTACATTTTACATAATATGCAAGATTTAGTTAAAAGTAATTAATTAGATAAAATATCCGATAATAAATCTTAAAATAAATTCATACCATGGTTGGAATCTCTATGTGTTCCAAAAGAATAATTTCTTTCATGAATCTCAAGACAAAATAACCACAATCGATACCATTACGTTGCCGAGGACACTACACATAGAAAAAAGAAGTATTAATAAGTATCATAGATGAATTGTCTTATCAAGTAGCATTACTATTATAATATCAAATCATACCTCCACTCTTATCCACATAATGTTGTTTGCTCTGGACTTTGGTACCCGAGCTTGTCGTTGTGATCGAAATATTTTTATGGATCTAACATATTACAAACGAATAGTTAGAACAATCTCACATAAATAAAGAAATACACACGCGAATATTTAGAACAATTGCAAAACTTACGTATCAATCATATTCTTCATCTCCGGGTATTTTGTGTAATCACCCTCTAGCGAATCCAGATAATAGACAATTTCTTTTATCGGATTAATCGCAAGCAAAAACCAGTGTCCACTGTAAAATAAAACAAAAGTATAGATGGAAATGTTATACACAACGTAAAAAAGCGAAAAATTATAATAAAGGAAGTTAGGATGAAAATCTTACCCATGGCCAGTATTATATGCTAAAAGATACAACTTCTCTATATCAATGTTGGTCATAAATGCACGCACTAGGTGATCTTTGACCTCATCTGGAGTTCGACTGATTAAATTTGCATTGACACAGTTAGGAGCCAAGAAGGGGTATCTTTCAGTCAATTGACGCGGGAGCATCAATTTTTCATACAAGAACCTGAAATAAAAACGGATTATAATAAATATGTTATTATAATTAACATTCTAATATTCATTGAAATGAGTAAATAAATTGATCAATTAAATAAATAAAATCGATGCATTACCTGATGTATGAATTAATAACAGCGACGTGTGACACCCCTAATCTATTCCCCAAAGCTATTAAAGCGATAAATAACAATTCAAAATTTCATCAGAGTATATTTAAAACATGCACGACATAGACCGGAGACGCCACAACAATTTGAAACAAACGTACAACACCTGCTCATACAGATATGCAACAACTCAGGTAGCAATACACCCACAATCCAATTACAGAATAAAAGCGGAAAATCCGTAACTGAATATCAACATATACATATATATACCATGAAAGTTTGTCATACAACAAGTCATACATGTACAATCCAAAAGATACATCTATATAATACAAAATAATCACAAACGGCCACCCTAACTACCCGGTGTCACATATCAGAGCCGACCGACAAAAGAATGAAGACGCAAAGCTTCACAAAAAGACCTCCAATAACTCTAATCTGCAATGCCTCATAGAGCATTATAAAACAGCAGAAGAGTGTGAAACACAATCATAATACAGTTGCATATAATTATATATTAACACAGAAATGCCCAAGTAAAACATTCTCACCACAAATGCACCACAATCAAATACAACACAACACAATACAATTCTCAAGTATCAAATACCAATACACCTCAATCATACACAATACACTCATCATCAATACAATTTCACATATTCCATCTCATCAAAGACATTCACCACTCCATACACAATTAATCCATGATTTATGCAAATGCACAGAGACCGACATAACGACTCTATGCACATGCCATGCGGTACCGACTTCCAATATTTCTCATCACTAGTTCACTCAGGAACTCTGCTGGAATCATCGCTCGTTACTGAGGATCACTCAAGTAACACCCCGTCGGGCCTACGATGTTCCCCGTCGCTTTAGGTCCTCTTGGTATAAGGCGCACGACGTTAATGGATTGCTTTAGGTCCTCTTTGTATAAGGCGCACAATCTGATCGCTCACACCCCACATGGGAACACGATCGTCTATAACCATCGCTTTAGATCCTCTTATTTTTAAGGCGCACGATATATCAAATCGCTTTAGGTCCTCTTATTTTTAAGGCGCACGATGTTATAGCAGATTCCCTCTGGAATCAATCCGTCACTCAGGACGTCACAACAATGCATATCATGATACTTGGCATACAATGACTCATGACATTTAATATGCACACATATACACATCCATAATCATGCATACATCAACAATTGCCATACATCGCATTTTCTTGCCATAAGGCCACCAATCATCATCACAATATGTATTTCATGCAATTACATCTCTCGACAGTACACAAGTCATAAAATATCCACACCAACAACATATTGTACATACACATCAAGTTCACCCAATTAAACAGCAAAAGTCGACAACAAAACAACACATTTCCTAATTCCTAACATAATTTAATCGGCCAACAATTTCAAAACCATCATCATAATAAAGTACATTTCACAAGCTTTCTAATGCATCAAACCACACCTCAAACCGACCCACGGATCAAAAGTTATAAAGAAAACAAATTGGGAAAAACTGCTACATTCGCAGTGGGAAGCTCCTAGCGAGTCCTTCGCTACTTCATTCGCATTGCGAATGTCCCAGTGAACCAAGGCAGTAGCAAAAATAGCCTAGAAAATTCCCACCGTTCGCAGTGCGAACGTCACAGCGAATGCTCGCTACCCCATTCGCAATGCGAACCCTCCAACGAGCAGTGGCAGAATGAAAAACAATACAACGTTCGCAGTGCGGACCTCACGCGAACGCTCGCCACCCATTCGCTGGTCATTCGCAGTGCGATTTCAGCAAAACCCAGCAGCGCACCAAATCACCCAAAAATGATATTTTCTCAAACCAAACATTTCCAAACCAACATATGACAATCAGAACCTATTCTAATCATGATAACAAGTATTCAACTACGTTTACACCGATTTTCAACCGCGAAACCATCGATTTTTCATCATATTTCTCATTTCCAACCTAGACTCAAAGCTATGGAAAAACAAGAAAACATCCAAGCAAACACATACATAATCATACACAAACATAGTATAATCGAGTTTCGCACCCTTACCCGATTTAATCGCGTTCTAGAAAGTCGGTTGATTGATTTCCAAGTTTTTTCGAATTCTCTCTTTTCTTCTCTTCTCCTTTTCTTTTCTTCTTTTCTCTTCTTTTTCTTCCTTTCCTTACTATTTTCTCTCTTTCTATTCTATTACATTCCTACTTAACGAAATAAATCAAAATGCCCAAAATACCCCTACACTCAAATATCTCGCAAATGTCCCCAAAACGCGACAAAATATATTCACGATGAAAAATAACATATTTTCACATACAAGTCAGAAATAAAAGAATATAATAAGAAAATACTCAAAACGACTCAATTAATTAAAAAGACAAAACTGACAAAACTGACCGGGGCGTTACAACTCTCCCCCACTTAGAAATTTTTGTCATCGAAAATCTTACCTGAGACGAACAACTCTGGATACGACTCCCGCATCCGACTCTCCAACTCCCAAGTCAAATTGCCCTCAGCAGCGCCTCCCCACGCCACCTTCACAAGTCCAATATCCTTGCCCCGTAACCTCTTCAACTCGCGATCTAAAATACTCACCGGCAAAGCCTCAACCGTAAGGTTCTCCCTTACCTCAACCTCATCCATCGGAATCACATGCGACAGATTCGGAATATACTTCTGAAGCTGTGAAACATTAAATACATCATGCAAATTCGACAAACTCGGCGGCAACGCCGCCCTATAAGCCACAGCACCCACTCTCGCGGATATCTGGTAAGGACCAATAAATCGAGAAGTAAGTTTCTTCGATTTCAATGCACGACCAACACCCGTTACCGGCGTAACCCTTAGAAATACATGATCGCCCTCTTGAAACTCAAGATCCTTCTGTCTCCGATCATGATAACTCTTTTGTCTACTCTGAGAAGCCTTCATTTTCTCACGAATAAACTTCACCTTGTCTGTAGTCTGTTGTACCAACTCCGGTCCAACCACTGCTCTCTCGCCCGATTCATGCCAACACAACGGTGTCCGACATCTTTGTCCATATAATGCTTCAAACGGTGCCATTCCTATACTAGAATGAAAACTGTTATTATACGTGAATTCAATCAACGCAAGATAACTATCCCACGCACCACCTTGTTCAAGAACACAAGCCCTTAACAAATCTTCCAACGACTGAATCGTTCTCTCCGACTGCCCATCCGTCTGCGGATGATAAGCCGAACTCAACCTCAATTTAGAACCCAACGCCTTCTGTAAACTTTCCCAAAATCTCGAGGTAAACCTTGGATCTCGATCCAAAATAATACTTAACGGAACCCCATGCAACTTCACAACTACACTGATATAAATCTCAGCTAACCGCTCTAAAGAAAAACTGATGTCAATCGGAATAAAATGAGCCGATTTAGTCAATCTGTCCACAACTACCCAAATAGCATTATGACCTCGCTGAGTATTCGGTTACCCCGTTACAAAATCCATGGAAATGCTATCCTACTTCCACTCAGGAATATCCAACGGTTGCAACAAACCACTCGGTCTCTGATGTTCCACTTTCGACTTCTGGCACGTCAAACAAGCATACACAAACTGAGCTACATCTCTTTTCAATCCGACCACCAGAAAATCTTCTTCAAATCTTGGTACATCTTGTTTGCTTCCGGATGTATACTCAAATTACTCCGGTGTCCTTCTTCCAAAATCATCCGTTTCAAATTCGAATCGTCCGGAATACAAATTCGCCCACGGAACCTCAACACACCATTAACATCCACTTGAAAATCACTACTCGCATCTTTTCCGCCAACCAACATCAAATCCACTAATTTCACGTCCAACTTCTGTTTCTCACTTACCGTCATCAGAAACTCATTCGTAACCTTTAACATACCCAACCTCACACTATCCGACGACACTTCACATACCAAACTCAAATCTCTAAACGATTCCAGAAGTTCCCACTCCTTCACCATTAAAGCGGACATATGCAACGATTTTTGGCTCAACGCATCGGCTACCACATTAGCTTTACCAGGATGGTAATTCAAGCCAAAGTCGTAGTCTTTCAAAAATTCCAACCATCTTCGTTGCCTCATATTCAATTCCTTCTGATCAAACAGATATTTCAAACTCTTGTGATCACTAAAGACTTCAAACCTCGCACCAAAAAGATAATGCCTCCAAATTTTCAACACAAAAACCACAGCCGCTAACTCCAAGTCATGCGTAGGGTAATTCTTCTCATGCACCCTCAACTGCCTCGAAGCATACGCCACGACCTTACCGTCTTGCATTAGCACACCACCCAGACCAATCAAAGACGCATCACAATACACCACAAACGGTTCAGTAGGATTCGGCAAAATCAAAATCGGAGCTGTCGTCAATCTTCTCTTTAGCTCATTAAAACTTTCCTCACACCGAATATCCCAAATGAACGGTTGCCCTTTACAAGTCAACTGGGTCAAAGGAAGTGCTAGTTTAGAAAAACCTTCAATAAACCTTCAATAATAACCAGCCAAACCCAAAAAGCTTCGAATTTCAGTAACAGATCTCGGAGCCTCCCATTGTAGAACTGCTTCTACTTTAGATGGATCCACAGAAATACCATTACCTGAAATTATGTGTCCAAGAAAACTCACTTCCGACAACCAAAACTCACACTTAGACAATTTGGCAAAAAGCTTCTTTTCCTTCAAAACCTGCAAAACAATACGCAAATGCTCCGCATGCTCCTCCCGAGACTTAGAATAAATCAATATGTCGTCAATAAACACAACAACAAATCGATCCAAATGCTCGTGGAAAATACGATTCATGTACTCCATAATCACACCTGGCGCATTAGAAACCCCGAACGGCATCACAGAATATTCATAATGACCGTAACGTGTCCTAAAAGCCGTCTTCTGAATATCTTCCTCTTTCACCCTAATCTGATGATATCCCGACCTTAAGTCAATCTTACTGAACACACAAGCACCAACCAACTGATCCATCAAATCATCAATTCTCGGAAGAGGATACTTATTCTTAATCGTCACCTTATTCAACTGGCGATAATCAATACACAGCCGCATACTTCCGTCTTTCTTTTTCACCAACAAAACTGGAGCAACCCCAAGGCGACACACTTGGTCTCACAAACCTCTTCTCCAACAATTCATTCAACTGTTTCTTTAACTCAACCAACTCAGATGCCGACATACGATATGGTGCCATCGATACAGGTCTAGTACCAGGAACTAGATCTATAGAAAACTCCACCTCCCTCTCTGGCGGCAAGTCCGAAATATCCTCAGGAAACACTTCAGGAAAATCACACACACAACCGGAAACACATCAAGCGACACTTGACTATCCACAGTCAACGACGCAAACAACCCAAACAACTGAGCTTCCTCCGCCAAAAGTCTCTTCAACTCTTTGGTAGACAAGAAACTCGAGTCTTCGTCTTCCTCAAGAGAAGGAAACCTTACCAACTTATGATAACAATCAATATAAAACCCGATTAAATTGCAAACCAATTCATTCCCAGAAACCACATCTAAACCCTCCAACGGTAAAAACCACCAAATCCATCTCAAAGTCCTTTACCATAAATGGTCAAAGGACAACCCAAACAAACCAAGGAAGTAGTTACTGACCCCATTGCTGGAGTATCAATAACCATCTCACCATCCATCAAAGACAACACAAGATTCAAATGTTTAGCGCACTCAGACGAAATAAACGAATGAGTCGCTCCAGTATCAATAATAGCAACTAAAGGCGTACTATTAATAAAACAAGTACCTCTGATCAGACGATCTGCACTTGAAGTCTGCGTCCCTGCCAAGGCAAAAACTTTCCCACTAGTTGGAGCTTGCTTCGGTTTCTGACACTTTGTACTAATATGACCAGGTTCACCACAGTTGAAACACTTCACCACATTCTTCCGTTTACAATCTGCTACGACATGTCCGACACCTCCACAATTAGAACACTTTCTCACATCTTTTCTACATTCAAACTGACGATTTCCTAGTTCACCACACTTAAAACATCTCGGAGAATTAGACATACCTCCACCACCTGACCTTCGATCAAAAGTACCCCTTTGCTTACCTTTATCAGCTGGTGTTACATACGGACCACTACGAAACGGTTGCTTCCCTTTCCTGTCACTCACACTCTTGTAGTGAGTAGAACGAGCCTTACTATCCTCTTCATAAATCCTACAACATTTCACCAAATCAGAAAACCTTCTAATCCTTTGATAACCGATTGCTTGCTTAATCTCAGGATGCAATCCGCTCTCATACTTCACACACTTAGAAAATTCTACAGTCGCTTCAGCATAATGAGGATAAAACTGCACAAGCTCCACAAACTTAGCAGTACAGTCAACAACAGAACATACTACCTTGTTTCAGTTCCAAGAACTCAATTTCCTTCTTTCCTCTAACATCCTCGGGAAAATACTTCCTCAGAAACTCCTGGATAAACAATTCCCAAGTAACTTCTTCATCCCTAGCTTCCAACACCTGACGAGTACTAACCCACCAGTCATCAGCTTCTTCCTATAACATGTGAGTTCCCAGTCTCACCTTACTGTCCTCAGCAAAATCCATAACTCGGAAAATCCTTTCAATCTCTTTCAACCAAATCTGTGCACCATCAGGATCATATCTTCCTTTGAAGACAGACGGTCTGTTCTTCCTGAACTCATCATTACCAGCAGCATTAGGTGCACCCTGCACGAGCCATTGCTTGCATCGCAGCAGCCAAAGAAACAGCGTTCCTACCAGCCATATTCTGTTCATCTCCAATAACAGAAAACTATGGTTAAACAAACAGCTCACCATACGCCACACAGACCAGGAATGACACAACCAGACACGAACTAACACGGACTGGCTCTGATACCCACTTATTGTGACACCCCTAATCTATTCCCCAAAGCTATTAAAGCGATAAATAACAATTCAAAATTTCATCAGAGTATATTTAAAACATGCACGCATAGACCGGAGATGCCACAACAATTTGAAACAAACATACAACACCTGCTCATATAGATATGCAACAACTCAGGTAGTAATACACCCACAATCCAATTACAGAATAAAAGCGGAAAATCCGTAACTGAATATCAACATATACATATATATACCATGAAAGTTTGTCATACAACAAGTCATACATGTACAATCAAAAAGATACATCTACATAATACAAAATAACCACAAACGGCCACCCTAACTACCCGGTGTCACATATCAGAGCCGACCGACAAAAGAATGAAGACGCAAAGCTTCACAAAAGACCTCCAGCAACTCTAATCTGCAATGCCTCATAGAGCATTATAAAACAGCAGAAGGGTGAGAAACACAATCATAATATAGTTGCATATAATTATATATTAACACAGAAATGCACAAGTAAAACATTCTCACCACACCACAATCAAATACAACACAACACAGTACAATTCTCAAGTATCAAATACCAATACACCTCAATCATACACAATACACTCATCATCAATACAATTTCACATATTCCATCTCATCAAAGACATTCACCACTCCATACACAATTAATCCATGATTTATACAAATGCACAGAGACCGACACAACGACACATGCCATGCGGGTACCGACTTCCAATATTTCTCATCACAAGTTCACTCAGGAACTCTGCTGGAATCATCGCTCGTTACTGAGGATCACTCAAGTAACACCCCGTCGGGCCTACGATGTTCCCCGTCGCTTTAGGTCCTCTTGGTATAAGGCGCACGGCGTTAATGGATTGCTTTAGGTCCTCTTTGTATAAGGCGCACAATCCGATCGCTCACACCCCACATGGGCACACGATCGTCTATAACCATCGCTTTAGGTCCTCTTATTTTTAAGGCACACGATATATCAAATCGCTTTAGGTCTTCTTATTTTTAAGGCACACGATATATCAAATCGCTTTAGGTCCTCTTATTTTTAAGGCGCACGATGTTATAGCAGATTCCCTCTGGAATCAATCCATCACTCAGGACGTCACAACAATGCATATCATGATGCTTGGCATACAATGACTCATGACATTTAATATGCACACATATACACATCCATAATCATGCATACATCAACAATTGTCATACATCGCATTTTCTTGCCATAAGGCCACCAATCATCATCATAATATGTATTTCATGTAATTACATCTCTCGACAGTACACAAGTCATAAAATATCCACACCAACAACATATTGTACATACACATCAAGTTCACCCAATTAAACAGCAAAAGTCGACAACAAAACAACACATTTCCTAATTCCCGACATAATTTAATCGGCCAACAATTTCAAAACCATCATCATAAGAAAGTACATTTCACAAGCTTTCTAACGCATCAAACCACACCTCAAACCGACCCACGGATCAAAAGTTATAAAGAAAACAAATTGGGAAAAACTGCTACATTCGCAGTGGGAAGCTCCTAGCGAGTCCTTCGCTACTTCATTCGCATTGCGAATGTCCCAGCGAACCAAGGCAGTAGCAAAAATAGCCTAGAAAATTCCCACCGTTCGCAGTGCGAACGTCCCAGCGAATGCTCGCTACCCCCATTCGCAATGCGAACCCTCCAGCGAGCAGTGGCAGAATGAAAAATAATACGACGTTCGCAGTGCGAACCTCACGCGAACGCTTGCCACCCATTCGCTGGCCATTCGCAGTGCGAACCTGCAATTTCAGCAAAACCCAGTAGCGCACCAAATCACCTAAAAATGATATTTTCTCAAACCAAACATTTCCAAACCAACACATGACAATCAGAACCTATTCTAATCATGATAACAAGTATTCTACTACGTTTACACCGATTTTCAACCGCGAAACCATCGATTTTTCATCATATTTCTCATTTCCAACCTAGACTCAAAGCTATGGAAAAACAAGAAGATATCCAAGCAAACACATACATAATCATACACAAACATAGTATAATCGAGTTTCGCACCCTTACCCGATTTAATCGCGTTCTAGAAAGTCGGTTGATTGATTTTCAAGTTTTTCCAAATTCTCTCTTTTCTTCTCTTCTCCTTTTCTTTTCTTCTTTTCTCTTCTTTTTCTTCCTTTCCTTACTATTTTCTCTCTTTCTATTCTATTACATTCCTACTTAACAAAATAAATCAAAATGCCCAAAATACCCCTACACTCAAATATCTCGCAAATGTCCCCAAAACGCGACAAAATATATTCACGATGAAAAATAACATATTTTCACATACAAGTCAGAAATAAAAGAATATAATAATAAAATACTCAAAACGACTCAATTAATTAAAAAGACAAAACTGACAAAACTGACCGGGGCGTTACACGACGCCTAATTCAGAATGCGTAAATATCTGATCAAAGTCTTCTTTAGAAATTGTTTTTTAATAGGCAAACCCAAAAATACCTGCTTCCATAGGTATTTCACGGATACCACCTTCTATCAAATCTGTAGTGCCTACAATTGTTTCAAGGCACAAGCGAAATCGAGAAATAGATGTTTTTTTTGCCTTGGCGACTACTGGCTTCTTGTTCTTGATCCCTTGTTGCACCTTTTGTGTAGGAATCTGAAAATCATATAAGTCATAAACTTAGTAATCATGAAGCTTTTGAATTCGGATCACAGAATTAACATTTTTGATGCATATATATCATTGTACCTCTTTTTGTGATTCAACCGACTCGATTTGCCGCACAATCCCTTTTTCTTTTGATTTGGATTTTGAAGGAGTCTAACGATGTCATGTAAATTAAATGTAGGTAAAAGTAAGCATATCATAACTTATATGCAAGTAAAACATTTGAAAACTAAATGGTTAATAATGGTTTTTAACATACCGAGTCATCTATGACGATGAGGTTTGACAGCCATGCAACATACGACCCTATTGTGTCCCCCACCAATGTTGCATCTGACACTTCGTCAGGTATAGGTAGTACCGCATCCCGCTCTAAAGCAATATCAATCGAAACCTTCAAATATCCAGCAGGGAGCGGTCTAGTGTGACGGACGTCTTCGGGAGTGTTATGCACTTTTCCCTTGCCAACCATTCGATATGTCGCTGCCGATAAATATAGTTGACAAGGTGAAATGCCCTAAACAAAACAAAAATAATACGAAATTGTTATTGTGCAATGATTTCAATATAAAAAAATTGTACTAATTTAATAAATATAATTACCTCCGGAATTTTTTGTTGACAATTGATGCTGACCTTGTCACTAGCATCTTTAAATTCTGAACCGCGTCTTTCCGACATGTATCTTTCTTTATCCTGTTGCAGTTCATGAACTTGAGCTCTCAATTCTTCCAACGTTTCCATCACCTCTCTATTGCTAGGATTTTTTTGTCTTTGAACGCTTATAGAAGGTAGATGGAGTGACTCCAAATCTCTTACCCCTCACGCGACCAGAATACTCAGGAACATTTAATACTCGACTCAGTATGCTCCTACAATCCTGGTCTTCCGTGGCAGTTAAGGACTGAGATAGAGTCTCCTGAAATTCAATATTAGAGCCATGCATAAATATATTAGATAAACAAGAACTTTATATCTAACTAAACATGGACAGCCTTCCACAAAACATGTTGTATACTTACACAATTTTCAAAAACTTGTTGAACACCTTCGGTTACAACTCCATCCTTTCCCACACGGGCAGCCTTCCACAAAACATGCTTCGGAACAGATGTTTCTTCACTTTTCTCCTCTTCAAGCTACACATTAATTCAAGAATTAAGATTAATAATAATACAAAAAGACCATAGCAATTATATATATGCTTACGATTTTTTGTTCCAAGCGTGCATATCCCAAACGTCCTTTCTTGTATGGATACGCGGGTTTCGAGGCTACACATTAATTCAAGAATTAAGATTAATAATAATACAAAAAGACCATGGCAATTATATATATACTTACGATTTTTTGTTCCAAGCGTGCATATCCCAAACGTCCTTTCTTGTATGGATACGCGGGTTTCGAGGCTCTTTGACGATTAACGTCACTCACAACCTGCATAAACAATTATAAGTCATATCAGAACACATGTAATAACTACATGAATATAAGACAATATTCATGATAAATTAAATTAAGATTACGTGGAATTTTTCTGTTCTTCGTTTGGCGACAAAAGTGTCCCATTCTTCGGGTGCAATCAAGTCCGCATATTTCTTCGGCCATTCTGCTTCAACAAAATTTCCTTGGGCATCCCTCAGAAACTTGTTGGATAAAAATGCTCGGAACCCTCTATGTCTTTTTCCGGCTAATTGAAGACAATATGTTTGATTCTCGTCACCAATGTTAAAAGATCTCTACAATAACAAATAAAGTATGTCAGTCTAATTAGTTTAAAAATCTATTCGACAAACATAAAAAATAACATCACATATAATACCTGTATCTCACTCCATATTTTATCTTTGGTGGGTTTCAACTGTGGATTTCGCCAATTGTCACAAGTAATAGGAACTAGTGAACGGACAAGTGCACCAATGTAACTAGTCAACATTGCGCCATTAGGCTCAATTAGTTGACCTGTTTCATTCCAATGAACGTCGTATTTTATTCCCTTGTCTCTAGCACGAATAACTCCTTTCATGATTGTTATTCCTCTTGAAATATCTCCTTCCGCATCTTGAACTGATTCTTTTGGATCATTCTTAGAAGTATCATGCGAGTTCTCCTCATTAGTAGCCATTTTACCTATAATAAAGAAAAACACATATAAATCCATAATCCATAATCAGTTGAACATAATATAATCCATAATCAAATATGAAATGACAAACACACGACAAACATATAAATCCATGATCCATAATCAAATATGAAATGACAAACACATGACAAACATATAAATCTATCATCTATAATCCATAATCCATAATCATTCTCAAATATGAAAAATACATTATGTTATTTCGTTGTTTTTGTGGTTGGCATTTATTTTGCTAAAACTATTCTAGCAGCAAGATGTTGTAACAAGATGTTCTAATTTGCTGCTTTCAACATGTCGAATGAAGATGTCCCATACTGGCTCATAGGACATCGCGTCTGAATTCAGTTTAAAAGAAGATTCTGTTGCTGTTAATTGTTACTGAATATTCTGTGAATATTTGGTTATCCTATGTGGCATCCAAAGTATTTTTGGATTGTGTTTTTGTGTTGGTTTTCGGGATTTTCAGCTCTTTCTAATTATGGAGACATATTAGGAAACTTTAGATTGAAGACCTATTTTGTTGGAGTTTATTTTTGCAGATTTGTGAGCAGTCTATTTGCTGCGTTTTTGAAGCCCAATCCAGTCCAGATTTAATGCTATATATTGACTGGTGTAAACCTAGTTTAGGTGTGGAACTTACGTGTGTTTTTGTTAGGGTTTTCGAGTGTATTTTGTGAGCCTAACTGGTATCATTCTGATAACAGTATAAGGATTGGTTTTTGTGTTGTAAGTTCTGTCAGTTACTCATAAGCTTTTAAGCATTGAGTTTCTTATGTGTCAATTCTCATAAGCTTTGAAGTATTGAGAATTGTGTGTTTTGAAAGGGTGACTTTCGGTTTGTTACTTATGTTGAAAGGAACCAATCACGGGTTGTGGTTGTAGAGGGATTTGAGGAGGGCCTCATACCTAGGTGAGTCTTAGGTAGAAGTCATAGGAAGGGTAGTGATTAAGTGAGCAGATTATAACAGGGTTTAGTTATTGTATGATCTGTGAATTGATACTATCGTATATTGGTTTCGTCCCTGGCTTGGTAGCCCCCAGAGTAGGATTGTTGATCCGAACTGGGTAAACATATCTCTTTGTTCTTTATTTTCAGCACTGTTATTATTGTTATCTTATTCATTGTGTTGGATATCAGTGTCTCAACATCTGTGTAGGACATCTGATATCTATGCCAGAGGAAGCTCAGGATCCTCAGATCTCTACCTAAGAGATTTGACATGAAAGTGACTGCTATAGAGGAAGCTCAGGATATAGACAAGATGAAAGTGGATGAACTTGTGGGATCTCTTCAAACATTTGAATTAGGGGTCAGTGAAAAGTCTGAAAAGAAGAAGAGCATAGCTTTTGTGTCAAATGCTGGTGACTCAGAAGATGAAGGTGATCTGGTCAGAGATGAAGGGGTGTCTAAAGATTTGGTACTGCTTGGAAAACAATTTAACAAATTATTGAAAAGAATTGACTGGAAGTCGAGAGCAAATGCTCATAACAAGTCACTCGACATCAGTAAAAACTAGGATGGAAGCAGAAGGTCCAGAACTGAAGAAGACTCCAATCAAGGGAAGAGAGTTCAGTGTTTTGAATGTGAGGGATATGGGCACATAAAGACTGAGTGTCCCACGTATCTCAAAAGGCAGAAGAAGGGCTTATCTGTGTCTTGGTTAGAAGGAGAGTCCGAGAGTGATCTTGAAGAAGAATCAGCAAAATTGGTGACAGCCTTGACTGGGATATGTAAGGCTGATGGAGAAACTACTTGTGAGTCTGACTCTAACAAAGAATCTTATATTGGAGAACTCACTAAGGAAGAAGTCTTCACCGGGTTCTCAGAGTTGTGTATCAAGAATGAAGAAAGGTGGCAAATAATATTAGAACAGAAGGTTCTGATAGCTCAACTAGAAGCTGAGAAGGAAGAACATCTATCAATCATTGCTGATTTGAAAGAGGAGGTTGTATGGCAAAAGTCAAAACTTGACAACATGACCAAATCTATAAGAATGCTGAACAATGGTACCACGCAGCTGGATGAGATTCTTCAGACTGGGAAAGATGCTGGAAATATGCAAGGCCTTAGTTTTAACAATCAAGCAGAGACCTACAAGAAGCCTGTATTAAAGTTTGTCCCTCAGAAAATAAAGCAAGAAGAGGGGATGTCAAATCACATGTCTCAACATCAGATGAAACATCAGAAAAGAGTTTGTAGTTCAAAGTATAAACCATGGAGATGTCATTACTGTGGAAAGATTGGTCACTTAAAGTCCTTTTGCTACAAGTTGCACGGCTATCCCAAAACTGCTCATCAACAAAATAAAGGACAGAGTTAGGCTAAAGTGAAGAGAAGATTGACTCCTAGAAATATTATGGCCGGTCTCATAACATATACCTCTCTTAGAGCATCTGCAAGAGAAGATTGGTACTTTGACAGTGGTTGTTCAAGACACATGACTGGTGTGAAGAAATTCTTGTCAAATATCAAGCCTCACTCCACCAATCATGTCACTTTTGGGGATGGATCAAAAGGTGAAATAAAAGGTGTTGGAAAGCTGGACTACACAGGACAACCAAATCTGGATCGTGTTCTATTTGTCAAAGGGCTGACAACAAATTTGATCAGTATAAGCCAACTGTGTGATGTAGGACTCAAAGTAAATTTCACAAAATCTGAATGTCTAGTAACCAATGAGAAAGATGAAGTTGTTATGAAGGGAACCAGGTCTAAGGATAACTGCTATCTGTGGAATCCTCAAGAATTGGAAAGTGTGTCTACCTGTTTGATGTCAAAGGAAGATGAAACCAAACTGTGGCATCAGAAATTGGGTCACTTACACTTGAAAGGGATGAAGAAAGTTATGTCAAGTGAAGTTGTTAGAGGTATTCCCAAGCTGAAGATTGATGAGGATAGAATATGTGGTGAATGTTAAGTTGGGAAGCAAACAAGGGTGTCACACAAGAGGCTTCAACATCTTACCACAACTTCTAGAGTTCTGGAACTGCTTCACATGGACTTAATGGGACCTATGCAGGTTGAAAGTCTTGGTGGGAAGAAGTATGCCTATGTTGTCGTTGATGATTACTCCAGATTCACCTGGATAAGCTTTATCAGAGAAAAGTCTGAAGTATTTGTAGCCTTCAAAGAGCTGTGTCAAAGGATTCAACGGGAAAAGGATTGTGGTGTTGTTCGAATCAGAAGTGACCATGGGAAAGAATTTGAAAATAACAGGTTTGAAGAGTTTTGCTTATCTGAAGGAATCACTCATGAATTCTCATCTCCGATCACTCCTCAGCAGAATGGTGTGGTGGAACGCAAGAATAGGACTATACAAGAGTGTGCAAGGGTCATGATTCATGCCAAAAAGCTTCCATATCATTTTTGGGCTGAAGCCATGAATACCGCTTGCTATATACACAACAGGGTGACTATCAGATCAGGTACTTCTGTCACTCTTTATGAGCTATGGAAAGGTAGAAAGCCAAATGTGAAGTATTTCCATGTGTTTGGGAGTAAGTGCTATATCTTGGCGGATCGTGAGCAGAGGCGAAAGATTGATCCTAAAAGCGAGGAAGGGATATTTTTGGGATACTCTACAAACAGTAAAGCATATAGGGTATTTAATTCCAGAACTAAGGTGATGATGGAATCCATAAATGTGGTGGTTGATGACTCTGGGAAAGACGAAGATGTCCCAGATGATGTTGGGGCATGCCTTCCCATGAACAATGAAATCTCACAAGACACTGAGTCCGTAGAAAATAATACTCATGAAACCAACACTAGACCTGAGAATGAAGAGGTAGAGGATGCTAACAGGGGACCCTCTATAAGAATTCAGAAGGATCACCCTAAGGAATTGATTATTGGAAATCTAAATGAAGGTGTAAGAACCAGAACGAGGGAGGCTGTGTCAAATGCATGCTTTGTTTCAAAGATTGAACCAAAGAATGTCAAAGAAGCATTGACAGATGAGTTCTGGATAAGTGCTATGCAAGATGAGCTTTGTCAATTCAAGAGGAATGAAGTCTGAGAACTGGTACCATGACCAGCAGGAACAAATGTGATTGGAACAAAATGGGTTTATAAGAATAAGTCTGATGAACAAGGAGTTGTTACCAGGAACAAAGCCAGATTAGTTGCTCAAGGATACACACAGATTGAAGGAGTAGACTTCGATGAAACATTTGCTCATGTGGCTCGATTGGAATCCATCAGATTGCTGCTAGGAGTGGCATGTTTGTTGAAATTCAGATTGTTTCAAATGGATGTCAAGAGTGCCTTTCTGAATGGCTATCTTAATGAGGAAGTCTATGTTGAGCAGCCTAAAGGGTTTGTGGATCCAAATTTTCCTGATCATGTTTTCAAGCTAAAGAAGGCTTTGTATGGGTTGAAACAAGCTCCACGAGCTTGGTATGAAAGGCTGACTGAGTTCTTAGTCAACCATGGATACAGGAAGGGTGGTATTGATAAAACACTCTTTGTCAAGGAGAAGGATGGGAAACTAATGATTGCTCAGATTTATGTAGATGATATTGTGTTTGGTGGGATGTCGGATGAAATGGTCCAACATTTTGTCAACCAAATGCAGTCTGAATTTGAGATGAGCTTGGTAGGTGAATTGACCTACTTCCTTGGATTACAAGTCAAGCAGATGGAAGATCCCATTTTTATTTGTCAGAGCAAATATGCAAGGACATTGTGAAGAAGTTTGGACTGGATAATGCCAAGCATAAGAGAACTCCTGCTCCTACTCACTTGAAGTTATCCAAAGATGAAAAGGGAGTGAATGTTGAACACAGTTTGTACAGAAGCATGATTGGAAGCCTGCTGTATCTTACAGCAAGTAGGCCAGACATAACCTTTGCTGTTGGCGTGTGTGCAAGATACCAAGCAGAACCTAAGGTCAGTCACCTCAATCAAGTTAAGAGAATTCTTAAGTATGTGAGTGGTACATGTGATTATGGGTTGTTGTACTCCCATGACTCAAGTCCCATTTTAGTAGGATACTGTGATGCTGATTGGGCTGGAAGTGCTGATGATAGGAAGAGTACCTCTGGAGGATGTTTCTTTTTGGGAAATAATCTTATTTCATGGTTTAGTAAGAAGCAAAATTCTGTTTCTCTTTCTACTGCTGAAGCTGAGTACATAGCAGCTGGAAGTAGTTGTGCTCAACTGGTGTGGATGAAGCAAATGATATCTGAGTACAATGTCATACAAGATGTCATGACATTGTTTTGTGACAACCTGGGTGCTATTAATATTTCTAAAAATCCTATTCAACATAGCAGGACTAAGCACATTGATATCAGGCATCACTTTATCAGAGAACTTGTGGAGGACAAAGTCATAACTCTTGAGCATGTGAGCACAGAAAATCAGCTTGCTGACATATTTACCAAGGCTCTGGATGCAGTTCAGTTTGAAAACCTGAGGAGCATACTTGGGGTTTGTATTCATGAGGAACTATAGCAATTAATGTTCCTTCTGGCTGCCAGATTGGAAAGATTAAAGGAGGTTCTGGTAGTGCAGTGTGTGCATGAGGTTATAAAAGGGAAAAAGCTGAAGTTTGTACATGACACTTGGTCATGTGATGTGGTGGGCATCTATTCTCTGATGCTGTTTATTCTGGTCTATGACTTGACTATTTCTCAAATTTTAAGAACTGTTATACTCGCCTTTGTCATATTTCTGGCTAAAAAGGGGGAGTAGTGTGCTTGTGTGTGTTGGGCTGGTGCTGCAGCTGAGGGGGAGAATGTGGAATATTTGTGTTGCTGCAGTTGAGGGGGAGTTTTGTGTTGCCACAGAAGGGTGTTTATTTTTTGCTGCTTTGCTGGATTCTTTTGCTGCTGTTTCGTTGTGTGTTGGTATTTCGCTGCTGTCTCTGATATGGATTTTTTTTGCTTTTGGTGAGTAGTTTTAGCAAAAATAAGCCAAAGGGGGAGATTGTTATTTCGTTGTTTTTGTGGTTGGCATTTATTTTGTTAAAACTATTCTAGCAGCAAGATGTTGTAACAAGATATTCTAATTTGCTGCTTTCAACATGTCGAATGAAGATGTCCATACTGGCTCATAGGACATCGCGTCTGAATTCAGTTTAAAAGAAGATTCTGTTACTGTTAATTGTTACTGGATATTCTGTGAATATTTGGTTATCCTATGTGGCATCCAAAGTATTTTTGGATTGTGTTTTTGTGTTGGTTTTTGGATTTTCAGCTCTTTCTAATTATGGAGACATATTAGGAAACTTTAGATTGAAGACCTATTTTGTTGGAGTTTATTTTGCAGATTTGTGAGCAGTCTATTTGCTGCGTTTTTGAAGCCCAATCCAGTCCAGATTTAATGCTATATATTTACTGGTGTAAACCTAGTTTAGGTGTGGAACTTACGTGTGTTTTTGTTAGGGTTTTCGGGTGTATTTTGTGTGCCTAACTGGTATCATTCTGATAACAGTATAAGGACTAGTTTTTGTGTTGTAAGTTCTGTCAGTTACTCATAAGCTTTTAAGCATTGAGTTTCTTGTGTGTCAATTCTCATAAGCTTTGAAGTATTGAGAATTGTGTGTTTTGAAAGGGTGACTTTCGGTTTGTTACTTGTGTTGAAAGGAACCAATCACGGGTTGTGGTTGTAGAGGGGTTTGAGGAGGGCCTCATACCTAGGTGAGTCTTAGGTAGAAGTCATAGGAAGGGTAGTGATTAAGTGAGCAGATTATAACAGGGTTTAGTTATTGTATGATCTGTGAATTGATACTATCGTATATTGGTTTCGTCCCTGGCTTGGTAGCCCTCAGAGTAGGATTGTTGATCCGAACTGGGTAAACATATCTTTGTGTTCTTTACTTTCAGCACTGTTATTATTGTTATCTTGTTCATTGTGTTGGATATCAGTGTCTCAACATCTGTGTAGGGCATCTGATATCTGTGCCAGAATTTCACATTACAGAATATATAATTTTACTATTACCTCTTTATTAACGTCTCTTTCTTTTCCGGGTAGGAAGATGATCTACTTGTCTCTTAACAACACGGATGGATGGATTGATCCAAATTCCCTCATTATGATCATTTCTAATATATGATTCACTCGCTCCAACAGTCTCATCTTGATCACTTATAATATATGATGCATTCGCTCCAACAATATCACCTTGATCTCCAATGTTATCATCAATTACTTTGTTAGATAAAAGCACTATAGACCATTTCGTACTTGTCGGGTCAGTGACATAGAACACTTGTCTAGCTTGAGAGGCTAGAATAAAAGGCCCGTATTTGTTCCCCACCCTATTAAGATCCACTTCCAAAAATCCTGACTTATCCATTCGTATGCCACTATTATTTTCAACCCACTTGCAACCAAAGATAGGAATCTGAAACTTCTCATAATCAAAAACCCAAATGCGCTCGATAACCCCAAAATATGACATATTTGCATATGTGGGGTTTAAGTCCTTCACACTTGAAATGTGCATTGCTTCAGCTACCAAGGTGACACCACTATTTTGCATTGTACTTTTGTCATCTTGTTCTTTGGTATAAAATGTGTATCCATTAATTGCGTATGCGCTATAAGAAAACACATGCAAACTTGGACCATATGCTAAACATCTCAACCTTTCTGATATTGAAGCGGGATCTACACAAAACTTTGAATAAATGTGATCCTTAAACCATGGTATGATACTTCGATTATGCTCTCGTACTATCTAATTTTCATTTCTATTCGGATTTAAACCTCGGAGAAAATCCTTGTACATTTCAACATACGGTTCAACCTCATTGTCATTGTACAGAACATACAAATGCACTTGCTCCCGTTCAGCCCTTGACACGATCACAATTTTATTTCCAATTAACTTTTTTCCTTCTTTTTTTTCCAACGATGTGAGATTTGGGAAGTCCAATGGATTGAACGTTGGAACGATATTCAGTACAAAACTCAATCGCTTCTTCACCAATGTATCGTTCAACAATACAACCCTCTGGTCGACTTCGATTTTTCACATACCCTTTTAATATTTTCATATACCGTTCAGCAGGGTACATCCATCTCATATAAGCTGGTCCACACAATTGTGTCTCCTTTACAAGATGAACAACTAGATGTACCATTATGTCAAAAAACGATGGAGGAAAGAACATTTCAAGCTCACACAATGTAATGACTATTTCTTTTTGCAATGTTGGTAAGATCGCATGATCGATCACCTTACTACAAATTGACCTGAAGAAGAAACACAATTTAGTTATTGTGCGTCTTACTTTTTTCGGCAAAATAGAACGTATACCTATTGGTAGAAAATGTTCCATTATAACATGTCAATCATGCGTCTTTAAAATCTTTAATTTGAGGTCTTTCATAGACACAAGTCTTCTAATATCTGAAGAGTATCCTTCTGGAACTTTAACTTCACTTAGAAACTTATACAGTATTTTTTTCTCCTTTCTAGATAGAGTATAGGTAGCATGTGGTAGATATGTTCGTTTTCCTTTCTTCAAGGGTCCTAATTCAGTTCTTATCCCCATCGATATCAAGTCCTTTCTTGCTTTAAGGTCATCCTTAGACTTTCCTGGTATATTGAGTAACGTACCAATAACACTGTCAAATACATTTTTTTCAATATGCATAACATCAAGAAAATGTCTTACATACAAAGACTTCCAATATGGCAATTCAAAAAAAATTGACCTCTTCTTCCACCCACTCTTGATAAGGTTATGTGCAAAAGGCTTGCCAAACTGAGTACTCACATCTTTCACCTTTTCAAAAACTTGATCACCTGTCAATATAGGTGGAGCTCTACCTTGTTCTGCCTCTCCATTGAAGGCTTTTCTCCACCCACGGTAGTGATGATTAGAATTTAAGAATCTACGATGACCGAGAAATACATTCTTCTGACCAAACTCCAATCTATTTTATCTTCACAAATAGGACACACACATTGACCTTTTATGTTATACCCTGATAGATTTTTGTATGCTGGAAAATCATTAATTGTGCCAAACAACATCGCCCTCAAGTTGAAACTTTCTTTCCTATATCCATCATAAACCTCCACACCGTTCTCCCACAAAATCTTTAAATCTTCGATTAACGGTTTCAAGTATACATCTATGTCATTCCCTGGTTGTTTAGGCCCAGAAATTAACATAGATAACATTATGTACTTACGCTTCATACATAGCCATGGAGGTAGGTTATAAATCATAATAATAATAGGCCATGTGGTATGTGAGATACTTTGAAGACCGTGTGGGTTTATTCCATCAGTAGATAATGCCAAGCGAAGGTTTCTTGCTTCTTCTCCAAATTCAGGATAATCATTATCAATTTTCGTCCACTGTGGTGAATCTGCCGGATGTCGAAACTTTCCATCTATAATTCTTTCATCTGCATGCCAAGTCAAGTTTCTTGCATCGGTTTCACTACGAAACATGCATCTAAATCTCGAAATTATAGGAAAATACCACAAGACTTTTGTTGGAGACAACTTTTTCTTATTTCGAGAGACACCGCATTTAGGACACTCATTTAACAATGCATACTCATTTCGAAACAAAACACAATCGTTTGGACAGGCATGTATCTTATCATAGCTCATGCCAATAGAGCACAACATCTTTTTGGCCTCATATGTTCGATTGGGAAGAACATTATCCTCCGGAAGCATATCTTTCATAAGGGCTAATAACTCTGTGAAACTTTTATCCGACCATCCATTACCCGCCTTTAAGTTGTACAACTTTAATACCGCAGATAATCTTGTGAATTTAGTGCAACCCTTATACAACAGTTTCTCTGCATCGCTTACCAACCTCTCAAACATTTTGGGACAATCCTAAAGATCTTCTTCAAGTGCTTCTGCAATCTCTTCGACTCGATCACAATCGTATATATCTGTGGCATTGTCGTTTGAAGCATAGGTCGTATTATCCCCTGGTTCAACATTCCCGTTGCTTTTCTCACCATGAAGTGTCCAACTTGTATAACTTCGATCAATTCCATGCCTATTTAAATGTGACTCCATCTGACCCACGTCAATCCGACGCCCAAAACAGTAACTCAAACAAGGACATGTGATTCGACTTGGGTCTTTGGTGTGTTCAACAGCAAACTTAACGAATTCTGATACCCCATTCTCGTACTCTTTCGACAATCGATTGGACGACATCCATTTTTTATCCATGATTTTACTAAGTAAGCAAAACAAAAACAAAAGAATAACTACGTACCTGTCTATATAGAAGTCAGCAACTTCTGGACTGAACCACAAAGTGTAAGATTTTTGAAAACGGTCCGAATTCACTCTTCACAAGTAACCCCTATAGAAAATGAACGTAAGTTAGTAAGTGATGGTGTATACCACATATAACAAGTCAAAGTTTCAAGAAACAAATTTAGTAAACATCATCATTAAATCAAATAGCATGGTATAGTTTCAACTCAACATTGTAAAAAAAACAACTTCAACGCTTAAGTTCAAGTAACAATTCAATCACTATTTATCATTTTCAATCATCTCTCAAAATAAATTCAATCACTAGTTCACTTAACTACTAATTTCATTATCATTTTCAATAACAACCAAATTCTTACATCACTAAAATTTTCCGATAAATGTTCACTTTAACTTTACAAATAGCCCTATAACAACCTCAACAATCTAACTTCTACAACACTCTTAACTACCTTGAATTTTCTAATTAATCACTATTCTACAAATTTTACACATTAAACTAACTTCTACTATTCTACAAATTAATCATTAAACTAACTTCTACAAATTAATCACATTTTACACAATAATCATTATACTAACTTCTACTAATTAATCACTTTTCTAATTAATCACTTTTCCAATTAATCACTAACTAACTCCTACAAATCAAAAAATGAAAACCTAACATCAACAACTAATAATACACCAAATTTATCTCACAGAAATAGCAGAGAAATAGTCTACAATGGAGAATATTAGACATTTTCATTAATGGAGAGAAAACCAGAAAAAGGAGAGTAAAAACCTCAGAGAAACAATCAACAATGGCGGACGACGGTGTGAGTAAGCAGAAATGACAGAGGGAAGCCACAAACGGAGTAAAGCCATGACGGATTTCATTTGCAGAACGACGGCGGACGGCGTGGTTTTGTTCGTTTGCAGAAAGAATGGAGGAAGAAGAGAAACAGTAGTCGCTAGGGCGAAAATAGAAACGGTCGTAATGAAACAGTACTAGTCGTTTGCAGAATCTGTTTTAATTTTAATATTTTAAAACACCTTTAGCAGCGCTTTTAGAAAGCATTTTCTTATGTTAATCCTTTAGCAGCGCTTTTGGAGTGAAAGCGCTTTCTTATGTGGGATTAATGAAAGTCCTTTAGCAGCGCTTTCTAAAAGCGCTGGCTAAAGCGTGTTGTACGAAAGCCCTTTAGCAGCGCTTTTTAAAAGCGCTGCCTTATGTCCCACATTTAGCAGCGCTTTTCATAAAGCGCTTTCTAAAGTTCAGCTGCCTTAGGGCTTTAGCAGCGCTTTTAAAAAGCGTTGTCTTATGTCCCCCATTTAGCAGCATTTTTTTCTTTCGTTTTTTATTTTTGTTTTTAGCGAAACATATAGCAGCGCTTCTACCAGAAAGCGATGTCTTTGTTGCGCTGCGAAAACTCATTTTTGGCGTAGTGTGAGATGATTATGCTCGAATGATGAACAAATATAAAAATATTTGTATGTCCTTCTTGTAGAGGCAATATTTTCCTATAGTAAATAAAACACGTAATTTAGGTACTCAGCTAATGAATCTTTGAGGGTTAGTTAAAGAACACTTAGGTATCCAATTCATTGTACTATTAGTAACTTTGACATTAATAGCATGGTAAAGAGGCCTAATGTGACTTTTATTACCACAAAATGACATGTTTCCTTAAACAAAATATTCTTTCAATCTCTTTTAGTAAAGTGAGGGTTTTTCTTAAAATCATTCCCTCTTTCACTTAAAAAAGTAGAAACAATAGTAGATAGAGAAATAGTTTATGCCAATTGTCCTTTGAGGTTTTCATTTTCAAGTTTTAAAATTGGACATGTATCACAATCTACCTTTACTACCTTTTCAGCTAAAGTATCTGAAAGAGTAAAGTGCTCACTTACGCGAGATACATGTTCTTTATTTAAGGAATCTAAGGAACTATTAAGATCATAAATATACTTTTCAAGTTTTGAAATAAGTTTCTTTTGGAGAGAAATTTTCTTAAATGCGCCTAAAGTATCTGTATGCATTTCTCTAAAAGCTTTCTATAGTTATTTCCAAGATGGTTTAAAATCATAATCTTAATCATATACCTCCGACTCTTTAATTTTCTTGTGCACCATCAAGCATATATTTCCACGCTCAACATTTGAGCTAGAACGAGAAGATGAAGAGGAGCTTTCTTCTTATTTTCCCACATGATATAAGCCCTACGACCTTTAGCACGGTTGCCCTTTGTCTTGTTGGAGTCTTTATCCTTCTTCCTGTTGCGCTTGTTGAGACTATGACACGTTGTTCGGTAATGACATGACTTTCAACATTGGTAGTATTTGACATGTTCTTCCTTTTTATTAGTTTCGTTCTTATGCGGATGTGTCTTCTTAAAGTTTATCAATTTTTTTCGGAATGTTTGAGCTTGTGCTTCTTTATATAATGATTGTAGCACTTGACGAATAACTTCATCGCTTCTTATTTG
This sequence comes from Lathyrus tuberosus, assembly GCA_022829125.1. NCBI lineage: Eukaryota > Viridiplantae > Streptophyta > Magnoliopsida > Fabales > Fabaceae > Lathyrus > Lathyrus tuberosus. The sequence goes on along the minus strand of JALAZF010000629.1, from coordinate 2,789,078 downwards.
ACAGAATCTTTGTTAGAACTATCACTATCATCCTTTATTATTATTTTTATGATAAAGCTTTCAAGGAACTATCCTGATTATCTTCTTTAACCTTCTCTTTCTTTTTGGCATTTACTTCGTTTTCCACGAGATATTTCAATTCATTCTCATGCATGGTTAGCTTTACAAACAATTTTGTCAAATTATCGAGATCATTTGATTCTTTAATGGTTGTAACCTTTAGTTGTCATTCCCTAGACATAGATCTTAAAATTTTGTTAGCACAATCTTTGTAAGAAATAGACCTTCCCAAATTTTCTAACTTGCTGATAAAATGGGGAAAACGATTCTACATGGATTCCACAGTTTCACTGAATTCCATACAGAAAAGTTCATACTCCTCTGTCAATGTATTAATCTTATAAACCTTAGCGTATTCAAGCCCCTCGTAAAGGACGCGAAGATCATTTCACATTGATTGTGGACTCTTATGATGTGATACATAGCAATATACTTTAGAACTTAATGCAAAGATAAGTATATTTCTCGCCTTTAAATCATAGGATGCCTTTTTGGTTTCATCATCTGACCAATCTTTTGGGAGTTTAACATAAGCATTGACTTTGTTTTTGGGAATAAAAGGTTTTTCGGTGATTGTTACCCAAAGAAATTTGTCTACGGACATCAAATGTACATACATATTGTCTTTTCGATAAACATAATTTTCCCCTTTGAAAATTTGGGCTCTACTATACGCTCCCTTCGGATATTTGTTTCTCATATTTTTAACTTTTGAGTCGCTAATACCTGATCAAAAGACCAACTCCGAGGCTAATTATTGGCATAGAATACGAGAATGCAACGATCTAGAGGGAGTGAATATACCTCCCAAGAGTAATTTAAACGATTTGAAAATATGATTAGTTTGAAAAGTTTATAAGAGTTTGAAAACAATTTGTGTAGCGAAAGCAGAATGCGTATAAAGTCAATTATGCTTATAGGATGGTATATATAAAAAACACATTAATCGGTATACAAACATAGAAATCGAATTAGACAAGCAATTAATTAATCAAAGTGGTATATCAAATAATGATCAACTCACATGAGATGTATAAGTCTACAAATTAATTATAGTAGAATTATAAGACTATAGTTTCAAGTCTTAATCAACCATAAGAGAATCTGTAGTGCCAATCTAAAAAAACTACACTTAAATGATAAATTGCTACCAAGCTAATAAACCCAATAGCATACAACTCTATGAAATCAATACAAATAACCTAAACATGAAATTCTACAAAAAAAATGTGAGAGAGAGAGAGAGAGGGAGAGAGAGAGAGAGAGAGAGAGAGAGAGAGAGTATGTTATATTTATAATAATTCAGCTATCTTCCTTGTTAAGCCTATTCCATACTCTAATTGTTTCCAATTTAAAAATTTTGGTTTTCCATTATAGTTTGTGACAAGTTACAAGGTATTCAATACAATCACAATCCAAATAATGCTGAAAATATTAAATCTTTAATCTGGACCCTCGTTGACTTATACACAGTATCCAAAATGGAATCCTCGCGAAATCTTTACTCGGAATTATCTTTAATCTTCCAGTTCCAACAATTCTACTCCAAAGTCTTAATTCTGCAACAATTTTTCCTCGATCCTACTGGTATCTTGAGCATTGGTATGTCCGACGATTGAGAAGAACTCTCACTTTGTCCATAGGCTTCTGCAAAACACTACCAAAGTAAATATGGAGAGAAAAAACTCTTTCTTTTCTGCTAGACTTGTCAAAACCAACCACAACCATATATTTTTTGAAAAACTCTGAAATCTCAAAAATCTTCAAAGAAACGTTAAACACAATAACAAAATCTCCTCAAAAATCACACACCTCAAAAGATGAGATTTATATCCATGCGAAAATGGAAATATAATGAGGTATAAATGAAAGAATATGTTTTCAAAACACTCAAAACAAATTCAAAACCCCTTTTAAAAATAAGAGTGTTGTGAAAAACGATGACTTTAATCAAAATATAAAACTGGTTTCTTGAATTATCAAGAACCAAAACAAGGGTTTAACGAAAAAGGAAAAAACAAGAAGAACAAGAAGAATAGAGAAACAACAAGGATTGGGCAAATATAATTCTGTTTACTATTCACTTTCTCATTAATGTTTACAAATGATTACAAGTGAATATCACAATTTGCCACACTCAACAAACTGAGTGTACTAGCTTATTTATAGACTAACTAGGTAACTTGCAGCCCAAGAAACCTAAACAATTGGATCCTTAACACAAGGCCCAATTCGATAGAATAAACTATTTCGACAGAATACATATAACAACAGACTTCGACTACTATATGTAATAATCTGGCATCAGCATGTGAACAAGCTTCGACAGCACGCTTGCCTTCAGTCGAAATACATGAAAGCTACCTTTGACACAACTGAGTTTCGACCCAAATCTCACAAATCTCCACCTTGGATCTAACTCAGCAACAAGAGAATCAACTAGCTTTCATCATGCAGCTTTATCAACTGCATACAGTGGAAGAACTTGCAACTTGGCAACGTCTTGGTGATCATATCAGCAGCATTGTCTTCAGTCGAAACCTTCAACACCTGGACTTCACCACGCTCGATTATCTCTCTGACGAAATGCAGCCTCACATCAATGTGCTTAGTTCGCTCATGATAGGCTGAATTCTTCGACAGGTGTATTGCACTTTGACTATCACATTTAACAGTGATAATTCGACCTTGAAGTTTTAGCTCATTTGCAAAACCTTCAAGCCACGATGCTTCCTTCACAGCTTCAGTGAGGGCAATATATTCAGCTTCAGTGGTTGATAAGGCAACAACCTTCTGAAGCGTCACTTTCCAACTGATTGTTGTGCCAAACATTGTGAAAACATATCCAGAAATAGACTTTCTGGAATCCATACAACCTGCATAATCAGAGTCAACAAATCCTTCGATCTCGACTATGCTATCACCATCACAGGCTCCACCATAAATCAAGACTCTTTTCATAGACCCATTTATGTACCTGAGAATCCACTTTACAGCTTGCCAGTGCACCTTTCCAGGATTGGCCATATACCTGCTCACAAGGCTCACTCCATATGCTATGTTTGGCCTCGTACATACCATAGCATACATCAAAGAACCCACTACACTAGCATATGGAATGCTATTCATATAGATTCTTTTAGCTTCAGTACTCGAACTTTGAGTAGTACTAAGCTTAAACTGAGGATTTGTAGGTGTCACAACAGGCTTCGAATTCGACATACCAAACTTGTCGAGAAGCTTCCGTAGGTATGTCTCCTGAGATAAGCACAACTTCGACTGCTTTCTATCTCTCTGGATGTCAATCCCAAGAATCCTGGCTGCAGCTCCCAGATCCTTCATTTCGAACTCCTTACTGAGTTCAGCCTTCACCTTCATCCTCAATCCTGTTGCTAGCTATGAGGATATCATCCACATACAGCAGCAACATAACAAGTGAGTTTCCAGGTCAAAATCTGAAGTAAACACAGTGATCGAACTGACTTCTAGTGAAACCAATGTGTGCCATGAACTTGTCGAATCTCCTATTCCACTGTAGAGGAGATTGCTTCAGGCCATACAAAGACCTATTCAGCTTGCACACATAATCTTCTTTGCCCTTTTCTGCATACCCTTCAGGTTGACGCATCAGGATCGTTTCATCTAGATCACCATACAGAAATGTTGTCTTCACATCCATTTGCTCAAGTTCCAAGTCGAACTTTGCTACCATGGCCAACAGCATTCGAATGGATCTATGCTTTAAAATAGGTGAGAACACATCATTGAAGTCAACTCCTTCTTTCTGAGTGAACCCCCTAGCAACCAGCCTCGCCTTAAAGCGCTTCGATATCACTCCTTCGATTCCTTCCTTGACCTTGAAAATCCACTTACAACTGACTAACCTTGCTCCTGCAGGTTTCTCAATCAGCTCCCAAGTGTTATTATCATGAAGAGATTTCATCTCGTCATCCATGGCTTTTCGCCATTCAATCTTGTCTCGACTCCTTATAGCTTCCTTGTAATCTCTAGGTTCTTCGTCAAGTACCTCACTTGCAGAGATTAAGGAAAAAGCTATAAGATCTGCATAACCAAGTCTTTGAGGTGGCTTGATGACTCTTCTCGACCTATCTCTAGCCAGTAGGTAGTCATCGACAGTTTCTTCAACCTCATCAGCATCTTGCTCTTCGACTTCATCAGGGCTATGCACTTCAGCATCACTATGCTCCACCTCAACAGGCATCTCTACCTGTTCCAGCTCCTCTTCAGAGATTTCTGCACTTCGACCAGCATCACCAGTTTTCTTAAAAGCCATTTCGACCTCGTTGAAAACTACATCACGACTTGTGATACATCTTCTGTGAGCTGGTTCTAGGCACCACAGCCTATACCCCTTGACTCCCTCAGGATATCCAAGGAACATGCATCTCAGAGCTCTAGGTTCGACCTTGTCTTTCCTAATATGAGCATAGGCTAAACAGCCAAATACTCTCAGTTTGTCGAGATCTGGTGGATGATCTGACCAAACTTCTTCAGGTGTCTTCATTCCCAGCGCAGTCGAGGGACATCTATTTATCAGATAAGCTGTTGTCGAAACAGCCTCTGCCCAAAACACCTTCTTCAATCTAGCACTAACCAACATGCTTCTAACCCTTTCAAGGATTGTTCGATTGAATCTCTCAGCTAAGCCATTTTGTTGAGGAGTACCTACTACAGTCTTATGCCTTGCAATCCCAGACTCAACACAGTAACTGTCGAAAGCTTCGTTGCAGAATTCAAGGCCATTATCAGTTCTCAACCTCTTAACCTTTCTGCCAGTTTGAGTTTCGACTAGAACCTTTCAACTTTTGAAATTCTCAAAAGTTTCATCCTTCGTCTTCTGAATGAATACCCATAACTTTCTAGAATAGTCATCAACAATGGATAGAAAATACGTTGCACCTGAGTGTGAAGGATTCCTTGCAGGCCCCCAAAGATCAGCATGAATGTAATCAAGGGATCCATGTGTTCTTTGCTTGCCTTTGTTAAACTTCGCCCTACAGGATTTACCAAGTACACAAGATTCACAAAACTCCAACTTTTCGACTTTGTCACCACCTAGCAGGTTCTGCTTCCCCAATTCGACCAGGCCTCTTTCGCTGACATGGCCCAATCTCATGTGCCATAACTCTGTCTTCGACATAGGTTTCGTGGATACAACATTTGTCGAACCACTTACAACCTCAGCCTCTAGGGTATACAAGCCTTGGTTTTTCACGCCTCTCAAGACTTCCTTCGACCCTTTCATGACTCTCAGGGTACCTTGCTCTCCTTTGAAAACATATCCCTTTCTGTCGAATTCACCAAGAGAAATTAAATTCCTCTTAAGATCAGGTACATACCTAACCCCAGTCAATAGCTTTATTGACTCATCATGGAGCTTGAATCTAACATATCCAATACCTGCAATCTTGCAAGCTTTATTGTCCCCCAGTAGCACTGATCCTCCATCTTGTTCACATAATTCTTCAAACACATTCTTGTTTGGAGTCATATGCCAAGTACATCCAGAATCCATAATCCACTCTTCGCAAGAGTTGCTGCTCGACACCACAAGGACATCAGATGATTCATAACCATCTTGCACTATAGCTGCATTCCCATTGTCCTTACCTCCATGATTATTCAGGCGCTCAGGGCACACCTTTCGTGTATGACCCTCCTTCTTACAGTGATAACATTTGATACCAGACATATCACCACCAGAAGACTTCTGCTGAACCTTTCCTTTCTTCTGATCAAACCTACCATCTTTCTTCGACGATCTTCCTTTCACGGACAACCCTTCGCCAACTGATGAAGGTTTCTGCTCCTTTCTTTCGTTCAAATCCTTCAAATACAAGGCTGCTTGAACTTCTTCAAAGGTCAGGGACTCTCTTCCATACAAGAGAGTTTCTTTGAAGTGAGCATGCGATCTGGGCAAAGCACACAACAGCAACAATGCTTGATCTTCATCATCAATCTTCACATCAATGTTTTCAAGATCAAGAATCAGCTTGTTGAAAGAATCCAACTGCTCAGCCAAAGCCTTTTCTTCATTCATCTTGAATGAATACAAGGCTTGCTTCAGGTAAAGACGATTTACCAAGGATTTGGTCATATACAAACTTTCCAGCTTCGTCCATAATCCCGCCGCCGTCGTCTCTTTTGATACCTGCCGAAGAACCTTATCACCAAGGCTCAACAGAATTGCGCTGTGTGCTTTCTCGATCATTGTCGTCTTTTCTTTTTCCGTCAACGCAATATCCATGGCTGCCATTCCCTTCAACGCTTCCAAACATCCCTGCTGCACCAGTAGGGCTTTCATCTTCAAGCGCCACAGACCGAAATCGTTCACTCCGGTGAACTTTTCAATCTCATACTTTGTTGAAGCCATCTTCTCCATGCTCACCGCACCAATTTGTTGTGAAAAACGATGACTTTAATCAAAATATAAAACTGGTTTCTTGAATTATCAAGAACCAAAACAAGGGTTTAACGAAAAAGGAAAAAACAAGAAGAAGAAGAAGAATAGAGAAACAACAAGGATTGGGCAAATATAATTTTGTTTACTATTCACTTTCTCATTAATGTTTACAAATGATTACAAGTGAATATCACAATTTGCCACACTCAACAAACTGAGTGTACTAGCCTATTTATAGACTGACTAGGTAACTTGCAGCCCAAGAAACCTAAACAATTGGATCCTTAACACAAGACCCAATTCGACAGAATAAACTATTTTGACAGAATACATATAAGAACAGACTTCGACTACTATATGTAATAATCTGGCATCAGCATGTGAACAAGCTTCGACAGCACGCTTGCCTTCAGTCGAAATACATGAAAGCTACCTTTGACACAGCTGAGTTTCGACCCAAATCTCACAAAGAGTACAACTGTATTGTGAAATTTAAAATAAATAGTGGAAGTGTATGTTTTCCAGCATTCTTAAAGGTTTTGAGCGAAATGTTTTTATATGTGTTGAAGATCTAGCACTAAAATGAGTGAAAATGGTGTACGATTTGAGTCCTGAGCAAGAGATGTGTTTCGAATCAAAAGATTAAGTGATTTGAATCATGAACCAAAAACATATGAAAACTCATTTGTGTTACTCGAGTCCCACATTGTGTTATTCGAATCACATGATTCGAGTCATGACAATATGTGATTCGAATTAGAGTTCCAAAAGCAAACTATGGAAATTATAATCTTATCTTATTTGAATCAGGCACTCTGTGATTCAAGCCAAGCACTATGATTTAAATCATGGATGATGTGGTTCGAATCACGACAACATGAAAATAGGTCATGAGATCTCTGTAATCCTGATTCGAGCCATATAATAGTGTTATTTGAATCACAAAATTGGAATCTCAATTTTTGCAAAATGTAAAAGGTATTTGAGATTCTAACATTGTCATGACTTAAATCATTCACAAATATAGTTCATGATCCAAAAACTCAACAAATTTTCTTGAAGCATATTGCTTAAACTATAAACAAACACTTTGATTTAAGCATCCGTAAAAATGGATTTAAAAATCATCCCTAAGAGGCAACATTGGTGAGGAGACTCAATAATGATATAAACAAAACCAAAAGCTAAAAGATAAGCAATCAAAACATAAACCCAAGAGGAAAAGGCATTGCAACTTCAAAAGGCGAATGATTTACACAACTGTCCAGCTGAGTATTTATAAACATGAACTATGATAGAGAAACCAATAAGGATAACAATTCTTACACTTACGAAAAAAGATACATATCTCATGGATATGACTCATTCAAGAAACAACTAGGATGAGTCACCCTGATGTCGCGGTGAGAATCGGAGACCAAGCTATTGAATTAACTTGACTCGCAAAACAAAATGTCACCACCGAACTTTAATTTATCCAAGGGAAGGGGAAAAAATTGAATAAACCCACAAAAAACATGCAAAGCTAAAGGAAAGGCTAAAAGCAAAGTAATAAAGAGATCAAAGGTACATGGGTTTATTATACTAAGGGAAGATACTAACACCCTAAGCATATGTAGTACTCTACATGAACCTCTTGAAATATCTGTGTTTTTGACTACAAGTTGTTTGCCAAAGGTTGGAAAAATTGGGAAAGAAAAAAGAAAAGGGGGCCTAAAGGTTTCTATTACTAGGGTGAAAAGGTTGAAGAGAAAAATAGGTAGCTCGCTAGGATCTCTCAATCATATGCCTACGTATTCTTAATAGGAAGTCAGAGCAATCGTAGTTCAGATGACTACGGGTGGTTAGGTTTTAAGAACAAAGTACAACAGTAAAGATAGGTAAAGAAAGATAGAATCATACAAGAAGTAAACACATGACAATAAGTCAATAAACAATCATTTTCACTTAGATTAGGTCACTAGTATTAGGCAACAAAATGAAATCAATAGACACATGGCAAAACATCATGTAGTCAAGTTAAATGAAATCAATAAGCAAATGACAAAACATCTTGTAATAATCAAGTATCAATAACAAATGAAATCAACAACACATGGCAAAGCATCATGGTCATCAAGAATTAATCAAGGGAAAAACATCAAAGATTAACCAAAGGAAGCATCAAGTATCATGGTAAAACATTCATTGAAAGAAGTCATCAAGCACATGCTTCAAACAAACATACTCATGGCAAAGTGAATTTTAGACAAAGTATTATACAACCAAATATCATGAATGAAATCAAAAGAAGTATGAGACATGGATTCCTCATTGATCAATTAAGTATCAAGCATTGAACATTTGAAACAAACATGGAATTTTATCAAAGGTTAGGTCAAAAATAAGATCAACAACAATGTACAAATTAATCAAAATATTTAGAAAATATCAAAGTACATGCTTAAATAAATAAGGGTTAATGAAGTTTTTGGTCCTCCTAAATATCTCATATTTCACTTTTAGTCCCTCCAAAAATTTCCTTCAAAGAATGATCCTCATAAAATTTTTAATTTTAACTTTTGGTCCCTCCGGCCAAAACCGTCGCTAAAACCGTCGCCATTTCCGTCGCTAAATAAAAAACCTTCGCTAAAACCGGCTAAAATCGTTGTTAATTCTGTCTCTAAGTTTTAAAAACCGTCGCTAATTGGCAGGAGAGACCAAAAGTTAAAATTAAAAATTTTATAAGGACCATTCTTTGAAGGAAGTTTTTGTAGGGACTAAAAGTGAAATTGATATATTTATGAGGACCAAAAACTTCATTAACCCAATAAATAAATAGAAAACCCTATGAATAAATAAATAAAAGCATATGTATGAAAATAAATAATTCACAAGGATGAATAAAAATGTTTTTGATTGACTTTTAAAATTTAAATTAAAAATAACAAAGATAAATAATTAAACTTTTTTATTTTTTAGTGTAAATATAAATAAAATAAATAAGGCAAAATACCATTTTTGGTCCTTTAACTTTACCTCGGGGTTCATTTTGGTCCCTTAACTTTAAATAGTGTCATTTTGGTCCCTTAACTCTTCAAAACGTTCCATATTAGTCCTTTTGTCTTATTAGCGGCGAATTTAGCGACTAATTTTTGAATTTTTCCGTCGCTAGTAAGACGAAAATGACTAATATGGAATGTTTTGAAGAGTTAAGGGACCAATATGACACTTTTAAAAGTTAAGGGACCAAAATGAACCCCGAGGTAAAGTTAAAGGACCAAAAAGAGTATTTTTCTAATAAATAATTAAATATTTTTTTATTTTTTAAGGTATTAAAAATAAAAATGAAAGTTAAAATAAAATAGAAATAAAGAAAAAGAAAATAGAAAGAAAGTAAATAAAAAAAAAGAAAGGAAAGAAGAAGAAGGAAAGGAAGAAGAGAAAAGGAGAAAAATGGAGAAAATAACCAAAATGAGGGAGTTGGGGGTTGAAGCCACGCCTTCCACATTGCACACACCAAGACCAACACAACAACCACTGGGCCAACGTGCGCTGCTGATCCAAACACACAACCACAAAATAAAATAACAAACATACATTTTAAAAAAGGAAATGGCGCGCACTGCAGTCATGGTCGTCTTCTTCCTTGAGACCAAAGGATTCACATAAACCTTAAATCTTAATTTAAATTACAATGAGCATGAATCAATGGCAAACATGTTAGGGTTTTCACTCCTCACATTATGGCAAGCAATGTGGTATCAAGAAATGATCAAAATGATGCTCATATCATAGAGTTCCAAAAATGAGAACTTACCTCAATGGAGTGAAATTATGACTGGCCTTAGAGCACTTCCAGGTGCAATGTGATGATCCCTATAGCTTCATTGAACCCCCGGGAATGTGTTGGAATGCCTGACTTGCCTTGAAATGCTCCCAATCTCCATGACCAAATCAACTTGCATAACTGAAAAGTGAGGTTGTGGTTGAGGTGTTTGAGATGTTACATAATGATTCTAATGGTTTGGGAAGTTCATATGGAGTGTGTTAATGGTGTTTATGAAGTTAGAATAGAGGTTTGTTGAGAGAAATGAGAAATTTGAAAGTTGGAGATTTTAACAATGGAGGAACTTTTGAAAAAATGCTCCGTGTGATTCTGGTGTTTCTAGCTCTTGCTTCCTGTCTTTTGCTGAGGAATGAAGCTCTCATTTTATAGTGAAATGAATTAGAAAAGGATCAATGGTTATTGACTTTGTTTGGTAGACTTTTGACCAAAACCAAAAAGTTGGTTAAAGGTACAAAAATGGTTTTTTGCTTTATAGCTTCTAAGTTGACATTGCCTCACAAAGTTTCTCAGCATGTACAAATTGTTTATGGTGTGCAGACCAATTGCTTAACTTGTGGAAGAAGGTTTGCTTGATTAAAACAACTTTCATGCAATGCCCAATACAAATTCAAGGTAGCATGTTGGATTAAGTTGTTAACCCTTGTATGAATATCAATTTTCCATGGATTTGGCACCAAACTGAAGATTTCATGGAGAGGAACAAGTTTCCAGTTGATCAAAACCTGAAAAGACGCGTGAAAAGTGCCCAAAAAGTGTCTCCAATTCGTGTGACCAAACTGAGTTATAACTTAGTGAAATTCTAGTTTGATTTGGACTTTGTTCATCATGATGAAACCTCTACTTTGGCCATCCATATCTTTCAATTGGTAAAAGCTTTTGGATTAATTTTCCACAAATATGAAGTATAAAATGTGATCTTTAATTGCATCCCCTCAAGCATCAAAAGTGGTGGCTTGAATTTTCACAAAGAATCCACAAAGTCATGCACTTGACAAGGTTAAAAACTTAGAAAAAATTCTAAGTGTTTTGGATTTTCACACAACTTGAAACCCTAACTTTGAACATCAATTTCTTCCACTTCAAGAAAACTTTTGGCTCGTAATTTTTATCAACTTGTAGTATAAAAAGCCATCTTTAAGAGGATCCCTCAAATGTTTCAATTGGATGCTTGAGGAAGAAGTTATAACTTTGGAAAGTTGGTCACTTGATAATGCATTTTTATACTTAGAAAAGTTCTAAGTTCTTCAAATTTGACAACTTTGATCTTTTTTGTGATTTTCATGATTAATCATCATCCAATTCAATTATTTCTCATATTTTCATGATTATTGACTTGAGGAAATCATGTTTGACCAAAAATGTCAAAAGTCAAACCTCGACTTTGAGCAAATGTTGACTTTGCACCAGATGAATTCAAATCTTGCAATTATCAATGAACCAAACTTCTTGAGATAATTGAACCTTTTGAATGGACTTCAAAGATGCATTTGAAGGTCTTGAATCATATTCCAAGGTATGATATCATGTTTTGGTCAAAACATCAAGTTGACTTTGACCAAAACCCTAATTTGGTGCACTTGAGGAACTGAGACTTAATGATATTGAATTGATGTAAGCTCAAACTTGATTGTTGATGAAGGAAAACTCTTATCACTCATGGATGAATAGGAGAACTTGAGGTTGAGGATCACACAAATCCTTGATTGATCATTTACTTGAACTTCTTGATACATAAAAGACATACACAAAAAATGCTTGATGTTATGCAAATGATGGAAATGAAGTGGGATCTTAGGGGTAAAAATTAGGGTATGACACTTGTTATGTTGGAAGTGGTTCCGTACCACTAATATGTGAGTCTTATTCAACTTTCTTAGGCCATGGCCCATCACGTCTTCCACAAAAGGGATAGGTTGGGCTAGATCAGGTACTCGCCAAACGACATTGCCATCTCATACTAAGATACTCTCCCTGTTACTAAAATATTGAAGAGTTGGTGGACGGAGCCCTTTGAACCTCTATAAAAAATATCTAAATCCATAGTACCTCAAACATCAGGTATGTAAGGCAGATATGATTAAGGTAGTACATCCCATTCCATGGTCCCTCAAGCACGAGGCATGTGAGGGAGATGTGATTAAGGCAATCCATAATTCCTCAAGCATGAAATTTGTAAGGATGATGGATTAATGTAGGGCATTCTACTTTGTGGTCCCTCAAGCACAAGTCATGCAAATCTGGTGTGATTAAGGGTCGAAGTTGGTTTTATTTGTGATGTTTTAGGATATTGAAGTTATGACTTGTGTAAGAGCAACAATTGGATTTTGGTATTTGTGATGCGTTTAATGTGATACAGTGGTGAAAATGTATTGGGAATGTCGCTTCGGGAAAAATTTGAGATTAAGCTATTGGTTGACTTAACTCACAAAGCAAGAGTCTCCACCGCTCTTTATTGTTTCCAAAGAATGAGAAAAGAATGAATAAAACCCACAAGTTTTAAAACAAAACTAATAAAACAAAGAGATAAGAGTATGGGGGTTGGTTATGCGAAGGGAATGTGTTAGCACCCCTCATATCTATAGTACTTTATAGGAACCTCTTGAAAATCTGTATTTGGCTTTAAAAGGGTGTTGTTTGCAAAAGATTGGGGAGATGAGAAAATAAATGTTTTTTTTAAGAATTTTGTTTGACAAGACTTCCTGAACCTCGTGCCTACGTACCAACAAAGTGCAATGGAGGATCAAAACCTCGTAGTTCATGGTAACAATAACAAAAGTGTTTATTTTGATTGATTTTAAATGAATAGACATTTTGTCGTTTTCAAGTGGAAAACCCAACTTACTACCCACAATTAATGAGGAAGAAGCATTTGACTCATCTTGAGATGGAGGATTTTTGCTTGGATTGAAATCAACAAGTCTATCACTCGACATCTAAGTGGAAAATGTCATCACTTTTCTACATTATTGTGGAAGTATAGGATTTGCATCACTACAAGAACACAACTAATGACTATCCTTAATAAAATGTTTAAAAGGAAAAGGTGCACAAAAGCACAAAAGATTTGAATGAGTTTTTGTGTTTTTTAAGTCTTTTGAAATTGTTTTGTTATGCTTAAGATGTCTTAGCATTTATTTAAGAAAAAGGTTTTGAAAATCAATTCACAAAGTCAAGGTTTATTGAGAAAGTGGTTCAAGTTTGAAAACAAGAAGGTTTTGAAAAAGGAAGAATATTTTGAAAATTAAAAAAAGGGAAAAGACGAAGAAACTATCCTAATTGTATAAAGTAAATAGCAAGAAATAAATGGTCTCATTGTAAGGTAGCCCAAGAGAAAGCCTTTATGTGTGCATTGTGACCTAACCAGGATAAAGCAAGCATCTGACATAAGTCAAGCAAACATACCCTTCCTTTGGATTAAGCCATAAGCAACAAGTAAGCACAGAATAAGACAAGTATCAGATGAAATAATGACTTAAGCCATAAGGTCAAAGCTTAGAATCAGAGCCAACTCTTCAAAAGTCAGCCAAAGGTCTCAAGTATCAGATGAATGAACCAAGGTCTCAGAATAATCTAATAGCATAGGGAAAAGTAACCAAAGTCCATAGGTTTAAAAGTCAAACTCCAAGTCAAGATAAGGATAGTGACCATTAGTCCAAAGATTAGAGAACCAATTTTTTTAGGGTTTTTCCTTTATTAATGTCTTTAAAAGCAAAAGAAAATGCCCAAGTGGACAAAGGAAAAAAAAGCATAAACATAAACAATATGAAATGTGATGCTAAAAATAAAAGCATAAAAGTAAATTGCAAGAAATTAAATGACAAGAAAATTAAATGACTTAAAGTAAAGGTAGCACAATAATAACGTTAGTATTGATGTTAGAGTTAATGATCTGATTTGAGACAGATTTAGTGTTATGTTAAGCAATCGTAGCACAATCTATTAGGAAGATCATACTATGGGAGGTCGTTCAATAACAATTTATGTATCATACATGTTAGAGATATGATAGAAACCATACTCTTAAAACATGTAGCACAAGTAAAAACCAAGGAGGGATCAAGCACTAAGGCAAGGAGATTGGTTTCTTACATCTATCATTCTTCATGATAACTTAGGACAAACTTATCACCAATCCAAAGTACCTCAAATGATCCAATGATCAATGGAAGGTAGATTTGAAATGATGAAAGTTTATCAAGTACCAATCCAAACTTCATGAACAAGATGGAACCTAAATCATCCAATTGATCAAGAGAAAAGAAAAAGAAAAGAAAGAGATGAAGAGAAATGAAACCAAATTGAACCATAACTTGAGATTAATCTATCATCAATTTTAATCACCTCTCTTGGTGCGTCAAAGGGAAAAACCTATCATCAACTCACAGTACTAAAAATGATCCAAATGATCATTTAATAATAAGTTTGAATTGATGAAGATTAATACAACCTAAGTACCACCCAAAGTCCATTGAGATTGAGGAAGATTTTGATCAATCAAGCCCTAATCCAAGTCAACAGAAGTCAAACAATATTAAGATGGCAAAACTAAACAATTTAAATGCATTAAATGATTTTTAAATTGATTTTAAATTGAAAATAAAAGAGAAAATCCATAAGGGTGTGTTTGGTTCGGGGTAGATGGAGGGGAGGGGAGGGGAAGGACGGAGAGATTTTTAATTAAATATGTTTGGTTCAAATTTTAAGAGGGGAAGGGAGAGGAGGGAAGCAAAATCTCTCCAAAACACACTTTTTGCTTCCCTCCAATTTGGAGGGATTTGGAGGGGAGGGGGGATATGAGTTTGGATATTTAAAAAATTATTATATTTACTAAAATATCCTCAGTTTAATTTTAGTATTTCAAAATTATTCGTTTTCTTTTATGTTACTACTTTCTTCTGTGTGATTTTCTCGATTGCTTCCATCGTCTTATTATAATTGTTATCTACATTCAAATTATTTTAGAATTTTTGTACTTTATAAAAATCATAATCATTGCACTTTTTTTTTTGTGTTTTAATTAAAAATGTTATGTTTAGTTACATTCATTTTTTATTCTAATTTTGTTATGTATCATATCATATTTTTTTTATATCAAATTTTAAACCATTCATTTTTTTTTTGTTTATTAATTTTATTAAACATTTTGAACCATTAATATTTAATAATAATTTATTTTATGTATTTGTTTTGTTAGATGATTCAGCACGATTTAAACGTTGTTATAAGCATATAGTTTAATTTATATTGGAGAGTTATAATCTGAATCAAGTGTACTCAATTTTTTAACGTTATGTGGTAAATAAATACTTTTTTAGTCACTCAATATTAAAAATTTTATTATCATAAAAAATATGCATGAATTTTTCACATATGAATATTATAACACCTATATAAGATCATAAGGATAAAAATGTAAATTATTAATAAAATCTCTCTCGTCCTCTCCTGAACCAAACACATTTTTAATTAAAATCCCTCCCATCCCATGTCCTCCTCTCTTTTGAACCAAACACTTATTAAAGTGCTTCAAAACACAAAATAAATGGCCAAGAAAATTATGGAAAGTTAGAAATAACACAAAGGATATATAATAATTTTTTGAGAATTTTAAAATGCATGGGAGTATTTTTAAACCAATTAAAATGCATGAAGTATGAGAAAATTAATGAAAAATAGCAAATCATAAAATAAAATTGTGAAAAAATAAAATAAGGTGTAAAATAATAAAAGAGAATTTAAAAAAAATTAGGATTTTTTGGAATAAAATTTGATTTAAAATGAATTTTTAAAAGAAAAACAAAATAAAATTAAATTAAAACAAATAAAAGAAAATAGGAAAAAAGTGTGGCCATTGGATTTGATTCATTAATCCTAGGTGGCAGATCTGATGGATCTGAACAGAAGGCGCACCATGGACCTCAAATGAAATAAACACAATAGATCCAATTTATAACATCCAATCAAACTAAAACAAATGGCGCACAAAGTCAGGCCACCACCAAAACACCTCCGGTCATCTTCTCCGATGACGTGTCACCGGAGTTTTGGCAAATGAAACGTTAGATCATGAAACCAGCGCCATTGTGACCATCTCATCAATGCGAACTCAACCATATGCTTAACTTTCATTTATTGAAAGTGAGCATGGAGAATTTTGTGAAACTTCAGTGAAAACGAAAACACGAAAAGTAAAATTAAATGCCAGATACAATCAACCAAAACAAGATAAGTTAGGGGAAAGAATCAGAGAGTATCAAGCTACATCATGGTAACTTGTTTCAGTTCAAAAGATGTTCAGAACTACCTTGTCCAAGTGGTGGTCAGAGGTGGTGAATGATGGACTTGGTTAACACGTTTCAAAAGGTCTCAGAGCTTGGTTTTTGTTGTTATAGCTTCAGAAGATGTCGAAGGTGCTAATGGAATCAAGAAATGAAGTTGAAATTGCTTATAATTTGAAAACGATCTTTGGAATTTTTAGAGAAAAGTTAGAGCTCTTGCAGAGTTTTCAGGGGATGTCTAAGCTTGGAATTGAGTGCAAATGAGTCCTCTATTTATAGGAGGAGTGAATGGAGCTCATACGTGTGATAATTGGTTGCAAATCATGTGAAATCATAAGCACCAAGTGTGTGACTATTCTTGCTTGCAAAGTCACTAAAACGCAGTGCATCCCTTCTGATTTTGGGTCGTTCTTTATCCTTGTACATCTGTAATACCCCGTATTATCTAAATGCTCAATTGGATATCAGATAAGATCAGATGAGTATCTATGTGCTCTACCTTTAGTAAATTGGATTAATTGAATCCTCTAAGTACTTTAAGTGTTGACATTTGGGATCAATGGAGCAACTAATGAACTCTGAAGAGATCAATTATTTTATAAAAGAGACGGATCAATATTTATTAGTTCAAGAGAGTATAATGGTAACTCTAATTAATTGATCATTTGGTGTTAGACGATAAAATTGAATCGGAGATATTTTACTCTATTGGATTATATTATATAATATTGGTATTATATATATATGTTAGAAAAGAGAAAGAAAAAGAAGAAGAAAGATAGTAAGGAGAAGAGAAAGGAAGAGATAGAGAGAAAGTGGAGAAAGAGGAAGAAGAGAGAAAAGCTTGGATTCATCATCTTCTTCAAACTCCTCTTCGATTACCAGGTGGGTTCTAGTTAGAAACTCTAAGTTCTAGAAATCTATGATTTGAACTTAGGTTAGATTTGAGAGAAAATGATTAAACGGATAAATCAATAAAATCTAACGGATGAAATTCGATATAAATTGCGTAGTGTAGTCATAATATGCATGTGATCATTTGATAATACTTGTTTTGTGGTTTGGAAATGATCTGGTGTGGGAAGGGTGAATTTTGGAACCCTTGGAACCCTAAAAACGCAATTGTGAAATTCTGCTTCTGGTACGCACCGACGAACGGTGTTTTGAGCGCCGGGCGACACATGCTTACGTCGCTGCTCCGTCGGGCGGAAGTCAAGAGGCGCAGCATGTTTTGATTCTGGAACTTTGGTTTTTGGCATGGGTCTTAAGCCGCTGCTTCGTCGGGCAAAGTAGCAGGCGCAGGGGGCACCACCGGGCGAAGTATGGACCGCCGGGCGCTCCTGGGAGTTTTCAAATAATTCTCTTTTCTTTAAAAATCCATAACTTTTGATTCGTATACCCGATTTAAGCGTTCTTGGTACCGATGGAAAGCTATGAAAATATTCTACCCAATAAAAAGTGAAAATTATGGGTATAATGTGGGATTAATTATCTAGTGGAAAATGAATGAAAATAATGGTAATGTGATATGTTGAAAATCCATATCTTTTGGATCGTAAATCCGATCAGGCATAGTAATACCCTTTGGGAAGCTGTGAAAATATCCTACGGGATAAGAGTGAGAAGTATTGTTTTCATTGCCCGATTAAATAAATCATAGGGAACCTAAGGGTGATATAACTTGTGATTGAATCATTATATGTGATTATATCATACAATTGTAATATTCTTTGTATAACTTATGATTGAATTATTATATGTAATTCTCAAATGTGCAATTGTAATATGCTTTGCCTAATATTGATGTTAAACATGATTGAGAGTAAATGCATGTTAAAATATGGAATAGGTAGAGTGAGGAAATCTTGCCATGAACTTATGTTAGAACCTAGTAATAAGCTAGGAGATTGATGAATAACTTAATGACGACGCTCGTGCAGAAGAGGTTGAGGCGTGTGTCCAGTACTGAATGGTATAGAAAGAGTAAAACACTAGTATGGAACACGTGTAATTATTATGTTTAATTGATAAAGGCAAAAGAGGCCTAAAGGCTAATGTGGCCTAGAATTATTGAATACAATTATGGTTGTATGTGAAATCACGAAATCGTAACTATTTCCCCATTTTGTGTTGTTTCATGAGTAACGAGCTCCTCTGGAATGATTGCACGATTACTTGGTAGGTTTGATTCCCAATGTTATAGTATGAATGGAACCTATATGGTAAAGAGACTTGTGACGGTGTACAGACCGTGTGAAGTGACGAATTAAGGTGATAACATGTCCCTTAGTTCTGAATCCATATCGTATGCCAAGTAATCTACGAGGATCCATGACTCGTTCCGACTTCTAGACGTAAAAGAGGACTGGGAAAAGGGGATGCCTTGATAGGGTTGACGATAGTGATAACTTTTGAGTTAACGGACTCAATAACGTGTTTCCATATATGTGAGATTGAGAACTCAAGGTCATTTCCCTTCCCTTTGACTTGAGAGTTAGGATTTGGCTAGAACCCTGTAAAGCTGAGAGAATCCATAAGATAGGGAACTCACTAAGATTTAATAGCTCACCCCATTATTGTTGATTATTTTCAGGAAGCAATTGCAGGTTTGATTTACAAGTGGAGCTATGCTTGGATGTTTCAAGAGAAGCTTAGTTGAGCTTATTCGCTATGTATTATTTTCTTGTACAACGAGGAATATTGTACTTTATTTGTAGATTTTCTTGTTTTGGCTAATTTCCATGCCTTGTACCATAAATTGTATTATGTTTTTAAAATGGTCAAGTATGTGAATTATACCAATAGGCACTTATGATGGTGTCAGTACCAAATAAAACACTTGTATGGTATTATTCTAGATATATATTATACAGGGCATTACAACATCACTCGTTTTTTATCCTTGTACATCACTTAACATCACCAGGTCCTAAACGCATGAAAACATTGGATCAATTGGAGAATTTGATCACTTCTATTTTTGGTTCCATGTGCAAAAATCACTTTCATGTGGCCATCTTCAACCCAATGTGAAATTGTGTACACTTGACCATTGCCTCTCATTCTTTTTGCTAAATGATCACATCATAACATATAGCACAATGCAAAAAGAAAGGTTTCATTTGGACGATTGAGAAAAAAGTTATGAGTTGGTAAAGTTGGCACCATGACCTATAATTAGAGGTCAAAATAATTCTAAGTCTAAAATGACCTATAATGTCTTCAAACTTTTCATGAATTTCCAAGCATAATTGGCCTTTGAAAAGGAACCACCCATAAAAGTTGAAAATTGAGAGAGTTATGATCTTTGTAAGTTAGGCAAATAACACTTGAATTTAGGTCGAATTTCACTAAGTCCATAAAGTGACCTCTAATGTTTCCAAACTTTTGATGATCTTTCCAACATAATTGGTTCTTTACTTGTAAAGAGAATTTGTAGAAGATGTAAAAAAGAGTCATTTGCCCAAGGAAGCACTCAAAAAATGTTGAAAAATGAGTGAGTTGTGACATTTTGAGCTTGGACTTGAAATGTTGACTTTTTAGGTCAAAGTACTTTGAATGATCTTGCAACCTTTGAACTTTTATTGCATCTAAAGGTACATTGATGATCATGTGAACTCAAAATGATGTACTCTTGAAAGTCCTTTGATTAAACTTACGATGACTTGAGGAAACTTGTTGATGAAGGTGTCGCTCCCGGGATTTTCATCCAAGTACAAACGCAAAAGTGGCGCGGAAACAGAGTCGCCAGCAATGTGTATTTATCCCAAGAGAGGGAAAGGAAACACTGCATAAACTTGGGGTAAAGGAAAAGCACGGTCTCACGACCAAGAGAAACGGGTAAGGGAGTCGGTTACGCGAAGGGAAGGTGTTAGCACCCCACGCGTCCATCGTACTCGATGAGATCCACGCTTGTTGTCTCGATCAAAGGGTGTAAGGAACTGGAAATCAACCGCTAACTGGAGAACTGGAAATGAAAGATATAAAGGAGAAGGGAGGGGAGAAAGAAGTGACTCGATAGGACATTATCGTTGTCCTAGGCCTACGTATTCCCTCAGTGTAATGGGAAAGTCAGAGTCAACGTAGTTCGACGGACTACGGGGAAAGGTTGCTCGTCGAGATATCGCATCTCGTACCTACGTATCTTCAATCAGACGAGAAAGAAGAATCATAGCAAGCATAGTTCGACTCAACAAGGGTTGCTATGTTTGTGTTTTTTAGTGGAAACATCAAAGTACGCGTCCCAGCAGTTAGGTGTTGCAGCTCGCTGTATGGAGACTTAGGTGTTACCTGTTTGCAGTAGAACGGACATGACGAGTCCTTAAGAATGGAATGAAAGAGATGAGAAGAGAATTGTTTGTTTGTTTTTGTATTTTGAAAAGAAGTGTTTTAATTATTTTGTGTTTACAGCGCATATTATATTTAAGTCTTTCACGTAGGATCGAATGCCTCGCATATCGACCCAAGACGGGACGTATGCTAAACGTTCTAAGAAAGTGAGAGAATGCCCCTCACTATCTTATTCTCATGTGAAAGGCTCAAATACAATATATGTTATGCCTTTATTAGATGTTTTGCTTTTTGTTTTGAGGTGAGGAGAAGAGAGACTCAAAAGAAGCAAAGGTGAAGACTATGGGGGACTAAGACTCGCCCAAATGTTATCATGCTTGGATATCCTAAGAGTTAAGTGTGGTATGATAACCCTAAGCTAAAAGAAGAGAAGAAGAAGAAGAGGTAACATAACTCACTTCTAAGATAGAAGATGAGTTATGAACCAAGAGGGAGAAGAAATAAGTTGAACAAAGAAAGCATTGAAATGCTTTGCACAAACATAAAAGAGAAAACATTAAAAAGATGAGGGAAGAAGGTGTGTGTGGAAGTATATCCACACACTCAAGTTACCATTAGCCCCTACAAGCAAAGGTTAGCTAAAAAATTGAATATGAAAGCATAAGTAAAAGAAGGAAGACAATTAAGCATCAAACTACTTATGAAATGAACTTATGAATCAAACAAAGCCTAAACCTAAAAGGAAAGGACTCTAAGTGTTCAAGGACTTCTAAAGTCAGTAGCTATGTCTAAAGGTATTCAACTAAGGCTAAGGTACCTAACAATGTCAAACTATGTCAAGAAAGATGCCAAAGATTCATACAAGTTCAAGTTATGAACTAAATATGAAGTATGAATGTGTATGGCATACAAACATGAATGAATGCATGAAGAAATGTCAAAGTCAGAGGTGAATGGCATATTATAATGCATATGGAAGTCAATGAATGAACATACAAAGCATGAGTGAAATGATTTAAGAATATGAATCAAGTAGAAGCTAACAATGTTCAAGTTCAAGTAAGAAAAGAAGAAACTTGTAACACAAGTCAAAGTTGAAAAAGAACATGAAATCAAATGCAAATGGATGCAAGTCAGAATTATACCTCATATTTTGATGTCTTATAATGCCTATGAATGAGCATACAAGTTATGAAAAATAATATTCAAGTATAAGAAATTAGATGAAGAAGAAGTGAGAAGAAAAGAAACAAGTTTCACTTAAAGAAAAGAAATAACTTACAACCTAAGTCAAAGTTGAAAATAAAAGATGAATAATCATGGTTTATAGATCAATACCAAATGACATTTAAGATGCAATTAGAATCCAATAATTGATCATACCATATACATATGCAAGCCACTTTGAAACTAGTTAAGAAAGAAAGATGAATTAGGTCAAACATGAACAAGTATACAAGTTTGAGATGAATGACATTTGAATGCATGAAATGATTATGGGCCAGTAGTATATAAAGGATGAGATGCAAATAAAATTCATGAATAAGCATTGATGATTCACAAACAAATCATATTAAGCATTAGAAGAGAAGATAAGCAAGTTTAGGTCAAATATTTCAAGTAAGGATGCATTTTGATCACATACACAACCCAAATGGAATCACAATGTAAATGACCTATAATTCTAAGCAAAAGGACCTATAATATTCTAATGAGGACCTATAATGATGCACAAATAAGTTCTAATATGATGGCACAAATGCCTCCTAATCACACAAAGTTAGAAGTTAAGAAAGGATCACAAAAAGTTACCTATTCTAACAAGCATCAACCAATTAGCAAAGGAATTGTAAAAATTATGAAAATCAAGCATAAAACAATCAAGTCAGAAAAAAATCAAGTGGCAAAGGTTCATGCAAAAATTCACAAAGAACCCAGTTCAAACAAGTTCACAAAGTCACCTTAGGTAAAATGGAATGATGCACAATTATGCATGTCAAAACCTAATATGGGATGCTTCTAAAATTTGAAAAAAATACAAATTAAGTACATTAAGATGTCATGAACACACATACCAAATGCCAAGTCACAAATCAGAACCAAACTATGTCAATTAATTCACAAATGAACATATATTAAGAAGGATGAACATTGAAAAGGAAATTTAAAGGAAATTGTGAAATAGTATGAACAAAGTATTAAAATCAGAATTAAAAAACATGGAAAATTATTTAAATGTGTTATAATACTAAGTGGATTTATTTGAAGTTTTTAGAGTTCATTTGATATTTTTAATAAAAGAAAATGAAAACAATGTCAAAAAGAAAATGGAAATTAACATTGAATGAGGGAGGGGGTGAAAACATAGCAATTACCACGTTCAAAATGTGATTGGGCTTAACATGAGGGGTGCAGAAAACAAGAAAGATCCAAGTCCAAAAAAACGCGTGCGGTTCACAGAGATATGGTGCACCTTCAGTCAACAGTTGACTCATTCACAGCCATTAGATCAAGTCAAATCAGATCAATCAGGAAAATATGCAAGAAGAACGAATCACGAAGCAAGCACATTATAAGGAACATACACGCACACACATGCAAGTCATCTGAGACTACAAAATGAAGTCACGCGTGAGGCACATGCCTCACTAATGTGCTGGCAGCATGAGAAGCGTAGGATTAGAATGTATCTAACGGCTGTGTTATGTTCTGAAGATAAAACCCTAGCAAACCCTCACCGGCCGGAGAAGGACCTTCGGTCATCTTCTCCGGCTATCTCCGGCCACTACAACTAATCAAACTCCCCAGAAATTTAGGAAATGCACATCAAATGAAAGAGGAGGTTAAGTAGATCACAAATCCAGCAAAATAATTCACAGATAACACATGTACAGAGATAATCGAAGGGAGAAAGTTTGCCCTAGGTTTTGGATCTAAGCTTCTAACAAGCTCTATCAACTAGCCGGAGTTCAAAAGCTTCTAATAAGCTAAAATCACAACATCAACAAGCTAAAACTAGTAGGAATCAGGCAAAGGAAGTTTGAACTGAAACCTAAAAATTGAAGAATCTTTAGATCAAAAGAAAGCCAGAGAGGAGGATCCTGAGCTTCTTGTGCTTGATCTGAGCAAAATAAATGCTATGGATGCTTGAAAATGTGGAGGAAATGGAGATCTGAAACTTGAAGATTCTTCAAATATTCAATGCTCCAATGCTCCAATGTTGCTTGATGATGAGGATTGGAGAAGAAAAATGATGAACTCGTGACAAAACTTTGAGAGAATCAGAGAGAGATTTGAGAGCTTTGGTTTGTGAAATGTGAGAAATGAAGAGTCTCCTCCAAATTCTGTTGGAGCTTTCTATTTATATGGCTGGTTAGTTTCTAACTGTCTTAGTTGACAGTTAGAACTATAGTTAGGTTAGTTGTTGTGGTATGAAGCAATTGAGGGGTGTGGCTGAGCAATTTCAGGAATGAGAGAGAGGGAACGAGCTCGTGTGTTTCATATTATTATTGATGTATGATGGTGAAAATATAATGGTGATGAATGGTGGTGATGGTGTGCAGCCTGCAGCATCATAACTTATTCATTTGACAAGTTTCCCTTATGGTGTATGGTGTAGCATGACATGGTATGGTATGTAAGAATTTGTTGGTCCAAATGAAGCAAAAGGAATGACTGGTATGAAGGCATGCGTGTGAATGTGACTTGAAACAACAATAACAATTCCAAGCACCTTATTTTGGCCAGCACAAGATTCAGTGAAAATATGGAAGTTTGAGGAGGAAAAACTCTATACATAGTGGATGAAATAGTGAGGTTTTGGTGTCAATGAAAAGAAGAAACATCATAGAACAGATTTGTAGTTGGAATCAAAGTGATTGGGAGCTTGGAAAGTGATGGAAAATGACTTGAAACACAAGCAAACAAACTGACTTATGGGCGAGGCAAGTTGTGACATGCATGGCAACATGGCCTATGGAAACTTTATACAATTCCTGATTTTTGATGAATCTCTTGACATTTCTTAATCAAATCTTGTCCAATGAACATATGTGACTTGAATTTCATGTATTTGACCTTAAAAAGGTCAGGAGTTGACTTTTCCTTTTGCACATTTGACTTTTTCATCAATTTCTTGATTCTCAAGCAACTGGCCAATTGAACCTCTTCTGAAATGAACCAATGGGCAATCTTCCATCCTTAGACACTTGACATCATGTAGAAAACATTGAAATCAAGTTTGAACCTAAATTTCATCAGGAGACTGCTTGAATCACAAACCCTAATTTTGATTGCTTTTGGTTAGGAAATGATGAACTGTCTATCTTCTTGATAAATTTCCTTCCTCCAATGACTTGTGGGATCAAATGAGATGGCATAAGATGTAAGGGACCTTTGAGGCTTATTTGAAGACCCTTGGCTCTTGTTCTCTTGCTTTGAATAATCAATGCTCTGAAAACCACTGATCACATGCCCCAATGTAACATGTATATGATGAGATGAGATGTAAATGCAATGAAATGAAACATAAGCTATGTAATAACAAGAGGGCAAATTTTGGGGTGTTACAGCTGCCCCTATTCAATCATCGGTTAACCTGAGAAGGATGAAGGCAACGGCTATTCAGACAATCAAGGTAAATTGTGATTGAATATCAAAACAACCACAAAATTTGCACGCTGAATGAAGAAGAAAAGGGATATAAACCCTTCTGGAAGTATCAGCAAATAACTGCATAGATTGATACGACGTGTATCAAAATAGGGATACGGACGATTATCAATGATCATACGGACGAGTACGGAAAGAAAACACGGACGGGTGTTTAGGTCAACGATGCGAACGAGCAACAGACTATCATTAGAGGAACACGACGAGTGACCAGGTCGACGATACGAACGAGTATCGGACAATGATTAAGAAAAGGAACACACACAAGTGTTCGGGTCAACGATACGAACGAGCATCGGACAATCATCAAAGGAACACGACGAGTGACCAAGTCGACGATACGAACGAGTATCGGACGATGATTAAGAAGGGAACACACACAAGTGTTTGGGTCAACGATACGAACGAGCATCATACAATCATCAAAGGAACACGACGAGTGACCAAGTCGACGATACGAACGAGTATCGGACGATGATTAAGAAGGGAACACACATAAGTGTTCGGGTCAATAATACGAACGAGCATCGGACAGTCATCAAAGGAACACGACGAGTGACCAAGTCGACGATACGAACGAGTATCGAACGGTGATTAAGAAAATACGGATGAGTATCTCAAAGGCAATACGGACAAGTATTAGCTTAAAAGTTCAAACACGAACGGGTGCTGAAAAGGGTCAATACGAACGAGTATTGAAAATAAAGGACTCAGACATGGACGGGTGCTGAAAAGGGTCAATATGAACGGGTATTAAAAATAAAGGACTCAAACACGGACGGGTGCTGAAAAGAACACGGACGGGTGTCTCAAAGGCAATACGGACGGGTTATTGAAAAATGAAAGTTTGTAAAGTGATCTCACTGGGGATTAAAATGCTAAAAGGGACACGGACGAGTGTCTAAGAGGTCAATACAGACGGATATTGAGAATAAGGGGTTCAAGCACGGACGAGCGTTGAAAGGACACAGACGGATGTCAAAGGTCAATACGGACGGGTATTGAATCAACATTGTATAATCAAGTGTTGTAGTAAGCTTTGCTGGGGTTGCATGACAATGTTTTATCTGTGAATTACTCTGGCTTGCAGGTAAACGGTTGAACCTGGCTTATGTTTCGTATGCGATTGTTTGAGTTTTGCCGTAATGCTCCATATCAATGGAATGCTACGCTTTATGGAATGCAAATGTCATGATATATGCAAATGCAAAAGAGACTCCGGACGAGGAATCCAACTCCGCAGGGAAAAGATCATTGTTCGATCCTTCAATTACTCTGTGGGGATTAACCCTTCTGCCGGGGATAACTCTTGCCACAAATTGCCAAAAATAAATTGGCTTGCAGATGCGCTGAGGTGTGATGATCCTGTTGAAGAAGTTTCCACTGGAATGACTCTGCCCTAGAGAGAAATTATTCTGCTCATGGAACTTCGCTGGGGAATCAGCCACTATTATCGACACAGAAAAGCTTGTAGCTGTTGGAAGTACTGAATGGGAGAATCGACTTAAGAAGATACAACGACATTGTCAGAGTTGCCCGTCGATCTCAAGCCATTGCGAGCGACCGCTGATCAACCGGTGGACTCAATCAGTAAAAGTTGTGACAAAAAGGTGATATGGGAACCCTTTTCTGAATATAGTTTCCCTGGTATTCTGACTTAGGGGTAAGTGATTACTCGTTTGGAAGACACGGTCCATGCTCTCGTGTTTTTGAAACCGCTTCAATCTTGCTTTTGATCCTAATACGAGGCTGCTACCTGCAAGCAAAAGATATGCACATATGCCCCGTGCTGGATATGACTTCTGCAACTGAAAAAAATCTAACTTTGAACCATCACTTGTAGGGGAGAGCACCCAACAATGCTTTATGCTGAAGATGACTTCATGTTAGGCTTCTGAATGTAAACCTGCAACAAAAGAAATGCACACATATGTCCCAGAGACTGCATGATTTGAATCCACCTTCCGGGGTTAATCAACATTCAAAGCAATTTTAAATATTTTCCCTGTGCATGTTATTATAAAGCCTCAATGTTTTCAACAATGCAATGTTTTTTAATCAAAAATTCAGACGTTTTTTGCAAACAAAACAATAAAACGAAAACAAATACGAAGCTTTTTGACTGAATAACCAACTTTATTGATTGAAATGCCCAAAATAGGCAAGTACATCAAGAAGCAATCCCTGGAAAGAGGTGATCGCTGAAAATTGAGAAAAGAAACTATCCTAATGGCAACGTGAAAACGACATTTCACTGAGTTTCAATTCTGCTATGACCAGTATGTCTTCAAGACTTTCCGATTATCTTCACTTTCTGAAAAGGGTGATTGGACTGATTCCTATCCTTTGGAGATTGCCAGTTTGAGTGAAACGATGAGGCAGTACAGATGACTCAGATCGCAGTCTTCGTTTAATCCCTCTTTTGCGTGGACCGCCCTTTTTGGGTTTTCAATCCGCCGGGATACCCCTTCTTGCCTGAGTTGTCCTTGCAGATTTTCAACTCACCGGGTGTCCAATTTTTTATTTATCCCTAATTTTTGCCCGAACCTATTTATTCTGTTTTTATGGTTCGCCGGGATGCCCTTTTTTGCCTGGACTTTTTTCTTTTTTCGTCCAGCGGGTCTATTTATGCGAAGTATTTTTTTACTGTGTCTGAGTTGACAGGGGATGGAAAATCTTCACCATCCAAGGTTGTAAGCATTAAGGCTCCGCCAGAGAAAACCTTTTTAACCACATATGGACCTTCATAGTTCGGTGTCCATTTTCCCCTGTGATATGTGTTTGGAGGATAGATCTTTTTAAGTACCAATTCACCAACTTGATACTCTCGAGGTCGCACTTTCTGATCAAATGCCCACTTCATCCTTCTCTAATACAATTGACCATGGAAAATAGCTGCTAATCTCTTTTCCTCAACTAAGCTCAGCTCATTGAATCGGGTGCGAACCCATTCTGCCTCATTCAGTTTGACATCCATCATAACCCTCAGCGAGGGAATCTCAACTTCAACTGGTAGGACTGCCTCCATACCATACACAAGTGAGAACGGTGTTGCCCCAGTAGATGTCCTTACTGATGTTCGGTACCCATGCAAGGCAAACGGTAACATCTCATGCCAATCTTTGTAGGTCACCACCATCTTCTGCACAATCTTCTTGATGTTATTGTTGGCCGCTTCAAAGCGCCATTCATCTTTGGACGGTACGGCGAAGAATTGTGATGCTCAATCTTAAAGTCCCGACATAATTCTGCCATCATTTTGTTGTTGAGATTAGAACCATTATCAGTAATGATTCTTTCGGGCACTCCATAGCGACAGATAATATCTCTTTTCAGAAATCTGGCTACCACCTGCTTGGTGACGTTAGCATAAGACGCTGCTTCCACCCATTTGGTAAAGTAATCAATAGCGACCAAGATGACGCGATGGCCGTTGGAAGCAGTTGGCTTAACCTTTCCAATCATATCAATTCCCCACATTGTAAAGGGCCAAGGAGAAGCCATGACATTCAACGGACTCGGAGGTACATGCACTTTATCCGCATAAATCTGACATTTGTGGCATTTGCGGGCGTATGAACAACAGTCTGCATCCATAGTCATCCAGTAATACCCCAATCTCGACAATTTCCTTGCCATTGCATGTCCTCCGGCATGGGTACTGAAAGAGCCTTCGTGCACTTCTTGCATCAACATGTTTGCTTCGTGTCTATCCACGCATCTGAGCAAAACCATGTCAAAGTTTCATTTGTACAGCACATCCTCATTCAAGAAGAAACTACCAGCTAACCTCCTCAGAGTCTTTTTATGGTTGTTGGATGCTCCAGCCAGATACTCTTGACTCTTCAAGAAGCATTTGATATCATGAAACCACGGCTTGTCATCAGACACTGCGTCAACAGCAAACACATGTGCAGGCCTGTCAAGACGAGACACCTCAATTTTGGGCACATGGTTCCACCAATTCACTTGAATCATGGAAGATAATGTTGCCAAAGCGTCAACCATTTGATTTCCATCTTGAGGTATATAGTACAATTTCACTGTTGTAAAGAAAGTCAACAACCTCCTCGCATAGTCTCTGTAAGGAATCAAGTTTGGTTGATGGGTATGCCAATCTCCATTGATCTGATTGATCACTAGAGCAGAGTCCCCAAATATTTCAAGAGTCTTGATCCTTAAATCAATGGCTTCTTCAATGCCCATAATGCAAGCTTCATATTCTGCTTCATTATTGGTGACATCAAAAGTTCATCTGGCAGTGAAAGGTATATGAGACCCTTTCGGAGTGATAAGAACTGCCCCAATGCCACTTCCATTCATATTAATGGCCCCATCGAACATCAATTTCCATTTGTCATCAGGATCCAGTCCTTCGTCAAACGGCGGTTCTTCACAATCTTTGGCCTTAAGAAACATGATGTCCTCATCAGGAAAATCAAACCTCATCGGCTGATAGTCATCAATTGGTTGCTGCGCAAGATAATCTGACAAAACACTTCCCTTGATGGCTTTCTGAGAAGTATACTGGATATCATATTCAGTCAGCACCATCTGCCAACGTGCAACCCGTCCGGTCAATACGGGTTTCTCAAATATGTACTTGACAGGATCCATCTTTGAAATTAACAAGGTTGTATGAGTGAGCATATATTTCCTCAATCGCTTAGCAGCCCATGCAAGTGCACAGCATGTCCTCTCAAGCATTGAGTATCGTGATTCGCAATCATTAAATTTTTTACTCAAGTAGTAGATGGCGTGTTCTTTCTTACCTGTCTCATCATGTTGACCGAGAACACAGCCCATGGATCCTTCAAGCACAGTCAAATACATGATCAATGGTCTCCATGGAACTGGAGGCATGAGAATTGGAGGTTCCCGCAAATATTCTTTTATTGTCTCGAAAGCCCTTTGGCAATCGTCATTCCACCTGACCGCTTGTTCTTTTCTTAACAGCTTAAATATTGGTTCACAAGTGGCTGTGAGGTGAGATATAAACCGTGCAATGTAGTTCAATCTACCCAGGAAACCACGTACTTATTTTTCTGTTCTTGGTACAGGCATTTCTTGTATCGCTTTTATTTTGGCAGGATCAATCTCAATTCCTTTTTCACTTACGATGAAACCCAGCAATTTATCGAACCGCACTCCGAAAGTGCACTTGTTCGGATTCAGCCTTAGTCGAAACTTCCTCAACCTTTCAAACAATTTCTGCAGATTGACCAGATGCTCTTCTTCTGTTCGAGACTTGGCAATCATATCATCTACATAACACTCGATCTCTTTATGAATCATGTCATGGAATAGTGTTACCATAGCTCGCTGATACGTTGCCCCAGCGTTCTTCAACCCAAAAGGCATCACCTTGTAACAGAAGGTACCCCACGGGGTAATAAATGTTGTCTTCTCCATGTCTTCCAGCGCCATCTTGATTTGATTATACCCAGAGAAGCCATCCATGAAGGAGAATACCGAGAACTGAGCGGTGTTTTCAACTAGTACATCAATATGAGGTAAAGGAGAGTCATCTTTCGGACTTGCTCTATTTAGATCCTGGTAATCAATGCACATTCTGACCTTACCATATTTCTTCGGCACAGAAACAATATTTGCAACCCATGGTGGGTAATTGGTGACGGCCAGAAATCCCGCATCTAACTGTTTTTGTACCTCCTCTTTGATTTTGAGAGCCATTTCTGGTTTAGTTCTCTGAAGCTTCTGTTCGACAGGAGGACAGCCCTCTTTCAACGGCAACCTGTGCACAACAATGTCTGTATCTAACCCCGGCATATCTTGATATGACCAAGCAAAGATGTCGACATATTCCTGCAGCATACTGATCAGCTCTTTCTTTACCTCGGCCTGCAGACTGGCTCTAATCTTAATTTCTTTCCTTGCGTCCTCGGAACCAATGTTGATAACCTCAATTGTCTCTTGGTGAGGTTGAATGACCCTCTCCTCCTGCTTCAACAATCTAGCCAATTCTTCGGGAAGTTCACAGTCTTCTTCATCCCCCTCTTCGGCCTGATAGATTGGATTATCAAAGTCATACTTGGCCATAGCAGAATCGTTATCAATGAAATCCGGGTGATTAAGTCTGCATGATTGAGGGTCATGCTTTATTTTAGAATGAGACTTTTTGAAAAGTAAACAAAATAAAACATTGCCATTTTATTGTTTTTTTCTGCAAAAATAAAAATGAAAGGCAAGGAACACAAAATTTGCATGTAAAACGTCCTTTATTAATGATAAAAACCTTGCAAATGCAATTATGAGGCCCTACAAATGGATCTACACGCCTTGGGCAGAGTGTGAGATTTTAACATGCGACAGAGAAAAATAAAGAAAATTACTCTATCCGAAGAGTAACTTGAACAATTTCTTCAACAGACCAATTACAAAGCTCTTGACCCGATACACACGGGTGCACCCACTTAGCGAGATCACAATCACTATCGACGCCATCTTCACTTGTAGCACACATCTGATTTGGATTAATGATTCCCCCGCTATAGAAAGTAATCGGCCCCTTGCGCTCTGTTGTAGCAGCTTGATACGGATTATAGCATACACCGAACTTATCTTCCTTTGCAGAGACTTCAATCAATTTGCCCCAACCTTGGGCATTACCTACTTTGACTACTTCCACTGCCTATTTGTAAGAAGCAGTAGAAGTACCCACCTGTTCTTTGCTATGAGAAGATACTGCCTTTGAAGACGAATCACCAATATTGACTGCCTCAAATGCTTGACACAGCATCTCATGGACCTCTCCATCAATTTCCACGTACTTAAAGGTAGACAACTGACTGATGAAGATGTCTTCCTCTCCAAATACAATCACCACTTGACCATCAACCACATATTTCAACTTTTGGTGCAACGTAGATGTCACTGCCCCAGTGGCATGAATCCACGGTTTGCCTAACAAGCAACTATACGCGGGTTGAATGTCCATCACGTAGAACACGCACTTAAACACTTAAGGACCGAACTTTACTGTAAGCTCTACCTCTTCGAATACAGAACGTTTCGAACCATCAAAAGCCCTCACTACCAAATCACTTGGTCTTAGAATAATTCCGTCAGTGTCTAACTTCATTAAGGCCTTCTTTGGTAACACGTTCAGGGAAGACCCCGTGTCTACCAACACATGAGATAATACTGCACCTTTACACTCCAGGGTGATGTGTAGTGCCTTGTTGTGATTGCGACCCTCAGTAGTCAAATCATAATCTGTAAAACCTAGCCCATGGCTAGCATTGACATTAGAAACAACAGACTCCAATTGATTCACAGTAATATCTTGAGGTACATAGGCCATATTCAAGACCTTCAAAAGTGCCTCTCGATGAGCTGCAGAACACATAAGCAACGACAAGATAGAAATCTTTGATGGCGTTTGGCTCAACTGATCAACCACTTTATAATCACTCTTTTTGATAAGTCTCATGAACGCCTCAACCTTTTTCTCAAAAGTACCTTTCTGCACAGATTCAGGAACAACAACCTCCTCTGTAGCCACCTGTTTACCCTTAACTTTGGCTGTTGCCTCAGCTTCAGCATTAGTTCTCAAAGTCTGTGGAGCAAACAAGCGTCCACTTCTGGTGAAGCCACCAAGACCTCCAACATTATCAATACTGGAACTACCCCCAGCTGGAGTTTCCACTTCTTGCTTTTCTCCTTGGTAGTAAACATCTACACCGTAGTGCCATGGGATAGCCCGCCCACTAGTATAAGGAATCGGTCCTGGTACCGTAATAGTAACAGGACTCACTACATCAGGCACAATGATAGCAGCAGGCGCTGACACTTAAATTTTAGCTGGCGTAAAATAAATGGTAACAGCTGACACATCATCGTCCTTTTTGTCCCCCTGATCAAACTGTAGACAACCCTTATCAATCAATTTTTAAATGTCGGCCTTCAGTTTATCACAACCATTACTCCGATTCTCACAATCAACATAACCTTCTTCACAGCCAGGGAATACTTGCCCCTTCAACAACCCATTCTTCATAAAACTCAAAGGAGTCTTCACCCTATTCACATCAGTTACCAAATTCAAAACTTTCCCATCTTCAATGGCGTTGACCTTTGGTACATTATGATTTGGCATGGGATTCTGAAGCACATTCAGTGGAGTTAAGAAATTAATTGCCTTGGCATCAATCAAATCCTGTACCTTATGCTGAAATGCCCGACACTTTTCAATAGTATGACCTAGAGCCCCAGAATGAAACTCACAGCGGGCATTAGCATCATAACCCTTTGGTAATACAGCAGGAGCCAGGCCCATCGTACGAAGCTCCACCAGATTAAGCTTCAACAATTGAGGTAACAAAGCTGCGTAAGTCAAAGGCAGAGGGTCCATATGCCTGTCAGTTTGTCTCTGCTGATATGATCTCTGTGGCTGTTGATTATTTTGTGGCTGAACATTCTGTTGCTGTGGTTGTGATTGACCTTGTGGACTAGGAATGGTCACAGCAGCAACCTGATTATAGGAATCTTGATAGCCTTTACCTCTTCCTCTATTCTTATAAACAACACTGGTCTCCCAATCTCTCTTTCTGGTAGCTCCAGCAAATGGCTTCCTCACTCCTGAAGAACTAGCACCACTGACATCTTGTATTTTTCCGAGCTTCAACAAACTTTCAATCCTTTCCCCAGCGATTACAATGTCCACAAACCCAGTTGAAGGACAGGCAGCCAACCTATCAAGATAAGCTCCCTGGCAGCCAACTAGCGCCATCTTTGAGCATATTCCTTAAAACTCTCCTTCGCATTCTGAGCCATACTCTACAGCTGAGTACGGTTTGGAGCCATATCCATGTTGTATTGATACTGCTTGACGAAAGCTTGGGCTAACTCCTTCCAGTTCCTTACAGAAGTCCTGCTCAACTTCATATACCATTCTTGAGATGCCCCAGTAAGGCTGTCTTGAAAATAGTACATCCACAATTTCTCATCCTCAGTATGAGCGGCTATCCTCCCCACATATGATTGAAGATGAGTTTTAGGACAAGTAGTGCCATTGTACTTGTCAAATGTTGGTGGCTTGAACTTATGTGGGATTCTTACTCCAGGTACCAATCCCAAGTCGGAAACATCAAAACCAAGAGTGTTTTGGGATTCAATGGACCTGATTTTTTCAGCGAGCTCGTCGAATCTGCGAGTGTTCTCATCTTCAGCATCTAACAGAGTGAACTGCTCATCTTGGTTATCTTCCACAACATGACGAACCCCAGTATTTCTAGGAGGGCCACCACCTCCATTAACGCCAGTCTGATCACCAATACCTCTATTATTACCGTTGCCATCCTGCACCTCTACTTCTGGCCGCTCGACCATTGCCCTGAGTCTTTCCTGATTTTGGGCCATACCAGTCATTAATGTCATGAACTGGTCCATCCTGTTCCTCAGCTCAGCTAATTCAATCTGCATCTGATCCATGATCTTAGCTTGGTTTCTGCGAGTTGCGTACCAGTGGATGTGGTTATCAGCTATAGTGCCTGAAACCAAATAAAGGTTAGAGGACCTACAACGAGTACCTGTCATGCAAAAATGATATGCAATGCAATGCAAATGACATGCTTATCATTTCCGAGGTGCCTTACACCCTGATTCTAATCTTAACCACAGAAATCTGAAGATCAAAAATCGTGATATGAAGAGACGTGACGTGATTATGTGTTTGTGTACAGATAACTGCCAAAGGAATATTTTTGAATAAACCGCTCGTTTCAATTAAAAAGAAACCAGACATACGCACAGCGTTCAACAATGAGTTCAAACATCATACATCAAAATAGTAGATTCACCAACAAACCTGATGATATCCATCAACAAAAACTACATTAAGAGAATGAGAGAAAAAAATGTCAATCTGACAACTCCAAATCCTTCAGTTTTTCACTTGAATACTTGACTTCCTCGAAGAGTATGAGAGTGCGTTGGTGATTTGGTCTTTCAATTAACTTCTTAATCAGAACATCTCTTTTCGTGAGAGCTTCAGTCAGCGAACTCATATGCATCAGGAGAGCTTCATCATCACAGACCCCTTTATGCCTTTTCACGCCGGCTTGCATTTTGAGTTTCCCCATATCTACCATAGCCTCTTCAAGCTCCTTCTTGGAAGTCTTTAGCTCCTCTCTGGCACTTTCCAATTGCTCTTGACTTTTGCCAAGGTTCTTCTAATACTTCCTCCATTGTTCATGTGCCTTTTTAAGCTCGTCATCCTTGATCTTTAGCTGTTCCTGAAACTCTGCGTTTTCAATTCTAACCTCATCCCAAGCTTGCTGAAACTTGGCTAGCGTGTCTTTAGTCTGGGCTAAGGCCTGTTTGGTCTTCTTATGAGCTTGAGTGGAAGCATTGGCACCCTTACTAATTTTCTGGAAATGTTGAGTTCTTTCGGCAAAATCCTTTTCTCTTGTTGCTAAGATTTTTTCGGCGTCTTGGGTTTTCTGCTCCAACTCTTTGTTGGCATGTAGAGCGTTTTGAAGAAGACTACTCAAATCGGAATTCTCCACCCGAAGCTCCTTCATCAACTTCTGCAACTTGTCAAATTCCTCGATGGCTACCGTGGTAGGCTGCTCTAGCATTACGGGATATAGAGGGGGTTCCCTTGAAAAAGGCAAAAGTAATTCGTTTACCTTCATTTCAATCCATCTTTCATAATCAGAATAAGATCTGCAATCCCCCTTTCCAAAAGCTATTTTTCCTGTTTTACGCAGGTGCCCCCAAGCATTCACAGCTTCTCTCAGCATTTCCTTATCTTCAGTCCCTGTAAAGAACAAAGATTTCTCAATATCCTGATCTGTGGGAGGATACCTGGAAGCATATCCAAACTGTCTAATGGCCAGGATCGGGTTATAATTGACTCCCCCTTTCCTGCCAATTAGAGGCACATTGGGAAAATTCCCACAACTGGTGATAATCTCTATTCCCCGCAACTGATGATCAAACCAGACAATGTTATTAGCAGTTAATCCCATTATCAGCTTGGACCATTTTAAATAATCTTTTGTGTCTACAAAAGCACCTGTCTGAGGTGAATGCTTCAAAAACCAATGAGATAAAAGTGGAGTGCAACAGTTGACAGATCCTCCCCTTCTTTTTTCATTTTTGAAGTGCACAGAGTAGTAAAAATCTCCTAACAAAGTAGGAACCGGATTTTTGAGAACAAAAACTCTTATAGCCTGCACATCCACAAAATCCTGTTGATTAGGGAAAAGAATAATGCCATATATGCACAAAGCCAGGATGGAATTGTAAACTGCCCAATTCTTTGTGCCAGCAGCCTCTTGAGCTTGATCGGTAAGAAATTCTAAGTAAAAACCTTTGACCCCATTTTTGCTAGCCACATTTATTTTTAGCACTGAATCTTTCACCTGTACCGCAACTGCAATCTCCTCTATGCTAGGGTGACTACCAGAAAAGAATGGTAATGCTGATTTGACCAGAATTCCCAAAATAAATGAGAATTCTTCCAACGTAGGCATCAAAATATAATCAGGAAAGAGAAAACATCTCAACGAAGGCTCATAAAACTGTAGCAAAGTGTGAAGAGCATCATGTTCATACTGTGTGATACTGCAGACCATCTTCACCAATTTCCCATATCTGTTCTAGAAGTTGATAAGAACACCCGGGTCAGCCATAGCTATCACCTTATGCAGTAAATCCAAAGTAGGTTATGGGAATTTGTAGGCAACATTATTCTTTCTCTTGGCCACTGTCTCTGTCGAGCCCATTGATTGGAATCAGAAGTGTAATAAGCACCAGTAAATGACAAACATGAATGTTATGACATGATAATGCAATGCAAAAGGGCATGGTATCAGCGTGCTCTGTGTCTGTGCTGGACTGTGTGCACGGTGTTGTAGCACCCCAAAATTTGCCCTCCTTACTTTAGTATTAACTGGCTTATGTTGCATTGCATTTTGCATTATCATGTGTGCATATCATTGGTCCTTAGCATGGGTTCAAGGTTCCTGAGGCATGTTCAAGAGGAGAAGATGTTCTTCAGAGGGTCAAGCAAGAGAACTCAAGGGATCACTCTCTCCTAACCAGTGCATGAATTAGGGTTTTGAAATTCTTGGGTTTATTGCTCCAATGGGCAAGCTCCTTGGGTTTTTTCATCACCAAATGGCATATCTTATCTTTGTTGGAGAGGATACACATCATATTCAGAGGAATATGGATTTGGAGACTGTGTTATTTCCTCCTAGACTGAGGGTACCAAAACTAGGGTTTGCCATAAAGTCCGTTTATTTCTGATTTTTTGGGCAAGACTTGATTCCATGTTATTCCTTGGGTCTCTAAGTATCTAGGAATGGGAGGTTGTCCATCAGTTTGGTCCAAGAGGATTTTAATTGATCAGAAGATTGAGAATCAGGTGAATTGGGTAAAGGTCAACAGTGAGAGGAGAAGTCAACTGTGGAATTTTGAGGTTCTCTCCAAGGTTTTCAAGGTCTCACATCCTCATATGGTCCTCAAAAGTCAAGTTTCATGCCATTTATCAAGAATCAGGAGTTGGTGCAAAAATTACTAAATTTGGAAATGACCTATAATTTGAAAGTTTCCTTTTTGGGCAAGTTCCTGCACTGCATTCAACTTGACTTTTCATCATCAAAAAAGCTTCAAATGAATTTTTCTCCAACATGAAAGTTGAATATCTTTTTCTCCTCTTTCAAACAAGTACTAGTGGGTCTCCATATCATTTGTGAAACTCAACTTATGATCAAAAGAAGGCAAAGTGGTTTTTAGGGTTTCATTTTCACAACTTTTGGATTTTGGGACATATGGACCTATAATTAATTCCATTGCTTCAAGGTACTTTTTAACATCAAAGGACAATTCATAAGGATCATTTTGGGCTTTTGAATTAAGTGAATCCATGGTGTATTCTTCACTTATTCTCCATTATTCAAAATTACCAAGTCATTTGAAAACTCATGAATCAAATTGTTTCAAGGCCCAATTTAAATGTGGTGTGATTAGAAATTCAGATACAAGTGATCCATCATGAAATGTTTGAATATCTATGCATGGAAGAGGGTGTACTTAACATAATGCAAAATTCCAAAATTGTCCAAAACTCATTAAACAAGGAATTGCCCAAGCCCAATTCATTATCAGTGGAAAACCCTAGTCTATTTAAACCTATCCATGCACTGGTTAGGGTTTCAACACGTGACATTTGGAGGAGTGGAGAATTTGAACCCTAAAGCTTTTCTTCAACAAATCTCACAATCCCCAAGGTCTTTGCAAGAACTTCTTCCACAAACCTCTTCCTGGTGATCCATAGAGTAAAGACCAACCATCATTCGCAGCTAAAAGCAAGGATTTAGGTTGCACCATCTCAGGTTGGAAGGTTTTTTGATGATCCCAAAACTCTCCCTTTTTACGTGTATATTGTTGTGTGATGATTGCTGATGGATCTGATGTGGTTTGTTTTGTGTTTGGACGTGTATGTTGCTTGATACGTGTGTTTCAAGTTTTGAGCCCTAAATTTATTTTGATCGAATCTCATTATCCATGCATTGTTTGTAATTTTTTATTGGATATTATTAATCCTTGCGAAATTCTGGTCAGAATAGTATATTTGCACGAAAATTCTGGGTTGTTTCAGGTTGCAGGTGACGGAGGACGATGGCCGGAACCCTAGCTCCGACGGCTGTGAGGGTTCAGGCGAAGGAAGGTTGAAGACGAAATCTCCACCATCCATTCCCTTGATCTAACGGCTCTCACGTTGCCACATGTTTTTTATTTTATTTTTTTTCTGATTCTAATTTAATGATCAAGTGTTATTTACCCCACCGTGCCTACCAT
The DNA here is from genome assembly GCA_022829125.1 of Lathyrus tuberosus. Lineage (NCBI taxonomy): Eukaryota > Viridiplantae > Streptophyta > Magnoliopsida > Fabales > Fabaceae > Lathyrus > Lathyrus tuberosus. The sequence continues at coordinate 2,749,693 of JALAZF010000629.1, read as the reverse complement.
GGGTACCCAATCAGTTTATTCCATTTTATTTACTTTTATTTTTGTTGACTTTATTGTATGCGTTGGATGCATCAAACGAATGACAGGTTGCCAGCACATTAAAACTGGCATGTGCCAGGCACATGGGGAGTATAGTGTACTAACAGGTCACGTGTGTGTGCGCGTTTGGTAAGTGTGGTGTGCCTTTTCATCACAGCCATAGATCTTGCTTACCTGCAGGTTTTGTTGACTGGAAGATAACCGTCAGATGGATCCAAAGGCAAGCATGGGTCAACTGGGTTGACTTGGTCCATGCGTGCAACCTTTTTTTGTTTTTTTTTTATTTTCTGATGGATTTAGTACTTGGGCTTACTATCTGTGCCCCCCACTCTTCAGCTCATTAGCATTTTCAACGCATTTTACTTACTAAACGCACCCCCAGCATTTTTATTTCATTTTATTTTTATTTTAATTCCTACATTTCATTTTTAATTATTAAAATTAGTTAATTGCATTTAAAAAATCCCATAAAATTCAGGCATCATTTTTATTATTTTATAAAATTTTCACAAATTTTATTTTTATTTTTATTTTATTTTTTATCATCTAAATTAATTATTTAGTCTATTTTCTTTTTGAATTAATCATATCATGCATATTTAAAATTGTTTATTTTATTTCTCTACATCCATAAAACATTTTCAATCCATTCTTTTTGCATTTGTTAGATAACATTCTGAGATGCATTAAAATATTTTTCTATCATTTTTAAAATTATTTCATATTGCATTTTGGTCCTCCTTTTTGCACACTGAACCCTACTTCTCACCTGAGCTTTGCCCAATTGTTTAAATGGCTAACATCTTGATTTTTTGCAGGAGTTTTTGGTTTTTGGTTTGTCTCTGATTGAGCAACTTTTATATTTAATTTGGTGATTTTAGAAGTTGTTTTACTAATTGTTTAATGGCTCTTTGTGTGAGATTATTCTTGTATGCGTATCCTCGATCTTGTCTGGTTATCTGTGTGAAGAGGCACTTGTGCCATTGCCTTGGGGTTGTTTATTTGACTTCTTGATTCATGTTTGGATTGTTATCCCTATTGTATGCCATTGTTTGGTTTTCATTTGCTTTGATATTATTTATGTCTGTTTGGTACTAATCTTTTATGCAGGGACTAAGGTAAGTTATTTGAGGGTATGGATAAGTATCCATGCTCACCCTTACTCTTTCCTTCTCTCATCTTTTTTTTTCCTTTAAGCTTAGGTTATCGTCAAACCTCACTAACCGTAGGTCACCCACGCATGATAACAGTAGGACTCCTAGTTCCCTTTAGAGTTTCCTTTGTGTCTTCTCTCTTCTCATCTCAAACTTTCTGAAAACACTTAATAAGAATAAAGTGTATTGTGCACGAGCCTTAAGCGTGGGGAATGAGAGATGAGGGGCTTCCTCTTATCTTTCTAGAGTGCTTAGCGAGCGTCCTGTCTTGGGACGATGCGTTAAGTATTCGTCCCTATGCCCTAGACTTTGGTGCAATGCAATTTATGAACTAACTTAAGCCACTTCTGTCCTAAAAAGACACAAACCAACTTCAAACTTTTTTTTGTCCTTCGGGATTGTCAAACTAAAGGCTATTTTCAAAAAGGGCACGTTACCTTCCGTCTGAGTCGCAAACAGGCATCGACCCTACTGTCGGACGCGAACTTAACGTCGCTCATAAAAAACTCAAAAAGAACTTGGTCCGAACTACGTTGACTCTGAATTCCCCATTGCACAAAGGGGGTACGTAGGCCTAGGACGTCAACGTCCTACCGAGTCGGTCTTTGTTTTCCCTCCCCGTCTTAGTACAGCCCTAGATGATAGTATGACTCACCCTTAGATTAGACAACAAGCGTGGATCCCATCGAGTACGATGGACGCGTGGGGTGCTAGCACCTTCCCCTCGCGTAACTGACTCCCGAACCCAGGTTATGGTTGTGATGACCATTCCTTTCCCTCTTCCTTGGGTTTATGCAGTGTTCCCTTTCCCTCTCTTGGGATAAATTTACATGGCTGGCGACTCTGTTTTTCCGCGCCACTCTCGCGTTTGTACCTGGATGAAAATCCTGGGAGCGACAGCTGGCGACTCTGCTGGGGACTCTGGTTGACCTATGCTGGTCCATCCCTAAGCGAGTCAATCCTAACGCTTGCTTGTCTTTGTTCTCTTTGGGTGTTTTGTGTTTGGTTTGTTTTATTTGTTGTATTTTATTTTTACAGCTTTTCTGCATTGCATTCCATTTTTATTACTGTCATACTGCTGTGTTGTGCTGGCTGTTCTTGTTTTGCAGGTTGGGTGGGTCTGAGAGATAAGCCCAATACCCAGGCTTGAGTATACCCTAGGACTAGAGTGGAAAGTAGTGGGACCTACGTGCCCGCTTGGTACGTTTGTGTGTTCACGAAATTCACAACCAGACGAGGTTATCTTGGGACGCATTCTAACGTGCGTGTCTTGCGCATGTTGGGGTGTTGACCTAGAGAGCTGTCAACTCTGGTGACCGATCATCGAGGACCTTAGTGGAAACATCCCTCTTTAGTCGTGACAGTGGAAGACCACATCCTGTGCCAAACCCATTCGCACCTGAGGGCCCGCTTTGGAACTCGCATAGGATGGCCCCTACTTTTTGAAGAGAATCAGTGGAGGCACTCCTCGATTGACGATAGTACTGTACCCCGAGGGATGAATGTACTATTGTTTCTCGACCTTAGTGCCAAAGCTGAGGACCTTCCGCTTTGGAGAATCAGTTGAGGCCTCCTCGATTGATGATGATGCCAAACCAGGAATGGTGAACGTATCATTATTTCTCGACCTGAGAGCCCGGGATACTGAACATCCTAGTACCCACACGTGAGAGGGGATGGGTGTTTGCAGGTTTGCAGGTAACCGAAACCTTCAACCTACCCTGTTTTTCTGGATTTCTCATCAATGTCCAATTATTTGGGTTCTTGGTTATCTCAGTGGTTCAGAATTCTGGTTTTCTGGGTTGTGGTTCTCGTTCAGTTAACAGCACAGCACATCCAGCAGTGTTGCCTTGACCCCATGTTTGCATGAGCATATCATTTTCTTGCATTCTGACATGTTTGACATTTTTCAGGGCTTGCATCTTACTCTTGATTCCGATTTTCTGAGGTTACCTTGGCATGGATGTTCAGAGAAAGAAGATTGTTGCTTACTCGTCCCCAGATCCGACCTTGACATTGATTCATAAGCTGATTAATATGGCTGGTTCCGGAGTTCGTACAGAGTTCAGTGGAGTGTATGGGAGACTTCTGAAGTTTGTTTATAATATTTCCAAGTATGAGAAGGATGTCATTCATACGCTTCTTCAATTCTACGATCCGTCTTTGCGTTGCTTCACTTTCCCGGACTACATCTTGGCCCCAACGTTGGAGGAGTTCTCATTTATTTTGGGAATCCCCATCAGGCATGATATAGTTTTCTTTTCTGAAGAACACCCCGGGGTAAAAGAAATAGTTGTTGCTCTTCATATTAGTGAATATGTTATGACCAGTAATATTGAAGAAAAACAAGGAGTTAAGGGTTTCCTATTGAAGTTCCTGTTTGATCAAGCCTGCATACATGTCAAAGAGAAGAATTGGACTGCTTTCCAAGCTATCCTAGCTATGTGCATCTATGGGATTATCCTGTTTCCGAATATTCCTGATCTGGTGGATATGCATGTCGTCAGAATCTTTATTTCGAAGAATCCTATACCTACCTTGCTAGGTGATGTGTATCACTCAGTTCACTACAAGAATGAGAATAGGCGAGGAAAAATTGTGAGTTATTGTGCACCACTCTTATCTACTTGGTTTCTGAGTCGTCTCCCCGAATCTGGCGCTTTCGTTGATACGAAAGATTCTCTGAAATGGTCAAAGAGGGTTATGGGCTTGACCACTGACAACATTGTTTGGATCAATCATGATTTGCTAGGAATGGAGATTATTTACAAGTGCGGAGAATTCCCTAATGTACCCTTGATAGGGAGGAAAGGTGGAATTAACTACAATCCTTCCCTAGTTATCAGGCAGTTTGGTTATCCTTTGAAAAGTCCACCCGAAGAGCGAGATGTCAGAGAGTCCTTATTCTTCAATGGTATTGAGGATCAAGAGATGATAAGGAAGGTTGTGAATGCTTGGAAACAGGTAACCAAGAAGGGTAAAATGTCATTCGGGAAATGTAACAACCAGGTTTTCCCTTCCTATAAAGAGTGGATTAAGAAGAGAGCAGAAGAGGAGGTTCTTCCCTTCCCGGTGGAACCACCTTTGTATCCTTTGGTGATCGAGCCTCCTACCATAGTTGAGTTGGAGAAGTATAACAAATTATGGGCTGAAAAGGAAAGGTTGCGGGAAGAAAATAGTGAGCTAAAAAGAGAGATTTATCAGTGGAAGCATGAGCGGGGTGAAGCTGTTCGTACCGCCAAGTTGAAGACAGAGCTCCTTGCTAAAGCAGAAAAAGAGCTGGCGGACATGGTCACATCTAGACAAAAGATGAAGGAAGCTTTGGATGGTATCAATAAGGTTCTCGAGTCCAAGAAGGAGGAATTAGACAAGGCTTTGTTGAAGATTCACAGGTTCAATGATCACCAAGAGACTACCATGGCTGAGAATAAGAGAAAGGAAGACGGTTATCTAGCCCAGATTGATGAGTTGAAGTTGAAGCTCAAGAAGAAAGACGCTGAGATACTGTCAGGGGTATTCAAGAGACAAGCAGTCGAGAGTCGACTTAATGAAGCCATAGCCTCCATAGAGGAGCTGAAGGTCCAAGCTGAAGTGAAGAAACCTATACATGAGGGTCCTAGCATGGATGGTGCTACTGGAGAAGACGCTTGGGAGCTGCATTGCCGATACTTGGAAGGGATCATACATAGAAGAGACGTCCTCATTCAAGCGCTAATTCAGAGACCAAAGCATCCCGACACCAAAAAGATGTTCAAGGAAATTCAAGACTGGAGCAGAAAGCATAGTGGATGGGGGGGATTGACACTTGTGGACTTTGATGATATGCCGTAGTTTTCTGTTCTCTTTTATTGTATTTGGATCACCACCAGGCTTGTTGGTTGGGACCTCTATGATTTTTGTGTTCAGATTTGTTATCTTGGATTCGTGATTGGTGACATTTGGTTTCCCTCTGGTTTTCTTAATATATGAGCCGAAGTTTCGTTCTATCTTATTGTTAAACTGGAATCAAGGGGTGGATCGCCCTGCGGATATTCAAACATGTTCATTTGCATTTACATATTCATAATCATTCTGCATGACCATTTTGCATAACAGGTGTTCATCTCCGGTATTCTTATCTTGTTCCATTCTCAGAATTGCAGACTTAACTCCTCAGGCTGTTCGAGAGTTAATCATGGAGAAAGTTCAAGCTGAGTTGAGGGAAATGCGAGGCCAGATGAGGCAATTTGGGGAAGACATGCTCCAGGAGCAGAGGATGCTAAAGGAGGAGATCGATCAGATGAAGACTCAGATGGGTTTGATCATGGAAATTTTGAAAACAGTGTTGAAGAAGGAAGACAGTCCTGTGGCCGCTTCCACAACAGAGATCCTTACTCCTCCCATCTCTTGGGAATTTGATTTAAATCGTGAATTACCTCGTGAGTCTCCTCCACAAGCGGAAGTTCCAGGACTCTCCCAACAGCAGTTAGGTCTTGGCTCCCAAGAGAAGCCCAAGGGCAAAAAGTGCACACAGGGGCAGAAGAAGTATGAAAGAGTTTTTCATCCGCTCCCTATGTCATATTCTCAACTATTGCCGCATCTCCTTCAGTTTCAACTGGTACAGAAAAGGACTTTGGCTCCTTTCACTGGTGATCCTCCACCAGGCTATGATGCAAGAGCCCATTGTGATTTCCATTCTGGGGCACCAGGACATACTGTGGAGGAATGTAGGGCCTTTCAACACCGAGTCCAGGATTTAATTGACGCAGGGGCAATTGAATTCACGTCGGGCGACGTGAATGTACAAGGTGATGTTACCCCAATTGTTGCAGAAGAAGTGAAGGCTCCTCCCCTCTTTGCAGGATCCACCTCATGCCATGGATTTTCTCCGCAGCCTTTTGCTACAGAAATTTTACGTCAGCAACCTTTGTTTGTGCCTCAGCCAAATGCGGAAAGGAAAGTGCAAGCGCAGGTGAGGCGCCCAGATCAACACTGACAGCAGAATTATCAGCAGCAGGGGCAACCAAGACCAAGAGGGCCCAAGAGGATATTTGATCCTATTCCCATTCCTTATAGTCAGTTGTTTACTCGTCTGCTCAAGAACTCTCTGATTCAAACGAGGGGTACCGCGCCAGTACCATACCCTATTCCTCCGGACTATGACATGACTGCTAGGTGCGAGTTCCACTCGGGAACGTTTGGGCATATGATTGGTGAGTGTAATGTATTCAAGCACAAGGTACAAGACCTGGTAGACTCAGAGATCATTGTATTCACTGAAGATGATATGTACATCAATGGAGGCCTCCTTTCTCAAATGAACACTCAGTCTGCAAGTACGTCCAGACAGAATTAAGCTTCCTCAGCAATGGCAATCTTCAGCTTCTTTACTGCATTTTCATTTGTAGTTTTTCATTTCTTGTTAAAGCATCGTATGCATGTAAGACTTGTTTGTTTTTTTATGATGATATTAATGCAATGAGTATTTTTTCCTTCAAGTAATCCATTCGTGTTCACTCTTAAATGTTTACATGCACTGCAATACCAATTTTCCTGTTTAGAACTCTTGAGGGAGGATGATGAGACGAAAACGCAAATCTCTGGTTGTAGGTTCAAGGATAGAACCTTGTTGAGGATGTACAGGCATTGTTTCAAACCCCTAAATACTGGAGAAATAAGGAGATAAACCTTCGTTAACCCCTTTGAGCCTTGGAGTAGGAGTTTCTTTTGTACGAAAAACCCTCATACTTAACCCAGGGGCAGGGTAGGCGTCAGTTAGTTTGACCGAGCGTTCAAATTTCAAGGAGAGTGTGCATCTGAGGATCCATTACCTTCTATCCCACCATCAAGAGGTCAAGAGATGTGAAACCACAATGGTTATCCTTCAACAATCAAGGAGTGAGGCAGTCACAACCCTTTCAAGCAAATAAGACAACCAGTGTCACACGCTTTGTTCGAAAAAGGGGAATAAAAAAAAGAAAAGCCCGCTAAGTCGAAAACTTGAAAACAAGCGACTTAGGAAAAAGTTAGGGCATCCCGCTGGACTTAAAAATTGAAAAGCTCAAAAGAGTCAGTCCAGGAAAAAATCAGGGATAAAAAAAAAGCAGAAGAAAGAAAAGTGAAAAGCATTACAAAAGAAAATCCCCGATAAGAACAAATTCGTGTGATTACAGACACAAGATAAAAAAAGGGATGACTGTTATTCCAAAACCCCCTTAGGTGCCAAACCATTAGTGGCGTAGGTTCCTTAAAGATCATAAACGTTTTGAGAGATGAGCGTTTGGGTCAGATTAACTGAACATAGGACTGGAGAACATCACGAAGAGTGGGTGGGCACCGATAAATTTTGAGCCATAAATCCTTTTTTCTGAAACCGTGAACCAGACCACGTTACAGCCCTTAAAAGTCCTAATTGAAACAGGGTTCAGTCCGAAAGCGTACTCCAACCAGATGGCGTTCCTGACTCCTATGAGTTGTGCTAATAAGATTTGTTGGTATTGCATGTGCGCATTGTTTTTGCCATTCAAAAATCAAGGTCGCATCCCAGCAAGTGATTCATTCACAAGGCTCGGCGACGCATTTTCAATAAAAACTTCAAGGTTAACATGAGTGTTGCATTAGGATTATCATTCTCATAAATAACTTGTTCTGTTTGCATACATGTGCCTAAGCATCAATGAAGCTTACACAGTGAAAGTCAGTCAAGAAGCTTGATCCTGCCAAGTTGGGACGCTTGGAAATTCTGAAGGACAATCATATCAAAGGGCAGGCTGCCAAGAGACTCAGTGTAGAGTGGGCTCTCCTCAGTAAGTCGTGTTAAGATGTAGCCAATCTGGGGCGGTCACGTCGAGAAAACTCTCCAAAATTCATTTATTCTGGGGCATTCATTCCAGGATCAGGGGCAAAGTCACTTCAAAGCCTATAGTGGGGCAGGCCACCTCTAGAGCATGGGAGATCGTCCACTCCTGAAAATGGTTAATTGAAAACACCTCCTCAAGGTTCAAGATGCTAAAGCAGAATATTGTCAAGTCGTTACGATCCCCTTCGAGGTAATGTACATCATGGATTATGAAGACTGGGGCAGTTATGTCGAGATATGATAAATCTCTCCAAGAGTTTGAAGACCCTGGGGCAGTGCGAACGCCCGATCTTCTGTAAAATCCTCTTGAGATGAAAAGTTCAAAGAGTCGCTTATGACCATAAAGACAAGTCAGGTTGCAGGGCAACATATTGTACATCCCCAGCAGTTGCTCTCCCCGGCATTGAGATTACACTTTCCTCAGCAGAGCAGACTTCCCCCAGCAGGAGACTTGGGAGGTATCTTCTCTGGATCAAGACGTTATTGCCCCACAGAATCAGGGGATTCGTCTTCCCCAGCCAGTTAGGGAGTGTACTTTCACCGACAATGTCATATTCTAGTCCCCAGCAAGATGGGAGTAAAGTCATTCTCCCCGCCAGCAGGCTAAGATCAGCAGTATCCCCAAGCAGGCTAGTATCATGGATTGTTTTCCCCAGCAGGTTCTGAGCCAATCGGATATTAGCAATTTTTAGTAACAGACTTTCGGTTCTGTTATTGGCGTTCATTCTCAACTCCCCCAGCAAAGGAGAAATCTCGGGTTTTGGATGTTACCTTCAATGAAAGACAGGTGGGGTCCCCGGTAGTTCTTTTGGGATTCCATCCCCAGCAGAAGTTGTTGATCTGAAGAGTCGATCAGTATGACCCTTCTCAGCAGAGTTCCTAGATTCAGAGGGCAGTTTATTTTTATCATCCCCAGCTGAATGGATCTTTTCTCTCCGGCATTTATTTTGCTGGAAGGACCCTTTTTGCATATCATAAGCATTTGCATTGCATCCTCAAGCACATAGCATTTCCATTTCGTATGGAGCATTACACCACTATCCGAACATTTGCATTCGAAGCATAAGCCAGGTTTGGTACTTTCTTCGCCAGTTCTCTTTCCCAGCAGAGATGGCATAACTCAGGAGATTTTGGAGGGATGCGTTCCTCATACTTGTGCTCCCCGGCAGAGTCTTTTATTTAGACTTCTCCTTTCCCCAGCGGAGTCATCTTATCTGTGGATCATGGGTCCGTTAGAAGTTTGTCTGGCCTTTCTCTTTTGCAAAATCCCATTCTTGCTTGACATATTTTGGCTTAAACCAGAAGTTTTGTTTCACGTTATCCCCAGTGAAGTCGCCACTTTATGTTGGTTATCCTTTTGCGGGTATAATTGAGGTTGTATTCATTTTGTGGGTGCAATTGAGGTCGTATTCATATTTTCTTTGTGGGTAGAGTGATTGAGGTCAGTCTTCCTTTATGGGTACAATTGAGGTTGTATTCGTTTTGTGGATGCGATCGAGGTCGTATTCGTCTTTTCTTTGTGGGTAGAGTGATTGAGGTCAGTCTTCCTTTGTGGGTACAATTGAGGTTGTATTCATTTTGTGGATGCGATCGAGGTCGTATTCGTCTTTTCTTTGTGGGTAGAGTGATTGAGGTCAGTCTTCCTTTGTGGGTACAATTGAGGTTGTATTCATTTTGTGGATGCGATCGAGGTCGTATTCATATTTTCTTTGTGGGTAGAGTGATTGAGGTCAGTCTTCCTTTGTGGGTACAATTGAGGTTGTATTCGTTTTGTGGATGCGATCGAGGTCGTATTCGTCTTTCCTTTGTGGGTAGAGTGATTGAGGTCAGTCTTCCTTTGTGGGTACAATTGAGGTTGTATTCGTTTTGTGGGTGCGATTGAGGTCGTATTCATCTTTTCTTTGCGGGTAGAGTGATTGAGGTCAGTCTTCCTTTGTGGGTACAATTGAGGTTGTATTCGTTTTGTGGATGCGATCGAGGTCGTATTCGTCTTTTCTTTGTGGGTAAAGTGATTGAGGTCAGTCTTCCTTTGTGGGTACAATTGAGGTTGTATTCGTTTTGTGGGTGCGATTGAGGTCGTATTCGTCTTTTCTTTGTGGGTAGAGTGATTGAGGCCAATCTTCCTTTGTGGGTACAATTGAGGTTGTATTCGTTTTGTGGGTGCGATTGAGGTCGTACTCATATTTTCTTTGTGGGTAGAGTGATTGAGGTCAGTCTTCCTTTGCGGGTACGATTGAGGTCGTATTCGTCTTTTTGTGTGGGTATGGTTGAGGTCATATTCCTTATTTTTCAACACGCTCCATTTCGTTATTCTCACCATTAGCAAATTTCTGGGTTCTTTCGGTATTCAATCCCCGTGTATCCTGGAATGTCTGAGAGCCATCGCTACCATACCTTCAGGACCAAGTTGATTGAATAAGGGCAGTTGTAGCACCCCAAAATTTGCCCTCCTTACTTTAGTATTAACTGGCTTATGTTGCATTGCATTTTGCATTATCATGTGTGCCTATCATTGGTCCTTAGCATGGGGTCAAGGTGCCTGAGGCATGTTCAAGAGGAGAAGATGTTCTTCAGAGGGTCAAGCAAGAGAACTCAAGGGATCACTCTCTCCTAACCAGTGCATGAATTAGGGTTTTGAAATTCTTGGGTTTATTGCTCTAATGGGCAAGCTCCTTGGGTTTTTATCATCACCAAATGGCATATCTTATCTTTGTTGGAGAGGATACACATCATATTCAGAGGAATTTGGATTTGGAGACTGTGTTATTTCCTCCTAGACTGAGGGTACCAAAACTAGGGTTTGCCATAAAGTCAGTTTATTTCTGATTTTTTGGGCAAGACTTGATTCCATGGTATTCCTTGGGTCTCTAAGTATCTAGGAATGGGAGTTTGTCCATCAGTTTGGTCCAAGAGGATTTTAATTGATCAGAAGATTGAGAATCAGGTGAATTGGGTAAAAGTCAACAGTGAGAGGAGAAGTCAACTGTGGAATTTTGAGGTTCTCTCCAAGGTTTTCAAGGTCTCACATCCTCATATGGTCCTCAAAAGTCAAGTTTCATGCCATTTATCAAGAATCAGGAGTTGGTTCAAAAATTACTAAATTTGGAAATGACCTATAATTTGAAAGTTTCCTTTTTGGGCAAGTTCCTCCACTGCATTCAACTTGACTTTTCATCATCAAGAAAGCTTCAAATGAATTTTTCTCCAACATGAAAGTTGAAGATATTTTTCTCCTCTTTCCAACAAGTACTAGTGGGTCTCCATATCATTTGTTAAACTCAACTTATGATCAAAAGAAGGCAAAGTGGTTTTTAGGGTTTCATTTTCACAACTTTTGGATTTTGGGACATATGGACCTATAATTAATTCCATTGCTTCAAGGTAATTTTTAACATCAAAGGACAATTCATAAGGATCATTTTGGGTTTTTGAATCAAGTGAATCCATGGTGTATTCTTCACTTATTCTCCATTATTCAAAATTACCAAGTCATTTGAAAACTCATGAATCAAATTGTTTCAAGGCCCAATTTAAATGTGGTGTGATTAGAAATTTAGATACAAGTGATCCATCATGAAATTTTTGAATATCTATGCATGGAAGAGCGTGTACTTAACATAATGCAAATTCCAAAATTGTCCAAAACTCATTAAACAAGGAATTACCCAAGCCCAATTCATTATCAGTGGAAAACCCTAGTCTATTTAAACCTATCCATGCACTGGTTAGGGTTTCAACACGTGACATTTAGAGGAGTGGAGAATTTGAACCCTAAAGCTTTTCTTTAACAAATCTCACAATCCACAAGGTCTTTGCAAGAACTTCTTCCACAAACCTCTTCCTGGTGATCCATAGAGTAAAGACCAACCATCATTCACAGCTAAAAGCAAGGATTCAGGTTGCACCATCTCAGGTTGGAAGGTTTTTTTATGATCCCAAAACTCTCCTTTTTTACGTGTATATTGTTGTGTGATGATTGCTGATGGATCTGATGTGGTTTGTTTTGTGTTTGGACGTGTATGTTGCTTGATACGTGTGTTTCAAGTTTTGAGCCCTAAATTTATTTTGATCGAATCTCATTATCCATGCATTGTTTGTAATTTTTTATTGGATATTATTAATCCTTGCGAAATTCTGGTCAGAATAGTATATTCGCACAAAAATTCTGGGTTGTTTCAGGTTGCAGGTGACGGAGGACGGTGGCCGGAACCCTAGCTCTGGCGGCTGTGAGGGTTCTGGCGAAGGAAGGTTGAAGACGAAATCTCCACCATCCATTCCCTTGATCTAACGGCTCTCACGTTGCCACGTGTTTTTTATTTTATTTTTTTTCTGATTCTAATTTAATGATCAGGTGTTATTTACCCCACCGTGCCTACCATGGGTACCCAATCAGTTTATTCCATTTTATTTACTTTTATTTTTGTTGACTTTATTGTATGCGTTGGATGCATCAAACGAATGACAGGTTGCCAGCATATTAAAACTGGCATGTACCAGGCACATGGGGAGTATAGTGTACTGACAGGTCACTTGTGTGTGCGCGTTTGGTAAGTGTGGTGTGCCTTTTCATCACAGCCATAGATCTTGCTTACCTGCAGGTTTTGTTGACTGGAAGATAACCGTCAGATGGATCCAAAGGCAAGCATGGGTCAACTGGGTTGACTTGGTCCACGCGTGCAACCTTTTTTTGTTTTTTTTTTATTTTCTGATGGATTTAGTACTTGGGCTTACTATCTGCGCCCCCCACTCTTCAGCCCATTAGCATTTTCAACCCATTTTACTTACTAAACGCACCCCGAGCATTTTTATTTCATTTTATTTTTATTTTAATTACTACATTTCATTTTTAATTATTAAAATTAGTTAATTGCATTTAAAAAATCCCATAAAATTCAGGCATCATTTTTATTATTTTATAAAATTTTCACAAATTTTATTTTTATTTTTATTTTATTTTTTATCATCTAAATTAATTATTTAGTCTATTTTCTTTTTGAATTAATCATATCATGCATATTTAAAATTGTTTATTTTATTTCTCTGCATCCATAAAACATTTTCAATCCATTCTTTTTGCATTTGTTAGATAACATTCTGAGATGCATTAAAATATTTTTCTATCATTTTTAAAATTATTTCATATTGCATTTTGGTCCTCCTTTTTGCACACTGAACCCTACTTCTCACCTGAGCTTTGCCCAATTGTTTAAATGGCTAACATCTTGATTTTTTGCAGGAGTTTTTGGTTTTAATTTGGCTCTGATTGAGCAACTTTTATATTTAATTTGGTGATTTTAGAAGTTGTTTTACTAATTTTTTAATGGCTCTTTGTGTGAGATTATTCTTGTATGCGTATCCTCGATCTTGTCTGGTTATCTGTGTGAAGAGGCACTTGTGTCATTGCCTTGGGGTTGTTTATTTGACTTCTTGATTCATGTTTGGATTGTTATCCCTATTGTATGCCATTGTTTGGTTTTCATTTGCTTTGATATTATTTATGTCCGTTTGGTACTAATCTTTTATGTAGGGACTAAGGTAAGTTATTTGAGGGTATGGATAAGTATCCATGCTCACCCTTACTCTTTCCTTCTCGCATCTTTTTTTTTCCTTTAAGCTTAGGTTATCGTCAAACCTCACTAACCGTAGGTCACCCACGCATGATAACAGTAGGACTCCTAGATCCCTTTAGAGTTTCCTTTGTGTCTTCTCTCTTCTCATCTCAAACTTTCTGAAAACACTTAATAAGAATAAAGTGTATTGCGCACGAGCCTTAAGCGTGGGGAATGAGAGATGAGGGGCTTCCTCTCATCTTTCTAGAGTGCTTAGCGAGCATCCTGTCTTGGGACGATGCGTTAAGTATTCGCCCCTATGCCCTAGACTTTGGTGCAATGCAATTTATGAACTAACTTAAGCCACTTCTGTCCTAAAAAAACACAAACCAACTTCAAACTTTTTTTTGTCCTTCGGGATTGTCAAACTAAAGGCTATTTTCAAAAAGGGCACGTTACCTTCCGTCTGAGTCGCAAACAGGCATCAACCCTAACTACCGGACGCGAACTTAACGTCGCTCATAAAAAACACAAAAAGAACTTGGTCCGAACTACATTGACTCTGTATTCCCCATTGCACAAAGGGGGTACGTAGGCCTAGGACGTCAACGTCCTACCGAGTCGGTCTTTGTTTTCCCTCCCCGTCTTAGTACAACCCTAGATGATAGTATGACTCACCCTTGGATTAGACAACAAGCGTAGATCCCATCGAGTACGATGGACGCATGGGGTGCTAGCACCTTCCCCTCGTGTAACCGACTCCCGAACCCAGGTTATCGTTGTGATGACCATTCCTTTCCCTCTTCCTCGGGTTTATGCGGTGTTCCCTTTCCCTCTCTTGGGATAAATTTACACGGCTGACGACTCTGTTTTTCCGCGCCACTCTCGCGTTTGTACCTGGATGAAAATCCTGGGAGCGACAGGTGTCTGTACAAATTTGGGAATATTACTGTAGATAGGAACCAACTGACTATAATAGGTTACATCATCTGTCTGTGAAAATACCAGATTATCAGGGTATGTGGGAGGCATGGTCACCTGCAAACCTGTAAACACCCGCCCATACTCACATGTGGGTACTAAAACAGCGGTTCCTCAGTTTCGGATTCTCTATTTTGAGAAGCAATAGTACATTCATCCCTCGGGGTACAGTACTGTCGCCAAACAAAGATAACTTCCACTGATTCCCCAAAAAATAAAGGCCATCCTATGCAAGTTCCAAAGTGGGCCCTCGGGTGCGAATGGGTTTGCCACAGAATATGGTCTGCCACTGTCACCACTAGAGAGGGATGTTTCCACTAAGGTCCTCAAAGATCGGTCACCAGAGTCGACAGCTTCCTAGGTTAACACCCCGAAATGAACAAGACGCGCAAATCAGAACATCTCCTAAGAAAACCTCGTCTGGTTGTGGATTTCGTATAAACCATACATAACAAGATGCTACGTAGGCCACACTACTTTCCACTCTAATCCTATGTATGTACTCAAGCCTGTGTAATGGGCTTATCTCTCAGAATACCCATCCCGCCAAACAGAAAACCAGCACAGCACAGTCCAGTATAATAATGAAATATGACGCAGTAAATACGGTAAATACAGTAATGTACAGTAAAGCCGTAAAACAGTAAAACAGCAAAAACAACATTAAAGTAAACACCTAATGAAAGAAAAACAAACAAGCGCTAGGATTGAATCGCAAAAGGGGATGGACCAGCAAGAGGTCAACCTGTCCCTAGCAGAGTCGTCAGCTGTCGCTCCCGGAATTTTCATCCAAGTACAAACGCGAAAGTGGCGCGGAAACAGAGTCGCCAGCAATGTGTATTTATCCCAAGAGAGGGAAAGGAAACACTGCATAAACCTGGGGGAAAGGAAAAGCATGGTCTCACGACCAAGAGAAACGGGTAAGGGACTCGGTTACGCGAAGGGAAGGTGTTAGCACCCCACGCGTCCATCGTACTCGATGGGATCCACGCTTGTTGTCTCGATCAAAGGGTGTAAGGAACTGGAAATCAACTGCTAATTAGAGAACTGGAAATGAAAGATAGAAAGGAGAAGGGAGGGGAGAAAGAAGTGACTCGATAGGACATTATCGTTGTCCTAGGCCTACATATTCCCTCAGTACAATGGGAAAGTCAGAGTCAACATAGTTTGACGGACTTCGGGGAAAGGTTGCTCGTCGAGATATCGCATCTCGTGCCTACGTATCTTCAATCAGACGAGAAAGAAGAATCAGAGCAAACGTAGTTCGGCTCAACAAGGGTTGCTTTGTTTGTGTTTTTTAGTGGAAACATCAAAGTGTGCGTCCCAGTAGTTAGGTGTTGCAGCTCGCTGTATGGAGACTTAGGCGTTACCTGTTTGCGGTAGAACAGACATGATGAGTCCTTAAGAATGGAATGAAAGAGATGAGAAGAGAATTGTTTATTTGTTTTTGTATTTTGAAAAGAAGTGTTTTGATTATTTTGTGTTTACAACGCATATTGTATTTAAGTCTTTCACGTAGGATCGAATGCCTCGCATATCGACCCAAGACGGGACGTATGCTAAACGTTCTAAGAAAGTGAGAGAAGACCCCTCACTATCTTATTCTCACGTGAAAGGCTCAAATACAATATATGTTATTCCTTTATTAGATGTTTTGCTTTTTGTTTTAAGGTGAGGAGAAGAGAGACTCAAAAGAAGCAAAGGTGAAGACTATGGGGGACTAAGACTCGCCCTAATGTTATCATGCTTGGAGATCCTAAGAGTTAAGTGTGGTATGAGAACCCTAAGCTAAAAGAAGAGAAGAAGAAGAAGAAGAGGTAACATAACTCACTTCTAAGATAGAAGATGAGTTATGAACCAAGAGGGAGAAGAAAGAAGTTGAACAAAGAAAGCATTGAAATGCTTTCCACAAACACAAAAGAGAAAGCATTAAAAAGATGAGGGAAGAAGGTGTGTGTGGAAGCATATCCACACACTCAAGTTACCATTAGCCCCTACAAGCAAATGTTAGCTAAACAATTGAATATGAAAGCATAAGTAAAAGAAGGAAGACAATTAAGCATCAAACTACTTATGAAATGAACTTATGAATCAAACAAAGCCTAAACCTAAAAGGAAAGGACTCTAAGTGTTCAAGGACTTCTAAAGTCAGTAGCTATGTCTAAAGGTATTCAACTAAGGCTAAGGTGCCTAACAATGTCAAACTATGTCAAGAAAGATGCCAAAGATTCATACAAGTTCAAGTTATGAACTAAAGATGAAGTATGAATGTGTATGGCATACAAATATGAATGAATGCATGAAAAAATGTCAAAGTAAGAGGTGAATGGTATATTATAATGCATATGGAAGTCAATGAATAAACATACAAAGCATGAGTGAAATGATTTAAGAATATGAAGCAAGTAGAAGCTAACAATGTTCAAGTTCAAGTAAGAAAAGAAGAAACTTGTAACACAAGTCAAAGTTGAAAAAGAACATGAAATCAAATGCAAATGGATGCAAGTCAGAATCATACCTCATATTTGGATGTCTTATAATGCCTATGAATGAGCACACAAGTTATGAAAAAGAATATTCAAGTATAAGAAATTAGATGAAGAAGAAGTGAGAAGAAAAGAAACAAGTTTCACTTAAAGAAAAGAAATAACTTGCAACCTAAGTCAAAGTTGAAAATAAAAGATGAATGATCATGTTTTATAGATCAGTACCAAATTACATTTAAGATGCAATTAGAATGCAAGAATTGATCATACCATATACATATGCAAGCCACTTTGAAACTAGTTAAGAAAGAAAGATGAATTAGGTCAAACATGAACAAGTATACAAGTTTGAGATGAATGACATTTGAATGCATGAAATGATTATGGGCCAGTAGCATATAAAGGATAAGATGCAAATAAAATGCATGAATAAGCATTGATGATTCACAAACAAATCATATTAAGCATTAGAAGAGAAGATAAGCAAGTTTAGGCCAAACATTTCAAGTAAGGATGCATTTTGATCACATACACAACCCAAATGGAATCACAATGTAAATGACCTATAATTCTAAGCAAAAGGACCTATAATATTCTAATGAGGATCTATAATAATGCACAAACAAGTTCTAATATGATGGCACAAATGCCTCCTAATCACACAAAGTTAGAAGTTAAGAAAGGATCACAAAAAGTTACCTATTCTAACAAGCATCAACCAATTAGCAAAGGACTTGTAAAAATTATGAAAATCAAGAACAAAATAATTAAGTCAGAAACAAATCAAGTGGCAAAGGCTTTTACAAAAATTCACAAAGAAACTAGTTCAAACAAGTTCACAAAGTCACCTTAGGTAAAATGGAATTATGCACAATGATGCATGTCAAAACCTAATATGGATTGCTTATAAAATTTGACAAAAATACGAATTAAGTACATTAAGATGTCATGAACATACATACCAAATTCCAAGTCACAAATCAAAACCAAACTATTTCAATTAATTCACAAATGAACATGTATTAAGAAGGATGAACATTGAAATAGAAATTAAAAGGAAATTATGAAATAATATGCAAAATGTATTAAAATAAGAATTAAAAAACATGAAAAATTAAACAAATGTGTTATAATGCTAAGTGAATTTATTTGGAATTTTTGGAGGTTATTTGATATTTTTAATAAAAGAAAATGAAAACAATGTAAAAAAAAATGGAAATTAACATTGAATGAGGGAGTGGGTGAAAACATAGCAATTACCACGTTCAAAATGTGATTGGGCTTAACATGAGGGGTGCAGAAAACAAGAAAGATCCAAGTCCAAAAAAACGCGTGCGGTTCACAGAGATATGGTGCACCTTCAGTCAACAGTTGACTCATTCACAGCCATTAGATCAAGTCAAATCTGATCAATCAGGAAAATATGCAAGATGAATGAATCATGAAACAAGCACATGATAAGGAACATACACGCACACACATGCAAGTCATCTGAGACTACAAAATTAAGTCACGCGTGAGGCACATGCGGTAACGCCCCGGTTTTGTTAGATTTATTTAATAGAGTAGATTTAATTGGTTTTGGTTTTATATTATTTTATTTTTGACTTTTATTTGACAATATATTATTTTTCATCGTTGTTTATGTTTTATCGCATTTTGAGAGCGTTTGGGAGATACTTGAGCGGAGGGGCATTTTGGTCATTTGGGTAAGTTTTATGTTTTATATAAATAGAAAGAAATAGAGAGAAAATGAGAGAAAGAAGAAAAAGAGAAAAGAAAAGAGAAGAGAAGGAGAAAGAGAGAAAAGGGAGAAGGGGAAAATCGAAGATTCTCCGTTTCACTCGCGATAAATCGGGTAAGGGTGAGAAGTTTCAATTATATTTCGATTGTGTATGTATATGTGTTGTTTGTGTAATTGTTTTGGTTGTTTTCACAACTTTTCTCTAATTGATAAATTGATGAACAATTGATGAAAATCGATGTTTTCGCGGTTAGATCTCGGAACTGTTCGTGTAGAATAGTCGAGCGAGGAGTGGGTTTAATCGGGAATACACGTTGGTGAGATTTGAGGGGTTTGTGTCGAGTTATCGAGAATTCGAGTTTAGGGCATAAATGGTATAATCGAGTGGAAATCGATGTTTTCACGGTTGAAACTCGGAATAAGTTGCGTGGTGTAGTCGGGTAAGGTTTGGGTTTAATCGGGAATGGTTGTTTGCGTGTTTTCCCGCGGTTTCGAGCGAGTTCGGATTTAGAATTCAATGATAAAACTATGTTTCAAAATATTTCAACGACGGAAAATGTGTTGGATGGTCTTTAAATGATGAAAATATTGTAGTACGTTGAATTCTGAGATCGCAGCTTTTTACGGAATCGAAAACGGATGTCCGGAGGTCAAAAAATGGTGTTTTTAAGGCTGAACTTGCAGCAGATTTCGCGCTCAGCGCGCAGGTCTGGACAAAATGAAAAATTTAAGAAACTTCAAAAATTCATAACTTTTGATCCGTAAGTCCGTTTTGATCCCCGTTCGAAGCGTTGGAAAGCTTATGAAATGTTCTTTCTAATAAAAATGGGTTGTAGGTCAGTAGATGATTTATTTAGGTCGTGGTTTTAGAAAAGTGTTGGGTGGTCGGGTTTTTATCGCGCTAAATGTGTGCGATTGTTGTGTTATCATGCTATATGTTTTTAATATGTATTGTATGGCTTGTGTGCTGGTATATGATGAGAATATATATGATAAGTGTTGGTGATGATGGTTTGTGGTGTTATGGAGGAATAAATGTGTGTTTTGGGTTTTGATTTCAATGTGCGATAATGATGTGTTGTGAGTAGCATTTGATATGTGAATCCCTTGTGGAAGTGATTGTGATTGCATAATTGTTGTGGTTTGTGGTTTGTAATGAAAATGCATGTGGTATGACTTATATGTCGTTGTGATGATGATTTTTGGCCGAAAGGCAAGAAAATGCTAAGTGTGGTATTTGATGATATATGCATGATTATGGATGTGTATGTGGGTGCAATGTGAATGTCATGAGTCATTGTATGCCAAACATCATAATATGCATTGTTGAAACGTCCTGAGTGGCGGTTTGATTCCAGAGGGAATCTGTTATATCATCGTGTGCCTCGAAAATATGAGGCGATGCCTGAGGACTGAAAGTGATGAATCTGCTATAACATCGTGTGCCTCGAAAATATGAGGCGATGCCTGAGGACCGAAAGCGATGGTTATAGAAGATTGTGTGCTCCTTTGGAGACCTAAAGCAATCCATAACATCGTGTGCCTCGAAAATATGAGGCGATGCCTGAGGACCTAAAGCGACGGGTGAACATCGTAGGCCCGACGGGGTGTTACTTGAGATTCTCAGTAACGAGCGATGGTTCCAGTAGTTCCTGAGTGAACTGATGATGAGACATGTGACATTGGAAGTCGGTACCGCATGGCATGTACATAGAGTCGTTGTGTCGATCTATGTGCATTTGCATAAATCATGAATTAATTGTGCATGGAAATGTGAGTGTGATTGATGAGATGAAATATGTGCAATTATATTGAATGGTATATGTTTGATTGACATATGTGATTGTGAATGGACGCATTATGTGTGGAAAATCATGATTTGATTGATTATGTGATTATGTGTGGGAAATTGTGAAATCATTGAATATGTGTTGAGATTTATGATTGGATTGGTAAATTGATGTGCATATGTGATAAATGCATTGGCTGTGAATAATATGTTTTAGGCATAGACATATGCTATGTGATGTGTGATGTGTTTCTATATGTGATGACTTGGTATGCCTTATGTGCAAATATGTGATTATGTTGGATAATTGATACAGGTTATGTATTTGTGACATGCTATATGTATTGGTATGTGATAAATGTGGTGAGAATAGCTATGCTCGTGAATTGTTATGTTTTTGCATATTATTATGCAATCTTAGTTTAGTTGTTATTTCTCACCCTTCTGCTGGAATATGCTTTTTATGGCATAGTGCAGATTGTCAGCTTTAGAGGCGTGGAGGCAAGTGGAAGAGTTAGATCTTCGTTTGCTTAGGTCTTGGTGTCTGCTCTGATACGTAGCACGGGAGTCGGGGAACGCTTTAAGTTATTTGTATACAATTGTTGAATATGTTTTGTATGACTTTTGTATGTATATTTTGTTGTTATAAAACCGTTTATTTTGTAAAACAAGTCGATTATGGATCTTTCCGCTTTATTCCATAATTGACCTTTCCTTTATATGGAAAAAGTTTCCCGTTAATGATTTTTTCTATTATGTGTTATGTATCAAATATTTGAGCAGGGAATATGTTTTATTTCTTTAAGTGTGGCATCCCTGTTTCTGTCGGAAAAATAAATTTTTATTTACTCTGATTTGTTTATGTATTATTTATGCGCGATGGGAATTGGGGTGTTACATTAGTGGTATCAGAGCAAGTCTTGTAGTTAGTTAATGAGAATTATCGGATGCAAGCATTTCATTTAGTGACTTAAGTGTAAGTGTGGTGTGCAATGGATGGTGAAGGGTAAGAAATCCCGGTTAATGTGTACGAAGTGATGGGAAGGTTCTTCAAGAGGATGCATTGCCCCGATTTATTTTCAAGTATAGAGAGAACTTCTGTATTTGTGGATAATTGGAATATTCGGAATCTACCTTTTGTTGGACTAAGAACATTGTGGTTTTATTTCTCGCCCAGGGAGTTAAGTGAGAGGGTAAGGTGGTATGCTTGGAATGAGATGTCCATCGTTTTCGTAGTACCGTGTGATGGATGGGTGTCGGGTGTTGCTTATGGACAAATCAAGTATGAGTGGTGACTAAAACCCTAGAATGTCGTCATTGTTGACTTTCTGCTGGTATAGTTATATGAGTAGAAAATGAACTACCCCACTGAAGATTTGTAAGGTGACCGCGAGAGAATTTGGAATTTTTTGCCTGTCACTTGGTTGGAGTGCGTTGTCAACTTTGTTGGTTTTACTTCGAGTGGATCATGGTTGGTAAATGTGATACAAGTTAAGAAGCCGTGAGTTGAGAAGGATATTTCGAGTTAGAACAAATCGGATCGATGGGTTGAGTAGGGATGACTTTCAATTAAGAAGAAACTGGGTTTCGTTCTGCAGCAGTGTTAACCGACTAACACAATGGGGTTAACCGTTTAACACGTGCATGAAGGGTGCTTTACGTAGAATTTTGGAGAAGTTAACCGATTAACTCAGGTGGTTGATCGATTAACGTGTGTGTAATTGTGAAATCCCTTAGGAACCATCATCTGCGTTTTGTTTCCTTGTGTTGCTCTGAGTGGAGAGTATTGTGTGAATGGAGAACGAGATTGCAAGTAAGTGAAGGAAGGATTTGCGTTTTGGAATCGTGACTTCTAGAAAAGTGTGGCATAGTTGGCCATTTGTTCAAGCAGCAAGAGAGTTAACTTTAAAGAAGTGACCTTGTGAGAAAATCTTAGGAGTATTGTTATCATTACCATTGAGAATCTTAAGAACGAAGTTAGAAAATACTCACAAAGTATTGATCTTGCAAGGAATATATTTCGGTGTGTAATTATGGCCATTGTAAGGTATGGACGGTTGGTCCGGGTTGGTAATTATTATTTTCCGTGAGTTCACGACATTAGATTTAGACCGTAAGAGTGGTACCAGTTGTGTGCAGTGGTGTTTTAACCAAAGAAGGAAATTTGAAAAGTTATCTTTCCAAGTACTAGTAAGAATTGGACGTTCCGAAGTTAAGTATGTGACTTGGAATCGTTTATGAAATGGAACGTAACGATTAAGATAAGTGGATTCAACCGAGAAGCGTGGTATGGACTTCGACGAAGTTGTGCGTATGGAGTGTTGTGTGAGAATTTATGGGTGGTATGGAAACTCACAATTTTGAATTGAATGGTCCGAGTTTCGATAAGTGGTATCTCGCGTGTGATTGAAGTTCTATGTTGGTGTTACGCGGTTATAGGATGAGATCTTGAATCAGCAAGAGACCCAGAGTAAGTCGGAAATCGTAAGGAGAATTGATTTGGAATGTGATAACCAGAACCAGAAGTGGTTAAGCTATTTTGGATATATGGGTTCAAGTCTTGAATGGAATTGGAGTTGTATATGTTATGGTTGTAACAGTATAACTCATGCATCTTTATCGTCTAGAGAGTTGGGACGGATGTTATCATATTGTGTGTTGGCGAGTAAATTGTTCTACCAAAAGACGTCAGTAAGTTTCGTATGCCATTGGTTAGTAAGGACCCATTGGATAAGTGTGTTTTTCATGGACTGTTAGCTAC
The DNA here is from genome assembly GCA_022829125.1 of Lathyrus tuberosus. Lineage (NCBI taxonomy): Eukaryota > Viridiplantae > Streptophyta > Magnoliopsida > Fabales > Fabaceae > Lathyrus > Lathyrus tuberosus. The sequence continues at coordinate 2,726,352 of JALAZF010000629.1, read as the reverse complement.
TTGGTAATGCTTATGAAATTGTGGTGTTCCACTGTTAGATTTAAATTGCGTAGTAGAAGGTATCAATGGAAGAGCCGGTTAGAATAATAAGGATTTGAAGGTGGTTGCTTGTGAGTACGGATATAAGGAGGTTTCGTTCTAAGTGTGTTACCATTTGATGTGATCCGAAAGAAAGGAAGTATCGGATTTAATGGGTACAATGTTTTAGTATCAGACCAGCTAGAACTGGTAAAGAAGTTGTTCGACTAGATATGAAGTGGCCCTAATGTTAAAGGATTTATGAAAGGATAGATGTCGGTAATTACATAAATGGAAGGAATTACCGAGTTGCCTCATAAGGGTTTGTTGAGTGTTTGTTATCCTGAATCAAGATAAGGTATTACGGGTTGGTTTGTGACTCAGTAGAGGAAAGTAGAATGGTACCTTCTGTCAGTAGTAAAGTGCGACCAAGTGTGTTAGTAAGAAACAACAGATGAGTTGGGGGAAGCAAAGTTGGAAGTTAACTCGATGTTAGAACAAGAGTATGTTTAAGAACACGAAGTTGTTAAGTTGTGAAAATAAGAATTTGGGTCTATGAAACCGAGTTAGAATTGGTATGCGTCAGAATTGAACAGAAGATTAACGGAAGTGAAGTGAGTGTGGAATTTAGACAATGATGCAAGAAGTGGTTATTGTTGAACGAAGGAAATTCGGGGGCGAATTTCAATTTAAGGGGGGGAGAGTGCAATACCCCGTATTAATTAAGTGCTCAATTGGACATTAGAAGAGATCAATTATTAAAAGGCAAAGTGGTATTTATTAGTTAAGGGAGTATGTTAAGTTAACTCTAATAATTGATCAATTGGGTTGGAATGATAAAATATCAATTGGAGATATTTTTACTCTATTGACTTTATATTATATAATATTGGGTTAAATGTATATATATATATATATATATATATATATATATATATATATATATTTGGAAAGAGAAAGAGAAAGAATATAGTAAGAAGAAGAAGAGAAGAAGGGAAGAAAAGAGAGAAAGTGGAGAAAGTGGAGAAAGTGGAAGAAGGAGAGCTTGGATCTTCATCATCTCTTCATCGATTCATCATCTTCTTCAAACTCCTCTCCAATTATCAGGTGGGTTCTAGATAGAAACATTAGTGTAGAATTTCTTGAGGTTTTGGGGTTGTGTTAGGTTTGGGAGAAAATGGGTTTTATGCAAAAATCGAGGAATCAAACGGTTGAAATGAGTTATAAATTTCGTAGTATAATCTATACTGGTGTGGAATCAATTACCGATAATCGTTATGAATGTTTGGATTGGTTTATGTTATTTGAAATGTTAGGGTTTTAGGGGAAATTATGTGATAAATGTTGGAAATCATATTGTATGAAGTGTATCGGTTAAACCGTAATAGAACCGTGATATTATACCTCGATAGGTTGTTGGGTATGTTGTTGGGATGTTGTTGCAAGTTGGGGAAAACTCTGTTAAGAGATTATTTTTCTGGAAATCGCAGAGCGCGCTCAGCGCGCAGGTACCCGCTCAGCGCGGTGTTGAATTCCTGCAACCCCTCCAGGCAGTAGCTTGCGCGCTCAGCGGGCAAGGGAGGTGCGCTCAGCGCGCAGGTCTGGGAGTTGAAATTCTTCCTTTAGCGAGAAATTCATAACTTTTGACTCGTTTATCGGTTTCGATCATTCTTTATATCGATGCAAAGCCGAGAAAATATTCTACGTAATGGAAGTGAAGCATGTTGATTTTACCGACCGATTAAATAATCGGGAAAGTTCAAAAGTGATATATTTATGTTTAATTATTGTATATTGTTCTATTATGAAATCAGGATATGTCTATCTAATTGTGAATTGTGAATGAAAGAATATGCATGTTAAAATGAATAAGGAAGAGTGAGGAAACTTTACCCCAAAACAAAATGGTTTAATTCTAGATGGTGAATAGAATTGTGATAGATAACTCTAGATGGCAAGGTTCGGGCACCTGATGTAGGAAGCTGCATCTGTGACGAGATTGGCCTAGAGGAGTGAAAGACCCTAGTATGGAACATGAGGGATTGCGATGGGTAATCGTCACCTAAGTAACTGTGACCCGCGTTTCCATCCTCTTTGTGGATGACCGGGTAGGTTGCTTAGAAGATGGTATTAGTGACCCGTGTTGAAGGGCCCCTGGTGTGGGCTGGCCGGGGAAAGTACTATGTGTAGATAACCGTGACCCGTGTTGAAGAGCCCTTTGTGGATGGCCGGGGAAAGTTATTTGCCTTAGCATCCAAGACTCGTGTCGAAAACTCTTTGGAAGGGTTGGCCGAGAATGGTTGGCTACGAATTTAAGGATCCGTGACCCGTGTTGAATCCTCTTGTAGGGTTGGCCGGGGAAAGATGCCTTCGTGAGAGATATCATTTGATGATACTAGAGTTAGAGAACTCGTGAGCATGTTTCCATATAGGGCAAGAATGAATATGTGAACTCAAGGTTCTTTTCCCTTTTTACCGTGGACTTGAGTTAGGATTGATAGAACCTTGTAAAGCCGAGAGGACTTTAAGATAGGGAACTCACTGAGATTTGATGTATCTCACCCCACTATAGTTGCTATATTTCAGGTTCGGATTGCAGGTTAATTTACACGTGGAGCTATGATTGGATGTTTCAAGAGAAGCTTAGTTAAGCTTATTCCGCTGTGTATTTTATTGTTCTTGTACAATGAGGAATATTGTATATTGATCTTAGTTTTATTTTATTTTTGGCTAATCTCCATAGCTTGTGCCATAGTTGTATTATGTTTTAGAAATGGACAAGTATGTGAATTATGTCATTAGGCCCTTTTGATGTGTCAGTACCAAATAAAAACACTTGTATGGTATTATTCTAGATGAATATTATACAGGGCGTTACATTATTCAAGTGAGAATTTTGGTTGAAAAAGGTTAGTTTTCTTGGATATGTTATTTTTGATGATGGTATTTTTATGGATCCATCGGAAGTAGATGTAGTTCTTCATGAGAGGCTCCGAAGTTGGTTAAGGTGATTAGAAACTTTTTGGACTTTAGTTGGTTATTACCGGAGGTTATGGAAGGTTTTTCCAAGTTAGCATTTTCGTTACTTCGGTTGACTTGCAAAGGGTGAGTCGTTTGTTTTGGATGTTCATTGTAAGGAAATTTTGAGAGAGCTGAAGTAGGATTTGTCTACGGCTCCAGTTTTGATTCTGTGTGATCCTAATCAACCGTTGATGAGGTATTGTGATGTGTCTTTGATGAGTTTAGTCAGTGGGTTAATGCAAGAGGGTAAAGTCGTGGCTTATGCTTTACGACAATTGAGGATTTATAAAAGGATCTATACTATTCTGGATTTGGAATTGGTTGAGGTCGTATTGTGTTGGAAAATTTGGAGGTATTATCTTTATGGTTCTGGGTTCGAAGTGTTTAGTAATCACAAGAATATTGAGTACTTGTTTGGTCTGAAGGAATAGAGTATGAGACAGAGAGGATGGTTGGAACTTGTGATGAGTTATGACTTTAGTTGGAATTATCCTGTTGGTAAAGGTAAGGTCTTGCTTGGAAAGTTAAGTCGAAAGTTTTAGTGCATGTCTGTTTGGATGAATGAGAATTATTTGAGCATTTCAGAGACTCGTATCTGGTGTGAGAGATAATGCAGTAGAGTGTAAGGTTGGGTATATTAAAAGTGAACAGTGGTTTTTGGTGAATATGCGAAAGAGTTAGGCTTTGGACGTGAGATTGGTAGACTTGAGGGTTTTGAGTAATCAGAGTGTGCGGCGGAAGCGTGATGTGACACAATTCGTATATGCGTGTGTGACTTGTAAGAGTTCATAGGTTGGACATTGGGAACATGTAGGAATGGTGAGACTATTGGACGTTTCAGAATGGAAGTGTTAGGTGAAAGGTTTAAATATTGTCCATGGGCTATTGTGTAGATGGATGTTTTGGTTATATGTTCGATTGGTGAATCGTAGCATTGTTGTAGCATGGTTGTGTGACAAGGATGTTGGTGTTCTGGTTTTGTTGATGTTGTTGAGACCTTGTGGTGTCGTGGAACTTTATGTTCATGTTTGTGTTGTTGTCTCATTTCCATCGTGTTGGTTCGAGTGCGTGTAGCTAATTCCTGTGTGGGGAATTAGGGGAGTGTTACCTATGGTAGGGTAACGATCTGGTTATGTTTCGGTTCTAGAGTCAACCTGTGTGTTGGTATCTTGGTTTTTCTTTGAGTCGTGAGTTTGTCGTCAAGTGCATTGTATGGGCTTTGCATCTTGTCGTTGTAGTTGTCGTCGTTGTCGTGTCGTTGTTGTAGTCGCTGTTAGTGAGGTGGTTTGTCGGTTTGTGGTATTCATGGTGTGCCTTTTGTTGGCATGTTGGTTTGTTAGTCGGATGCGAGAGTCGTATCCGGAGTTGTTCGTCTCGTTATATTTTCGAGGACGAAAATGTCTAAGTGGGGGAGAATTGTAACGCCCCGGTTTTGTTAGATTTATTTAATAGAGTAGATTTAATTGGTTTTGGTTTTATATTATTTTATTTTTTACTTTTATTTGACAATATATTATTTTTCATCGTTGTTTATGTTTTATCGCATTTTGAGAGCGTTTGGGAGATACTTGAGCGGAGGGGCATTTTGGTCATTTGGGTAAGTTTTATGTTTTATATAAATAGAAAGAAATAGAGAGAAAATGAGAGAAAGAAGAAAAAGAGAAAAGAAAAGAGAAGAGAAGGAGAAAGAGAGAAAAGGGAGAAGGGGAAAATCGAAGATTCTCCGTTTCACTCGCGATAAATCGGGTAAGGGTGAGAAGTTTCAATTATATTTCGATTGTGTATGTATATGTGTTGTTTGTGTAATTGTTTTGGTTGTTTTCACAACTTTTCTCTAATTGATAAATTGATGAACAATTGATGAAAATCGATGTTTTCGCGGTTAGATCTCGGAACTGTTCGTGTAGAATAGTCGAGCGAGAAGTGGGTTTAATCGGGAATACACGTTGGTGAGATTTGAGGGGTTTGTGTCGAGTTATCGAGAATTCGAGTTTAGGGCATAAATGGTATAATCGAGTGGAAATCGATGTTTTCACGGTTGAAACTCGGAATAAGTTGCGTGGTGTAGTCGGGTAAGGTTTGGGTTTAATCGGGAATGGTTGTTTGCGTGTTTTCCCGCGGTTTCGAGCGAGTTCGGATTTAGAATTCAATGATAAAACTATGTTTCAAAATATTTCAACGACGGAAAATGTGTTGGATGGTCTTTAAATGATGAAAATATTGTAGTACGTTGAATTCTGAGATCGCAGCTTTTTACGGAATCGAAAACGGATGTCCGGAGGTCAAAAAATGGTGTTTTTAAGGCTGAACTTGAGCAGATTTCGCGCTCAGCGCGCAGGTCTGGGCGCTCAGCGCGCAGGTCTGGACAAAATGAAAAATTTAAGAAACTTCAAAAATTCATAACTTTTGATCCGTAAGTCCGTTTTGATCCCCGTTCGAAGCGTTGGAAAGCTTATGAAATGTTCTTTCTAATAAAAATGGGTTGGAGGTCAGTAGATGATTTATTTAGGTCGTGGTTTTAGAAAAGTGTTGGGTGGTCGGGTTTTTATCGCGCTAAATGTGTGCAATTATTGTGTTATCATGCTATATGCTTTTAATATGTATCGTATGGCTTGTGTGCTGGTATATGATGTGAATATATATGATAAGTGTTGGTGATGATGGTTTGTGGTGTTATGGAGGAATAAATGTGTGTTTTGGGTTTTGATTTCAATGTGCGATAATGATGTGTTGTGAGTAGCATTTGATATGTGAATCCCTTGTGGAAGTGATTGTGATTGCATAATTGTTGTGGTTTGTGGTTTGTAATGAAAATGCATGTGGTATGACTTATATGTCGTTGTGATGATGATTTTTGGCCGAAAGGCAAGAAAATGCTAAGTGTGGTATTTGATGATATATGCATGATTATGGATGTGTATGTGGGTGCAATGTGAATGTCATGAGTCATTGTATGCCAAACATCATAATATGCATTGTTGAAACGTCCTGAGTGGCGGTTTGATTCCAGAGGGAATCTGTTATATCATCGTGTGCCTCGAAAATATGAGGCGATGCCTGAGGACTGAAAGCGATGAATCTGCTATAACATCGTGTGCCTCGAAAATATGAGGCGATGCCTGAGGACCGAAAGCGATGGTTATAGACGATTGTGTGCTCCTTTGGAGACCTAAAGCAATCCATAATGTCGCGTGCCTCGAAAATATGAGGCGATGCCTGAGGACCTAAAGCGACGGGTGAACATCGTAGGCCTGACGGGGTGTTACTTGAGATTCTCAGTAACGAGCGATGGTTCCAGTAGTTCCTGAGTGAACTGATGATGAGACATGTGACATTGGAAGTCGGTACCGCATGGCATGTGCATAGAGTCATTGTGTCGATCTATGTGCATTTGCATAAATCATGAATTAATTGTGCATGGAAATGTGAGTGTGATTGATGAGATGAAATATGTGCAATTGTATTGAATGGTATATGTTTGATTGACATATGTGATTGTGAATGGACGCATTATGTGTGGAAAATCATGATTTGATTGATTATGTGATTATGTGTGGGAAATTGTGAAATCATTGAATATGTGTTGAGATTTATGATTGGATTGGTAAATTGATGTGCATATGTGATAAATGCATTGGCTGTGAATAATATGTTTTAGGCATAGACATATGCTATGTGATGTGTGATGTGTTTCTATATGTGATGACTTGGTATGCCTTATGTGCAAATACGTGATTATGTTGGATAATTGATACAAGTTATGTATTTGTGACATGCTATATGTATTGGTATGTGATAAATGTGGTGAGAATAGCTATGCACGTGAATTGTTATGTTTTTGCATATTATTATGCAATCTTGGTTTAGTTGTTATTTCTCACCCTTCTGCTGGAATATTCTTTTTATGGCATAGTGCAGATTGTCAGCTTTAGAGGCGTGGAGGCAAGTGTAAGAGTTAGATCTTCGTTTGCTTAGGTCTTGGTGTCTGCTCTGATACGTAGCACGGGAGTCGGGGAACGCTTTAAGTTATTTGTATACAATTGTTGAATATGTTTTGTATGACTTTTGTATGTATATTTTGTTGTTATAAAACCGTTTATTTTGTAAAACAAGTCGATTATGGATCTTTCTGCTTTATTCCATAATTGACCTTTCCTTTATATGGAAAAAGTTTCCCGTTAATGATTTTTTCTATTATGTGTTATGTATCAAATATTTGAGCAGGGAATATGTTTTATTTCTTTAAGTATGGCATCCCTGTTTCTGTCGGAAAAATAAATTTTTATTTACTCTGATTTGTTTATGTATTATTTATGCGCGATGGGAATTAGGGTGTTACATTAGTGGTATCAGAGCAGGTCGGTCCGTCCGGCCAAGTTGTTGAGTCAGTCGGTGTGACAGTGGAATACTGTCGTTGTTGTTTATCCCTTAGTACGTGATATGTGTGGAAGCACTGTCAGTACTTTCTGGTTTCCTAATCATTTGTCTTCAGGTGTGAGATTGAGATAAGTGGGGGAGAAGCTTGTACTTCTCCCAGTTGCTTTGGTTGTGTGTTGTTGGTTGCAAGGTTGTGAGTGCTATTTGGACAGTGTTGTTCCGGTTTCAGAGGGAATACGGAGGTAAGGTTTATGTGAACTAAGGATTTGTGCTTTAGGTAGTTTTGTGCACAGGATGCAAGAAATACTATTATAGTTTGGTAAAGATGGTTTATGCCCCATCATGATTGTCGGCTGTCTATTGGCAAATTGAGGAACTGATCACCCTTAATCTCTTGTTGATAGCAGACGAGAATTATGTTGGATGGAATAGACGTGTCTTTCCGGCTTTGATAGTGTGTGCAATGAATCGTTTAGAATTAAGGAAATGATTACGGATTGTTTTGTTGAGTCAATGAAGATTCTTATATCTGAAGGCGAGGCGGACTAGAGGCTTTGGTATGTTGGTCCAGTTGGGAAGTTTTTGAGAGAGAATGATTGGGCATCGTTAATGGTTGTTCTCAGAGAGTAGAGTGTGAACTCAAATTGGACGAAGGTAAGGATTTGAGGTTTGGATCTGCTAAGTAAGTAGAATAACTTTTAGGACGTGAAACTAAGATGTTGTTATGTTTGCGATGATAGTTTTCTAGAGATCGTCAGAAAGGCCACAGTGATGGGCTGCCAGAGGTGCGTGATTTTCAGCAAAATAATTCACAGATAACACATGTACAGAGATAATCGAAGGGAGAAAGTTTGCCCTAGGTTTTGGATCTAAGCTTCTAACAAGCTCTATCAACTAGCTGGAGTTCAAAAACTTCTAATAAGCTAAAATCAAAACATCAACAAGCTAAAAACAGTAGGAATCGGGCAAAGGAAGTTTGAACTGAAACCTAAAAATTGAAGAATCTTGAGATCAAAAGAAAGCCAGAGAGGAGGATCCTGAGCTTCTTGTGCTTGATCTGAGCAAAATAAATGCTATGGATGCTTGAAAATGTGGAGGAAATGGAGATCTGAAACTTGAAAATTCTTCAAATATTCAATGCTCCAATGTTGCTTGATGATGAGGATTGGAGAAAAAAATGATGAACTCGTGGCAAAACTTTGAGAGAATCAGAGAAAGATTTGAGAGCTTTGGTTTGTGAAATGCGAAAAATGAAGAGTCTCCTCCAAATTCTGTTGGAGCTTTCTATTTATATGGCTGGTTAGTTTCTAACTGTCTTAGTTGATAGTTAGAACTATAGTTAGGTTAGTTGTGGTGGTATGAAGCAATGGAGGGGTGTGGCTGAGCAATTTCAGGAATGAGAGAGAGGGAACAAGCTCGTGTGTTTCATATTATTATTGATGTATGATGGTGAAAAGATAATGGTGATGAACGGTGGTGATGGTGTGCAGCCTGCAGCATCATAACTTGTTCATTTGACAAGTTTCCCTTATGGTGTATGGTGTAGCATGACATGGTATGGTATGTAAGAATTTGTTGGTCCAAATGAAGCAAAAGGAAGGATTGGTATGAAGGCATGCGTGTGAATGTGACTTGACACAACAATAACAATGCCAAGCACCTTATTTTGGCCAGCACAAGATTCAGTGAAAATATGGAAGTTTGAGGAGGAAAAACTCTATGCATAGTGGATGAAATAGTAAGGTTTTGGTGTCAATGAAAAGAAGAAACATCATAGAACAGATTTATAGTTGGAATCAAAGTGATTGGGAGCTTGGAAAGTGATGGAAAATGACTTGAAACACAAGCAAACAAACTGACTTATGGGCGAGGCAAGTTGTGACATGCATGGCAACATGGCCTATGGAAATTTCAGAGTGAAACATCTCTCTTTGAACCCTCATATGACCTTCATAACCTGTTCAAATGAAAAAATGTCCAACATCAAAGTTAAAGAGGACATGGAGACGAACAAGATTGGTGTTCGACAATTTTCCATTTGAAGCCTTCTTGAGGGAGAAAAATAGTTTGACATTTGGCACACCACATGTTTGATGAAATGCATGCGTGCCAGCCCAGTTTTGCTTGGTCATGACTTGGTTTTTGCCTTGATTTTACCAAACTTTGATTGATCATAACTCCTTCAATTTTGATCCAATGGAAGAGTTCTTGGTATGGATTTGAAGCTTGGAATGTGATCTTTAATTAGATCAACTTAGGCCTGAAGTTTGAAGCTTTTATCTTGAAGAAAGAATACCTTGAAATGGAGTGCAAAATGGTCCAAACTTGCCATTTTTGGCAGCCCTAAATTTCTAAAAATGGAAACTTTATACAATTCCTGATTTTTTATGAATCTCTTGACATTTCTTGATCAAATCTTGTCCAATGAACATATGTGACTTGAATTTCATGAATTTGACCTTAAAAAGGCTAGGAGTTGACTTTTCCTTCTGCACAGTTGACTTTTTCATCAATTTCTTGATTCTCAAGCAACTGACCAATTGAACCTCTTCTGAAATGAACCAATGGGCAATCTTCCATCCTTAGACACTTGACATCATGTAGAAAACATTGAAATCAAGTTTGAACCAAAATTTCATCAAGAGACTGCTTGAATCACAAACCCTAATTTTGATTGCTTTTGGTTAGGAAATGATGAACTGTCTATCTTCTTGATAAATTTCCTTCCTCCAATGACTTGTGGGATCAAATGAGATGGCATAAGATGTAAGGAACCTTGGAGGCTTATTTAAAGACCCTTGGCTCTTGTTCTCTTGCTTTGAATAATCAATGCTCTGAAAACCACTGATCACATACCCTAAAGTAACATGTATATGATGAGATGAGATGTAAATGCAATGAAATGAAACATAAGCTATGTAATAACAAAAGGGCAAATTTTGGGGTGTTACAGAAGGCATGGAAATAAACACATGAACCATTGAAGTTTCTTGAGAAACAAGCTTTTAAACTTTGAAATATCTTTGATCAAATGAAGTTGAATGATGCTTGAGACTCTACTTTGAGATTAGAGGTCATGCTTTTATGAATAGTCTTTGAAAATCAATGGTTGATCACACTTTGACTTGAGGAACTCAAACCCTAGTTGAGAAGACAATCACTTGATGCTCTTGATTCCAAACCCTACCTTGCAAATGAAACAAAAGGGACAAGGCATATATTTTGTATTTTGATTAATGGTTAGTGAATTATAAAGCATATAAATGCAAAAATGTAAAAATATATACAAATAGGTGCTTGATGATCTCTGCAAAGGAACGCCCAAAGATGAGAGGGTTAGATACAACCAAGTTTGTGATCTTGATGCATTGCAAAGATGTAAATGAGGTGGGATCTTAGGGATAAAAATTAGGGTATGACAGGGAATAACCAAGTGATATGAGTTGTTAGTCTACTTGCATGCTTTTAATAAGAACCAATAACGTTTTTTTCCTTATAATGATGTTTATGAGTTATGACCTTATGGGTTGCACTATGATGATCATGCTCGGTCTATAAGGAAAACTACATTATTTAAATACATGACCCATTGTTTTCCCTTTTCATCATTTTTCTTCCATATGATTTCTTTTTGCATTTAGGGATCACATTTTCTCCAGAAAATCACATGTGTACTTGGGGTGAGTATAATAGACGTTTCCTTGCTTTCAGTAAGTTATACTAGAGAGTATTTAGTTCTGATATGTAAAATTGAATGGTTGCTCAATTGCCTAGCTGAATATTTATAGACACAAACTTTGAGGAGAAGCTAACGAAGGAGATTGTTTCTTACACCTAGAAAATGGACTACATGTCTCCCGGGTATGACATGTTCAAGGAACGACTAGGATGAGTCATCCTATCATATTGGAAGTGAGATCATTCCAACCAATACTTTAGTTGTTTCTTGACTAAGTCTTATTTAACTAGCTTAGGACATTACTCATCGCGTCTTCCATGAGAGGGAGTGAGTCAAGTTAGATTAGGTACTAGTCCAACAACCTTACCATATCATACTAAGATACATGCCCTATTACTTAAATGTTGGAGAGTTAGTGGGTTGATCCCTTTGGACCTCTATAAAAAATATCCTTTTCTACTTTGCAATAGATAAAATTGGAGGAAAATGGGACTTGTATTTAAATTGAAATATACATTTAATTTTAATCTTTTCAATTACTCATGAAATTTTATTTATTTAGAATTTAATCACTTAACTTTTTCCTGGTGAAGATTCATATGTTTTTATCTTTTTCTTTATCCCTTGGTGCGAGCATTGATAACTCGAAAATGCATAGTATATTTTGCCCCGAATTACATTGATTTACTTCGTTATTTTCGTTTGTTAACATTGTATTTGCGAGTATTAAGGTCATTTTCAGGAATTCTCTTTAAGTCAACCAGCAAGAAGAAAGAAGAAGAAAACAGAAGAAAATAGAAAAAAAGCAGGTGTTTTTACAGCAGAAATAAGAATTCTGCATTAAGGAAGCGTTACGACCGTAACATAGGCATGGCGACCGTCACAAGCTAAAAGCTATGACGCTCGTCACAGGTCCATAGCGACCGGCACAAGGGAAATTCTCATAATCCAATTTTAAACTACATGGACTTCTCAATGGGTATCAACTAGACCAAAACCACGTTCAGCCAGTCAAGGAAGTGCTTCATATATTTTCGGCCACAACTTCTCCAACTTCCCATAATCTCCACTACTTTTCACATGAATTCTGAAGTAACTTCCAACATGTTATTACTATATATAGGACCTATCATTTAGTTTCAGGGGAATCCAAGTTTTGTGCGTGAAAGCGCTGTTCGTAGTTTTAGGTAGAAAATTACAATTGTAAAAGGAGTATTTTCTCACATCAAGGAATTACTCCCTCATTAGTTTTTAGGCCTGTAATCTGTGTAACTGCTTGGATCAACAATCTTGCCATCATTTTATTGAAGTTATTTCCAGTTTCGTTTAATTCAAGTCTCCATTTATTTTATCGTATTTATAGGTTCTTTATTTTATCGCTTTATTATTATTATTATTATTATTGTTATTGCATTTCATAATTGTTTAAGCATGCTGTCATTGATTATATTTACCATGTTTATGTCGTTTTCATTTAATTCCATGTCTTTCTAAATATTCTCGAGTCCGACATATGAGGACCGTCGTTACCGACGGGACTCGGTAGAAAATAATAGGTGCGAACTTATGATTAAAATTTTGTTTTGGTTTTAATTTCCAAGTCTAATTTAAATAGCTTTGTCATGAGAGTGAGAGGTTATTTAACACGATTTTGTCACGAGGATGGCAAATTAATTAAGGTTAGAGCCGGCACTGCGAGAGCGTGGGGGTCGAACCGGATAGTGGAAATTAGGCAACATATCTAAATACAGCGAGAGCGCTTTAGATACGTTTAGGATATTATTAGCTTTCAAAATATATTTCCTAGTTACCGGGCGAGCGAGAGCAAAATCTTGGGATTAGGGAACATGACTTTAGTTAATACCGCGAAAGCGTGAGGCGAAGTCTTTAAGTTGGTATATTCTACGGAACTAAAGTATAGTTGTAATTAGTACCCGAATTCCACAAAGTCCTTTAGGAACGCGGAATCCATATTCCGGCCTCTCTTTATTATCATATTTTCTAAGTTCATTTTTAGTTTTAGTTCTAGTTTCCTCTTAATTAAATAATCATTAGCCTTAGCTTTACATCGCAGCAATAGATAACGGTAGGTTGACATTGGTCTCTGTGGGTTCGACAATCTTTTATATTACTTCGATAAATCTGTGCGCTTGCGGACGCATCAAGTTTTTGGCGCCGTTGTCGGGGACCAACAGTCAATATTGTTATTCCGTTGTTGCACCGTATAGACTAAGGCACTCCCATAAAAAAAATATTAAAAAAATTAAAAAATTAAAAACTATATATCACCCAAATTTTCTCTATGATAACCACTCACAATATCTTGAGGAGCCGCACCCAAATTTTCTCTACAATTACCAACCGCAATACTCCCAATATTTTGAGGAACCGCAACCAAATTTTTTCTATGATTACCATTCCCAAAATTTCGAGGAACCGCAAGAATCTCATAATTTTAACCTAGAAATATTAATGCAGGATTTAAATGCGACACTGACTCACTCCCAATATCTCGAGGAACCGCACCAAAATTTCCTCTACGATCACCATTCCCAATATTTCGAGGAACCACAAGAATCTGTTAATTCCAACCTCGAAGCATTAATGGAGGACTTCATTGAAACAACAATTAATTCTAGGGTAGAGTCTATGATGGAGCATTTGTGGAGACACAAACTCTCCAGAATGAAGAGCTTAGAAAACAACATCTCGATACTTATGAAACCCTTAGGCAGATAAACACAATAGTCGAGTCCCTCGCGACTCACACTGAGGCGTTGGAGACTCAAATCTCCTTGCTTGCACAGACACCTATAGGACCCTCCCCTGAGGAGCATGTGGATGTTGTAACAACCATTAATGAAAAACAAATCGAGAATCCCAAGGAGAGTGATAATGAGGTTGAGGAGAGTGATATTGAGGTTGTGGAGAGTTCTGGTGAGGAAGAAGTAGAGATTGAGAAAAATTTACTGGGACCACCTGAAAGGGAGGTCGTCAAAGAGGTAGAGAAAGAAGCACCTACTGTCGTTCCTCCTCCAAATACCCCACCAATTCCTTTCCCGCATAGGTTTGTAGACTCCCAATCCAAAACGCATGTGGAGGTATTGGAAAATATCTACACCGATGCATCTTTGTTTGAGGTCACGCATAAAAAGAAAGAATTCGAGGACCAGGAAACTAGGGATATCATTACTGTTAAGAGGGTAAGGTTAGACTTTGAGGTGATGAATGAAATAACTAAGCCCAAACTCGAAAAGCTAATACTTAGGATAGATCCAGAACCACCACCACAAGTTCAAAAGAATGAACCACCCCACAGAAAGAAGAAAAGAAAAGGTGAGGGATATGTGAGATGGCTTGATAAGTGGCCATTGAAACCGAAGGTTAACACTCCAAACCGTCGAGCTATCGACGTTAAACAAAGCCCTGCGTGGGAGGCGACCCACGAACTTTTAATTTAATGTTTTACTTTTATTGCTTGTGTTTGCAGAAAATAAAGAATTGTATCGCTTGTCACGTCTCAGCTACATTTAGGCGAAAGATCTCTAGATGACAATCCCTTAAGATGAGTTGGTGCCCACGGACATTCCTACGAAAGTCTCTGCTGGTGGTGACACCAATGATGAGTATGATGGGAGAAAGCATGTCTCTCTCATTCGTAACTCACCTTCTCCTTGTCCTTCCGCATGGTCAGGTTCCACCTGCACACACCGCACCGTATTTTTCTAACATATTTTGCAAGTACTTCCTTCGGAAACAAATAGTATGATAAGCGGCTTCAGTAAAGTGAAGTTTCAGCAAATTCAGATAACTCGTAGTACAAGACACCGGAGTAGAAGTGGCCAGCAAAGACAGGGACAACAAGGGAAGAATCAGTGCGAATTTGGTTGTGGTAGCACGCAATGGCATTCATACAGGTTCTATCTTTCCTCTACCACCTCTTATCAAAACATTGAGGACAATGTTTGGTTTAAGTGTGGGGGAGGAACATTTACCGCTTTCATTTTACCGCTTTCTAGTTAGATTTACTACCTTCTAGCATGATTTTAAAAAAAAAATTCTGTTTTAATGTTTCGTGCGTCTGTGAATGTGTTGTCAAGTCTCTATGCGTGATTTTATGTTGTTGGTCGATTTCCCCATTCCCTTGAGCCATACCAAATATTTTGAAAAATTTTTGAGTCAAAAATAGTGCTTCTTTTGAAAATCTTAGGTTACAGACGAAATTGAGGTTAGATTGTGAGACTTGGGAAAAATTCTGCAAGACCAGTATCGTTTTAATACCGTGAGCCTCTCAATTATGGAAATCAATTTGAGTACTTGTTATGTCATAACCTTAAGTCCTCACCCCTTTAGTAGTCCCTAAGTAGTTTATTTAGCAGTCAGCACCATCCTAAGCACGCACTAAGTAGGAAGCCGATGCAAATAAGTGTATGATCTCAGGCTTAAAAGGTAAATTAAGAAAAGAAAAAAATGAATGCTCCTTCTAAGTTAGGTGATCCTCACCCGATCATTTAACCCAACGGTGCAAACTTCTTTATTTTATTGATGTTTAAGCCAATGTGCAAAAAGAAAAAAATGAAAGATGATAATGAGATCATAGTCATTAACAGGCTATCCTACCATGAATGTGAAAGGATAACGGGCTTAATGTGATTGCGCCAGAATGAAAAGGGATAAAAGAAGGATGAGTGAGTTAGGCTTAGGTATAATGACATGATTTGGTTTGTATAGGATGGAGGTTGATGACCGAAAAAGCGGAATTGTGTTGTTACGATATCCTTAGTGTGTGAGCAAGTACCTATCGACACAAACTTAACCGAAGTAGAGTTAGTAGCCTAGGATGAGTATCTGTATACACTATTTTTCTCGCGAGTCATGGTTTGCTTGAGGACAAGCAAAGGTTTAAGTGTGGGGGAGTTTGAGAACTCGAAAATGCATAGTATATTTTGCCCCGAATTACATTGATTTACTTTGTTATTTTCGTTTGTTAACATTGTATTTGCGAGTATTAAGTTCATTTTCAGGAATTCTCTTTAAGTCAACCAGCAAGAAGAAAGAAGAAGAAAACAGAAGAAAATAGAAGAAAAGCATGTGTTTTTACAACAGAAATAAGGATTCTGCATTAAGGAAGCGTTACGACCGTAACATAGGCATGGCGACCATCACAAGCTAAAAGCTATGACGCTCGTCATAGGTCCATGGCGACCGGCACAAGGGAAATTCTCAGAATCTAATTTTAAACTACGTGGACTTCTCAACGGGTATCAACTAGACCAAAACCACGTTCAGCCAGTCAAGGAAGTGCTTCAGATATTTTTAGCCACAACTTCTCCAACTTCCCATTATCTCCACTACTTTTCACATGAATTCTGAAGTAACTTCCAACCTGTTATCACTATATATAGGACCTATCATTTAGTTTCAGAGGAATCCAAGTTTTGTGCGCGAAAGCGCTGTTCGTAGTTTTAGGCAGAAAATTACAATTGTAAAAGGAGTATTTTCTCACATCGAGGAATTACTCCCTCATTAGTTTTTAGGCCTGTAATCTGTGTAACTGCTTGGATCAACAATCTTGCCATCATTTTATTGAATTTATTTCCAGTTTCGTTTATTTCAAGTCTCCATTTATTTTATCGTATTTACAGGTTCTTTATTTTATCGCTTTATTATTATTATTATTATTATTGTTATTGCATTTCATAATTGTTTAAGCATGCTGTCATTGATTATATTTACCATGTTTATGTCGTTTTCATTTAATTCCATGTCTTTCTAAATATTCTCGAGTCCGACATATGAGGTCCGTCGTTACCGACGGGACTCGGTAGAAAATAATAGGTGCGAACTTATTATGATTAAAATTCTATTTTGGTTTTAATTTCCAAGTCTAATTTAAATAGCTTTGTCACGAGAGTGAGAGGTTATTTAACACGATTTTGTCACGAGAATGAGAAATTAATTAAGGTTAGAGCCGGCACTGCGAGAGCGTGGGTGTCGAAACGGATAGTGGAAATTAGGCAACATATCTAAATACAGCGAGAGCGCTTTAGATACGTTTAGGATATTATTAGCTTTCAAAATATATTTCCTAGTTACCGGGCGAGCGAGAGCAAAACATTGGGATTAGGGAACATGACTTTAGTTAATACCGCGAGAGCGTGAGGCGAAGTCTTTAAGTTGGTATATTCTACGGAACTAAATTATAGTTGTAATTAGTACCCGAATTCTACAAAGTCCTTTAGGAACGCGGAATCCATATTCCGGCCTCTCTTTATTATCACATTTTCTAAGTTCATTTTTAGTTTTAGTTCTAGTTTCCTCTTAATTAAATAATCATTAGCCTTAGCGTTACATCGCAGCAATAGATAACGGTGGGTTGACGTTGGTCTCTGTGGGTTCGAAAATCTTTTATATTACTTCCATAAATTCGTGCGCTTGCGGACGCATCAAGCATGAATAACTTTATCTCTGAATTAGGTTTTAATCATGTCCTTCGGTTGGACACATTCTTTCGCATTATATTTGTAGCTTATATGTAAATGGAAATATTTTGCCTTGTCCACTCTTATGATACTTCGAGCCTTCTTGGAAAATTCTACTCCTTCCTCGCAAAACTCTACATTGGTGCACTCTTACAGATTGCACTCTCTAAAGGAATTTAGGGGGAGGTGTATTCCTTATACCTCAAGGGAGGTGGTCCATTGTTATCATTCATTTTACTTTCAACTTTCATCTTCGATGGGTTGTAGTAGATCAACTTATTTGCTCATAAAAACTTTTTTGTGTTGGATAAAGTTTTTTGTTTGCTTGAGATAATCGTTGAAGTCCATTGGTTCCTCTATTCCTATATTCTCTGAGAAATTGGTACCTTCTTATACTCCTTGAAGTATAAGGTATCTTTTAATATTTTTGTATGTAAACCGAACTATAACGATGTAGATTCATAAGGGCTTGTCCTTATTCTGACTTATGGCCTCAAGGCTCTCTATAAACTTCATTTGTCTCCTTGAGGCAGTGAAGTATGGCACAAAGCGTCTACATAGTTTGACCTATGAGGTGGTAGATTCGGGTCTCGTGCCTTTGAACCAAACCAATACTCCCTATTTAAGTCAAGTACAAATAACTTACACTACATTAGTCCCTTCGCGTGTCAGAATGGAAGGATGATATTCAATATCTCCATGTGATTCTTATGCTCTATTTTTATAGGATATTATCCTATAGTCAAGGGTTCTTTAAGGCCCTTGGGAACAAGCTATTATTTTATTCAAAATATGAATGTGTACTTCTGGAAAAAGGGTGTCCATTGGCTGACCTAAAAAGAAATGCAATATGCACATGTTCATGTCTTGATTAACTGTGTTAAAGTTAAACCATATCTTGAGTAAGTATACCCCAACTGTTTAAATTTCTTTACAGTGTGAATATAAAACTTATTACCTTGGAACTTATACTGTGTTTCTTTTTAGGGAATTTAACAACTCCTATTTTCATAGCACCGGTGTACAAGCAACCTCCAGTCACATACATACTTATTTTCCATTATGGTTCAAGGAAAAATTGTCATGTGTTGTTGCACCAACTCAAGAAATATTCCATTTGAGAAACTTGTCTGAAGGCCCTATTCAAAGCGCAAATGAATTGCACACATACTTCGTGAACGGATATAAATTTCACACTGAGACATGGATGGAATGGCAAAAAACCATAAACAGTGGTGTATTTGTAAAAGGAGTTACAAATGGTAGTGAAGACGACTTCTATGGCTTTGTTAAACATATTTACGAGTTGGTGTACAATTACTTGGACTCAGAAAATATAGTTGTCTTGTTTTTTGTGATTGGTACGATCCATCTGCTAGAGGTACAAAAATAGATAAGTCGAATGGACCGAAGGTACAAAGAGTATGACCCTTTCATAATGTCACATATTGTTAGGCCAGTGTAACATCCCAAACTTCGTAAGAATATTTATTTAATTCATTTAAATATTATATTCGCGAATTTCTGTGATTTTTCGTGGATTGTGTCGATGTCGGTGTTTTTGTGAAGTTTTGGTTATTTTAATTAAATAATAGTATATAATATGAATATATTAGTATTATTATTATTTTAAAATAATATTAGAGGAATTGAGGGTAAAGTGGATATTTTAGGAGTATTAGTGAGGGCATTATGGAGAAAGCCCAATTTTGAGGCCCAAGAGTTAAATTAACCAAAAAGGAGGAATTGAGGAGAATTAGGATTCATTGGTGGAGATCGTGAAAATAAGGAGAAAGTGCAGAGCTCTGAGAAAAAAGGGAGAAGGCGAGAATTTTCGTGAAGGTTTCCAAAGGCTCAAGAGAGAACTCATCGGATCGACAATCTAAGGTATGGGGAGTAATTGCCTTTCATTGTTTTCATTATAGGATTTGATTGATTAAAGTGGATGATGGGGATTTTGGGGTTTTGAGGGTTTATGGGTTTTGAGGTAAACTGATGACTTTGAGGGCATTCTGTGAGAACGATTGATAAGAGTCGAATTTAATTGGTAAAATAGACCTTTGGGGCAGACTTCCCCGTTGCTGTAGTTTTAACCCTGTGGTGAAGGATTTATGAATTTATATGAAGCTTGAGAGTTTTGAAGGTTTAAGAGAAATTAAGGTTTCACGTAGGGTCCTGAATCGACCTAACAGACGTAGATTTTAGGCCTTTGATTTCTGTGATATGTTAAGATTGTTATAGGGATGATTTTGGGTCAATTGAGACTGTAATCGCAGGTGCTTTGGAGGTTTGGGAGCTACTGATGCGTAACAGCGATTTGCTGTAATTGCAGGTTCACTAGGAGAATGTTCGCCAAGGCTCGCTAGGCGAGCAGTGCAGCGAATGCGCGATATTATGAGTGTGAGTATAGAGGTGATTCTGGAGTAGAGGGAGTGATTCGCTGGAAGCCTCGCTAGGTGAAGGGAACAACGAGTAGGTTCGCTAAGCGAACAAACTAGCGAGCATGACAGATGGTGGGGTTTCTGGTGTTTAGTGTGGGATCTGTGAGGTTCGCTGGCCGCTTCGTTAGGCGAAGGCCGCAGCGAACAGGTTCGCTAGGCGAACCCTGGAGCGAACAACTGCTGTTTTGCGAAATTCTGTTTCTGTTGTTGTGTCGTTCTGGTACTTAATGTTGTGATGTTTATGATGATTTACCATGATGTTCTTGGTGATATTGAGGTGCTGGTTTGTGATGAATTTGTGATATGGTGTTTCCTAATGTTTTCCTTGATGATGACCTTGATGATGTCGTTTATGAAGATAATGCCATTTTATGTATATCTTGTTTTATAATGATTATTATGAATTGTGATTACTCACCCTGCCTGTTTGAATGTTGCCTCCACGTGGGTAACGTGCAGGTGATCAGGTTTAGCCGTGGATGCTTCGAGGACTTGAAGTTATTTGCTTTTGGTCGATTTAGAGGGTCTTGCTCTGATAGTGTAACATCGGGTTGGGGTCCTTTGAGTCGAACTATGTTGTTTCCTTATTTTTGTTGTTATTTGACGATATGGTTTTATCTCGATTATTATGATGATTGTTGAAAACCTTTTAATTGAGAATTTTGAGTTCCGCTGCCATGTGAAGGCTTTTGAGTTATGTTGAGGAAAAATCCCTTTGTTTACAGGGCAAGTGTGTTATTTTGATTTAATCAGAAATGTGCACCCTTTGAGGTGATTTTTATGCCTTACTCTGATTATTTAAGTTGTTTCAGCTGTAACATTATTGGGGGTAGAAAAGGGTGTTACATTAGTGGTATCAGCGCCTGGTTGGTCCGTCCGGCCAGGTTTTTACTTGATGTATGTCCCTGTCAGTCGACAAGTGTGTGTACACTGTCAATGTTGTAGTTCTTCTAACCTTATTGGTGGTGTGCAGGATGGCTGGAAGAAATGATCGTGTTATTGCTGATGCGTTGGAATCGGTTGCTAATGTGGTGGCGCAGCTGAATCCAAATGGTGGAGCTCCTTATGAGTTTTGTGCGTTGGGAAAGTTTCAAAGGAACAATCCACCGAATTTTGTGGGTACACATGATCCAGCGAGTGTACACAAGTGGCTGAAGGTGATCGAGAAGATTTTCCGAGTGATGGGGTGTTCTGATGAGCAACAGGTTCAGTTCGGGACGCATATGCTGGAAGAGGAAGCTGAGGACTGGTGGGATAACACCCGTCAGAGACTTACGGATGTTGGCACTGTGATAACTTGGGTTGTGTTTAAGAAGGAGTTTTTGGGTAAGTATTTCCCATAGGATGCTCGTGGCAAGAGAGAAGTGGAATTCCTTGAGCTGAAGCAAGGAGACATGATTGTGGCAGAGTATGCTGCAAAGTTTGAGAAGCTAGTGAAGTTCTGTCCGCACTATAATCGTGCTGATGCTGAGATGTCTAAATGTCTCAAGTTCGAGAATGGGCTGAGACCAGAGATTAAGCAGGGTATTGGGTATCAGCGGATCCGTAGGTATGCTGAGTTAGTTGACAAGAGCAGGATCTACGATGAGGACAGATGAGCTCGATCTGCTCACTATAAGCAGTTGAGTGAGAAGAAAGGGCGGTATAGGGGTAAGCCTTATACAACTTCAGCTGACAAAGGGAAGCAGAAGGCTTCAAATGGGAAAAAGACAAGTGAGGGAGTAACTCCCGCTTCTGGAAAGTGTCATAAGTATGGCGAGCAAGGTCACTGTGCTGATGCGTGTACCAATAATGTGCTGAGGTGCTATAGATGCGGTAAGAAAGGTCATCGAGCTACTGATTGCAAAGATGAGGGTCCGACCTGTTTCAATTGTGGTGAGAAAGGTCATATCAGTACTCAATGTCAGAAGCCGAAGAAGACTGCTACTGCTGCCCAGACCAGTGGCAGAGTGTTTGCTTTGAGTGGTGCAGAGGCGCCAAAGAAGGACAACCTGATTCGAGGTACTTGTTTTATTAATAATATTGAGTTGGTTGCTATTATTGATACTGGTGCTACTCATTCTTTTATCTCGCTTGAATGTGCTAATAGATTGGGTTTGAAGTTATCTGATATGAATGGGAATATGGTAATAGAAACTCCAGCTAATGGTTTTGTTACTACTACCCTTGTGTGTTTGAGATGTCCTGTGACGATTTTTGAGAAGAGCTTTGTGATGGATTTGGTGTGCCTACCCTTGCACCAAATTGACGTGATCTTTGGAATGAACTGGTTGGAGTTCAACCGTGTTCATATCAATTATTATAACAAGACTGTAGAGTTTCCTGAGATTGATGATAGTGGAGAGTTGATGTTCTTGTCTGCTAAGCAAGTAGACAAACTTGTGGAAGACGAAGCTTTGGTGTTTGCAATGTTTGCATCGTTGCAAATTAATCATGAAGCTGCGAATGTGGAGTTGCCGGTTGTCTGTGAATTTCCAGATGTGTTTCCAGATGACATCAGTGATTTGCCTCCAGAGCGTGAAGTGGAGTTTGTAGTGGACTTAATACCAGGTACGAGTCCATAGTCGATGGCTCCTTATCGGATGTCAGCTTATGAGTTAAGTGAATTGAAGAAATAGTTGGAAGAATTGCTTGATAAGAGGTTTGTTCGACCAAGTGTTTCTCCGTGGGGTGCTCCTGTGTTGTTAGTGAAGAAGAAAGATGCAAGTATGAGGTTGTGCGTTGATTATCGGCAGTTGAATAAAGTAACGATCAAGAATAAGTATCCACTTCTGAGAATCGATGATTTGATGGATCAGCTAGTAGGTGCTTGTGTGTTCAGCAAGATTGATTTGAGGTCGGGTTATCATCAGATTCGAGTTAAGCCTGATGATATTCCGAAGACGGCTTTCAGAACGAGATATAAACACTATGAATACACTGTGATGCTGTTTGGTGTATCCAATGCACCTGGTGTGTTCATGGAGTATATGAATCAGATTTTCCATGAGTATTTGGACACGTTTGTGGTGGTGTTTATCGATGATATCTTGATATATTCTAGATCTGAAGAAGAGCATGCCAAGCATTTGAGAACTCTGTTGCAAGTCTTGAAGGAGAAGAAGTTGTATGCAAAGATGTCGAAGTGTGAGTTTTGGTTGAAGGAAGTGAGTTTCCTTGGCCATATGAGTTCAAGTGGTGGTGTTGTTGTTGATCCTTCTAAGATTAATGTCGTGTTACAGTGGGAGACTCCGAAGTCTGCGACTGAGATACGAAGTTTTCTGGGATTAGCGGGTTACTACCGCAAGTTTATTGAAGGCTTTTCTAAGTTGGCATTACCTTTGACTCAATTGACTCGAAAGGGTCAGACTTTTGTGTGGGATATAGCTTGTGAAGAGAGTTTCGTGGAATTGAAGAAGAGATTGACTACTGCTCCAGTGTTGATTTTGCCTAATCCGAGTGAATCTTTTGTGGTGTATTGTGATGCTTCGAAGATGGGTCTTGGTGGAGTATTGATGCAAAATGGACAAGTTGTTGCTTATGCTTCGAGACAATTTCGAGTTCATGAGAGGAATTATCCTACGCATGACTTGGAATTGGCCGCGGTAGTGTTTGTGTTGAAAATTTGGAGACATTATCTGTTTGGCTCTAAATTTGAGGTGTTCAGTGATCATAAAAGTATGAAATACTTATTTAATCAGAAGGAATTAAATATGAGGCAGAGAAGGTGGTTAGAGCTGTTGAAGGATTTCGATTTTGATTTAAGTTATCATCCGGGCAAAGCAAATGTAGTGGCCGATGCGTTGAACAGAAAGTCATTGCATATGTCGATGCTTATGGTGAAAGAGTTGGAACTAATTGAGCAATTCAGATATTTGAGTTTGGTGTGTGAAGCGACTCTTAACAGTGTGAAGTTGGGAATGTTGAAGTTGACTAGTAGTATTCTGGAAGAAATCAGAGTGGGACAGCAATCTGATTTAAAGTTGGTTGACCAATTAATTTTGATTAACCAAGGCAACGGGGGTGACTTCCAGATTGACGAGAATGGCGTAATGATGTTCAGAGACAGGGTGTGTGTTCCAGATGTTCCAGATATTAAGAAGAGCATTCTTGAAGAAGGACATCGAAGTAGGTTGAGTATTCATCCCGGTGCTACGAAGATGTACCAAGATTTGAAAAAGTTGTTTTGGTGGCCAAGTATGAAGAAGGAGGTTGCGGAGTTTGTTTATGCGTGTTTGACTTGTCAGAAGTCGAAAGTTGACCATTAGAAGCCTTTACGTATGATGCAGCCATTGAGGATTCCAGAATGGAAATGGGATAGTATTTCCATGGATTTTGTGGTGGGATTGCCGAAGACTACTAAGGGAAATTATTCAATTTGGGTGATCGTGGATAGATTAACTAAGTCGGCTGATTTCTTACCGATGAAGGTTAATCATTCCATGCAGAAGCTAGCTGAGATGTATATTGAGGAGATTGTGAAGTTACATGGGGTACCTTCGTGTATTGTGTCGGATAGAGATCTGACGTTTACATCGAGGTTCTGGAAGAGTTTGCAAGATGCGTTGGGTACCAAGTTGAGGATGAGTTATGCCTATCATCCGCAGACGGACGGTCAGACAGAAAGGACGATCCAATCATTAGAGGATTTACTGAGGGCTTGTGTGTTAGATCATGGAGGATCGTGGGATATCCATTTGTCGTTGATTGAGTTCATGTACAATAATAGTTTTCATGCTAGTATTGGAATGGCGCCCTACGAAGCTTTGTATGGGAGAAGGTGTATGACTCCTTTGTGTTGGTATGAATCGGGCGAGAGTGTTGTACTCAGACCTAAAATTGTGCAAGAGACGACTGAGAAGATTAGGAAGATACAAGAAAGGATAAAAGCTTCGCAGAGTCGTCAGAAGAGCTACCATGATAAGAAGATGAAAGCACTTGAATTCCAAGAGGGAGATCACGTGTTTTTGAGAGTGACGCCAGTGACTGGTGTGGGTCGAGCTTTGAAGCCTAGGAAGCTCACTCCACGTTTTGTTGGTCCATACCAGATATCGCAGAGGATGGGAGAGGTAGCCTATCGAATTTCTTTACCGCCGTCACTTGCGAATTTGCATGACGTGTTCCATGTGTCTCAATTGAGGAAGTACATTCCGGATCTGTCGCATGTGATTCAGATGGATGATGTACAAGTGAGGGATAATCTGATTGTGGAAGCATTACCTGTGCGTGTCGACGGTCGAGAGATGAAGCAATTGCGGGGTAAAGACATAGCTTTGGTGAAGGTGTTGTGGGGTGGACCAGCTGGCGACAGTTGGACTTGGGAACGTGAAGATCAGATGAGGGAGTCATATCCGACTCTATTTCCTTGAGGTAATTTTCGGGGGCGAAAATTCTTTAAGTAGGGGAGAGTTGTAACATCCCAAATTTTGTAAGAATATTTATTTAATTCATTTAAACAATATATTCGTGAATTTCTGTGATTTTTGGTGGATTGTGTCGATGTCGGTGTTTTTGTGAAGTTTTGGTTATTTTAATTAAATAATAGTATATAATATGAATATATTAGTATTATTATTAATTTAAAATAATATTAGAGGAATTGAGGGTAAAGTGAGCATTTTAGGAGTATTAGTGAGGGCATTATGGAGAAAGCCCAATTTTGAGGCCCAAGAGTTATATTAACCAAAAAGGAGGAATTGAGGAGAATTAGGATTCATTGGTGGAGATCGTGAAAATAAGGAGAAAGTGCAGAGCTCTGAGGAAAAAGGGAGAAGGCGAGGATTTTCGTGAAGGTTTCCAAAGGCTCAAGAGAGAACTCATCGGATCGACAATCTAGGGTATGGGGAGTAATTGTCTTTCATTGTTTTCATTATAGGATTCGATTGATTAAAGTGGATGATGGGGATTTTAGGGTTTTGAGGGTTTATGGGTTTTGAGGTAAACTGATGACTTTGAGGGCATTCTGTGAGAACGATTGATAAGAGTCAAATTTAATCGGTAAAATAGACCTTTGGGGCAGACTTCCCCATTGCTGTAGTTTTAACCCTGTGGTGAAGGATTTATGAGTTTATATGAAGCTTGAGAGTTTTGAAGGTTTAAGAGAAATTAAGGTTTCACGTAGGGTCCTGAATCGACCTAACAGACGTAGATTTTAGGCCTTTGATTTCTGTGATATGTTAAGATTGTTGTAGGGATGATTTTTGGTCAATTGAGACTGTAATCGCAGGTGCTTTGGAGGTTTGGGAGCTACTGATGCGTAGCAGTGATTTGCTATAATCGCAGGTTCGCTAGGCGAACCATTTCTTCGCTAGGCGAATGTTCGCCAAGGCTCACTAGGCGAGCAGCACAGCGAATGCGCGATATTATAAGTGTGAGTACAGAGGTGATTCCGGAGTAGAGGGAGTGATTCGTTGGAAGCCTCGCTAGGCGAAGGGAACAGCGAGTAGGTTGGCTAAGCGAACAAACTAGCGAGCATGACAAATGGTGGGGTTTCTGGTGTTTAGTGTGGGATTTGTGAGGTTCGCTGGCCGCTTTGCTAGGCGAAGGCCGCAGCGAACAGGTTCGCTAGGCGAACCCTGGAGCGAACAACTGATGTTTCGCGAAATTCCGTTTCTGTTGTTGTGTCGTTCTGGTACTTGATGCTGTGATATTTATGATGATTTACCATGATGTTCTTGATGATATTGAGGTGCTGGTTTGTGATGTTTTGATGAATATATAATGATATGAACTTATAAAGAATTTATGAATGATGATGCACATAATGATGTTTACATGATGATGATGAATTATTGACGTTTGTGTATCATACATTCATATGCATACTCTGTGACGACGCTTCATTCCCATTGTACGGATATGAGGTAATTATGACGTGCTCCGATTCCAAATGCGGGATCGATCCTATTGATGGGGATCTTTGGAGGGTTGATGGCCTGGTGTCCATCCTTTGTGACGATTGGTACCACATGCATGAGTCTTGTTATGCATTGCATCTTATGTGGCATTGATGAATTTGTGATATGGTGTTTCCTGATGTTTTCCTTGATGATGACCTTGATGATGTCGTTTATGAAGATAATGTCATTTTATGTATATCTTGTTTTATAATGATTATTATGAATTGTGATTACTCACCCTGCCTGTTTGAATGTTGCCTCCACGTGGGTAACGTGCAGGTGATCAGGTTTAGTCGTGGATGTTTCGAGGACTTGAAGTTATTTGCTTTTGGTCGATTTAGAGGGTCTTACTCTGATAGTGTAACATCGGGTTGGGGTCCTTTGAGTCGAACTATGTTGTTTCCTTATTTTTTTTGTTATTTGACGATATGGTTTTATCTTGATTATTATGATGATTGTTGAAAACCTTTTAATTGAGAATTTTGAGTTCCGCTGCCATGTGAAGGCTTTTGAGTTATGTTGAGGAAAAATCCCTTTGTTTACAGGGTAAGTGTGTTATTTTGATTTAATGAGAAATGTGCACCCTTTGAGGTGATTTTTATGCCTTACTCTGATTATTTAAGTTGTTTCTGCTGCAACATTATTGGGGGTAGAAAAGGGTGTTACAACAAGTATACTATGTTCCTTATCCTTAAATTATGCCACGTAAACGAGGATGGTCTGTTGTAATCAAAACAAAACCATTGGGTCATATTGATAGTGGCGATCTAGTGGAAGATGTTGCTTACCAAGTTGATGTAGTTGAACAAATTAATGATGTGATTGCAGTTGAACAAATTACAAGTTTGTTTGATACAATGGTTGAGGGGGATCAAGTTGATGCATTTATATTGTTGTCAGAAAACGATGTGGACGAAGAGCATAAAGAGTTTGGATCTGAGGACAATATCACATGAGATGATGAGAATGATATGGATGATGATTTTGAATAAATTATTTTTGTAATTTTACTTTATGAAACCTTGTAATTTTACTTTTTGAATAAATTGATTTTGAATATATATTGCTGAATATATATTGATGAAATATTGTTTTCCTTATTATTTGTGTTGATGAATATATATTAAATGTGTATTCTCTATGAATAGGTAAAATGCCACCCGACCTGATAAGGGTAAGGCTATTGGTAGCAACGGTAAGAAGTCCCAACGTCCGAGGGTAGTAGTATGTCAGGCACTGATGCGTGTTTTTTCGCAAGTGTACGAACGCGTCAGAGTAATATAAAAGATTATCGTATCCACAGAGACCAAGTGTCAATCTATCGCTATCTATTGTTAAGGTGTGTATCTAAGGTGATTGAAAATAGTAGTTTTGAAGAGTGCACGGTAGTAAATAAAGTAATTAAAATTAATTGATAAAGACAGGTTCGAATGCAATTCACACAACCAATCGATAATCCAAGTACTTGCTAATAGAACTACTTACGGGCAATGTTTTCTACTTTGAAAAGAACTAATTTGACAGGAACTGTCGCTTTCGCGTATTCAGAACCGAGTTGTACCCCCTAATCAAACCCTCTTATTGTCACGGATAAAAAGGCGTGCATTGCGTTAGAGTAGTAAACCTATTTTTAAGAAATATAGTATCTTGACCAAGTTGAAAAGTATTTTAACCTGGATTTTCTAAAAAAAAAAGAGGTTCTTACGAACCAGACTTTAAACTTCTTAACGCGTCCGAAAATGGTTTTAAAATCTTTTTTCCTTTTAAATTAAAAACTCCTAATAAACTAAACAAAGCGCTTTCGCTGTTTTTGAAATAGTTTAAAACAATTAAGTTTAGATAGGCGTTGGACGGCTTTCGATCTTACCCAACGGAATTTAAGAACAGGAAAACTTATATTGAAAGTTAAAATAGCCCTTAAGTGTTTCCACTAACAATTGTACAGATTATCGGTTCAGTTATGATCTTCACACTCTAACCTTTATAAAATTAGCCAGACATGGTAAAGTAAAAGTTCATTTTTAGATTTTTCATAAAAAAAAGTATTTAAGTGCGAGTGCGGAAAGTAAATGAAAGTAGTGTGAGTGCGGAAAGTAAATGAAAGTAAAGCACTGCGGAAAATAATTGAAATTAAAAAACAGTGCAAGAAATAAAGTTGACAAAAGGTAAAGTAATAAAAACCTGCTCCAATCGGAGTGGTTGAATAAAATGCGAACTGAAAGTAAAATGGCGGCAGGATTAACTTCCTTCCAGAGTGCTCCAAGACTCAATCTCACAGGCTCTTACAGACTCGATCTCTCGAATGTAGTAACACCTCGATGTGAAGCGATTACCACTATTACACTGATATATGCTTATGAACAACTAAACTTGGATGAAGAAAAACGAAAAACTAAAGTCCTATTTATAGGCAAGGAAACATGTGGAAAAGACAAGGATGCCCCTAGCATTTGAATTTGGGCGGGAACTTGTTTTGCTCTTGTGGCGCCCGCCACAACACCATGGCGCCCGCCATGAGTGTAAAATTGCTTGGGCAGTTGGAGATCGTGGGGAAAAACAGTTGGGAGGAGTTTGAGACATGGCCACGTCATGGAAGACCCTGTGGCGGCCGCCAGAGTGGATGCCATAAGTGCAAAATGCTGATTTTCTCTATTTTAGCTCATTTCGGCTCCTTTTTCGCTCCTTTTCTCGCTCGGGGCTCCGATTAGACTAAAAACCTGAAAACAAAGAAAAACATAATAATAACATAATAAAATGACATTAAAAGACTAAGAATGCATGCGAAATCGGAGTCAAAGATACGGTGAAATTCAGTGTCATCAAATTCTCCCACACTTAGACCTTTGCTTGTCCTCAAGCAAAACATTTAAAGCTCAAAGTAAGAAAACTAGTGCTGACACGTGATTCGGGCAAAAAGGGCTTCTAAGTTCAAGTCAGGATGCAGTGACAGGTACTAAGTGAACCAAGGGTATCGTAATGACACTTATCCGCAGAGGCGGACATAAACTTCATTCTTATATTAATCAACCGTATCATCCCACAATAACTAGGCCTACCTCTTCATCTCTTTTTGGGTCCTTTTCATTCAGGCGCAATCACATTAAGCCCGTTATCCGTACATGTTTCATAGTAGAGTGACCTGTTAGTGATTCTGATCCAAAACATAGGGTTTCTGGCACATAAGACTGTGTAAACCCTTTTATTTAACCCAAATGCAGTTGTGGGTGATCGGATCGTAATCCGCCCTACCGAGTTCAGCGCCAGATACCTCTGAACCAACTAACAATGGGTGAGCTAAAATTATATATATATATATATATATATATATATATTTTTTTTTTTTTTTTTTGCGGCAACAATTCAACTTTTTGGTTTAAACGACCTTGTGAGGGTCATCTATCCGGAGTTTGCCTTTTTCTTTATTTATTTTACTGGATCATTCACTTGTGTTCATCAGTCCCCTACGTAAAACATGCTTAGGCCGGAGCTGACTGCTGAAATAAACTACTTAGGACAAATTTGGAAATGATAATTAAGGCCATGGTACATGGGGTTTTGGAATGATTCCTATATTCGTGAAGTCTACGGTGCTAAAACGATACTAATGTTTCAAAGAGTTCACCTAAGTCACCACATCCTAATCCAAACCTGTCTTAAAGCCCAAAAAACGTGTAGAACAACAATGTTTTCTTTTTGCAAAAAAAAATTTTGTAGGGCTAAAGAAATGGGGAAAAATGAGGGTGCACTAGGGATACACTGTACTGGTGACTCGTCAGACTCATGCATTTTCTAGAAAAAAGACATAGACAAAAACAAGAAATAAACAACTAACTAAAAATGGAAATAGAAAGCAATAAAATCCCCTCCCACACTTAAATCAAACATTGTCCCCAATGTTTCGAAATAAGATAAGGAGAGTAACCTGTAAAACTACTGATGTGGACCACTGGTGCCCTCGTCGTCCTGCTGGGAATGCCTGGGACGACGGGATCTGCTACGATGCTGGTCTCTCCGGTCCAATCAGGCTGATAAGGCCGCCTGGGCATCTCTGACCTGTCGAA
Source organism: Lathyrus tuberosus (assembly GCA_022829125.1). Classification (NCBI taxonomy): domain Eukaryota; kingdom Viridiplantae; phylum Streptophyta; class Magnoliopsida; order Fabales; family Fabaceae; genus Lathyrus; species Lathyrus tuberosus. The sequence goes on along the minus strand of JALAZF010000629.1, from coordinate 2,695,395 downwards.
GGTTACCTAGAACGGAACCTTGAGTGGCTTCCATAAGCTGGTAATGCCGGCGGTTGAAGTCTTGCTGACGAGATTGCTCGTCTGTGATCGCAAGCAAGGTGCGAGAAACGGACTCGAAGGATCGATCTGTCCTCCGTCGTGATTCTTCCATGAAGCTCATATTATCCGTCAGTTGTTGCTGAATGGTAGAGAGAAGGTCATCTCGCCTTTCTTCTCTAGCCATATGGTCACGCCACATCTCCTCAGTGACATAGGATCCAGGGACTGAACCTGCAAAAGGGTTAGAGGAAGAGGGTGCGGTGTGTGGTGGTGAAGGATGATGGGGGGACACATGAGGTATGGGAGACTGATCTCTCCGCTCAAATTCTTTGTCAGTGTCGTGTCCCTCCGTATCAGGAATATTAGGAGGAAGTGGACCTAGAACAGGTGGAGCATTTAAATCATAGGTCCAGTTCCTTTCATTACGTACATCGGTACGTCTACTGCAGGGCAAGGCAACAGATGGGATAGCTACACCATGGATCATCAATACAAAACCACCTTCTCTTCTCGCTCGGCACAATTTCATATCTTTTAGAAATTTTAGGTTGATTGTGCGAGGAGTTAAGGGCTCTAGTGTGGCTATCTCATCGTTCAGGTTAAGGGCCCGAGCAATAGACGTAATCAGTCCTCCAAAAACAATCGGTTCTGCTTTATTAATAGTAACAGACATGTGAGAAAGCATAAACGGGACTGGATTGATTCTTCTATTTGTGAGACTTCCTTGTAAAAACAGAAGCTCTTTAGCATTAACCTTATTTGGATTATCCCGGCCAAAAATAGTACATACCAACAGGTATCTAAAAGCTCTGATGGTCGGGTTGTGGATGGTCGATGCGAGAATTCCTTCAAAAGAAGTTATTAGATTATTTGACAATCTCTGCCAAAAAGGAAATGCATCGACCGACCATCCGTCATCCAAAGGGGTCTCACAAATAGCACCTTCCCAAAGAGGAATCCCTAACAGACTTGTTAGTTCGTCGGTACTGTACTCATATTCTATTCCAAACATTCTAAATTGGACAGTACCGACTGTGCTAGCAGTGTTAGGGTGGACAGTGTAGATCAAAGAACTTAAAAACTCAACTGTCAGTTTCTCAAAGGTTGGTTCTCGGTTTTCAAAAATAGAGTGCAGTCCCAAAAAATCAAGTAAATGATAAACACTATGATAAATACCCAAAGTATAGAGACAGTTGTCGTCCACGTACCTCGTCGAGAGAATTTCTCGACCTTGAAGCCTTTGAATATTCCTCCCCTGCCTATCCCCGGGTTTTCCTTCTCGCAAAATATATCCTTCGAACACCATAGCTTGCTCCTTGAATTAATTTGAAGATAGTGAAGATGGGTTTAAATATAAGTTGGTAAAGGTGAGATTTTTATGGAATTTAATTGGTGGAATTTCAAATGGAAGTTTGAAAGGGTTAATGGATAGTGGGTATTAAATAAAGGTGGGAGCTTTTATGGGTTTTAATGGAGTTTTGGAAGAGGAGAAAAATGGGTTTTGGGAGTTTAGAGGTTCAAAAATGGTGGAAGATGAAGTTTTCCCCCGTATTTACCAGGACGCCGTGGCGGGCGCCATAAGGCTATGGCGGGCGCCATAAGGTCATTTCCGGACCCGGGCCAAAATTTTGAATTTTGGAATGGGCCTCTCTTACCTTTTGCGTCTTGGGGGTCCCGATAGCGTTCTCATTTGTTTTCCTCTTCAACACGGGACTTGCACAATTTTTGTGGAAATAAAAATCAAATATTAAGAAAAATAACATTATTATTGGATATATATATATATATAAGGAAAAATAAAAAACACACATAATATATATATAATCAAAGTACATAGGAAATATAGGAAATGCGAAAATACGAAATGTGTCCAGATATGCTAAAAAGTAAAGAAAACGCAGAAATACTGAATACTAAATAATAGAGTAGTAAGTCAGGGAAATATGATCAATCAGCTGGCTCCTCTGCCTGGCTGGATCCACGAAGCTCAGGGATCTCGCGACGAAGCTCTCCGATCTCCTGGTATAAAGAGTCTGCCTCAGTAGCATGAGTGAGATCAGATACCTCAATCTGCAAAGCAAGATCAGCTACCTCCTGTTTGAGCTTGGCAGTCTCTCTGCGGAGCTTAACAACCTGGGTGTATAAATCGGGTGGTTGTAAAGACAAATTATTAGATAATACAGTGATTTTGGGAGACGGAGGTGTAGGGGTGTACTCAGCAATAAGAGGCGATCTAGGCTCCTCAATAGTCTCTCCATAACCCTCCAAAGCATATCTCCAATTAGCTGGGTCATGAACACTGGTCATCATCGGATCAGGCAGCAAAAAGTAATGAACAGCCTCGTTGTCGATCAACAATCTGAACTGGTTGGGGTTTGCAGAGGCTCTCCTCATCAACCCTCTGTCTAGGCAGAAATCAACGTCCATGGTGGTGTATTCACTGAAAACCCTGAGATGTAACAACTTACGCGATAGGCCTAAAGCAGCAGCAATCTGGGTAATAATACCTCCCACATGAATAATACCTACTGATGACCTGGCAATACTGCTAAGACCTTTCAGCAGAAAGTTCCCACATGCCACAGGACGTGACTGGGTCGCACAAAACAGTAGAAAGATTTCCTCCTCACTAAGCAAGGTCTCAGCATCTGGCAATCCAAGGAAAAGTGTGCTATGATCATCTGAAAATACCTCAATGCAGGGTTGTGGATAACATGTGAGAACTGGGTGGAAGGATCTTGACTCCCTCCACCAGAGATATCACTCCAGAACTTCTCCACTTCCCTACTCAGAAAGTATCCCATAGGTGTCTTAGGAATAGCATCAGGGGTCGTCTGAAAACCTAATAAATTACCAAACTCCTTATGAGTGAAGGAGTACTCAGTCCCAAATAACCGGAAAATAGTACATCCATCTGGTCCGACCCAGGGGTCATAAGAAAACGAGCTGAGGAACTCCAAAGTGAGGTTCCTATAGGTGTTGTTCATGTCGTCGAACTGGTCCCATTGAAGCTGGTGGCATAAGAATCTGACACTAGGCTCAATGCCTAAAGCCTCCATGCAAGCCTGATCTGGGTACCTCGTAGGTGCCATAGGACGCCTGAAGTGGACAAAGTAACGCTCTCTCTGGGCGTCATTCCTGAAAGTCACATGCATGTCGTCAAAATTCTGCATTCTGCACAGAGTTAGGAAGAAGGTCCTGTAAAACACAAACATTTCAAACATTAGTCCTGACAAAATATAACAAGAAATAAAATAAAACAAAATGTAGAAAAAGTAAATAAGGTAAGAAAATCATGGGTTGCCTCCCATGCAGCGCTTGTTTAACGTCGTTAGCTTGACGACTGGAACTTATACATCTCTTGTCGGGATTTGTGGATCGCTTAGAGTGTGGCTGGAGTAGGTTGTTGGAATGTCTCCTCCTTCGTAGAGCTTCAGTCTTTGTCCATTGACGATGAATGGTTTACATGTCTCGTTTTTTATTTCAACAGCTCCAGACCTCAGAATTTTTGATACTTTGAAGGGGCCAGTCCATCTTGAACGAAGCTTTCCTGGGAAGAGCCGTAGCCTAGAATTGAACAGGAGAACAGGGTCGCCTAAGTTGAAGTCTTTTCTTACGATTCTTTTGTCGTGCCAAGCTTTTGTTCTTTCTTTGTATATTATGGCATTCTCGTAGGCTTGCTGTCTGAGTTCTTCCAATTTGTGGATGTCAAGGATACGTTTCTCACCAGCAGTTAGGTAATCCAAATTCAAAGTTTTAATGGCCCAATAGGCCTTATGCTCTAACTCAAAAGGTAAATGACAAGATTTTCCATAGACTAGTTGGTAGGGGGTTGTTCCTATAGGGGTTTTGAAAGCGGTTCTGTAGGCCCATAAAGCCTCTTGAAGCTTTTGCGACCAATCTTTTCTGGATACAGAGACAGTTTTTTCTAAAATTTGTTTAATCTCCCTATTAGATACTTCCACTTGGCCACTAGTCTGTGGGTGATATGGTGTTGCTACTCTATGCTTAACTCCATACTTGCTTAAAAGCTTATCAAATATTCTTAATATGAAGTGAGATCCTCCATCACTTATAACTAAACGGGGTGTTCCAAATCTGGGGAATATATAATTTTTAAATAATTTAATCACTACTCTAGTGTCGTTTGTGGGTGCAGCTATCGCTTCAATCCATTTAGACACGTAGTCTACAACAACTAAGATATACTTGTTTCCTAAAGATGGTGGGAATGGTCCCATGAAATCTCTACCCCATACGTCGAAGAGTTCTACTTCTTGGATGTTTCTTAAAGGCATTTCGTCGCGTCTTGAAATATTTCCTGTGCGTTGGCATCTATCACATTTGACAATGTAAGCATGGACATCACGCCACATGGTAGGCCAGAATAGGCCAGCTTGAAGAATCTTGGCGTAGGTCTTAGAGGTGCTTGCATGTCCACCATAAGGCGCAGAGTGACAATGCTGAATTATACTTTCTACCTCGTCTTCTGGAACGCAACGGCGGAAAATGCCATCTTTACCTCTCTTGAAAAGAAGTGGCTCGTCCCAATAGAAGTTTCTAACATCACTTAAGAACTTCTTCTTCTTGTGGTAATCGAGATCAGGGGGTATGATATCAACAGCTAGGTAATTAACAAAATCAGCGTACCAGGGCACGTTACTTACAGCTAAGGATTTTTGGAAGTGCTCATGAGGGTCTGGTTTTTTATCTTCAATGGTTTCCAACTGGGCTATCAGTCTATCATAGGCAAAATCATCATTTATGGGTACTAATTCAGGATTCAGGTATTCTATCCTAGATAGGTGATCGGCTACTACATTTTCTGTGCCTTTTTTATCTCGGATATCTAAGTCGAACTCTTGTAGCAACAAAATCCATCGAAGTAACCTGGGTTTAGCATCTTTTTTACTTAGTAGGTAACGGATGGCAGCATGATCGGTGTAAACTATAATTTTGGCTCCTACTAGATATGATCTAAATTTGTCTATAGCGAAAACTACCGCTAGGAGTTCTTTCTCGGTTGTTGCGTAATTGAGCTGGGCGGCGTCTAGGGTTCTACTGGCATAATATATTACATGTAATCTTTTATCTTTTCTCTGACCTAGAACGGCTCCTACAGCATAATCACTGGCGTCACACATTATCTCAAACGGTTCAGACCAATCAGGGGGTTTCATAATGGGTGCTGAAATCAATGCTTGCTTCAAAAGGTTGAATGCTTCATTGCATTTTTCATCAAAGATGAATTCAGCATCTTTCATTAACAGGCCAGTTAAAGGTTTTGTTATTTTGGAGAAGTCCTTGATGAAACGGCGGTAGAATCCAGCGTGTCCAAGGAAACTTCTAACTTCCCTGATAGTCTTGGGTGGTTTTAGGTTCTCTATAACTTCTATTTTTGCTTTATCTACCTCTATACCTCTTTCGGAGATTATATGTCCTAAAACAATTCCTTCAGTCACCATGAAATGGCATTTTTCCCAATTCAGCACAAGGTTCACCTCCACACATCTTTCCAGGATTTTCTCAAGGTTGATAAGACAATTTTGGAAATCAAAACTGCAAACCGAGAAATCATCCATAAATACTTCCATGATTCCATCTAGATAATCTGCAAAGATTGACATCATGCAACGTTGGAAAGTAGCAGGGGCATTACAGAGTCCAAAAGGCATTCGTCTGTAGGCAAAAGTTCCAAAAGGGCATGTAAAGGTAGTTTTTTCTTGATCTTCTGGATGTATAGGTATTTGGAAGAATCCTGAATACCCGTCTAGATAGCAGAAGTAAGAATGTATGGCAAGACGTTCTAACATCTGGTCTATGAACGGTAAAGGGAAATGATCATTCCTAGTTGCTTTATTTAACTTTCTATAGTTTATGCACATACGCCAACCTCCTTCTATCCGCTTTGCTATTTGTTCACCTTTCTCATTTTGCACAACTGTGATGCCTCCCTTCTTGGGTACCACATGCACAGGGCTCACCCACTTACTGTCCGAGATCTGATATATTATACCTGCTTCTAGCAACTTCAGAACTTCCTTCTTGACAACATCACTCAGTATAGGGTTTATCCTTCTCTGGTGTTCTCTGGAAGGTTTTGAATCTACTTCGAACGAAATCCGATGCATGCATACGGATGGACTTATACCTTTCAGATCAGAGATATTATATCCTAAGGCTGAGGGATATCTTCGTAAAACGTCCAAGAGTTGATCTGTTTCTTTTTGTCTCAAGGCAGCACCAACTATAACCGGACGATTCATTTCTTCATCAAGAAACTCATATCTCAGGTTCTTAGGCAGTTCCTTAAGTTCCAAGGCTGGTTTAATAGGGCAAGGCATAGGATCTGGGGTAAGGGATAAACATTCGTAAAGGTTATCATCGATGTAGGGTTTCTTATAATTGTCATCTTCCAAAATAAGAGTTGATGGCAGCTTAATTGTTTCAATGACTTCTTCTTGCTCTAACTCCCTAACACATTCATCAATGATATCTATCGCATAACACGCGTCTCCTATAACAGGTGCCATAAGAAATTTTGAAAGTATAAATTCTATCTTCTCGTTCCCTACCTCAAAGGTTAGCTTCCCCTTTTTGACATCTATTATGGCTCCAGCAGTCGATAAGAATGGTCTACCTAGAAGAATTGGTATGTCATCATCTTCTTTAATGTCCATGACAACAAAATCAGTAGGGATAAACAGCTGACCTATCCTAACAGGGACGTCTTCAAGTATGCCTATCGGATATTTAACAGATCTATCGGCTAATTGAAGTGACATCTTGGTAGGTTGCAACTCTCCTAAGTTTAACCTTTCGCAAACCGCTAAGGGCATTAAGCTCACACTAGCTCCTAAGTCTAGAAAAGCTTTTTCGATGACATGACTCCCCAAAATACAAGGAATGGAAAAGTTTCCAGGATCTTTATCCTTTTTTGCTAATTTATTTTCGGCAATAGAATTACATTCCAAGGGTTTCGGATCATCAAGTCTACGTTTATTGGTAAGGATGTCTTTGAGAAACTTTGCGTAGGATGGTATTTGGGTAATGGCTTCTGTGAACGGGATTTCTACGTGAAGTTTTTCTATAACTTTAATGAATTTCTGATACTGATTATTGATCTGGGTTTGTTTAAGTCTTTGCGGATATAGTATTGGTGGTTTGTATGGCGGGGGTGGTATATAGGTTTTGTCTTTGGGTTCTTCTCCTTTTTCTTGACTTTCCTGGTTTACAGATTCCTCTGGTTTCTTCTTTTTATCTCGGATGTTGTCATCTTCCTTAGAAGTTTTGGGATCACTCAACCTTGGGTTACAAGGTTCATCATAAGCGGTCCCACTTCGTAGGGTAATGGCATTTGCTTGTCCTTTCGGGTTTTGTTGAGGTTGTCCAGGGAATTGTCCTCCAGGTGTGGTCTGAGGGGCTTGGTTTAAAGCTACCTGCGAGATTTGGGTTTCAAGCATCTTATTGTGAGTGATTATTTGGTCAACCTTGGTTCCTAACTGGGTAATTAGTTCGTTAACATGAACGTTTTGGTTCATGAACTCCTTGTTTTGTTGGATTTGAGCAGCGACAAAATTATCCACGATTTTCTCAAGGCTCTGTTTTGGTGGTACAGGTTGCATAGGTTGATTTGATCTTGGGGCTTGATAACTTGATTGTCTCGGATGGGCAGTATTTTGGATAGGGTTATTATTCTTATAGGAAAAGTTTGGGTGATTCCTCCATCCAGGGTTATAGGTATTTGAAAATGGGTTCCCTTGGGTGTAGTTCACTTGTTCAGAGCTGGTCTCGTTTAACAGACTGCATTCTGCAGATTGGTGTCCTTTCGTCCCACATATCTCACAATCTGACGAAACTGCGGCTGCAGTATTCGGGGTTGTACACATATGCTCAACTCTTAGGGCTAATGCGTCCATTTTAGCTTGCATCATGTCTATAGAGCTTAACTCATGTATTCCTCCTTGGGCTTCCTTCTTTTCCACTGTCGCTCGTTCTACTCCCCATGATTGATGGTTTTGGGCCATATCTTCGATAAGGGCACTAGCTTCAGGGTAAGGTTTGTTCATCAGTGCGCCACCTGCGGCGGCGTCGATGGTCATCTTAGTGTTATAATGAAGTCCATTATAGAAGGTTTGAATGATTAACCAAATTTCTAAACCATGATGTGGGCATGCTCTTAACAGCTCTTTATATCTCTCCCAGGCTTCGAACAACGATTCTCCTTGGTTTTGGGTAAATCTAGTTATTTGGTTTCGAAGAACAGCGGTCTTACTCGGGGGAAAATATCTGGCAAGGAATACTTTTCTAAGGTCTTCCCAACTTGTTATGGAATTTGGTGGAAGGGAATCTAACCAAGATAGGGCCTTATCTCTGGGGGAAAAAGGAAATAATCTTAAGCGAATCGCCTCAGGAGGGGCTCCATTGGTTTTAAAGGTGTCTGCTAGTTGGAGAAAGTTTTTCAAATGTTGGTTTGGGTTCTCTGTAGCAAGACCTGCGAATTGTCTCTGCTGTACTAACTGCAGCAGGGATGGTTTAAGTTCAAAATTGTTAGCTGGTATGGCTGGATTTACTATACTAGAACTAGGTTCCTCGTTGGATGGTTGGGCGAAATCCTTAAGAGGTCTTTGATTTTGATCTTCGGCCATAGCTTCTCTAAGTTTACGAAAATATAAACGTGCGCGAGCGTAACGTTCTGGTTCAGCTAGAGGGTCTACTAAACTTCCGGTACTACGAGTTTTTCGCATTGACCGGCGGGTAACTTCCTTAGTCTAAACGGTATAACAACAGGGTACGAAATTTAACGAAATTGGTCCCCGACAACGGCGCCAAAAACTTGATGCGTGTTTTTTCGCAAGTGTACGAACGCGTCAGAGTAATATAAAAGATTATCGTATCCACAGAGACCAAGTGTCAATCTATCGCTATCTATTGTTAAGGTGTGTATCTAAGGTGATTGAAAATAGTAGTTTTGAAGAGTGCACGGTAGTAAATAAAGTAATTAAAATTAATTGATAAAGACAGGTTCGAATGCAATTCACACAACCAATCGATAATCCAAGTACTTGCTAATAGAACTACTTACGGGCAATATTTTCTACTTTGAAAAGAACTAATTTGATAGGAACTGTCGCTTTCGCGTATTCAGAACCGAGTTGTACCCCCTAATCAAACCCTCTTATTGTCACGGATAAAAAGGCGCGCATTGCGTTAGAGTAGTAAACCTATTTTTAAGAAATATAGTATCTTGACCAAGTTGAAAAGTATTTTAACCTGGATTTTCTAAAAAAAAAGAGGTTCTTACGAACCAGACTTTAAACTTCTTAACGCGTCCAAAAATGGTTTTAAAATCTCTTTTCCTTTTAAATTAAAAACTCCTAATAAACTAAACAAAGCGCTTTCGCTGTTTTTGAAATAGTTTAAAACAATTAAGTTTAGATAGGCGTTGAACGGCTTTCGATCTTACCCAACGGAATTTAAGAACAGGAAAACTTATATTGAAATTTAAAATAGCCCTTAAGTGTTTCCACTAACAATTGTACAGATTATCGGTTCAGTTATGATCTTCACACTCTAACCTTTATAAAATTAGCCAGACATGGTAAAGTAAAAGTTCATTTTTAGATTTTTCATAAAAAAAAGTATTTAAGTGCGAGTGCGGAAAGTAAATGAAAGTAGTGTGAGTGCGGAAAGTAAATGAAAGTAAAGCAGTGCGGAGAATAAATGAAATTAAAAGACAGTGCAAGAAATAAAGTTGACAAAAGGTAAAGTAATAAAAACCTGCTCCAATCGGAGTGGTTGAATAAAATGCGAACTGAAAGTAAAATGGCGGCAGGATTAACTTCCTTCCAGAGTGCTCCAAGACTCAATCTCACAGGCTCTTACAGACTCGATCTCTCGAATGTAGTAACACCTCGATGTGAAGCGATTACCACTATTACACTTATATATACTTATGAACAACTAAACTTGGATGAAGAAAAAGGAAAAACTAAAGTCCTATTTATAGGCAAGGAAACATGTGGAAAAGACAAGGATGCCCCTAGCATTTGAATTTGGGCGGGAACTTGTTTTGCTCTTGTGGCGCCCGCCACAACACCATGGCGCCCGCCATGAGTGTAAAATTGCTTGGGCAGTTGGAGATCGTGGGGAAAAACAGTTGGGAGGAGTTTGAGACATGGCCACGTCATGGAAGACCCTGTGGCGGCCGCCAGAGTGGATGCCATAAGTGCAAAATGCTGATTTTCTCTATTTTAGCTCATTTCGGCTCCTTTTTCGCTCCTTTTCTCGCTCGGGGCTCCGATTAGACTAAAAACCTGAAAACAAAGAAAAACATAATAATAACATAATGAAATGACATTAAAAGACTAAGAATGCATGCGAAATCGGAGTCAAAGATACGGTGAAATTCAGTGTCATCAGGCACCCGAATCGGCAATGTGTCCTTCCCCGCTGAGTCAGTTAGATCATATGTCCATGGCCAGTTCTCAACCTCTAATGACATTACTTTCCTCCCCTCATGAGTATCCAGGTTTTATTAGTCCATCTGGGACTCCAGCTTTTATTAGCTCATCTGTGCCTCCAGGTTTTATTAGTTCATCTGAGACTTCAGCTTTTGTTAGCCCATCTGGGGCTCCTGGTTTTACTAGTTATCCATTCCAGCAGGGGCCCTCACATGTACCTTCATCCTTCATGCAATTTGGAGGGTCCCGCACTGCACATCCCACACTGGTACCTTCATCCGCCATGCATTCTGGGGTGTCCCGCACAACACATCCCACACATATACCTGATCGTGAGGATGATCATGAGGAGCTAAATGCGGACGATCATGAGGTAGATGATGAGGTCGACGGAGATAATCTGGTAGATAATCGTGTGGAGGTTACGATTATTGAAGGAAGATATTATATTTGGCCTAGCGGAAATTCATAAGTAATAAATTTTTATTTAAGCATTAAAGTTATAATTTAAGTTATATATTAAATTATAATTTATATTTTTATACTAATTAAAATTATTGATGTTTAGTTTCGCACCGAATCGGACTGCTGCCCAGTGTATAAGATATGTAATTCAGCAAAAGTATAAAAGAGCTTGGAAGAGATTTAGAGAAGTTCCTAGGACTGAAAAAGAAGCTTGGTTTAACTTATTTAAGGTATAATTAATTTAATTTATTTGTTAAGTTAATTTTGTTTAAATTTCTTTTTTATTATAATTATCTAATTATTTATTTGAATGTCATACAACATTGCAGGAAAAGTGTGTGTGGGAAGTATACAATGAGAAGGAGGTTAAGAAAATTTTTTATGGCAGATGCGCAGTTCGACTTTCTGACATGCTACAGCGTGCTAGAATATGTTGGGCAGAAGAAAATATCAGTGTCAAATGGATAGGCAAAGAAGTCTTTGATGAACTTCTTAAATTTTGGGAAACTGATCCTAGTTTTAAGAAAAGATCTGAAAAAGCAAAGAAAATGGGAGCATCCGAAAAAAGGGGTAGCCTTAATGCAGTTGGAAGTATAAGTGTTGCCGAACATGCTCGACGCTTGATAATTATTACTACTTTTTAAAGTTAAAATTTTAGTTATTATAGATTTTTAATTAAAGTTAATTTTATTATTTAGAAAAAGGAATTGGGGAGAGATGTAACAATGGTGGAGCTGGTGATAAGGACCCGAACAAAAAAATCGGGGGGTTTTGTTGACGAACGTACTAGAAAAGCTTTGATAAGTTACTTTATTTTATTTCAAATGTTTATATATTTTTTTATTTAATGTTAATTTTGTGACATGATTTTCACGTGGCAACTAAGATATCGTGGCGTGAAAATTATGTGACTATATTTAATTTATTATTTTATTTAATTTAAAATTTTAAATGATATTTAACTTGATTTTTTATTGCATGTGTAGGAGGATTATCAGACGTTGCTCACATAATTTTTGATTGAAAACCCTCAATACAATCCGAGAGAAGGCGAGCCGCTTAATCCGCGAGTGAATTTTTATATTTGGGATTCAGTAACCGGAGGAAAAGGGCCTAATGGGTGTTTATTTGGTGCTGGAGCTTTGGCTAGCGGTATAAGAAAGGGGGATAGGACATTATTTCAAAGAGTTGGAGATGGGGAAGGATCGTCAAATCCACCACAATTGTCTCCCGAAATAACGGAAGCCGTTAGACAACTAGTGCTAACCGAGGCGAGACGTGAGTCGAAGCAACGTGAGGCGGCGCTAAAGGCCCAACTGGAGGAGCAAAAACGTCTAATGAAGCAGCAACAAAGTCAAATAGATGCCATGAATAAAAGGCAAGCTGATATGGAGGCGATGATGCGACAATTTATGCAATCACAAGGGAGCGGTAATCTTGGTGGAAATGAAGGAGTTAGTGGTCACCGACAGGTGGATGCCGAGGATGACGATGATTTTGACCTTGACGACTATCCCGATCCAGACTAATATGTAGCATTTATTTTATTTTAATTTTTGAAAGATAATTATAGTTTTGTAAGATATTATTAATTTTATTTTAATTTTTATTATAATTATATTTTGGTATTTAATTATATTTATTTATTATTCAATTTATTAATTTTTCAATTTAATATATTAATTATAAGTTTAATATATATTAATTATTAATTATCAACGTAAAAGTTTTTTTATTTTAAAAAAAATATATATATATATATATATGTTGTGAAGTGAATTTCACGTCACAACATTGTGAAGTGAAATTCACGTTACTACTTAATATATATTTAATTAATATAATTATAATTATTCAACGTATAAAAGGTTTTATTTAAAAAAAAGTTGTGAAGTGAAATTCACGTCACAACGTTGTGAAGTGAAAATCACGTCGCAACTTTGTGAGGTGACATTCACGTGGCAAAGTTGTGAAGTGAAATTCACGTGACAAAGTTGCAACGTGAAATTCACGTAGCAAAAAAATTGTCACACGTACTCCTACCACGTGAATGGTCACGTCGCAAAAACTGTGTTGTGAAGTGAATTTTAAGGTTGTGACGTAAAATTCATGTGGCAAGATCAAAAGTTCAAAATTTTATGAATATTTAAATTTCTTTAAATTTATGGATCAATTTGCAAGCATGCTATTTAACTAAATTAGAAATTTTCTCAAAACTATTGACGATTGTTAGTAAAAAAAAGTCACTTCACTTACTAGGGAGGTTGACATTCACTAAAAAATCATAAATTCGAAGTTGGGTTTGTTTTCAATTTAGACAACAGAAAATAACCACATCTACAAGTGTCTCATGATGTTGTTTCCTTTTAGATTTTTTCGGGTAGGTTAATCATTCTTCCCCTATTGCCTTGCCGCATATGAAATGTGAAATGGACCGCACAAGAAGGAAAGTAGCGTGACAAGTTTATGACTTATACTTTTATCACAGACCTAGCGTGTACTAATGTAAAACTGTTTTTTTTTTTTTTTTTTTTTTTAAGAAGACAGCGATTAGGTATTGACATGCATATTTAATTTTACAAAATCAAAATTATATACTAGTATTATTTAATAACAATTTCTTTTTCTTAGCGATCTTGACATGTTACCTCAAAAAATAAATTATTAAAATTTAATTGATATGCAATTTTTATGTAAAAAGTTTTAGACTATCAGCATATTACAATTATTCATAGACATGCTTTTAAATATAATTAAGATAAAGGTCTAACGGTTGTGATTAACAATTTATATAAATTAAATTCAAATTAATAATATTTAGCGAATATATGCAATGTGTACCAGCAAAAAAGAGCTATAACATTAAAAAGTGCAAAATGAATATAAACACAACCATGTATAATTACTCACTAAAATAAATGAATATAATTGTGAGTAGAAATAGTTTAGTATTCACTCCACCTTATAACCACCTAATACATGATTATATAATTATATAAAAACACATGTTTATCAATTTTAAAAAATATATCATTATTAAATATTATATATTTTAATATAAGTATTTGTTTCTTTCATAGTTAAACCATAAATTTTTTTAATTTTTAATAGGGTTAATAGTCATTTACCCTCTGCAATATTGACGAGTTTTGATTTATCCTCTTTAAAAAAATAATTTTGGATTACCCCCTGAAATTTAGGGGTACCCCCCTAAGCGTGTAAAAATCAGAGGGGTAAATAAAAAAAAATATTTTACAAAGGGGTAATTTTTCTACCTAGGGATCAAAAAACTTAGAATTTTAAAATTTCAGGAGGATAATCTAAAATTATTTTTTTAAAGGGGATAAATCAAAAGTCGTCTATATTACAGGGGGTAAATGACTATTAACCCTTTTTAATATTATCAAAAACTTTAAAAATATGATATTTTATAACTGGTTTATTTTTTCTACTAGAAATGCAGGTAGTTATATAAATATGGATATTTAGGTAGTCATAAAGTACAAATACAGATACAACACACGTAATATAAACTTGGGTATATTGATTTTCTCAAAACACACATACAAGCACAAGTACTATAATATTGCTTGCCCAAACTCTATACACTTTCCTCCCTCGCGTATAGATGTATATTAACCCTTTTTGTGTACTATATATATATATATATATATATATATATATATATATATATATATATAATGAAAAGAGATTTTTTATTTTATTAAATTTATTAATATTGATAGTTATTTTTTGAAATTCATATTAGAGGCACTCAAAAGTTTTTATTTTATTTTGGAAATCTTGGTATCCGACCTTACAACCGACTAATTCGAGAGGAACCAATCTCACCATCCACTAGCGGGAGCCCCGTTTAAAGCCGGAGTAAAGCTCCGTATGGACTGGCGCAAAAGTAAAACGATATTAAAATTAGAAAAATATGTTAATTAAGAAAAAGTAAACAAAAAATCTATTGTTGTCTAAATAGTTCTAGTGTGCTTATACGATCTTTATGTGTCTGATTTTCTTTTGAGATAAAGCATTTCGTTCTTATACACTTTATTTTTGGGGAAATGTGTACTGACATGCTTATACTGACCTATATTATCCATACTACATCAACCTAATCTCCATTCTCTGCATAAAGCCCAAGAAGACTTAGAGGGAAGAATCGAGAAAGCCACAAAAGCTCACTGTTTGGAAGAGATGACGAGCTAGCTCGGTCTTGTGATCAGCTGAGGCTAAAGGCGGGATGTGAGCCCAATATCAATAACCCATCCATAATGTCACAACTAACAACTTTGATGAGTTTGTCATATGGGTAGGTGATAAATGCTAAAATGTACTGATTTTTAGTGTGAATAATTGGCATTTATTGGCTTAATTCAACCAATAAACCTCAACTTTTGTGCATATGTCGTATAGTTTACATTATAGTGTATATATTGCGTGTATCGTGTAAATATCATTGAGTTTAATTGTTTCTCTCTCATTTTTTAGGTATATACGCAATGATATTCTGTCATTGTCTTATAGAGCATTGAATAAGATTTCCAATGCTTCCGACCGCGCGTAAAATGGAGTTACGGTTCAAAAGTTATGGTCGAAACAAGTGCAGGTTTGCTGTTATGTTCGCTGTGCGAACTGGAGGTGAGCGAATTCGCCAAGAGTTCGCACTGCGAACTCAAGGCGAACAAAAATTGCCCAGAAGCGTGGAAAACACTGTTTTGGCAGTAGCTAAGGCGAAATATGTTCGCTGGGAGAACGAGACTTTGCTAGGCGAACACGGGGACCCATTTTTGCCTATTTAAGTAATTTTTCAGATATTTTTTAGGTTATGTTGTTGGGAACTTTTTACCCCAACTTCATCAAACACATTCTTGAGTAGATTTAACTTAGAAACAACACATGGAGTGTATATCTTGACGATCCGGAGTCGAATCCACTTTAATCGGAGTTGACAAATCGTGAGATTTGTGTTCTTCTTCCTTCTTTTCTATGTATTTTTTATTTGTTGGGATTTTGTATGTAAGTTTATCTTGATTGTATGTGTATTTATGTATCTTTGTATAAAATCTCTTTTATAACTCTTTATCGATGTCATCTTTGATTTAATCTCTATCTTAATGGGTTTGATTCGCTATAGACATATACTTTTTGAACTCGATCTAAGATGAATGTCTATTGGTTGTGGGAAGCGGTCTAATATGCACATGTGTTTCAGGTCTTAATGCTCCATGTTGTTTAGTTGCGTGATAAATCACCCCCGAGAGAATGCGGTTAATCTCTCGACATTTGCGTTAGACATAACCTCTTGTTGTGAGTGATACATAGGGGTTTTGACGAGTGATTTAGGTTGTGTGCATTTCATCTATAATTTTTTTAGTGCTTGATGGGTAGATTGAAATAAAACTCCTAACGAGTTTTCTCATGTCTTATGAATGTATGTATTTTATTGTTTTATGTTTTTCCTTTTGCACTTTTATCCCAAACCATTTAAACCCAAGCTTAGAGACGTAGAGATTGTCGAACGACATTTTTTCCCTCGCACCGATCCCTGTGGAGACTACATAAATCTCAGAGGGAATTCTTTCAAAAATAAATTTTTGCCTGCCGCTTTACCGCTCCAACAGTAGATAATCATGTTAATGACCTTTATGACCATTAGGCTCAAGCAAGAGAACGTCAGTTAATGTTGGTTATGACCATTACGCTCTGCTGGAATAATAACAACATTGACCAACATTATTACAATAACGATCACAACCTCTAGAAGAAGAAAGGATAAACAAGGTTATAAAGGCATAAGAGTAGCAGACAAAAAAACTAATTGGATAAGAAATAATATAAAAATAAGGCTTTATTGGCCATACAATCATCAAGGCTATAACAATGTACATTTTCCATTACATTTGGCGGCCACCGCGAGGTCTGATAATAATGATAAATACCACAAGCAATGACAACAATGACCAACTTGTTATAATAGAAGTGATGGCAGCCATGTAATAATTACAGCAGCAAAATGAAGCTTTGCATGGCGATGTGCAAAATTTACAACAAAATGCAATAACAACCTGTCATGGTAGAAGAATAAGAAAATTTTCTTAATCCTCAACCTCTTTCTGTCGATGTATGGGATGCTCATGTCCTTGAAGGTTTCAGGACACCTATGTTAACACCTTTTGTGGCAAGAGTGATCCCTATAAGCACATTACCACCCTTAATACCCAGATGATTATAATCGCTACGATAAATTCTCTCAAATGGAAACTATTAGCATGAACAATTAAGGATGCCTCTCTAAGGTGTTACATGAACTAATTGAGGTACTCTATAACCAACTACCAAGACCTCACGGGAATATGATTCATCAGTTCTCATCAAGTAAACATATAAGAGTCTTGACAACTAGTTTATTTAATGTTTGTTAGGGAAATCATGAATCCCTGAGAGAATATTTGGCCAGGTTTAATGAAGAAATTATTAAGATGGTTCACTCTAATCAAAAAATGTTTGTAAGGAACTTTTATAATGGCCTCACGAAAAAATAATTCAATGAGTCGCTCATACAAAAATCGACAAATTCATTGGAGGAGATCATGATAAAAGCATAAATCTATGTAAAAGATAAGATAATAACATTGAGAAACTAGCAATAGATGCAAAGGAGTGAAGTAGTAGGAAACATGTGCCTTCAAATTCTCTAAAGATTCAAATCATCTAACTTGTCCAAGATAGGAACGCATTCAAACCAACACGGAGGCCGATAGATAATTTCATACCTCTAAACACTCGAGGAGCTCAAATACTACTAGAAGTATACCATACTAGGGCTATTTCATCCCATAGTGGCAATAAAAGAGTTTATGGGACCTTGGAATGTGGTGTAGGTTGCATAACATTAAAGGACATCATACAAATTATTGTCACTAGTTAAAGAAGGGGATTTAATGTATAATTAAGGAGGTCCAGCTAAGGAGATACATGCAGAGAACTTATAGTAATGCAATAGAAAGGCTTCCCTAGTTCAGGAGAAGTCAATAGAGAAGTCCTATACTTAGAAGGAATGAAGACTCATACAATGTCAAACAAATTTGGCATACACTCAATACCATTGTTAGAGGGTTTGCAGGAGGATGATAATCACACTCTTCATAGATGAGATATGCCCGCTAGATTTTGCATATTTTTGAGTTGCTATCTAAATTCAAGGTAACATCTTTGCCTGAGATTGGCCTTTTCCCACTAAGATGCTACAGAAATATGACCCCGTGGTCATTGTCGTGTAACTATTTTACTAGGATATCAATAGAGTTTTCATCTACCACGAGAGTTTGGATAATGTTCTATATTGATAGACATTTGAAAGAATATAATTGGACCCTAAACTTCTTCATACTTTCAAAGGCTCGTTTATGGGATTCACGGGTGCTCAAGTGCAAGTTTGTGGTCATATCTCTATCATAACTACATTCGAGAGAGGAAAAAATGTCAGTGCAATTAAAGTTAGATACCTTGTAATAAAAACACCTTATAGTGTTTGAAAATGAGCAATTACCTGAGGATGAATCAAAGGCAAAGTGAGGGAGAACATTGTCGCTCTAGTACATTATAATGTATTAAAATTTATATAAAATGGGAAGAACCACGCCTATGTTAAGATGCTTGACTAATGACGAGGTTGTTTGGTTTTGTTAGAAGTACATGAAGGTATATCTGTTAGTCACATCGAGGGAAGAGAACTAGAAAATGAACTATTGTGAGCATGTTATTATTGGCAAAGTATGTTGAGGGATAATAATGAATATGTGAGAAAATGAGAGAAATGTCAACGGTTCTCAAACCTTCATCATGCCCCGTCTGAGATGTTGCACATTGTCACCTAACCTTGGTCATTTTTCCAATTGGGTTGGATAGATTGGGTCATTTTCCTTTAGCTTCAGGGCAACTAAAATTCTTAATAATATGAGTAAATTATTTCACCAAGTGGATAGAGGCCGAGGAAGTACCCATGATCACATAAGAAAGGGTGAATTTTTTTATTGGAGATATGTAATATGTAGGTTTGGAGTGCAGAGATGTATTGTCTATAATAATATGACTCAATTCACCATCTCCATAGTAGTGAAGTTTTGTCATCACTTGGTGATACTTACGAAGTTCATCTCGGTAGAAACCCCTTAGACTAATTGACAAGCAAAATCCGCTAACAAGGCTATCTTGCAAGGAATCAAGAAGAGTCTAGATGAATTAAATGGTATCTATCCAGATTAATTACACGAGGCATTCCATTTTGAGTTATCTGAAATTTTCAATTCTTATATTTGTGATATTCTTGTCACATATATTAACGTGAATTTTAAAGATTTCTTTGAGTATTGTAGGTGTTATGGTTATATCATGCAAATTGAAATTCAACTACCAAAGAGACTCACTAAAAGCTGGCATATGAGACACCAACATAACGAAGATAACAATTAAATGAAGAGGAAAACGAGAAAGGACTTAATTGTAAAACAAACCTTCTTAATGAATTCATAAAAATAACACATGTTCAAGAATTTGTCTCAAAGAAGCGAGGATCAAGATAATAAAACACTAAAGTAGTTCCCAGAGAAATGATGGAGAATAGATTGGTACTGAAGTATGTATTAGCACCCACTAAGCTCAGAAAGTTGATCCATAGTTGGGAAGGAATATACTAAATACACAAAAAACTATCAGTAGGATCTTATAAATTGGAAAGCTTAAGCGGCGAAGAAGTTCTCAGATGTATGATCATTGTGAAGTTAAGACATTATTACATTTAGATCATGTGGTAGAATCGCAAGCCACCTTCGCAATGTAATACATTATAAAAGACTTTAATAAAATTATATAGGTGCACTATTTTCTCATAAAAGGAAGAGGGTTTTTAACTACACAGTCTATTTGTTCTAATATCATATAAAAGGAGTTGTGTTTTGGTGAAATCTCGCCGATTTGTACCCTTCGGGGTCACCATGTGCCCTTCGGGGTTTGAAGTCTCTAGGGTCACCATGTGACCTTAGTGGTTTGCACCCTCTGGGGTAAACATGGACCATTCAACGTTTACGTCTTTCGGGGTCACCATGGGCTTAATAGAGCTCCTAGTCAGACAAAACTAGTAAACATGCTACCACAAAAAGGAAGGGAAAAAAATCGTAAAGCACACAACCAAACTGAACACCAACGCTTTCACTGGGAAACTTCGTCATCTCTAGTCACATTAAAGCATAAATGGAAAGCTCAAGGAATGAAATAAGTTACTCTACCCTATGTCGGGCAGAAGTTGGCTTCCTTTCTAAAAGGCCAGCCTACTATGCTGACTTTGCTTGCTGCCTTAGCTAGCTCCTTTTCGTAGGGTAGAGTAACTTATTTCATTCCTCGGGCTTAAAGGTTTGTTCCATTTATTGGATTTTCTTTGGTATCATAGAAATAAAAACACCAACAATAGGGGTAATGTTATTACCTCTGCAAATAATTTCAAAATCTTGGGCAAAGGCAAAACTATTAGGATATAATGGGAAATGAGCGACATTTATAACCTTTAAAACCTCTTCTTGAAAAACAATGAAAGGTATACCAACTCCAAATCCAACTATTACCCCCATATATAAATACAAATATTCATCGCCCACACTTCTCGATTGTCACACACACACACACACATATGAAGATAAGCTTCTAACATGTTTTGATGAAGACAAGCTCAACAATGATAGGTTCAAAGAAGAAAAAAGAAAAGTGTTTAAGACTCAATTTCACTTGCAAGATGGGATTAACCAAACTTTTAGGTATATGAAATTCTTGACTAATAAAATCTTAGTGCTCAAGTTTTTAATTATGCATTAAAAGGTTATTTTTGATTTTGAACCATGTTAAAACATTTTTCAAAGATCATCTAATGTCTTGGATAAAACTCTAGATGATACATGAGTTTGGTTCAATTGCATAATCTATTTTTCACTTTTTCACTGATGACAATCAGTTTCACCTTGGCAACAACCGATTACATCAAAGGCGCTTTGGCCACTGACTTGGTAAAAATTGCATTTTTCACTAACAACAATCGGTTGTCATTTTTTTGCAATCGATTGTCACATGCTACAATCGATTGTGGTTTTGGTGCAATCGATTGCACCTGTGTGTTTTCGGAAAAATGCCTTGTTTAATTGCACCTTTTCATCATATCTTTTCACGACAACCCTTGCATCATTTATCTAATGAATTTTCATAATTTCTCTAACCATTGTTATGACTTTCGAATGGTTGTTTCCATTACTATAAATATATTTCAAAGTTTCATTTTACATTCACCTATTTTAATAAAAATATTCAAATCTCTCTTCGTATTTTTCATCACAACTTTTATACTTAGATACTTTTTTCATTATCATAAAGTATCTTGAGCACTTAGATTGAATTTTCTCTTGAATCTTCATACTTGAAAGAGATGAAGGCTTTGTTCTTTTAGAATAAGTCTTAAAGAATTCTACAAATTTCATCTACTTCTATATACATTGTTTTATTGTAAATTCCTAAGTCTCAAGGATTGTTTGGTATTAGGTGTAGTTACTTATCGTTCAAGATTGTTGGAGATAAGGTTATAAGAAAATGAAGGATTGTTTTCTTTTCTAGGTGAACAAGTTTCAAGAGGATTGTTCTTAATAACTTGGTTAGAATCTTGTTTAGGGAGATCTAACAATAATAAAATCTCTTACATGTGATAAAGTGACTAGAGTACTCTCGGATTGTGAGGGGAACCAGGATAACTCTAGGTGTTCTTTAATTTTCTGCACTTTATCGTTTTCATTGTCTAACCTAACTAGACAAGATAAAACAAAGATCCATATAAAACCAAATAAAATTTTAAAAGTCCTAATTCACCCCCTCTTAAGCACGCTTCTAAGTTACAACACACACACATGCACCTTTTCACCATCCAAACAAATAACTAACACTATGTAGACCTCGTTTCCCATGTTAAGTAAGTTTAATGCAACTCAAAAAGTTCGTAACCAATCTTTATCATTATAGAGGGAATTAATTCTTGTTACTTCATCATAGAAAACGTTGTTTCCTGAAGTGGTGCCACAATAAGAAACCTCACTAATCTTGGGGAATTAGACACTAAATCAACACTACTGTCACTAGAGAGGTTATTAGTATCGCTAAATAAACTCTCATAGCCACCCAACATTTTCTCTTCCACAAAATTCCAATATACCTTACCATCTCCCCATTTCGAGATGCTTAAACAACAAATCCATAACTTACCCCCCTCAGAATATGTTTCTGGTTCAAGCACTTTTCCAAAGAATCACTTTCCCTGATAAACAACCATGCCTAAATAAACAAAGAAGTAAAATATGAAAGGATAAAAAAAAGAAATACTTGAGCACAAGAGGAGAAACATATATAACAAACATGCTTTCTTCAACAACTTTGGAGAATACAAATCAAAGTAACGAAAACAAAGAAAAAGTTAAACATTTATAAACCGAGACTATGAGAAAAAATATGGTCGACAAAATCTGACATTTCATTTAAAGCTATCGATAGTGAAGCTTGAAACCCTAGTCATCTAGATATTAAGTTCCAAAAGATTGTAATCATTACATTAATTTAAAGTGGAGAAAGATTGTAATCATTACATTAGTTTAAAGTGGAAGATATAACAATTACAATGCCCCAATAGAATAAAACAATAAGGACTAAAACCAGATAAAAGAAAAAGAAAAACACATCACCCTACACACCCCATGTTTGAAAACCCAATTACCTTCTGAGACAAAATACTATGCTCTACATACCGTATTTAGAAGACTGTGTACTAATATATTTATACAAATCTCTATGCGCCCAACTTACTTCTGAGGCAAAACACTTTCATTTTTTATTATAAATTATTTTGAATTTTCTACGATAATAAAAAGTAGGGTTAATACACATTTTAGACCCTGCCATTTTGGGCGAATTTAAAAAAGAACCATGTAAAAAAAATCAGATTCCGTCTCTGTCATTTGAAGATTCTTTCATTTTAGCCCCTCAGTGCACACAGTCAGCAAAATCTGTGACGTGACGCTGCTTTGTTGGTTTTTTTTATATTTTTTTTATTCTTTTAATGTGACGTGTCAGCTTTGTTGGATATTTATATTTATTTTCTTTTTAATTTTAATACACGCGTGACATTTTAATTATTATTTTATTGTTTTTAATACACTAAGTATTTAACACATGTCTTAGTGCATGCAAGAAGCTCCTCTTACCACTAAACTATTATACATTCTTTGTTTATGGTTTGTATCATATATATATATATATATATATATATATATATATATATATATAAACTTAACTAAACTAAACTAAATTTAGTTGCATGTCGAAATATTTATGATTTGTGTATTTATTTAATATTTAATACTTAATATAAACTAAACTAAATTTTATTTAATTACAACATTTCAAACGTTTTAATAAACTAAATTTTATTTTAATATTTTATTTATAAATTAATATTAACATTTTAATAAACCAAACTAAATTAATATTAGCGTTTAAACTAATTTAATATTAAATTAATTTTACTTAAAAATATTTTTATTTTCAGTTTATTTTTAATTATTAATATTAAAACTATTATTTTAATGAAAAATATTTTTATTTTCAGTTTATTATTAAATATGTAAATATATAATTACATTTTTATTACATTTTTATTTTCAATTTATTATTAAATATGTAAATATATATTTAAATATTTAAAAATGTAATTAAAATGTAATTATATATTTACATATTTAATAATAAACTGAAAATAAAAATGTAATTATATATTTATATATTTAATAATAAAATGAAAAGAACAGTTTTTAATATTAATAATTAATAATAAACTGAAAATAATACTATTTTTAATTAAAATAGTAATTTTAATATTAGTAGTTTAATTATAAACTGAAAATAAAAATATTTTTAAATAAAATAGCAGTTTTTAATATTAATAATTAATAATAAACTGAAATTAAAAATATTTTTAATTAAAATAGTAATTTTAATATTAGTAGTTTAAACTGAAAATAAAAATATTTTTAAATAAAATTGCAGTTTTTAATATTAATAATTAATAATAAACTGAAATAAAAAATATTTTTAATTAAAATAGTAATTTTAATATTAGTAGTTTAATTATAAACTGAAAATAGAAATATTTTTAAATAAAATAGCAGTTTTTAATATTAATAATTAATAATAAACTGAAAATAAAAATATTAAAAAAAATATTAAATATATATTACACTAAATATATATTTTTAATAATATTAATAATATATATTATTACTAATAATATTAATAATATATATTTTTAATAATATTAATAATATATATTTTTAATAATATTAATAATAATATATTTTTAATAATTAAACTAAATATATATTTTTAATAATTACAAAACTTAACATATAATTAATTAAATATTAATTAATAACTCTCTCTGTAGCTCTGCTAGGGTCTTGACTACCCATGTGTAAACGGGGTGTCGGCCGGCCACGAAGTCAGGCGGGGGCATGCCGGAAAGTGACGAAGAGGACGATAATCACACAGGCGGTGCAAGAGGAGATACCAGATATTACGAAAGTCATCAATAGTTCCAACGACGAGCTGGAAGAGAATCAACCAACGCAACAAGTAAGCGAAGACCTAATAATCCATGATGCAGAGAAAAGCAAAGAACCGAAAAAGAATGAATCACCCAAATCAAAGGGACCAGAAATAATCATGAACCAACGACCATGGGTGGATGTCATCCAACACAA
This sequence comes from Lathyrus tuberosus, assembly GCA_022829125.1. NCBI lineage: Eukaryota > Viridiplantae > Streptophyta > Magnoliopsida > Fabales > Fabaceae > Lathyrus > Lathyrus tuberosus. The sequence goes on along the minus strand of JALAZF010000629.1, from coordinate 2,670,581 downwards.
TCGAGTGCTAAACAGAGGTATGGCAGTTAAATATGTGGCGCCTACTATGGTTAATGGAGAAATAGAAGTGTCAATTGATGAAGATGACATTGCTGATGAACTGATATTTTGGGAGAATGCAATGGTACTCTTTGCCCTAGGGGAAATTCCTTCTATGAATGCCATCAAGAGATTTATGGAGAAGAACTGGAATTCGATAGCATTACCTGAGCTGTATTACAATGATGAAGGTTATTTCATTGTTCGATTCAAGAATAAAGAGGATAGGGAACAAATTATGTCACAAGGCCCTTATTTCATCTATGGAAAACCCCTGTTCTTAAAACAATGGTCAGCAGATTTTGAATTACGAGAAGACCTCCTACGAGTCCTGCCCATATGGATTACATTACCAAACTTACCTCTGCACCTCTGGGGGGATAAGAGCATCTCCAAAATTGCAAGTGTTGTTGGAAGACCTATCACCACTGACAATGCACAGCCAAAAAACTTCGGATCTCGTATGCAAGGGTACTAGTTGAGGTGGACATCACACAGAATACAAAAGAGATGATACATATAAAGGATCGCAAAGGGAAACTGCTTGAGCAACCTGTTAAATATGAATGGTTACCAACGTACTGTCACACTTGCCTAAGAATTAGCCATGACTGTGCAACAAAACACCAACAATTCAAGAAACATCCTCATCAAAAAGTTTGGAAACCGACTGGAAACAAGCTTAATCCGGAAACAAATTCAAGCCAACCTATGCAACCAAAAGACCAACCGGCAAATGATGTAGAGAAACCGGCAAAAGATAACATACAAACTACTGAAGAGACACATACACCATGGACTGTGGTGTCATCTGCCAAGTCAAATAGAGGTAAACAAATTGTAAATTCCACTTCTCCTGATAAAGAACCTAGGTCTGCATTTGTTGAATATCGCAATGTCTTCACTCCCCTTATGAATAGAGAATGTCCTATGGGGGGTGTGAGCATTGACAAATGATATTATCTTGGAATGTTAGGGGCATTAACAAACAAGCAAGAAACAAGGAGGTCAGCTCCTGCCTCCACAAGTTTAACGTCCCTATTATAGCCTTGCTTGAAACTCGAGTAAAGAAGATTAATGGTGATAAGATTAGACTGAAATTGGGATCCAAATGGGAATATGCTGACAATTATGAACATCATATCAACAGCCCTATCTGGATTCTTTGGAACGCAGCTTATGTTAGATTAAAAATCACCCATATTGCTGATCCATATATGCACACAGAGGTATACAACCTAGAACATACTTTACATTATGAAGCCAATATCATCTATGCATTCAATCAACTGGATAAGAGGAAGATTCTCTGGACACAAATTGAAGAGCTAGGTCAGAATATTAATAATCCTTGGATTGTTTTAGGAGATTTCAACAATGTGATGACTTGTGATGACAGGGTTGGAGGTAATGCAGTTCAAGAAAACGAGTATAGAGACTTAAGGGTCATGATGAATATTCTTGGATTATTTGAGGCCACTACCACGGGCAACCACTACACCTGGTCTAATAAACAAACTCAAGGTGTGATTTACTCAAGAGTTGATTGTGTCATTAGGAATACAGCTTGGTTTCACAAATTTTCTGATGCATCTGTTGAAGTATTGCAACCTAGTATCTCTGATCATTCACCAATCAGAATCAACACTGTGATCCACCACCACCCAAGGAGGAAAAGCATGATCAAATTCATCAATTGTATTGCATCTGAACCTGAGTTCACTGATATAGTGACTAAGTGCTGGCAGCAGGAAATACAAGGGCCCCCCATGGTTAAATTCTGGGTGAAACTTAAGAAACTGCAAAAGGATTTGAAGCCTTTTACAAGGAAGATGACTGAGATCCAAGGGCAAATACAGCAGGCAAGACAGCACTTGAACCAGGCTCATTGTGCACTGCAGCAACGCCCCCATGACCCATAAGTAATGCAACAAGTGAAACACCATACTGAGAACCTACTGCACCTGAACCATATAGAGGAAACTATTTTGCAGCAAAAGGCAATAGTGAGTTGGCTGAAACTATGAGATCACAACAACAAATTCTTCTATGCTACAGTCAAGGGAAAAAATAGAACTAAAGGATTACACACCTTGACTTCTTTGAATGGGGAGGCTCTGACTGATCATGACATTATTTCGCGAGAGGTCCTGAAATTCTACACTGATTTAGTTGGCAGCAAGGCAATTACCTTGAGAAGCATTGGTATATCTTGTATGAGAAAAGAAAGGAGTCTGACCTCAGAACAAGCCCAGTCTTTAATCCAACATATCCAACAGAATGAGATTTGGGAGGCTTTGAACAATATTGGAGATAAGAAGGCCCCTGGCCTTGATGGGTTTACTGCCTATTTCTTCAAAAAAGCTTGGAACATAGTGAAGGGTGATTTAGAAGCTGCTGTAATGGATTTTTTCAATGCAGGTACTTTATACAAAGCTGTCAACTGCTCTCTTGTCACACTCATACCTAAAAATCCTAATGCCACTACTATCAAAGACATAAGGCCTATTGCCTGCTGCAGTACACTTTACAAGATAGTCTCCAAAATACTCACAAATAGGTTGGGGAAAGTAATCCACCATGTGGTAGATAAGTCTCAAGCAGCCTTTGTGCCAGGGAGAAATATCCAAGATAGCACCATCCTTGCACAGGAACTTATTAGAGGCTACGGAAGGAAAGTGCTTTCTCCTAGATGCATGGTGCAAATGGACATTACTAAAGCGTATAATACTGTAGAATGGGTGGCTCTACACCAAATAATGATTGAGCTTGGGTTTCCTCATATCTTTATTAATTGGATCATGAAATGCGTAACTACTGTGTCTTACAGGTTTTCTTTGAATGGCACTTCCACGGATATTCTACAAGCAAAAAGGGGTTTGAGACAAGGAGACCCCATCTCACCCCTCCTGTTTGTCCTCATTATGGAGTCTCCATAGGGTCCTTAAAAGCCTTGAAGATTATCCTAACTTCAATTACCACCCTAAATGTGACAAACTAAATATTATTGATTTGTGTTTTGCAGATGACATCCTAGTTTTTTTGAGAGGAGATGCAGGTTCAATCCTACTGCTGATGGAAAAAATGAAAAGCTTCTCAGAATCCATAGGGTTGAAAATTAGTAGCCCAAAAAGTAAGATGTTCTTTGGAGGGGTAGCACCAGAGATCCAACACACTATGCAACAAGTCACGGGATTTGATGCAGGTGCCTTTCCGGTGAAGTATTTGGGGGTTCCTCTCAATAGTCGTAAACTCACTATCAATCACTGCCAGCCTCTCATTGACAAGATGTTACAGAGGATTAACCATTGGACTACTCACTTACTATCTTACGTAGGACGTATCCAACTAGTAAGAAGTGTTTATTTGCTATTTCAAATTACTGGTTGCAGATTTTTCCGCTGTAAAAAAATGTCTTGAAACATGTTGAAGGTATTTGTAGAAGGTTTATCTGGACAGGTAGTAACGAAGCGAGTAGAAAATCACCTGTTGCGTGGGACCATATATGTGATGTAACACCCTACTTTCCCATTTTACAAAATAAGTAAATACTACGAAAATAATCAGAGTTTACGACAACAGTAGGATGTCACATCATTAAACCAACAACAAAACTCCTTTTTCATTAATAAGCAACGAAAATAATTATTTTATTCGAAATACGGCAATTTACCAACAACACCAAAAATCCACATAATATCGTGGTCCACCAAAGTTTCAAATAAAGAATGATACGTAACAAAACAATAAAGAATAACAAATGACGAAAAACTCCCAAAATCCCGTGTTACGTATCAGAGCGACTCCTAAGACTCGATCAAGCAACACGCACTCCATGCACACTCAAGTACCTGGATTATCTGTACTTCCGAAGAAGCACATACGCAACAAACAACAAAGGGGTGAGAACTACATTCAATAAATAACGGTGTATAATACATACTAAAGGTAGTACTCACACAATCATATATCAGAAAACACATCATCACGACATACTTGTCATTTTCATTCAGATTTCACCAAACACATAATAATGCAATGCGACTCAAAGACATCGACACAATGCATGTGGTACCAAAACACCATAGTTCATTCAATCGAACCCGGATAAATCACATACACCCCTACTTGGCAATGATTTATCTCCACCACACTCCACATTGGAGTTCGGATAAATCACATACACTCCTCCTGAGCAATGATTCATCACCACCGACACCATGAATGCATGATAGTAAATATGCATACAACACACATGTATGACCACAATCATACATCTTCACGATCCTCCTGATCACGTGTGAGATACCTGTTCACCATCACACACATCACAACAAGAAATTCCTCACATAACATTCAATTAGTTAAACATCTGATTAATTCGTTAAAATTACTAAATTAATTATTTTCATCACCAATTCTACAATTCTCAGGTTCTGGCATCTATCCCCAACCTCTCAAACCAAAAGAAATCACTCCGTACGCGAAAACAAGAAAGAAATCACGAAACGGAAAAATTATGCACTCTTGTTGGTCATACGCGTATTGCCCTGGGCCGTACGCGTATTGCCCAGCTCGCTCGCCCATCCTGATGCGTATCATACGTGTAATGCTTCTTCTTCCGCCCTTCCATACGCGTATTGTCCAGCCTATTACGCGTATGGGCAGAGACGTTTCATTCCCAAAAATCCCACCTTCAGATCCCAATACGCGTACTTCCCCTCTCATACGCGTAATGCCAAGCTTCCATACACGTATTGTTACGCGTACGGGCAGAGGGCCATGCCAAAGCCTCCTTTTGGCCCTCCAATACGCGTATTTCCTCCATCTGGGGCCATCATTACGCGTAACACCCTCCCCGTTACGCGTAAGGCCAAATCCATTACGCAAATTCGTTTCCTCCACACCAGTCTGAGTTCTGCTACGGGATCCTCACTCTTTCACTCCAATTCAGTCCTAAACTTGTTTCTACATCAGTTTTAGGTCCTATTCTTCATCTTACTTCTTTCACCTATCATTACTAATCAAAATTACGGGTCTTAGATCTAATTTCGTTCACTCAACCTGCACAAAAACCAGTTCTGCAACATACACATTCATACAGCAGCAACAACATCAGGGAATTTCATAGATCATCACAGTTAACACGAAATTCATAAAATCAGCAACCAATTTATACCAGATCAACAACAATGCACCACTGTCAGATTCAAATTCACACACAGAACACATATACGAAATTCCTACGAGGATAAGGACTCCTCACTACCCTCTCATGATATAAACACCTAAATTGAAATTCATTCTCCCCCTTACCTCAAATTCTTGATTAAAATCCTGCGAAAATTGATGATGCAAAACCCTAGTTCTTCCTTGCTCTTCCTCTCTCTAGCCCTTCTCTTGTGAAAATCTGATTATGACTAACCCTACTCACTAATCCTTACTAATTTCTGCTTAATGACAAAACTATCCTTATTTTTCTCCAATAGCCCATTATCCATTTAATTAAATCAGATTTTTAATTTAATTAAAATAATAATATTACTCACATTATAATTATAATAATACTAGTAATAATATTAATAATAATATTAATAATAATACTATTACTACTCATACTCAAAATTACTCTCGACATCTCTAGTCTACCCGTCCCACTAAGGACTCCACGCCTACGCGCTCAACCTCACACCCTTAACAAGGCCACACAACGGAAAAATAACACAGCGATCAAATAATTTAAATTGGGGTGTTACAACTCTCCCCCCCCCCCCCCTTAAATTATTTTCGTCCTCGAAAATGTACCTGATGGAAATAGCTCCGGATACGACTCTCGCATCCTGCTCTCCAGCTCCCAGGTCACACTTCCTCCAGCAGCTCCTCCCCAAGCTACCCTCACCAAAGGAATCTCCTTCCCTCTGAGTTTTTTCATCTTGTGATCCTCGATCCTTATCGGCATCGCCTCCACAGTAAGATTATCTCTAATCTGCACCTCATCCCTCTGGATAACATGAGATGGATCAGATACATACTTCCGAAGTTGCGACACATGAAACACATCATGCAAGTTCGAAAGTTCAGGCGGCAACGCCACCCTATATGCAACTGCGCCCACTCTCTGCAAGATCTGATACGGTCCAATAAACTTAGGATCCAGCTTCTTCGACTTTAATACACGCCCAACACCGGTCACTGGGTTGACTCTCAGGAACACGTGGTCACCTTCACTGAATTCCAAGTCTTTCTTCTGATTATCATGATAACTTTTCTGCCTACTCTGAGACGTTTTCATCTTCTCGCGGATCATTTGAATTGTCTCAGTAGTCTGTTGCCCAATCTCAGGTCCAAGCACCACATTCTCACCGGTCTCATACCAACACAGAGGCGTCCTACACCTCCTACCATACAAAGCTTCGAAAGGTGCCATTCCAATACTAGAATGGTAACTATTATTATACGTGAACTCTATCAATAGTAAATGAGTACCCCACACATCACCTTTCTCCAACACACAGGCTCTCAACAAATCTTCCAACGACTGAATAGTCCTCTCTGACTGACCATCGGTCTGAGGATGATAAGCCGAGCTCAACTTCAATTTAGAACCTAAAGCTTCCTGCAGACTCTTCCAAAATTCTGAAGTAAACCTCGGATCCATATCCGACACTATACTTGACGGAACACCATGCAGCTTCACAATTATTCTGATATAAATCTCTGCCAGCTTTGACAACGGAAAACTGATATTGATTGGTATAAAATGAGCGGATTTCGTAAGTCGATCCACCACTACCCAAATAGTATCAAAGCCTCTCGTCGTATTTGGCAAACCAGTAACAAAATCCATAGTAATACAATCCCACTTCCATTCCGGAATTTCCAACGGTTGCATTAACCCCGAAGGTTTCTGGTGTTCCACCTTTGACTTCTGACAGATCAAACAAGCATAAACAAACTGAGCTATGTCCCTCTTCATACCGGACCACCAAAATAACTTCTTCAAGTCATGATACATTTTCGTAGCTCCCGGATGAATACTCAAGCTACTCCGGTGACTTTCCTCTAAGATCGCCTTCCTCAATTCATCATTATCCGGTACACAAATTCTGCCCCGGAATCTCAATACACCAATATTATCCACTCTAAAATCATTATCAGGATCATCCCCTCCTGTAGGCATCAAGTCCACTAGCTTCACATCAAGTTTCTGATTTTCCTTAATCACATCCAAAAAGTCACTATTCACCTTAAGCATACCCAATCTAACACTCCCAGATGTAGTTTCACAAACCATACTCAAGTCTCTAAACTGTTCAATCAATTCCATTTCTTTTACCATTAATGCTGACATATGAATGGTCTTCCGACTGAGAGCATCTGCTACAACATTAGCTTTCCCCGGATGATAACTCAAATTAAAATCATAGTCTTTCAAGAACTCTAACCATCTCCTCTGCCTCATATTCAATTCCTTCTGATCGAACAAATACTTCAAACTTTTGTGATCACTGAATACTTCAAATCTCGATCCATACAGATAATGTCGCAAAATTTTCAATACAAAAACCACTGCAGCTAATTCAAGATCGTGAGTAGGATAGTTCCTCTCATGCACCCTCAATTGTCGCTAAGCATATGCCACTACCTTGCCATCCTGCATTAACACACCGCCTAATCCCATCTTAGACGCATCACAATACACCACAAAAGGTTCACTTGGACTTGGTAGAATTAACACCGGTGCCGTAGTCAATTTCTTCTTCAATTCCTCAAAAATTTCCTCACAAGCCGCATCCCAAACAAAAGCTTGATTCTTTCTAGTTAACTGCGTCAACGGTAATGCCAAATTAGAAAACCCTTCAATAAATCTTCGGTAATAACCTGCCAAACCCAAGAAACTTATAATTTCAATCACTGTCTTCGGTGGCTCCCACTGAAGTACTGCACTTACTTTAGATGGATCCACCGCTATGCCATCACCAGAAATAACATGACCCAAGAAACTCACAGCCTTCAACCAGAATTCACATTTCGAGAACTTTGCAAACAATTATTATCTTTCAGCACCTGCAATGCAATCCTCAAATGTTCTGCGTGATCCTCGTCAGATTTAGAATAAATCAGTATGTCATCAATGAATACCACAATAAACTGATCCAGATAAGAATGAAAGATACGATTCATATACTCCATAAACACACCCGGCGCATTAGACACTCCGAAAGACATCACTGCATATTCGTAATGTCCATAGCGAGTTTTGAACGCAGTCTTCTGAATATCATCTTCCTTTACTCTAATCTGATGGTAACCCGACCTCAAATAAATTTTGCTGAAAACACGAGCTCCCATAAGCTGATCCATTAAGTCATCAATCCTCGGAAGTGGATACTTATTTGTAATGGTCACTTTATTCAGCTGACGGTAATCAATGCACAGACGCATACTACCATCCTTCTTCTTCACCAACAACACTGGAGCTCCCCACGGCGACACACTCGGTCTAATAAACTTCTTATCAAGCAATTCTCCAATCTGAGATTTCAACTCTGCCAATTCTGATGCAGACATCCTGTACGGTGCCATAGATATATGTCTAGTACCATGAACAAGATCCAGGAACAAGATCAATAGCAAATTCAACTTTTCTCGTCGGAGGCAACTCTGTAATATCATTTGGAAACACTTCAGGAAATTCACTCACCACCGGTAACTCATTAACTGAAGTCTTACTTTCCACAGACAACGAGGCAAACACTGCAAACATCTTAGCTTCATCCTCCAACAACGTCCTCAACTCTCCGCTAGACAAAGAATCCGCTAATGCTTCCTCTTCCAGAGTAAGAAACAATAACGTCTTCCTAAAGCAATCAATATAAATCCGGTTGAACTTCAACCAGTTCATCCCCAAAATAACACCGAGATTACCGAGTAGCAAGCAAATCAAGTCCACTCTAAAATCTCTACCAAACATAGTCAACGGACACTTCAAACACACTAAGGAAGTAACTACAGAACCAATAGACGGCGTTTCAATCGTCATTCTCTGATCTAGAGTAGATGATGCAATTCCTAATCTCTTCACACAATCAACAGAAATGAATGAGTGGGTTGCACTCGTATCAATGATAGCAATTAAAGGAATATCATTAATAAAACAAGTACCTTTGATGGAGCGCTCTTCATTGGCGGATTGGGTTCCCACCAAAGCAAACACCTTTCCACTGGCCTGAGATTTCTTTGGCTTCTCATAGTGAGTGCTGATATGGCCTTTCTCTCCACAGTTATAACAGGTAGGCATAGTGGCCCTACAATCTTCTATGACATGACCAGGTCGCCCACACTTGAAACACTTCTTCACCTCATTCGGATAATTGTTAGCACGGTGACCCGCGCCACCACATCTGAAACACTTGAGAGCATCAGGAACCACTCCTCCCTCTTTTGGTTTCTTCCCCACAACAGCTTTCTGTCTTCCCTTGTCAGCTGGAGCGCTATAAGGAGTACCCCAAACCTCTGCTTACCCTTCCAGTCACTCACAACTTTGTAATGAGCAATCAGGGCCTTGTTATCATTATCATAAATTCTGCTTCTGCTAACCAGTTCTGGATAATTCCTTATCTCCTGACAAGCAATGCCCAGTTTGATCTAGAGACGCAGCCCATTCTCAAACTTCAAGCATTTTGAATTCATAGCTTCTTCCGTATTGTAATGAGCACAATACTGCACCAACTCTTCAAACCGAGCAGCATATTCAGCAACAGTCATGCTACCCTGTTTTAACTCCAGGAATTCAATCTCTTTTGCACTACGAATATCTTTCGGAAAGTACTTTTCCAGAAACTCAGCCTGAAACACTGTCCAAGTAATCTCAGTACCCGCAGCTTCCAACCTCTGACGACTATTGTCCCACCAGGCTTCAGCCTCTCCCTCCAGCATATGAGTGGCAAACCGTACTTTCTGAGCATCACTACATCCCATGGTCCTAAAGATTTTCTCAACAGCCTTCATCCATTTCTGTGCAGCCTTCGGATCCAGAATACATCCCTCATAAGTAGGTGGCTTATTGCTCTGAAACTGTGCTAAGTCGCGGAACTACGCACCCCTAGCTTGATTAGTGTTCTCAACCGCTTGTGTCATCGCTTGCATAGCAGCAGCAAGAGCAGCATCATTCCTTCCTGCCATACTGTTCAACAATCAACATACAGTCAGAACACACAACTTACTCCTATTCTAAGGACAGACTCTACTACAACACCTGGCCGGACGGACCGACCTGCTCTGATACCAATTGTAACACCCCACTTTCCTATTTTACAAAATAAGTAAATACTACAAAAATAATCAGAGTTTACGACAACAGTAGGATGTCACATCATTAAACCAACAACAAAACTCATTTTTCATTAATAAGCAGCGAAAATAATTGTTTTATTCGAAATAAGGCAATTTGCCAACAACACCAAAAATCCACATAATATCGTGGTCCACCAAAGTTTCAAATAAAGAATGATACGTAACAAAACAATAAAGAATAACAAATGACGAAAAACTCCCAAAATCTCGTGTTACGTATCAGAGCGACTCCTAAGACTCGATCAAGCAACACGCACTCCATGCACACTCAAGTACCTGGATTATCTGTACTTCCGAAGAAGCACAGACGCAACAAACAACAAAGGGGTGAGAACTACATTCAATAAATAACGGTGTATAATACATGCTAAAGGTAGTACTCACACAATCATATATCAGAAAACACACCATCACGACATACTTGTCATTTTCATTCAGATTTCACCAAACACATAATAATGCAATGCGACACAATGCATGTGGTACCAAAACACCATAGTTCATTCAATCGAACCCGAATAATTCACATTTACCCCTACTTGGCAATGATTTATCTCCACCACACTCCACATTGGAGTTCGGATGAATCACATACACTCCTCCTGAGTAATGATTCATCACCACCGACACCATGAACGCATGAAAGTAAATATGCATACAACACACATGTATGACCACAATCATACATCTTCACGATCCTCCTGATCACACGTGAGATACCTGCTCACCATCACACACATCACAACAAGAAATTCCTCACATAACATTCAATTAGTTAAACATCTAATTAATTCGCTAAAATTACTAAATTAATTATTTTCATCACCAATTCTACAATTCTCAGGTTCTGGCATCTATCCCCAACCTCTCAAACCAAAAGAAATCACTTCGTACGCGAAAACGGGAAAGAAATCGTGAAACGGAAAAATTCTGCACTCTCGCTGGTCATACGCGTATTGCCCTGGGCCGTACGCGTATTGCCCAACTCGCTCGCCCATCCTGCTGCGTATCATACGCGTAATGCTTCTTCTCCCGCCCTGCCATACGCGTATTGCCCAGCTTATTACGCGTATGGGTAGAGACTTTTCATTCCCAGAAATCCCACCTTCAGATCCCAATAAGCGTACTTCCCCTCTCATACGCGTAATGCCAAGCTTCCATACCCGTACTGTTACGCGTACGGGCAAAGGGCCGGCCAAATCCTTCTTTTGACCCTCCAATATGCGTATTGCCTCCGTCTGGGGCCAACATTACGCGTAACACCCTCCCTATTACGCGTAAGGCCAGATCCATTAAGCAAATTCGTTTCCTCCACACCAGTCTGAGTTCTGCTACGGGATCCTCACTCTTTCACTCCAATTCAGTCCTAAACTTGTTTCTACATCAGTTTTAGGTCTTATTCTTCATCTTACTTCTTTCACCTATCATTACTAATCAAAATTACGGGTCTTAGATCTAATTTCGTTCACTCAACCTGCACAAAAACCAGTTCTGCAACATACACATTCGTACAGCAGCAACAACATCAGGGAATTTCACAGATCATCACAGTATAACACGAAATTCATAAAATCAACAACTAATTCATACCAGATCAACAACAATGCACCACTGTCAGATTCAAATTCACACACAGAACACATATACGAAATTCCTACGAGGATAAGGACTCCTCACTACCCTCTCATGATATAAACACCTAAATTGAAATTCATTCTCCCCCTTATCTCAAATTCTTGATTAAAATCTTGCGAAAATTGATGATGCAAAACCTAGTTCTTCCTTGCTCTTCCTCTCTCTAGCCCTTCTCTTGTGAAAATCTGATTATGACTAACCCTACTCACTAATCCTTACTAATTTCTGCTTAATGACAAAACTATCCTTATTTTTCTCCAATAGCCCATTATCCATTTAATTAAATGAGATTTTTAATTTAATAAAAATAATAATATTACTCACATAATAATTATAATAATACTAGTAATAATATTAATATTAATAATAATAATAATAATATTAATAATAATAATACTACTCATACTCAAAATTACTCTCGACATCTCTAGTCTACCCGTCCCACTAAGGACTCCACGCCTACGCGCTCAACCCCACACCCTTAACAAGGCCACACAACGGAAAAATAACACGACGATCAAATAATTTAAATTGGGGTGTTACATGTGACCCCAAGAATGCAGGGGGCTTGAATTTATACTCTTTGGTTGATTGGAATAAGGCAGCGATTGGAAAACTATTATGGGACATTTGGCAAAAAAAGGACAAGCTGTGGATTCAATGGGTGCAAATCTACTACCTGAAATCAGAGGATGTCAACATATACCAGCCAAAGGCAAACTCATCATGGATCATCAAGTTAATCTTCAAGTATCGGGACTTCATTTCTCAATCTACTTGCTGGCAGGAATTACAGGTAACTATGAAATATAACACAAGAAAGATCTATTACTTATTTAGAGGCTCTAAACCGGAAGTGAATTGGAAAAATCTCATGTGGAGTAACATTGCTAGACCACGTGTTGTTTTTACTCTTTGGCTGTTATGTAACCAAAAGCTCCCCACAAAGGACAAACTGCAAAAATTTGGTGTCACTACTGATGGTGTGTGTGTGTGTTTTGTGAGCAACTCGAATCAGGACAGTACCTCTTCTTTGAATGTTCATTTACAAAAAATATTTGGAAGCTGTAATGAAGTGGATCGGATATAATTGAGCACCCCTTGATTTGTCTCATGAACTACAATGGATTCTGCAAATAGTGAAGGGCAAGGGGAGTAAGAGGAAATTACTTAAGCTTGCTCTCACTGAAATAATCTATAGTGTATGGACCTTGAGGAATCAAATCATATTTCAAGAAGCAAAAAAAGAAAACTTGAAGATTGAGGATATCAAATATGTGATCATGAGGAGGGCTTAAACCAATGTTAAACTTAATACATATTGTAGTCATTTATAGTTTGTGTGTAATTTATTGTCAATTTGGAACCTGGATCCGTTGTGGATTGTTTTTGGGCTTGTAATGTTTTTTGGTAATGAAAATTTTTCTTTTTTAAAAATAAAATAAAATAATAATAATAATTACTATATATTAAACTAAATATTAAATATATATTAAACTAATTAAATATATATTAAAATAACAGTTTTTTTATATATTTTTAATAATTAATAATTAATATATATTAACGTTTATATAAATAAAAAACGAAATATTTATATTAACATTTAATATTTAAAAAATAAACTAATTTATTAATTATAAATATAATAAATATTAAACTGAAATAAAATAAATAAATAAAATATTAACATTTAATATTTAAGCCATTTATGCATTTATGAAACAAATATTGTTCCGGATTAGGCCGGCGCCTGCCCTACGGTCGGGTAGGCCCAAGCCCAATGACCAACGAAGGTCCAACGAGGCCCAACATCACCTCCGTGTCGGGCACGTACCAATCCCCTTGGATGTCGGGCACGCGAGGCAAAGACTGTCGAGCAGAGGCATATAGCCCGCAGATGCACCTCTCCTCGACACCCACGTGCTCCTCCCTGCGAGGACACATTTTCTTGTAACTTCCCACTCCCGAAAGAATTGGTCTGCCCTACTTCCAGAGATTTAGGGATCGTTACACCAGGGCGAAGACCACGTGCTGGTCTTCACTACGCCACGTAAGCCCTGACAGTTACTTGGATTGGGCCTTACGATCCAGCCCAGTGCAAGTAACCGTTGGCCCCGCGTTGGGGGCTCTCTATAAATACCATCTCATTTGAGAGGGTCAGGTTACACAACATATTCTAACTCTCACCTGTTTTCTGTACTTGCTTACTCCCTTTCTTACTTGAGCGTCGGAGTACCTTGCAGGTACACCCCCCCTCCCCCCCCGCCGTATCATCATCGCCGGAGCTGAAGTCCATATGACGTTGCTAGCCACTGAACAACTGTCTGATCCAGGTAAGATCAGTGGCGCCGTCTGAGGGAAACATTGCTTCCCCATTTTTCCTTCAACGATAAACCAAAGCAATCCTTTCGTTCATCACTAGCATGGCCAATAACCCGTCAACGAACAAAGCTCTGGACACCGTCCTCACGCAACTCTAGAACGGAAACCACCGTGAGGACGCTGCTGCCCTCAACGTCGAAGAAGGCGACGTAAGAGACGGGCAAACCGCCTCCCCAGACTCCCAAGACACGTCTTACGACGCTGCCCGCCAGGACGACCAGCAAGCCGTCTTTCAGCCAGTTGCTCCTCCACCTAATGCAGATTCGAGCACCGTGGCCCTATTTGCCTTGGTCAATCAGACCAACCAGCTGATCATGCACTAGAATCTCAGAATCGAAGCACTCGAGCGAGGGCGGCCATAACGATCTTCCCCGTGAAGACATCGTCGCCCACCTTCGCCTCGCCGTTCTCCTTCCCCCCCGAAGGACTCCTTCAGAAGAATCTCGAACCCCCTCGCCGGTGCACGAGGGCCGTCGGCCGCTCCTCGAACGCCCTCAGCCGGCGATATCCCAAAAGCGCCGTCGTTCCCCGCCTCAGAAGGAACCCATGCTCTCCTCAACTACCAAGAAGACCAAGACCACCGAGGAGAGGCCGAGGAACCGTTCAAGGAATTCCCCTCCACGATAAGAACCTGGTCGACATCACCGATCCCCTTCGAGGTCCCCGGACGGAAGCGACGATGACCAGAGGACCCCCCTATCATGGGAGATCATGGACGCCCCAATTCCTGCGGGCACGGAGAAACCCCCACCACTGGGGACCTACGACGGTCCGGCCGACCCCGACGATCACGTCGAAAGTTTTGAAGCCATGCTCGACTTCATAAACGTCAGGGGAGCCATTAAGTGCAGACTTTTCCCCACCACCTTGCGGAAGGGCGCCATGACTTGGTACAAGGGTCTGGCACCCGGGTCGATCACATCCTGGAAGCAACTAAGACAACACTTCACCAAACACTTCACAGCATCTCGTCGACACCCGAAGACGGAAGCTGCACTAGAGAGCATCTTCCAAGGGAAGAACGAATCTCTCAGGAACTACATTGAGAGATTCAACAGGGAAGCTGTCGAGGTTCATACGACCGACGACATGAAGAAGTATTTAATCATCCACGGACTACGTTTTGGATCCGATTTTGCCAAGTCCGTGGGCCTCTGCAGACCCGCCGTCTGGAGGACCTACTCCAACGAGCTCAGTCGTACATTGAGCTCAAGGAGTCGGAGGCAGCGCAGATCGCCCTTGAGTCGAGGCGGTGGGAAGGCCCCTGCGGCCACAAAGAAGAAGACTTTCCTCCCCGACGAGGAGGCGAAAGAAAGAAAGAAAATCGCCCCCGGGATCCCCGTGAACCGTGCGAACCAGCTGGCCGTTTCACGGAATACACCCCGCTCAACGCTCCCCGCGCGCGAATCCTCTCCGAGTGCTCCAACTCGGAATTTCTCAAAGGAGGCGTCCGCTTTCCGAAGCCAACGACCCCCAAATCAAACACGGACAGGTCCAAGTATTGCAGGTTCTACCGAAGCCATGGACATGTCACGGAGGACTGCATCAATCTCAAAGATGCAATTGAGATCCTGATCAAGGAAGGGCACTTAAAGAAATACGCCCAGAAGAATGACGCTCCTTGTCCTAGCTCCCGGGAAGCCCAAAACGTCGAGGAAATGACACCCCCTCCCGACGAGAGTAGGCTTCAGGTCGCCCTCAGCGTCACTCGACCCGAAGACTTCTTTGTCCCCGAAGGCATCGAGGGCCAAGAAGCAGTTCGCAGCATGTGGGCAAACTTCCCCCATGAAGACCCCGTCGCTGCCCGCAGCACATGGGAAGGTTTCCCCAAGACTATGGTCATCTCCGGGGGTGGTTACGAGAAGGTGTCCGTCGGGTCAATCAAGCGGAAATTTGACGAACTGGAGTCCGCAACATCGGCGAAGACCACTACTCTCGAGAAGGTGCAAGGGAAATCAAACCCTATCACCTTCTACCTTGAAGAGCTCCCCAGGAGCGCCCAACGCCACCACCCCCTCTTGGTCAGGGCACATATGGCAAATTTTGACGTTCGAAGGATCCTCATCGACCAGGGAAGTTCGGTCGACATCATGTATGCCCATCTGTTTGGGACTCTCCAGCTCGACGAGAGACATCTGACCCCGTACGTCGGTTCAGATCTGTAGGGGTTCAACGACACCACCACCAGACCATGGGGCTACATTAAACTGATGGTCACATTCGGGGCCGAAGACACCGCTCGCCAAGTGAAGACCCGCTTCCTGGTGGTTGAATGCCCATCCCTCTACAACTGCATCCTCGGGAGGACCACCCTGGCCGAACTCACAACAGTACCATCAACGGTCCACCTCAAGATGAAGTACTACACGGCTAGGGGACGTGTAGTTACAATGCACGGGGACATAGACGCGGCCAGGAGGTGCTTCGATGCTGCGATCAAAGGCATGAGTTCCATCGACACCAAGCCCAAGACCGGAGCAAAGCCAGCCACGGACACCGTACAGAGGCCTCTCCCGCGCGTCAACGCGGTTATCCTCGATAACAGGTTCCTGGACGAGCACGAAGAGGGCGGAGCAGCGGACCTCGACCTCCAGGCGAAAAACAACGGGCGACCTCTCCACCCAACGCGCCCCATCCCAGACGGAGACTTTGAGCTCGTGGCCCTCGGGGACGATCCAGACCGTACCGTGAAGATTGTCACCGGGATCCCCGACCTGGCGAAGGAGCAGCTGAAGGCATGTCTCTAGGAAAACGCTGATCTGTTTGCATGGAGAGCCTCCGAGATGCCTGGCCTTGACCCCGAGGTGGCTTGCCATCAGCTTGCAGTAGATCCGGCCGCTAGGGCCATAGTTCAACGTAGGCGTAAGCAGTCTCCCGGAAAAGCGAAGGCTGCTGAAAAAGCTGTAAAAGACCTCTTAGAGGTGAATTTTATTTCAGAGGCCAGATACACAACCTGGTTGTCCAACGTTGTACTCGTCAAAAAGAATAATGGAAAATGGAGGATGTGTGTTGACTATACTGATCTTAACCGGGCATGCCCGAAAGACTGTTATCCCTTGCCTAACATCGACCAGCTGGTCGACAACTCTGCAGGTTACAAACTATTATCCTTCATGGACGCCTACTTGGGATACAACTAAATTCTCATGGATAAGGTCGACAAACAGCACACGACCTTCATGACCGATTCGGGCAATTACTACTACAACGTAATGCCCTTCGGCCTGAAGAACGTCGGGGCGACCTACCAACGGATGATGAACAAGGTTTTCCGGGCCGAAATCGGCGACATGCTCGAGGTCTATATGGACGACATGATCGTCAAATCCGCGGAGGAAGTCGACCATGCCGCGCACCTCAAGAAGGTGTTCGACACAGCGAGGAGATGCCGCATGAGGTTCAATCCCGACAAATGCACCTTCGGCGTTCGGGCAGGTAAGTTCCTCGACTTCTACCTCACAGAGCGAGGAATCGAGGCCAACCCCGACAAGTGTAGGGCTTTCTCTGAGATCCCTACTCTGGACTCGAAGAAGTCAATATAATCATTGAACGGGATGCTCACCGTCCTCTCCTGCTTCGTCGCCAAGTCAGCACAATACCCACTTCCGTTTTTCAAACTTCTTCGACAAAAAACGATGTTTGAATGGAGCAAAGAGTGTGAGCAAGCGCTCCGCCACCTAAAACAAGTCCTATCACGACCCCCAGTCCTCTCACGGCCTGATCACAGGGAGACACTATTCTTGTATCTCGCAATCACGAGTGAAGCGGTCAGCGCCGTCCTCATCCGGGAAACCCCGGACGGGCAGAAACCGATTTACTTCACGAGTAAGGCCCTCCAGGGCCCCGAGCTCAGGTATCAGCAGATAGAGAAAGTCACCCTGGCCCTCGTCACCGCAGCCAGGAGGCTGCGCCATTACTTCCTAGCCCACACTGTCGTCGTGAGGACCGAACAGCTTATAAGGCAACTCCTTGGACGACTAGATATGGCGGGGATGATGCTTAGATGGTCGCTCGAACTCGCCAAATTCTACATCCAATACTAGGGAAGGAAAACCCCGAAGGCTCAGGTATTGGCTGACTTTGTGGCGGAGATGACCGTCCCGGAACCTTCGACCAACGGATCCCAAAAGTGGACGATCTATGTCGACGGAGCATCCAGCACGAAGGGAAGCAGGGCGGGCATTATCCTCGAAAACGAGGAAGGTATCCTGATCGAGGTATCCCTCGAACTATCCTTTCCGACGTCGAACAACCAAGCAGAGTACGAGGCTTTCCTCGCCGGGATTCGGTTGGCCGAGGACCTCGGTGCCAAAGAGGTCAAAATCTTCACCGACTCCCAGCTCGTGACCTCGCAAGTCCGAGGAGAGTACCAGGCCAAGAATGACAGCCTCATCGAATACTTGACCTTGGTGAAAGAGAAGATGAAAAAATTCACCTCCGCGGAGGTAACCCACATCCCTCGCAAGCACAATATCCGAGCAGATGTCTTGTCCAAATTGGAAAGCACAAAGAAAAAAGGCGGAAACAAATCCGTCATACAAAAAGTGCTTTCCTGCCCGAGCATCGACAAACCCGTTCTGGTGGCAGACGTGAACGCCATCGGGGACAACAATTGCTGGATGACCCCGGTATACGAGTACCTCACGACGGGCAAACTGCCCGAAGATCCCAAGGAAGCGGGGATGGTGAAGCGGCGGGCGTGCTCGTGCGCGATAGTCGAGGATAAGCTATACCGGCGAGGGTTTTCTATTCCCCTTCTCATGTGTGTCGAGGATACCAAGGTCCCCGGCATACTCCAGGAAATCCATGAGGGAATCAATGCACAGCACCTCGGTGAACGATCGTTAGCCCGTAAAGCACTTCGGGCAGGGTATTACTGACCCACCATGCAACAAGACGCCAAGGAACACGTCAAGATGTGCGATAGATGCCAACGACACGGGGACATGCACCTCGCTCCTCCTAACGAGCTCAAAACACTATCCTCCCCGTGGCCGTTTGCGTGGTGGGGGATGGATATCCTCAGGCCTTACATCGTGGGATCGTACCAAAACAAATACCTCATCGTCGGGGTGGATTATTTTACGAAGTGGATCGAGGCGGAAGCGTTGGCCAAAATCACGGCCTTCAACATACTACGTTTTTACAAGAGGAACATCCTCGCCCGATTCGGCGTGCCCCAAGCTATTGTCACCGACAACGGAACACAGTTCACTGACAGGAACTTCCAAGACTTCGTCACCAAACTGGGCACGAAGCAGCACTTCACGTCGGTCGAGCACCCTCAAACGAACGGGCAAGGCGAAGCGGCGAACAGAGTAATCCTCCGAGGACTAAAACGTCGATTAGGCGATGCCAAAAAATGGTGGGTCGAGGAGCTACACAACATCCTCTGGGCCTACCGAACAACCCTGCATTCCATGACCAGGGAGACCCCTTTTCGTCTAACCTACGAAACGGAAGTGGTGATCCCCGTGGAGATCAGGGAACCCTCGAGGAGGACGGAAGCCCCCCTCGACAGAGACGCGGGCAATGAAGCCCTGAGGGAAGAGCTCGATTTCATCGAGGAGACGCGTTCGGGCACTTATCTCCGAGAAGCTTCACTTAAACAGAAAATAACTTTACGTTATAACGACAAAGTTATCAAACGTGATTTTCAAGTAGGCACCCTCGTCCTACGAAGGAACCAGAAAGATTTGCGGAAGGCAAACTCGCCGCGAACTAGGAGGGCCCGTACTGCGTCCGCGCGAAAACGGGGACAAGAGCCTACTTCCTCGAAAATCTGCACGGGGAAGAACTTGCTCGACCATGGAACGCTGAGAAACTCAAACAATACTACAGTTAAACACTGCCCGCGACATACTAGCATCGCGGTTACGGGGACACACTAGGGTACAAGCGCGATGCCCCTATACAGAACACGATGATCAAAGGCCGCGTTGTGTGTGTGCGAGGACTTTTGATCCGACAGGATACCTCGATCGAGCTCCGCCGTCGTTGTACCAATCAGGCAGAACACCTAGCTCGCGATGGGAAGTTCACGCCACGAAGCTAAGACCTCGACCGAGCTCTTAGCCTCGTTGAAGGTCGGAATACACTTCCGGCCACTCGACCAGCTCTCCACGCAGTCGAGGATTATCGAAGTCGAGCAAGCCCCAAAATCTCTATACTTAGACAAAAATAAACAAAGTATAGCAAATACAATAACATCACACACAAACAAAATAAGTAAACATCACATACATATAAACACAGCGATCAAAATATAAATCCGGGCAAAAAGCCCATTGTACAAATATTACAAATATTCCAAAAGCCCTTGGCACGCAGGCCAGGCAAACAAAAGAAACAAAATGAAATGGATCGCAGGCCAAGCAAAACAAGAAAACAGAACCTATTTCGCGGTCGTCCCCTCTGGCTGCTTACGCCCGGTCGCGTCCCCGTCAACCTCTTCCTCTTCCACCGGCCGCACGATTCGACCATCAACCACGTCGTAGTCGGAGTGGGCTCCCTCGGTGATGAGGCCAGGGTTGAGGATCTGAAGTTGCTGCACAACATTCTTGAAGCCTATTTCAGCGGCCACAAGGCTGTCCTGCTCAGTCTCTCAGAGTTTAGCAATCAACGCTGCCCGCGACGTCAACAATCTATTTTCCTCGGTTTCTTCCTCGGCGGGGTGAGCAACATCTTCCAATTTAGCGACCTTCTCCAAGAGGCTTTTTCTTCCCTCCTCGGATTTTCTCCACTTCTCCTCAATCTGTTTCAGGTTTTTGGCCAGTTGCTTCTGATGCTCGGCCTGAACTCGGTTCAGTTCTTTGCACTCAGCTAACTCCTTGCCCACTTTCGTCACCTCGACAACAACGGACTGAAACCTCTCTTGCAGCCCGGTCAGCTCGGCTGCTGGACAAGTCTTGTCGTTCAAGATTAAAGTCGTCGAACAAACTCGCATAACGGCGGACAAGTCCTCAAGCAGGGCTTTCCTCCTCGAAGCTTGAGGAGCACCCAGGACGGCCTGGACTTCGGCAGTAGGGATACCTGGAGAGTTGGCACCCGAGAATAAGTGGGGCCTCAAGTGATAAGGAGGAAGTATGAACTTCTCAAAGGGATGACTGTTCTCAACTGTCAGGTCGACGTCCACCTGCTCGTCTGTGCGCTGCCGTTTCAGAGACCCTTGGCTACTGGGAGACTGACTCCCTTGGGGAGAGGTCGAAGAATTCGTGGGCACTAAAGTCGTGGCAGGATGTTGTGCTCGGAGTTGTTCGACCCGACCCTTTTTCGAAGCACGGGTGTTTTTCAGTTTCTTGAGACGCTCCCCGACACTCGACATCTTACCTGCACAGAAAACAAAGAGGTCAGTAATTCGAAAAGTAGGACGAAGGGAAAGGCAGGTCGGGGAGGCCAACCCACCTAACAGCTCGAGAGCCTCCTCGTCAAAAAACGTCTCGAGGAGAGCCCTAGTGTTGATCAATCGATGCTTCGTTAAGACCTCCCCGTCGTCGCCCAGAAGGAAGTCCCCGTTCGGCGTCACGAACTTGGATTTGTTAAACCCACTGACGAACTTGACTATGGCCTCGTGAGCCAAGCGATCCCCTTCACAGAGTTTATTAGGGCTGTCAATATAGCTGTCCGTTCCCCTCTTGAAGTGTTCTTCAGTCCAGAACAACGGGAACTTGGGCACAAGGGCCTCCTCTCGTCGCCCATCTACTTCTTCGACGACCCGATGATACACTGAATTTATAGCCTCAAGTGTGACCGGCCTCACGAGGTAGTACCGGTACTTAAAATCTCGCACAGTCCATATAAGTGTGAAACAGGCTACTCATCTGCTTGAAGGACACCCAACCATGCTTACCGTCGACGGCCTGCCGTTGAAGATGAAAAATGCGAAAAAATAGGGGTACAGTCGCCCCGATCTTCAGGTATTTGCACACGAGCTCGAAAGCCCTGATGAAAGCGAGAGAGTTGGGGTGAAGTTGAGAAGGGGCCAAACGCAGCCAGACAAACACTGACTGTTGAAAATCCGTGAAGGGCAAACGCCACCCTGCCTTGTCGAACATGAACTCGTATACTGGAAACCGCATCCCGCTATATGTCGAGCATATTTGATGATGTGGCAAAGGCCTAAACACGTTTCACGTCTTCGATGAACCCACTAGACGGTGCTTGACGGTGCAAAATATGTCGGCCTCGTCTAAATCGACAAATTGGGAGATCATGTTTACAACCTCCTCGCAGGCCCATTCGTCGGGTGACCTCTCCCCGGCGCTGGTCGTCTCCGCCATATATGAGTCGGGCTCGTCGTAAGTATCTATAGTTCCCTCGGCCACTTACAATACGTCCATTTACCTGAAAAGCAGAAGGAAATGGTGAATTCGATGACCCATATCAAATCCACCCCTCCACCGCTGATCAAGTGAAAGGGCGAGGAAGGAACGTCGGGAAACGCGAACCCGCGACCATCCTCAGGTCTGCGGGGAACGGCGTTGGGCGGGACCTCGAGATATTCGAACCACGTCCCCGTGATATTCTTCGTGTCCCCGGGGATTTCATCAGTTATCCCTGGGAGACTCAACAAAAGAACTGAGAGATGTTCATCTCACGACCCCGGGGCATTCTTCATGTCCTCGGGGATCTTCATGTCAGCAGCGGCGAACGGCGGTTGAAGAGAGAACGAAAGAAGGCAAAGTCTGAGCAGAGGGAGAGCAAAAATGGAAATGAAACGAGATGTCCCCTATTTATAAGGGTCTCACGAGCCTCGAGGGCTCCTAGGCAATCAATTACGCAACCCTAGCGTAGCCGCCATAGGAAATGATGAGATGCGACACGTGGCACACGCTCTTCCACGCATGTCTCTTCATTCCCCAACACGCGTCCTTCTGTTCTCCTCGGTTCAAACTTCTCGTATCCCCGCGACGGCGCTCATCCGCAACCAGCCTAGCCCGAGCGGAGCGATTTATTTCTCCCCGTTTGACCGACCACTCCTCGTCTAGAATCCCTTCCCCGACGGGATACGTCATCGACATATTACTGGCCCTTAAGTCATTACTCTGACACCTCAGAACGACTTGGGGGGCTCCTGTTCCGGACTGGGCCGGCGCCTGCCCTACGGTCGGGTAGGCCCAAGCCCAATGACCAACAAGGCCCAACATCACCTCTGTGTCGGGCACGTACCAATCCCCTTGGATGTCGGACACGCGAGGCAAAGACTGTCGAGCAGAGACATATAGCCCGCAGATGCACCTCTCCTCGACACCCACATGCTCCTCCCCGCGAGGACACGTTCTCTTGTAACTTTTCACTCCCGAAGGAATCGGTCTGCCCTATTTCCGGAGATTTAGGGATCGTTACACCAGGGCGAAGACCACGTGCTGGTCTTCACTACGCCACGTAAGCCCTGACAGTTACTTGGATTGGGCCACGTAAGCCCACGTAACATTTTAACATTCAATCAATAAAATAATAATAAAAATACCACGCGTGTATTTAAAATAAAAAGAAAAAATATAAAAAATTCAAACAAAGCTGACATGTCATATTAAAAAAGAAAAGTCAACAAAGAGCACCACATCACAAATTCTACTGTGTGCACTAAAATATTAAAATAAAAGAATCTTCAAACGGCAGAGGCCAGAGAAATTATCGTATAAACCAGTTTTATGTATTGGTGAATCAAACTCAACAAATATAGTGAAAAATAAAACCAACTGAGAAAGGAGTATCACATCAAACTCAACGCAATAGATAGTTCAATTTTCTTCAGTTTATGCTAATTTCGTTACCACATTTCAATATCGTGAATCATGTTATTGCTAGAGGTCAATGATCCATGGCATGGCAGATGTGAAAATGTATCATATGACCAGCAGACCGTCACATCAACGACAGCACGTATCTATCGCCTTCATCTCCACAAATACAACTGTTACAACTAAATATCTGTAATAAAAATATTCACAAAAATAAATAAAAATAAAAAGTACACCTTCTATTACTCCATTTTATTCCCATTTCCCATCCCGTGTCAACCTACTTGGCGGTACAAATATCGAGATCATATATAATGCCAAAATAGAAAAATAATAATAGTACGAACAAAAATTAACAGAGTGAGAAATTCAACAAGGCATTTCTTGCAGGGAGAGAACATGGACGATGGATGTAGCTGCTTCCACTCTTTCTTTTTCTCTCTCTAAAAACCGAATAACTCATATAGACAATTACAAGAAACCCTACCCAATCCCTCTCTAGATTCCTTGTGTTCAACGCATCGAATTTTCTCTCTGATCTAATTTCCGTGAAATGTGCTTCGCGATCGATCATCGATGAAGCAATTTCACCGGTGGCAGAGGACTTTGCTCCTCTGTCTCCTCTCTCTCTCCGTCGTCGCTCCGGTCATTTTCGTCTCCCGCAGGCTTCAACTTGTAACTCGCGATGGTCAAACTCTTCTTCACCGACTTCTCTATTTCAATTTTCTATTATATCGGTGTTCTATTGATTTTTAATTTCTATTGAATTGAATTCCATTTCAGGTCGGAGAGGGTTTCTTGATGATTTATCCAGTGTTGTAAGAATCTTGATTCTCAAACCTGATCAATTTCTTTTTATTTTTACTTATCTTGATTTCTATATAGTTTAACAAGCTTGTGATGAATCTTAGCGGTGGATAATATTGTGAAACCTTCTATTTTTTTTTTCTTTTTCAATTAGCTATTTGATTTATTTGTAGTGTTGGTGAATTGAAATTTCCTGTGCTCTGTTGAAGTTTAGTTATGGTTAACATGATATGGAATTTCATGTTTAGTTATTTTAACTTGGGGATTTTTCGTTGTTGTAAAACCTCAGCTGTCAATTGAACTTTCTTCAACTTTGAATGTTCTGCTTCGGAAATTGAATTTTGATTGTTTATTTGTTTGTTGCAGAAATATAGAACAGATCCTGTAAAGTTAAATGCTATAGAACAGGTAATGCAATAGTCGATTCGAATTTACGCTGTCATTTGTTAAATACTTAGAATCATTTATTGTTTTTCCTCTAGTGATTTGGAGAATACATACATCTAACTTTTGCTTGTGATTTGGGCCCTTTATTGCAATTCAGGTAGACTCGGAAGAATTAGAAGAGCCAAAGCAAGTTGTTTATAAAGAAAATGACTTTGGTTCCAAGAATAGCGATCATTCGGAAAAAAATAAAGATTCTGAGGACTTGGAAGAATTAGAAGAGGCAAAGCCAGTTGTTTATAAAGAAAATGATTTTGGTTCCAAGAATAGTGATGACACGGAAAAAAATAATGATTTGGAGGACTTGGAAGAATTAGAAGAGCCAAAGCAAGTTTTTTATGAAGAAAATGATTTTGGTTCCAAGAATAGCGATGACACGGAAAAAAATAATGATTTGGAGGACTTGGAAGAATTAGAAGAGCCAAAGCAAGTTGTTTATAAAGAAAATGATTTTGGTTCCAAGAATAGTGATGATTCGAAAAAAAATAATGATTCTGAGGACTCGGAAGAATTAGAAGAAGCAAAGCAAGTTGCTTATAAAGAAAATGATTTTGGTTCCAAGAATAGCGACGATGCGGAAAAAAATAATGATTCTGCGGACCCAAGAATTGAGGGGTCCAAAAATAATTACTTGGAAAAAAAAGGTTTGTATCCCTCCGTGCACTTCTTAATTTGTATGGTCAACATAATGCCACTGAAATACTCAACACTGTTGTTACTGGCTAAAATTTTAGTTGTAATCAACTTTCAGAATTCGACCATGATGATGAAACACAAGACCAGGAAGCTCCGCAGAAAGGATTGTCCTCCAGAGATGGAGATCAGGTTTGGACTAATTCTTTTTGAAATTTTGGCATTATAAACTGGGGGTTGCTTAATTGCTATTTTCCTGTTCTATAAGTTAAAGTTAAACATGAAATTGTTCTCTAAAGGAAGTTGCAGAGCTATGTTAAGATATAATCTTCTTGTCTGTCAAAATCACTTCATTTCTTTAAAGTTCACTAGCAAATGTTTTCGAGTTAAAGTTTGAACGCTCTCCTTTGGAATCTGATTTGATTGTTATTTATTTGTTGCAGAAATATAGATAGATCCTTTTAAGATTAAATGCTATAGAGTATAGAACGATAATGCAATATTTGATTACAGTTTATGCAATTGTGTGCTGAATACTTAGAAATCTTTCTTGTTTTCCTGATTTGGAGAATAAATACATCTAAACTTTGCTTGTGATTTGGGCCCTTTTTTTGCAATTCAGGAAGACTCGGAAGAATTAGAAAAGGCAAAGCAAGTTGGTTATAAAGAAAATGATTCTGGTTCCACGGTTAGAGACCCTTCGGAAAAAAATATTGATCCTGTGGAGTCTAGAATTGAGGGTTCCAGAAATAATTTTTTGGAAAAGAAAGGTTTGCATCCCTCCGTGAACTTCTTAATTTGTTTGGTCAATATAATGCCACTGAAGTGCCCAATATTGTGGTTACTGGCAATTTTTTAAAATTATATTCAACTTTCAGAATTCGACCATGATGAAACAAAAGACCAGGAAGCTCAGCGGAAAGGATTATCCTCCACGGGTGGAGATCAGGTTAGGACTATTTAATTTTTTTTGGATTTCCTTTATTATAAACTAGAGGCCACATGATTGCTATTTTCCTGTTCTAAAAGTCAAAGTTTAACGCGAAGTTACTAACTAGGGGAAGTTGCAGCGGTATGTTAAGAAATGGAGGAATCCATTGTGAAATATATGGATGTAAAAAGTAGATAGTGGATGTCTCCATCAAGTGGATCTCACATCTTTAATTGTTTTTTAAATTTTCCAAACCCCACCAGTGTTGTCGATGGCAGATGGCGGTCCATGGCGGAGAGACAAAATCCCGCCATACCGGCAGCTTTGCGGTGCCGTTATTGCGGATTATGGCGGAAAAACCCGCAATAGCGGCCGATATTTACCATTGCGGCGAGCCCAAAAACCGCCATGTAAATCCTCTATAGCGGCCATGGCGGGGCAATTTGATAACACTGAACCCCACTGTATCTATCTCTCTCCAAATGGAACCCTCCATTTCTTTTGAGAATTGGAGAGATCCTAGCCCGCATTAGTGACAGTTAAATGAACCATATTGACATAACAAAACTTATCAGATATATGAGCTGTGCTGAGGTTTTTATTTTTTGGACATCAATTTTTCCAAATATTATTCGTGATAAGAAATTGGATCATAGACTTGGATTTTTTTTGCTTGACCTCCTATAGATTGCACTTATTATCTGGTTTCTTTGTGCTAATATTATTATGAGAATACAGGTTTACTTAACTGTTCTTTAACATGTGTCATTGTAGACAGGAATGCTTTATTACTTGCTGATGTTATAATTTAAATTTGAAGTTATCAAAAAGCATAACCCCATGTTAAAGCTATCAAAAAGCATAACCTCATGTTGCTTTCATTCTGAGATTTTGTTGGGCAATCAACTTGAGATTGATGATTGATTCCTTTGATTGCTCTCCATTTTGCTTGAACACTTTCAAATCTGAATTCATACCTAGTGGTTGGTTTTACCTGTGCCTAATGGCTAGCTAACTGGGAAGGTCTGGACTTTGAAGGACTTTGACAAATCAATAATTCATGAAGTTTACTATGCTTGAAACTTATGATTTAAGCAGAGGACTGGAGTTTCTGGTCAGTTTCTAACGGGATCAGCTTTTATAATTGAAGCTGATGGGTTATTATATGAATATATGGAAGAATAAAGAATAACGGAATGAAAACAGTAAAAGAATAACTCAATTGTACTATCGTGGATGAAAGAAACAAAATAATACTGATGAAAATAACAAACTGATGGTGAATACCTATCAGCCCCTAAGCACACAGTGCTTCCCTCACCAAGATGGTGAACCCTAGTAGAATTCTAGATACTCCCTATTCCTACCTTTCCTGCCCTCTTTTATAGCCACACGCTTATTCCTATTTTATCGAAACAAAATAAAGAATAACAGAATGAAAACAGTAAAAGAATGACTCAATTGTACTATCGTGGATGAAAGAAACAAAATAATACTGATGAAAATAACAAACTGATGGTGAATACCTATCAGCCCTTAAGCACACAGTGCTTCCCTCACCAAGATGGTGAACCCTAGTAGAATTCTTGATACTCCCTATTCCTACCTTTCCTACCCTCTTTTATAGCCACAAGCTTATTCCTATTTTATCGAAACAAACTCCCTCTAATTATGATAACAAACTCCTAAAATAACAAACTCCTATAATAACAATAACAACTCCTATAATAACAATAACAAACTCCTATAATTATTCCTTCTATTCTTTTATTCCTTTACCACTTCTTCTAGTATAAACCCTCCACACTTTTGGCTTAGGTCCATACCCATCCCGTCATCCATATCTCTATCAGAAGCCAACCTAGTTTTATTGGAGACTATAAAAAGTTTTACTGGTTACTTTTTTGGCTTATGTATCAACGTCCAGATGCGAGCTGATTTGCTATTGTAGTAATTTGAAACAGACCGAGGAAATAGTTATAAATGACATATGTGTTATGACATGTTATTTACGTATTCCATTTCTAAAAACAATAGTTTGTTTTCCTTTGTATCACTTTTTCTGGTCCTATATATAAGAAAAAATGAAAATCATCAAGGCCAAGGAACTTCACTTAATGTTTTGATTTTGAAAGTTCATTATAAATATAATCCTGACATTAAATGTTTTTACACCTGCTCATGGAGAATAATTGTATTTCTTGTAAAAATAGCAAAGATATCAAAGTAATTTCAACAATTAATATATGAGATTAGAGGTTGTCTTTGTTTTGCATCTCCATGCTTTTACCCAGACGCATGTATTTTTACTTGGCAGGGAACTGGATTATATTATATACAGAGAAATAATAATAATTCTAGATGGAAAACTTTCTCTCTGTATACATGTTCAATGTATAATTGCAAAATAGATTGAGAAACTTATTCATGTAATCTAGTATTAACCTTTTGAAATTGCTTTTATTTTCAGAAGAAATTTAATACAACAGTTATGAACAATCAGAATATGCAAACTCCCTTTCAACGAAAGAAAGTTGAGAATATTATTAAAGTTACTGAAAAGCAATCTGGTTTGACAGTAAGCCAACATCGTCATATTTCACGCCATCGGTCTCGCAAAGTGACAAATCAGACAGTTTTGGAGATTAAGGATCAAATTATCAGAGCCAGAGCATACTTGGGATTGTCTCCACCAAGCAGCACCTCACACTTGGTGAAGGAGTTGAGGATGAGAATTAGAGAGATGGAACGTGCTGTTGGAGAAGCTACCAAAGATTCAGATCTTTCAAAGAGGTAAGTATTCTCAGTAATTCTGTGACTTGCATTTTCTTCATCAATTATTACTTTTATCTGCTAAACACAATGTGCTAGCTTGTAGATAAAACTAATCCTCGGGTCCTGTAAATAATATAACCTATTTTTCTACCTCACCACTACTAATTTTCTTAGCTGACTCCCAGTATGTTTAAATTTGCTTCTATTTGCACCGTCATATCCCCCGTGCTGATAAAAGCAAATCAAATGTACATACTTCAGTAAAGGAAGTTAAAATTGGAGCAATAAAAACATTACTTCTTCTCAAAATTTCAAATTCCAATCTGCGAAAATATGATGTTGTCTTTCAGTACAAAATTAATGATAGAGAGAACATTTGTGTAGACTTTAGGGGACATACGTTGTTAAAAAAACACGAGAATATTTTCAATCTGAAAACAAGTGAAGTTCACAGTGCTTTGCAGAAAATGAGACACATGGAGGGTTCACTGTCTAAAGCCAACCATGCTTTCCCGGACTGCTCTGCTATGGCTGCTAAGCTCCGTGCGATGAATGATAACGCTGAAGAACAAGTTCGTTCTCAGCAACACGAAGTAACCCATCTTGTTCATCTTGCTGCTAGGACCACCCCTAAAGGTCTTCACTGTCTTTCTATGCAACTAACTGCTGATTACTTTTCCCTGAGACCTGAGGATAGAAAGCTGCCAAATGAAAATAAGATTCATAATCCGGAACTTTATCATTATGCTGTCTTCTCTGACAATGTTCTGGCATGTGGAGTGGTTGTTAACTCAACTGTGTCTAATTCCAAGGTAAATATTGATAAGTTTTTCAAAAATGATTTAACCTTTCTTGCTTTTTTTTCATTTGTTCTGTGCATTTCCTTTTGTTGAACCCTAATGTAACTTATGAAAAAGAAAAATTGTCCTAGCACGTTCAATGTCTGTAAATTTATGATATGGACCTCTAGTTATGCTGATTAGGATTAACTATACTGATTAAGATTTATTATTTAATTTACTTTTAATAAGTTAGCATAACAAAATATTTAAATTTGAATTTCAGTACTTTAAGGTAAGATTTTGGATTAGAACTAGTTTTTCCTATTAAATACGATACTATCATTTAAATTTAAGTGACAGTAAGTTTAGGGAAAAGTTAGTTATTAACCTGGTCTAGTTAGGACTCTTCTTCTACTGTAAGCCTCTTTAAAGGCATTATGATTGAGAATAAAAATTATCAATAATTATTAAAAAAAACCTTGTGAATTTAAGAAGAAACTCTAGCAAGGATGAGTTCGCTTTTGCCTTTACCATAGGCCGAAGGAAAGGTTCTATCGCGTCTAAGACTATGTCAACACGATCCCGAAACCAGGGACTAGGGGTGGACAAATTTGAACCGACCGATTGAAACCGACCGACCCGTTGTCATTTTTGTGCAAATGGATCGGGTCGGGTCGGGTCGGGTGTCGGGTTGATTCGGTTGTTTAATTTGGATATTATAGGGTTGCTTCGGTCGGGCTCGGATACTAATTTTGGATCCGACGAAAACCGAAACCGACCGAACTTATTTAATATATTTTTTATTTATTTTTATTACTATATGAATGACTTACTATAAAAATGAGATTCATAATGTTGCAGGATACTATCATTTTTATAAATTGATGATTGCATTGTATACTCTTAAAAATACAAGATATGTAATATAAAATTTTGTACATTATTTAGTTTATCGGTTAAAGTATGATAATGATCAAAATTAATGTCAAATAATATTAAAAATATTATTCCCTAATAATAATTTTTATTAAAAAAATAGTTTTATTCTAAAAATTTAATATTTTTTTATACAAAAATTAAAAAAAATCATTTTTATAAATTTTTTCTAATAAATATTAAACCGACTAAACCGATCCGACTTAACCGCCAAACCGACTTAATCGAATCCGACGAAAACCGAAATTTTATCGGTCGAAATTGGGTCATAAAAATAAACCGTGGTTTACGTCGGATTTAAGTTTTAGGCCCAAAACTGACCGTAACCGACCGATTGTCCACCCCTACCAGGGACTATAACAACTTGGTATTGCGAGCCAACGTGGATGACACGAATTTAGCATTAATCATGAAGAATTTGGAACAAATGACAGCTAGTCTGACCTCTCCATCATAATTCAAGGAGCCAATAAAGGTTTTAGAAAAAACTATGGATGACACGAATTTAGCATCAATCATGAAGAATTTCATGGAACAAATGACAGCCAAACTGACCTCTCCATCATAATTCAAGGAGCCAATAAAGGTTTTAGAAAAAACAAATCGGGAGATGCAAGAATCCATGATCTTAACCGCAAAATCTCGGAGTTGCTATGATTGAGCGGTATCGGATGGACCAATAAGACCTGCACTTAATTTTTATTGACTTGGAGAAGACTTATGATAGAGTGCCTAGAGAGATTTTATGTAAAACTCTAGAGAAGAAAGGGGTTAGAATTGCATATATTCGAACTATCCAATATATGTATGAAGGGGTATTGACTAGTGCTCAGACACAGGATGGAAAGACATGCGATTTTCTCATTACAATTGGTTTGCATCAAGGTTCAAACCTAAGCCCCTACCTTTTTACCTTAATTTTGGATGTACTCACAGAACTCATCCCAGAGCTAGCTCCGAGATGCATGTTTTTTGCAGATGATATAGTCCTTCTTGGAAAGTTGAAGGAAATTTAAATGAAAGATTGAAAACTTGGAGACGTGCTTTAGAAACATATGGTTTTCGTCTAAGCAGAAGTAAGACGGAGTATATGGAATGTAAGTTCAACAAAAGAAGAAGAGTTTTTAACCTAGAGGTGAAAGTTGGAGACCATATTATCCCTCAAGCCACACGGTTTAAATATCATGGGTCTGTAATACAGAATGATGGAGAAATAGAAGAGGATGTAAACCATCAAATTCAAATTGAGTGGTTGAGATGGAGAAAGGCATCAAATGTTTTATGTGATGCAAAGGGACTGTTCACGTTGAAGGGAAAGTTTTATTGGATTGTGATAAGACTTGCGATTTTGTACAAGACAAAATGTTGGGTGGTTAAGAATCAACACGAGAATAAAGTAAGTGTGGCAGAGTTGAGGATGTTGCGGTGGATGTGTGGTAAGACTCGACATGATAAAATTAGAGATGAAAATATTAGAGTGTCCCGGTAGCGCTTATAGTAGAGAAGATGATGGAAAATAGATTTAGGTGGTTTGGGCTTGTAGAGAGAAGACCTATAGATTCTGTAGTAAGGAGAGTAGACCAGATGGAGAGAAGGCAAACAATTCGAGGAGGAGGAAGATCCAAAAAGACTATAAGAAAAGTTATTAAGAAAGATATCGAGATTAATGATTTGGATAGAAGCATGGTCCTTGATAGAACATTATGACGAAAGTTGATCCATGTAGCCGATTCCACCTAGTGGGATAAAGCTTAGTAGTTGTAGTTTTCCGTAGACTGCACAATCAAGTAGTCAAATCAATAGATTTGAAGCACAAGAAGATACACAACCATCTTTCATATTGGAATTTTTAAGCATCTCTAATAAAAACTGTGTAAATTGAATATTTGAATATTTTAAGTATGAATAATTTACAAGCACTAATATATTTATATAGATTATGCTAACTTAATGGGCTTAACTATTGAACTAATGAACTGAATACAAATTACTACTACCAATAATAAAGTATACTATTTACAACATTCCCCCTGCTGAATGCATATCTACCATTTTCAGCTTAGAAATGATGTTTTCAAAGTTATTCTTGTACTTCTTAGTTAGAAGATATGCAAAGTTGTTTTGGAAAGAGATATATGGAGTGAAGATTAGACCACTTTTTTCTTTGATGAAATGCTTGTCAACTTCAATATGTTTTGTTCTATCATGCTACATTGAATGTAAATAGTAGTTTTCTTTTTTTTTTTATTATAATAAAGTCTCATTGGTTCATCCCCTTTATCCTCAAGTCTTCCAAGATGATTTTCAACCATAGTAGTTCACTTATTCCTTCCAACATTCCTGAACTTTGCTTCAATTCAACACCAGATCTTGATATCACATTTTGTTTTTACTCTTCCAAGTCATAAGATTCTCACTCAAAAAGTGTAATATTTTGTAGTTGATCTCTTATCTACAATTGACTCTATATAGTCGGTATCAATATATACTTCAAACCTGCACTTTCATTTTGTTTGAACAGAATTCCTCTACCTGAAATTTCTTTCAAACATTACCTATTTTGGAATGCAGCTTATAAATGAGTCCCTTTTGATTGGTGTAGCTTATAAATGCGTCTCTTTTGATTGGTGTATTAACTGACTGACTAAGCTTTACTGCAATGCAACATCATGCCTTGTAAATATGATAGGTATATACGTTTGTCGATTAGTCTTTGATACATTTCCTTATCAATTACAATATCTTCTTCAACATTCTCCATTTTTACCTTTGGATCGATTGATGTACTTGCAGGATGTCAGCCTTTTTCAAAAGATCTGTAATATATTTCTGTTGGAATATCATAATTTCTTTTTTAGAGTAGGCCACTTCAATTTCAAGAAAATACTTCTGTTTTTTCCAAGGTCTCAATCTTAATTTTTTTTCTGGCGTAGTGTTTATCTAACAATTGTTGCTCCACTTCGTCATCACCTATCACTACAATGTCGTCCACATACACCAATAACACTGTTATTCCCTTTGAATCATTGTTTGATAATAGAGTATGGCCTCTTTAGTGTTGTTTGAAGTTCAAATCTAAGCTTTAGTGAATATTTCAAACCACATATGTTCCTGGTAATTGTTTTAGTCTATATAATGCCTTTTTTAACTTACAAACAGTGATGGCAGCAATTTGTTCACCAT
Source organism: Lathyrus tuberosus (assembly GCA_022829125.1). NCBI lineage: Eukaryota > Viridiplantae > Streptophyta > Magnoliopsida > Fabales > Fabaceae > Lathyrus > Lathyrus tuberosus. The sequence continues at coordinate 2,635,932 of JALAZF010000629.1, read as the reverse complement.
ATCCAAGGGACAGTTTCATGTAAATTTCTTCAAGTTCTCCATGTAGGTCGACATTTTTTTATATCAAATTTTCGCAAATTCCAACCACAATTAGCTATTAGGGATAATAGCTCTCTAATGTATTTATTTTTGCAATTGTAGAAAATGTTTTCAAGTAATCCACTCCATAGGTCTGAATGAATCTTTTAGCTACCAACTTTGCGTTTTACTAAGATCCAATAGGAATGTCATTTTTCCTTGTATGTACTATATTCTTCTCGTATCTTACCCCAGTTCCAACATTTCCATCTTTTGTAGAATCAATTTTAGTCTCAACATTGCCACATCTGGTTTGAACCTCAACTTCTGGTCTGAAAGTAAGGCCAGGAAGTAAAAGGGACAAAGTTTATGTGATGGAGGCTGGTAGCATTTGTGTTCTTTTTGGATAGAAGAATATCTTGTATAGACACATTTTAAGGCTTTAAAATAAAGTTTCCATCTGCATCACTATGGACATGACCGAACGACGTACACCCAAATATTATAAGATGTACACCCATATATTTTGGGATTAAGATTATTGGAGGTGGCCACATTAGGATAGAACGAAGACAAAATCTCTATAGGAGTTTGTTCCTTGTATTAATTTAAGCTATTTTAAGAATATCATTAAATATAGCGAATTAGTTAAATTTGCACATATTTGAAACCAACCAGTGAGTATTTTTTTTTACTTGTATTCAAGACCATAAAGAGTAATCTTCATTTTTGACATTTACACCTTCTCAATTTCTCTATTGCTCTAGAAGAACCATTTTGTAACTTTTTATTTTTTGTTTCTGATAATATCACATACAAACTTAAATAATGAAGAAAAAGCTCTAAAGCACGGGTACTTCTAAAATGGTGACAGGTACATCTAAAATGGTGATGTACCAATGTACCGCGTACACGTACCGTACTCGTGGTACTTATGTTTTTTTCGTTATTTTGTTTCGAATGAAATTTATGATTCTCACATATTGATATAATATATTTATCAATTTACGTTTATTTGTTATGATAACTTAACACTATTTATTATTTTAAGTTTTATGGTGATGTTGATGTTTTGTTGTAAATTGAACGATTTAGTTATCTATTAATACATGTTATTGACAAATTCTTATTTTCTACTGATGTACCCGCACTTTGATTTTTACTAAAATGCCGTTTGCAGTACCGGGTACCGTGCCCGTCTGTACCTATGCATCATAGAAAAAAAGTAATTTTCCAGGGAGGATGACCTCTTCTAGATTGTTAGTCTTAAGCAATTTATAGAAGTGTCTAAGTTTTAGCCAATACATGAAACACAATGAGATAGGAAAGCTATATGATATCTCCTTAGAAGTATTAAGTTTGTATATATAATGGCAATAAACTAACGACTTTAAAATTGCAGGAACCGGAAAAACTTGTTTTACATATAGTGACCAATTCACTCAACTTTCCTTCAATCTCAATGTGGTTCTTATTAAACCCTCCCGGAAAAGCCGCCATCCACATACAGAACATAGACAATTTTGAGTGGTTGTCCAAGTACAATACATTCAAGAAACAAAATTCCAGTGATCCAAGATATACTTCTGAATTGAACTACCTACGTTTCTACCTGCCAGATATCTTCCCCACTCTAAATAAGATTCTGCTCTTTGATCATGATGTGGTGGTGCAACAAGATCTCAGCACACTATGGAATATTGACATGAATGAAAAAGTAATTGCAGGAGTTGGGACTTGCCAGGAAGGTGAAACTTCATTTCGCAGGATGGATATGTTCATAAACTTCTCAAATCCATACATTGCAAAGAGGTTTGATGTCAATGCTTGTACATGGGCATTTGGGATGAACTTGTTTGATTTGCAGCAGTGGAGGAGGCATAATTTAACTGGTGTCTATCACAAATATTTGCAAAAGGTATGCTTACAGAAATATATATTTTGTTACATGCTTCTAGTTATTTTCTTTGTTTGGTCTATCTATTTTACATCCCTCCCCAAAATCTGTCGGTTGCACCTTGTATTGGTTTAGTAATTTAGAATTCAAACAAATTTTGTATTGCTTTCACTGTTCATTGCAAAAGTATAAAAACAAGGTGATTTATCTGTAATTAAAAGTAAAAAAATAAGAAATGAAAATAGGAAAACAATCTATGTTTTTGTATCGAGGTTTGATTCTAATGAGGAATGTGTCAAAGTTCTTATTTAAATTTGCATAAGATGGAGCAGAAACGTATTATTTATTTATTTTTTATAAAGTTCTGATGCAATGATAATCTGATGTGATTTTCTCTGGGTAATTAATTGCAGGGTTCCAATATGCCATTGTTTAGCACCGGCAGTCTGCCATTAGGCTGGCTCACATTCTATAACAAAACTATGGTTTTGGACAGACGGTGGCACATTGTTGGCCTTGGTTATGACTCGGACATTGACACAAATAGGATTGAGCAAGCTGCTGTTATCCACTTTGATGGAATTAGGAAGCCATGGATGGATATTGGGTTGGCAAGATACAAGAGTTATTGGTCCAAATTTATCAAGTTTAACCTCCCTCTTTTGCAACGTTGCAATATCCAGGCGTAGCCCAACATCTAAAATGATTCTACCTGGCAGGTGTTGATTGACTAGTTTGCTGCTGGCACATTTATTGATTACCCATTTTAGTCGAGTCTTTCTTGTTCTTGGAAATTCTTGTAAAGCCCTTTGTAGCTCACAGAATTTTTACTTATATTCTTTTAGAAAATTAGCTATTTGTAGTGGTATAAAGATGAAAAATATGATTTACGATGCCATTTATTGTGTAAATAATGCATTCCCGTGCTTTATTACAGATTATGTATGCCTCCATAGTTTATTTACTATTAGTTTATGTAATTTTGCGTAGACTAAAGTCGAAGATATGTTTTACTTTGGAGGATAGATTTACATGATTATTGAAATTACCACTATCATTTCAATTGTTGACCCGATTGCTTGGTGCTCCTTTATCCTGTTGCACGAGGCTAGAAAGCAGTGGGTATTCAAGTATTATTCGTGTAATATTAATTTATTGTACTATTTAGGAATACATTTTTTAAATGTAATTTATTCGTGTAATATTTGTTTTCACAAAATTTCTAACCAATTACTGGAAAATTACCAAACATCTCATCCGTGGGGAATGATATGTGGTGTTCTGGAATTTAATATTCAATGTCTTCTAGTTATAGTTGGGGATTCATGAGTGATAGGGAAGCAATGGTTGTGCAAGTGAAGTGTTGAGCTGCAAACCAAACAGATCGCATGACACGTGGATAAACTTAATTAGATGTTTGTAGATATGAATATGCTATTTACGGGTTATCATTTTCCAATCTACCTACGGTGTGTGGTGCATGGATTGACAATGCACCAATGAAAATAACGATTACGACATACTTTCCCATTTGTATGAAATAAACAAGAGTGTGGACAGAAGTTGGCTACCCATACTTGGAAACCTGAATAGATATTGAAGAAAAATGGCAACCATTATTGCTGGCACCTCAACATCTTCAATCATCCGCACAGGTCTTGTGCACAAGCAACCTCTTGGAGTCTCATTCCAGACCGTTGTTGGTAAGTTTATTTATCCTCAATTAATTAATATTCCTAGTAAATCAACCAGTTTATTCCAAAAATAATTCTATAGGATTGCCATTAATGGCTAAGGTTGGAAGAGTGAGGTGTTCCATTGAAGGAAAGCACGATGTGCAAGAAAGCAACTCAAACATAGGAATGGGAGCATCCTTGATAGCAGCTATCTCTGCTGCAACCTTGTCAAGCCCAGCAGCCATGGCTTTGGTAGATGAGAGAATGAGCACGGAAGGAACTGGGCTTCCCTTTGGGCTTAGCAATAATCTTCTTGGTTGGATCTTGTTTGGTGTCTTCGGTCTTATCTGGGCTCTGTACTTCATCTACGCCTCCTCCCTTGATGAGGATGATGATTCCGGATTGTCTCTGTAAAACCCCAAAGGATCTGCACTGTAGAAATTGTACAGTCAAATCCTTTTTTGTTAAATCAAAAAACTATTTGTGTATTCATTCTATATTTCTACTTTCCTACAATATATATATGATTCCTCTTTTCGTACTTCCAAATATCTAATACTATTTGGAATATGCCCTAGTTGCTAATATCTTGATCTTGTTTCTAATATTGTGTAATCTCTTATTCCCTCTGTCCCAAATTATAAGTTATTTTGTCAAAAAAAATTTGTCCCAAATTATAAGTCACCTTGCATTTCCAATGCAATATTAATGACATTTTCTCCAATATACCCTCAAGTATTTATTCTTTCAACTCTTTGAATTTCACTCTCCTGTGTAATTATGAGGGGCATTACTGTAAAGTAATACATAATTTGTCTTTCTCATAAAGTAATAATGAAGTTTCTTAATTCGTGTGAAATGCCCAAAACGTCTTATAATTTGGGACGGAGAGAGTACAAACTAGGAATTTAGCCCTAATCTAGAGGCAATGTCATCATTAGTAATTGAGAGTTAATTACAAGGGCAGAGTGTCTTTGTACAAGGGCAAAGTGTCTTAATATAAGGTCAAATTGAGAGTTTTCCTTCATTTTCCTCATTCTTTTCTCTTTCTAAGTTCATAATTGAGAGGAAAGAGAGAGAGAGAGAGCTAGAAGGGGGTGAAAACCCTAAGGAGAGGGAGGAGGAAAGTTCTTGAATACATCATATCTTCATTGCATGTTGAAGTTCTTGAAGGAGAGGGTGCTAAAAAGCTTTGTCCATCATCTTCTCACCACTATCATCACCTTTCTTTCATTCTATAAGCTCAAGTCTGAATTTTAATCCTAGAGGTGAGCTCAATTAGATAGGATTAAATGAATTAAACCTACGAATGCATGTTGGGGGAGGGAATAAGTTTCTGTGTGATTGATTCTACACATGAATGTTATGTGTTTACTACTTGATTCAAATAACATAACATGTTTGATGAATTCCGTTTATGTGTCTTGTTTAATTCCATACCTTGCTTCTTCATTACCATGGAATCATGATGAATGTCTTGAAATTTCATGTGGATAGATGCTAGGGATTAATGTGATTTGAAGTTGTTCTTGTTACTTGATTCTTTGCAATGTTGTATGTTTAAAAAGGTGTTAAATACTACATTTTCGCGCCTGGTTACATTGGACCGTGTAGGATTAGGTAGCAAGAGGCAAAAGAGAGCAAGCTCTATTTTCTAAGCTTTACTACGGCTCGTACCAGCTGCTACGAGGGGCCGTATCAGGTTTCTGACTTTTGTGTGGGGCGTGACTCCCTCTTGTTATAGGTCATAGCACTTGCTACGACACCCGTAATAGCCCCTTGACTTCCTCAACTTTTGTGTTTCCTTGACCATATTTCATGCAATTTAAGTGAAAGCTTGCCTTACTTAGATGTACTTGAGTGTGGTTCATGGTTTGAAACATAAATCACTCGGAAAACTCTCGATTATAGGCAAGGTGTATGGAATGCTAATTGGTATTTAGAGACGTATTGTCTCGTATGATAAACGGTGTGCAAGTGTCGTCTAAGCTAATTGACGAAAACACCTGGAGACTCATCAAATGTATTCTACGGTATACGAAACCTTAATTGATTATAAGAACGTATCTGTACCGTAACCAAATATGAAAGATCACGTGTGGGTTGTAAGATGTTGAAAGTCTTGATATCATACATAATCCAAAATGCATAGCGTCACGACTAATAGAATGATCATTTAGATGTAAGCGAATACCCTAAAGATAGAAATATATGTGTGTGCGTGTGTTCTTTCCTAAAAGATATTAATCGGTATATGAGTAAAACCTAGGATTAATAGAGATCTGATGGTAAGGAAATGTAGAAGTGCTTACTCTTCATACTTCAATAGAAATCGGCGTAATTATTCAGAGATCATGAAAATACCTTAGTGGTAATTTGACTTCTACGTCTTGGCAAATTGGTAGTTCGAAATGTAAGAGGAAGGTAATGCTGGACACAGTCTTGTTGGACATGGCCCTATGAAAAGGGGCAGCAATCTCCTCAATAACCTCCTTGAGAGCAACATATTTTGTTCAACGTCTATCTGATTCAACTTGGTCAAAATCTGTAGTTTCTATTGTTCTACCTGACAAGGTTAAATAGAAATCGTCTTTCACTTGTTTATGAAGTTGTTATGCTTCAATCAGCAGTTTACTTTATAACACAGGAATGTAGTGCTGATAAGACGTGAAAAGAATAGTAACTCTGAGCGGGTCATATGATTGGGAAATCCACTGAGATTAGTAGCTCACTCTATTTATGTTGTTGAATTTCAGGTAGCTTGAGGCAGGAGAAAGGTAAAAGCAAGATCACTTGATGATTCTGAAGATGCTGATGTTTCTTTCCTTATTCGTTGTGTTGTTCTTAGTATTTTGCTAGGCATTTATGTATATTACGTGCCATAATTTTGTACCATTGTGTGTATTTTGACATGACTTTACGATGCCGTTTAGGCACTTATGAATGTATCAATATTAGATGACTTCTTATATAATACTCCATATGATCCAATTTATAAAAGACAATTTACTTTATAAATATATTGAATAATTAATGTATTTGGTCCATATATAATCCATATATATATATATATATATATATATATATATATATATATTGATTATTTAATGTATCTAAAAAGTAATATGTTTATTATAAATAGGACCAAATGTAGTACTATTATAGATGTGTGTTATAACGAGGTGTTACAATTGGTATCAGAGTAGGTCGATTCTCGACACAACCTTGAAGCATCATAAGTAAAACTTATTCTATCTCATATATGTGGCTGTCGGCATGATTCATAATGTCTTATTTTATAGTGTTTAGCCTGATCAACTTAATTTTATATGTAGGACAGGCAAAATCATGGCACACATGCGCAAAGATCCTTGAAGGCCTAGAACTCGAAATATTGAACCAAAAGCGACGAATGGGAGTAAAGGAAATCAATGGACCTAATTTATGCAACAAATGCAATAACAACAAAACCAGTTCATGATGTAGATGATGCAATAGATGCATGACCATCAACAACTGCCACTCGCTTCACATAATGCAACAAATGGAGGTTTTCAGAAGTTATACTGGATGAACCCTCCAGAATTTCTAGGCGGTTTTGACCCAATTTTAGCTCATAATTAGCTTTAGGGCATGGAAATGACATTCTAAGTGGTACCTTGCAGTGAGGAAGAAAAAGTAACATTCGCCTCTCACATGAAGAAAGGTTCAGTTGTGAGGTGGTGGGCCAGGGCTTAGAATCTCATGACAACTCAAGGAACCTCTACGGATTTTGAGCACTTCAAGGCAATGTTCTTTGACAAGTATTTCCTAAATAATTTAAGAGCATAAAAGGTGTTCGAGTTTCAATAACTCAAGCAAGGAAGTTTTTCAGCTGCAGAATACACTAAAGAAGTTCAAGGATATAGCTGCCTACTCTAGACAAGTAGTGGATGCACCAGATGAAAGGTGGAAACTAGACCAATTCCTGTTTGGGATAAGAGGAGAACGTCATACCCCAAAATTTGCCCTACCCCTTTCATTTTCATATGGCTCATAGCTCTGTTCATTTGCATACATCTGCCTATTAATCATACGTTTAAGAGTCATCCCTATCATTCATCTGCATTTGCATATTGTGACATCATCAGGTCAAAGGTTCAATTTCATTTATTCAAATCCTTTTCAATGGAAAAGCAAGGTTCATTTGTGCAAGTTCATTGTTCAAATTCAAAATCATGTTTTTGGAAGGAAAATGTCTTGAAAATTAAGTCACACAATTTCATTTTCATTTCAAAAACCATCTATTACATTACATTACAAAAGGTACAGGAATCCAAGTCTTTACAAAGAAATACAATTTTGATCTAGGTTGACTCTTGGTCAACCGATTGACTTTTTGGTCAAACTGTTGACCCAAGTCAACTAAGTCCTAACCCTAATTCATGTCCCACTTGCTCATTCATTTACAAGCCATCCAACATCTCTTCATGCCACAGGTTTCTTCACCTTCATCCCATGAGTATTGCACTCATCCTCCATGAACCCTGCATACCACACAAGACCAAAATAAATATGAGTGAAAACAATTCACACCAAGTGCAAAACATCATGAGTAACATCATCAACATTCCACATCACAATATCATCAATCTAATTAACCCATCAATTCTAACATCAATGCTAACTGTGACTTAAGTTTTTCTACTTCACTAATTCATGACAGTCCATACCATTAATAAGGCAGTGACATTCAATTTGTGCTAATTCTAACAAAAAAGAGTTCCAACATTAACCATGGATCCAAGTCAGCAAATACTAACCATAAGATAGTTCTAACACTTACACTAGATCATTGTATTGAGGAAAACTGAACCGTTTTTACACGCCTATTACCTCTAAACATCCACTTAACGTCATTTAAATGATATAACAGAAATTTAACACAAGTTAAATGAACTGCAACATAATTTTAAAACTTCACACTAATCAAAGCTAACACACAAATCCATAACAGAATTTCAAACAAAATTATTTAACTAATGTTCATCCCACTCATTCACAATTTAATAACTTAATGACATATGACAAAATTTCAAACACAGTGGCATAACTAACTTTTCTTCTCACAACTAACTTTGATTGCAAATTCCATAAATAACCTTAACACTGTGATTTAACAGCTAACACACTTACACTTGCATCAGTTAACAGAGTTTTAACTCTATTAATCTCTAATTCTATAAATTCGAATCACCCTCACAATTTCATCATTTCTGAATCATTATTCACCACTCTCCAAGTTTCATCTTCGTCTCACTCTCTCAAATTCTATGTCATCACTCTCTAAATTGAGAAAATCTCACAACTATCTCTATTGCATTCATCACTCCTTCACTCCCATCAATCTCACCAAGAACAACAACAACATAAGCAATTCAGCAAAAGTGAAGGAGGAGAAAATCGAAGAAGGAAAAGAGGAAAAAAGATTCAGAGCAAGGATTTCATACCTTAGCAGCTTCAATCTTCTTTAACCAATGTTTGCTCAAGGAAGATATGACCTGTGTCATCAATAACAGTAATGTGTATGATAATGATTTTCAATGGAAATTGTGTGATCATTTGAAGAAATTTGTATTTCTAAGTGGCACAACCGTTAAATCGAATTCAATTACCGGAATCCCCCTAGCAAGTATTACTTCAAGGATTTTTAAAATCCTATCAGGCAATTGTAAATTTGACAAACTTGAAGGTAATTTATTTTTTACTTGGATTATGTCTTTTACGAAAATCTAGTTCATTATATACTTATCGTTTATATTATAATCTCTTTATGTATCAGATTTAATTGTTGTTGTCTATGAGATTATCAATATTCAATCAGAGTCAGGCAGGAAAAAAGTTGTTGTATCATTGAAACTTAGGGATTTGAAATAATGATCTTCAATTTCATTACTATTTTATTTGTCTTATTTATTTAGCATGCATTCTTTATATTATAATTTGACTCAATGTTTTTTATTTTTGTGATATAAGGGCAATATTATTAACTGTAGTCTTTGGGAAAATTATGCATCTGCGTTTTTAACTTACTATAATGATGTCACAAAATGTGGAGCAATAGTCGTTATTTTAACTCATGCAGTGATTAATGATTGTCAAGATCGTTTCATCTAACTCTACATATTGTCTTTCTACTAATTATTTTCTAAGTTTCACTATTCGAATTACATGATGAATATATTTCATAGTTTCAAATGGATGGAGTGATTCAAAATTGCTGATTAATGAAAACATTACCGTGATATAAGAGTTTTTGTCAAAGTATATTTTGGATTTAATATAATATTGTCATACCTTTTACTACTATTAGTTTTGTTTTATTTTTTCATACTATAATTAGTGTATAGTTAGTTTTTGTTCAGGTTACTTCTATTGGAGAAGAATGAGAAACTTCTCAGTCAGCCAAATCGCTGTCCAATTGGTTCCTAATTTACACCAGAAGAAAATGATATATATATATATATATATATATATATATATATATATATATATATATATATATATATATATATAGCCAAATGCACGTTCTTAATCAATTTCTGCAAACTAAAGCAGGTAAAATTTCTAAGAAAAATAATGGTTTCATGTACACTGTAAAGTATTATTTCATTGATTAATTATTAATAAAAAACTAGATTAAGACCCGCGCGATGAGCGATTGTAAGTTAATTTTTTTTTTTATTGAATCTTAATTATGTTAAGAATTTTTTTTAATAAGCATGATCAATAACTTTATATTATTAATGATTTATTATGAATTATACTTGAGTCTTATTGAATTATTAAATTTTGAAAAATTAAATAATTTAATATAATACCACTTGTGGTTTATATATATATTTTTTAATTTTGATTCTCATGGGTTTTTTTTTATACTTATCTCTTTTTAAGATATTTAATTTTAAATTGTTAATGATATGTATTTGTTTTTAGTTTTAATAAAGTTTAAATTTTATTTGTAATTATTATTAAATAAAATTTTCAAAAGTTTTTCAAATTTGTATCTACATTGTTAAACATTAGTTATACGATGAATAAAAATATTTCAAATGCTAGTCACTTGATTAACGTAATGTATTTAAGAAAAAAAATTATTTTAATTTATTATGAATGGTATTGTAAAATGTTTGGGATTTTATTGTTGATATTAGTTAAAATATGAGAGTTATTTAGAAAGACCATTTTTTAATACACTACCCAAGTTTCTTATACACCACGTAAAATTTCTTTTTTGCCCACAGATTTCGGATGTGCACATCCGGATGCACTGTTTTCTTAAAAAACGCTGATGTGTTCCAGATGTGCACATCTGAAAACATATTATAGCTTTATTTTTTTAAATTCCGAATCTGCAGATCCGAAAAAAGCGTAATTTTTTTAAAAAATCTGTTTTGTCGGTTGGTCGTAAACGTTAATATATCAACGCAAGGGGATATACGTTCGAATGAGGGAGAGACACCACGTGTAAATATGTTGTTAACTTTATCAGAATGCCGAAGACAACCATTATATTGACGGAGAGACTCCAACCCTAGAGTTTGTTATAACTTTTGATGACATTATTGCTACTGGTGTACCAGCCACATTACTTATTGAAATGCCGAAGACAACCATTATATTGACGGAGAGACTCCAACCCTAGAGTTTGTTATAACTTCTGATGACATTACTGCTATTGGTGCACCAACCACATTACTTATTGAAATGCCGAAGACAACCATTATATTGACGGAGAGACTCCAACCCTAGAGTCCAATAGAAAACTTTGTTCTTCGTATCTCTTCAATAGAAAACTTTGCTCTTCGTATATCTACAACAGAAAATGTATCAGTAGCAGTAATGTCATCAGAAGTTATAACAAACTCTAGGGTTGGAGTCTCTCCGTCAATATAATGGTTGTCTTCGGCATTCTGATAAAGTTAACAACAGATTTACGGTCATGAATATAAACAACTATCATTTAACATCATGAATGCATCATGAAAGGTTAAATGTACTTGAATAAGCTCCATGTGAAAATGAACATCTTTAGAATAAAGTTCAGCGGAGAGATTCTTGATAGCGTGATGAAGATCTTTAGTCAATGGATGAGGTTTCCCGCCAATAGAAAACCTTGTTCTTCGTATCTCTTCAATGTGTTTGTATGTATAACAAATTCATTACTATTTACCATTTTGGTTTTCAAGGAGTGGCCTGTGGCTTTCTATAAATCAACTGGGTTTAAGCCTAAAAGGATTATATTTTTCAGGTTCGAAGATTGTAGGACAAATCAAGATCAACAGTAAAATATTACTTCTTTGACGTTATCCAAGATAAATGGCAGTAGAGTCGACACAAAGTTGGTGGCACTCCTATTACCACTTGCAGAACCAGAATCAGAAATTTCTACTTCAATTATGTAGTATCGAGCGCGGAAAGCTAGCAAGTGTGCATAATAAGCAGGAGGAACTGTATCATTAATATACAAGTTATAATATATACATATACATCAATAGACATCAGCATGTGTGCATAATAATCTATGACCCAAAGTTCCTCCTGCTTATTATGCACACTTGCTAGCTTTCCGCGCTCGATACTACATAAGTGAAGTAGAACATTCTGATTCTGGTTCTGCAAGTGGTAATAGGAGTACCACCAACTTTGTGTCGACTATGCTGCCATTTATCTTGAAAAAGGTAAAGCATGCTTTAGGTTTTACTAACACCACTTAATCATGAATACAAAACAAAAGAGGATAAGTTTTGACAACACTTAATCATGAATACAAATTAACATTTCAAAGCATGCATAAGTTATTTCAACACTTAAACATGGTAAGAATCTCTCCATCTGTAGTGTTGGACGATAAACAAAAAAAGATAACAGGAGCGGTGGTTACATTGGAGAGAAAGTTTTCTATTGAAGAGATACGGAGAACAAAGTTTTCTATTGTAGAGATACGGAGAACAAAGTTTTCTATTCAAATGTATATTAACTTGCGTTGATATATTAACGTTTGCGACCAACCGACAAAACCGATTCTTAAAAAAAAATTAAGTTACGCTTTTTTCCTGATCTGCAGATCCGGAACTTATTAAAATAAAGCTATTCTATGCTTCCGGATATGCACATCCGGAACACATCAGCATTTTTTGAAAAAACGGTGAGTCCGGATGTGCACATCCGGAATCTGAAGGCAAAAAAGAAATTTCACGTAGTGTATAAGAAGCTTGGGTGGTGTATTAAGAAATGATCTTAAAAAAATACTATCATTATTTTTATTATACTCACAATGATCATTTTTATAATTAAAATGAGCAAACTATAAATATCATTATTTTTATTGTGTGAAAAATAATTTTTTTTATTATTTGTCTTTAGTTTATTTGTTTGACATAATATGAAGAACGTAGAATAAAAATAATATAAAATTATTTTAGAAATATTTTATTTTCATGGTTCATCAAAATTTCTTTTTTTTCTTTTCATTTTTATAATTTAAAAATAGTTGTAAGAAAATATAAATATTGTTTTATAATTTTTTTGAAAATGAATTGTATAAATAATAAATATATTTTATGTTATTTTTCTAAAAATAATTATCTTATATTTTAATTAATGATATTATAAAAAATTATGTGATTTTATTGTTGATATTAGTTGAAATAATATAGTTCTTATTTTAGACATTGCTACATCTGATTTTTTTTTTTATTTTACTTCCTATGATCACTATTAGAAACATATATGAGCTAATCATAAATCAATTTTGGCAAACTCTATATTCTTATATGTGATAAATTAAAAATATTATTAGTTTTCTTTAATTTATTGTCTGACATGATATGAAGAATATATAATACAAAATTATATTGAAAATATGTATCAAAATTTATTTAATTTTAATTTTTATAATTAAAAAACATCAAAGAAATAAAGATAGTTTATAAATTTTATGAAAATAATATGTATCAAATAAGTAATTGTCAAATTAATATTTTTTTTGCATATGTCTTTTATTTGCATTTGTCGGGATTTGAACCTGTGACCTCTAACACTATGTGATTGTGTCTTTTGAAAATTGAAGATGAAATTTGGAACATGCCACATAGGAATATGGCTGATGTGACACAAATTATATTGACGTGTTCAACAAGGTTTGTTAGAAGCGTTAAAAGGATAAGAGAAGATGGATGCTGCCCTAACAGAGAAGGAAAAGATAACAATGGTCGAAAAAGCCCACAATTCCATTGTGTTGAGTCTTGGTGATAAGGTTCTCCAGTAGGTTTCAAAGGAGAAAATTCCTGCTGGTGTGTGGACGAAACTTGAAGGTTTGTATATGAAAAAATCACTGGTTAATCGTCTCTACCTGAAGCAAGCTTTGTATTCATTCAATATGAGAGGGTACAAAGCCCTGGCTGAGCAGCTGGATATGTTCAACAAGTTGATTCTTGATCTCTAAAATATCGAGGTCAAGATTAATGATGAAGATCAAGTTTTGCTGTTGTTGTGCTCTTTACCTAAGTCTCATGCTCACTTCAAATAAACGCTCTTGTATGGAAGAGATTTGTTGACTTTTGAAAATGTTCAATATGCCTTGCACTCTAAGGATTTGAACGAACGGAAGGAGCCCAGACCATCTTCTGTTGGTGAAGGTTTGTCCGTTAAGGGGAAATTCTTAAAGAAAGATGGTAGGTTTGAGAAGAAGAAGAGTAAAGTTCTACATAAATCTTATGGTGGTAATGCTCATACTATTAAGTGTTATCATTGTAAGAAGAAGGGTCATACAATAAACGTATGCCCTGATCGTCTGGACAAACATGGTGGAAAGAATAATGGTAATGCATCCATTGTGTAAGATGGTTATGAATCATCTGATGTCCTGGTGGTTTCAAGCAGCAACTCTAGCAAGGGGTGGATTATGGATTCAGAGTGTACTTGGTGCATGACTTCAAACAAAGATGTGTTTGAGAAATTGTGTGATCAAGATGGTGGATCAGTGCTGCTGGGAAACAACAAAGCTTGCAAAATTACAGGTATTGGATCTGTGAAATTCAAGCCCCATGATGAGTCAATAAGGCTATTGACTGATATTAGGTATGTACCAGATCTTAAGAGGAATTTAATTCCTCTTAGTGAATTCGACAAGAAAGGATATATTTTCAAAGGAGGGGAAATTATTCTAAGGGTAATGAAGGGGTCGAAGAAAGTATTGAGAGGTGTAAAGAAACAAGGCTTGTATACCATTGAGGTTGAGATTGTAAGTGGTTTAGCAGATGTGGCATCCACGAAACCTGTGTCGAAGAATGAGCTGTGGCACAAGAGACATGGCATTGCCAGAAAAACTAGAGTTTTATGAACCTTGTGTATTTTGTAAATTATGTAGAATGTAGTTTAACAAAGGTAAACAAAGAACACATGGATCCCTTTGAAGGTGCGAGAAAGACATAAGAAAGGGGGGTTTGAATTGTGAATTTACTCTTCTAAAAACTTTTTGTATTTTGATAAGGAGACGCTCAAGAACCTTCAATGTTCGTTGAGAGATTCTGATCTCTTAATTATGGAGCATGAGAACCATATAGGTTCTGATCATAGGATACGATACTCAGAACTTGTAGTGCGGAAGCTGATCAGAGATAGGCAGTAAGGTTCTGACTTTGCTTAATATGAGGTTCTGATATTCAATGCAGAAACATAAATAGAGATACTAAGCAAGAGATTAAAGGACACACGATATATCCTGGTTCACCATGCGGGCTAATCCAGTCCACCCTCCTCAGGTGATTTCGCCTTGAACACAAGGACTTAATCCACTATAACCAAATCATTGATTACACTTGCACGGGCCGCGCCGGTGACTAAAAACTTGCACAGCCGCACTGTGACTAACAAGCCAATGAACCGTTCAGGGATCCAACAGGATATAACGTTCATTGACCGAGCAGACCCACTGCTGGGATTTCACAGCTAGACGTTCAGGGATTCATCGCAATGAATATAACGCTACTGACCCTATTTCAGGATTTTCCATAATGACACCCAGCCATTGTTATCTCAAGTATCTGATCACCACGTGATCTACTCAAGGGCCTCAACTCACAGCTGAACCATTCAGGGATCCCATCAGGATATAACGTTCACTTGAGGAGTCTCAATTCATTTAGTTGAATTGGAAAACTGGAGATTACATATTGTGCTTCCTAATAAGCAATTTTCTCCTAAGTTTAAGTACAAAGAACACACACATGTGTTCAAGCAAGATTTTAGCAATCAACTTCTTGCTTTCCTAAGAAACTACGAAGATGTATTTAGATATTACAATTATTGACATCTTGTAGATCTTCTTCTTCTTCGTCTTCTGGTTGAGCAAGCTTTGAGCAGCAACTCCTTGCTTCAGATCTTCAATGTAATCCTGAGGAGAAGGTGAGTTGATGACTTGACAGATCTTCAATGTTGTCTTCTTCATCAACAACTTCTGTTTTTGATTGTTGTTGTTGTGTTGATTTGTCTTCTTGAGTTTCAACAACAATTGCCATTAGTGAAATAATGATAGCTCTGAATATGTTAAGTGTTACAACGAGAACTCATCGTTGTTGCTATCTTCACAATGACTTGGTCAATTTTGTAGATGAACATTCAGTTCATGATTCTACAAGTGATCGACACCTCAGAAGCAAAAAACTCTTTCCATTAAATAGCCAGTAGAAATATAGCCGTTTGAGAATACTGTTGGCTGTTTGGAAAAGAGACGTTGTGATAAAATGAGTTGTACTGACACATCTCCTTTTTGCAGAGGAAGAAGTGACCAGACATCTTTTCTTGGGCAGTGTGTACATTTAACTCACAACGGTAATATTTAGACTTCAAAACTTCAGTGGCTTCTGATGTTAATTTGATGAAGCATGAGTAGAGTCTTCATAGCAGAATATCTGATGCTTCAAGTCTTCAGTCGATTGAAGAAGTCCATTAGGAATCAGTCTTCAGAACTTCAGCACTTGGTCTTTAAGAACGTTATTCTTTTCTGCTTCAAGTCTTCCGAATCTTCAGAACCTGTCTTCAGAGTCTTCAGAACTTGATATTTGAAACCTTGATCTTCAGAACCCATAAGTCTTCAGATTCTTTCTGCACTTGGTCTTCAGCGCCTTCAGCCATCAGAACTTCAAGTCATAAGAGTCTTCCGCACTTTGGTTCTTTCAGAGTGTACTTCTTCAGAAGCTTCGCTATCTTCAGAATCTCAATCACTTTCAGAGAGCATCCACAAGAGCATTGCAACAGCAATCTTGGCATCCTGATCTGGCTGATCATGACTAGACAAAGAAGCGTTATTGCTTCTCGCGACTTTAGTCACAAATAGTAACTTTGCATATATATATATATATATATATATATATATATATATTCAATCATAGTACATCTAGCTGGTGCATGTTGGTTCTGATTTCTTTAGTTCTTATGATCTGCACACAACACACGTTAGACCATAAAATGGTTCTTTCACAAATACTTATTGTTATCATCAAAACATAGATTGACTTGTAGAGACAATTCTTGCTCTCACAATCTCCCCCTTTTTGATGATGACAAAACCAAGTATTTTGATTGAACATTTTATACAAGGTAATCACCAAAGCAAACAAATTCAGAGTTTGGAACAACAGCTCCCCCTGAATGAGTTATCCTCAAAGCTTTATCTGAGATCATCTAGGATTTTATATAATCCAAAGATATACAGAGTAACAACTTGAGTTGTCAGAACAGGAATAGAAAAGAGTTACTTCTCTATCTTGTATTTAGGAAACGAGGAGTCTTTAGCATCTGGACTAGTTCATCAGAACTTCCATCTTCAGATCTTCAGAACTCAGTTTTCTTTGTTGTCGTATCAGAGCATATTATCTTCAGAGACATCTGAAGCATTTCTACTTTTTAGCAGATTCCATTAAGCATAAGATCAGAACAGTTCTTGACTGATAGTCATAGCCTTGCTATTTATCTGAGACAGACATTGTCTTTAAAGGAAACTCCCCCCCTGAGTTTCAGACTATATGAAGATTTTTGATTTTATATTTTATCTTCTGGGAAGTCTCCCCCTAATTTCCATAAGTAAGATATTGGGATCTTTCAGAATCTTGATTCAGAGTAGTAAGATTTTAATCACCAATGTGGAGCATGACCTTTTCAGAGTTCGACCTTTGACCATAGGTTCTTATCTTGTTAATGTCACGACTCAGTGGTTTATCACAGCTTGATTTCTGATCAGATACCATTTCTGGTTAATTTATGCGATCGATCAACGCTTGATTTTTGAATTTGGTACACCTTGTTTTGTGCTGATGTAAAGTGATGTGCTGACTGAAGAAGTTCTTTTGACTTGACAAATAGTTCCTTGATGTGCAGGGAATGGATATTCACAGCTTTGTTCTAATTGATGAGTCTGATACTAGTCTTTGTGTACTGAGTCTGATTACCAATTATTGATTTAGTCTGATACCAAATCGTTTTCATTTCAAATGGTTCCTGGTAAACATCAGAGCGACTTCTTTCTTGGATCTTCAATGCAGATCTTCAGACAACTCTTGGCTTCTGATTTGCACAGTTCCTCTGAGTAAGCATCTTGAGAATGTGTACTGCTTTTAGAGTTTTCTTACTGATTCTGATTCTTAGACAACTTCTTTTATATGATCGGAGTTCTTCTTCTTAGTCTGTCTTTAGAATGCCTAGTGAACTTGTTTAGAGTTTCTCGGATAACATCAAACAATAAACGTTAGTAGTAACACATTTTATACTTTATTTGAGTTCTGTATTCTTCAGATTTCCTTCTTTCAATCAAAATCATTATATTTCTCCCCCTTTTTGACATCATCAAAAAGTGTCAGGGCATATGAGCAATTAAACATATTTAATTAAATCAAGTATATGAGTGATATCAATTGAAGGTAATGGAAGCCAATTGTGAAGGACGTGAAACTAGTGTTCAGGTACTTTAAAAGCAATTAGGTTCATTTTACTAATTTTTTCGTTATGGCATAATTAATCTGAAGGACAATTATAAATAACAAACAAGAAGCTCATTAAAAAGATAACTGCATTTAAACATAGAAGTTCATAGATTAAATTAAAGTGTAAAAAAAAACATAGATTGCATTAGATAAAGATTTAAACAAAAACATATAGATTACATAAAGATATAGATTGTATTACGGACGAATTTCATCAAAAACATACAGATATAGACTAGACGAAACAGATTCCTATAGGTTAGACTGAAAGGAGCTTAGGGATGATGAAGAGGATGAGGAAAGACTTTCAGAGTTATCTGAGCTTGAGGGAAGTGATGTTTCTTCTGTTTGAGCCATTGCAAGCTTCTTATGTTTTACTATTTCTTTTGAGATCCATTCATGGAACTCGTTCCAGACATTTCTTACTTCCATAGGGTTTACACAAGAACAGAAGCATTGACCAGAGTTTGAATTCTTGAGATTGCATTGTCTTTGAACGATGCAGGAACGCTATTCGTGGTTCTTAATCTCTTGGATGAATGTTCTTTCTTAATAACCCGCTTTTCTTCCTACTTCCAATCTGAGAGTTCTTGAAGAACATCAGTGATATTTTTCATGTTAATCTAAGCACTGATATCTTCGTCCTTGATTTTTCTCAGATAGTTTCCGAATTCTGCCTCATTGTAGGTAGCGAATTTTGGGAAAAACCTATAACCGAAACTCTGGGGGTTAGAGTCAGTTCTCTAAAACATGAATTATCTAAACTGACTTCTTCCTTCAAAAGGTCTTAAACCTAAGAATATTCCCAGCGCTTTTAAGCAACTTCCAAGATTCTCCTTCACTAATTAGAATGCCATCAACTAATCCTGATTCAACTAAAAAGTCTGAGATAAGTCTTCCATAGGGAATGGGACCATATTCATGATCAGAACAAGTTCTGGAGCTTCTGATGGCATCTTGAGAAGCTTGAAGAGGATTGAGGGAATGTGCATTTTAATTCCTTTTAGTAGAAGGAATAGAACACATTTTTGAGTATCGTTCAACTGTTCTGAAGAGAGATGATGGAAAACATTCGCTTGCAGAATTTTGAACCAGACTTGAAGTGAGTTTTTTAGGTTTGAAAAGGTTTGGTTTTCAGATAAGGTTTCATCTTTGAAGATATAGGACATCACCTTAGCTTCATTCTCTTCATTGAGTAAGTTTCTGGAGATTCTGAAACCGTTATTTTCATGCAGCAAGAGATCTGTGATAGTCTTTTCAGTGATGAAGATTTTTCTTCCGAAAACAAAAGAGACAATGAGATTTTTGGATGTATTTGCATGAATCCATAAATCTTTGATTAGATGATCATAAGTTGGTCCTTCCAATCTTTTGAGTAGTTTTTCTAACCTTGGATTTCCAATGAGGGAGTAATGTCGCATCGATTTGATTTCAGATTGTTGAAGTTAACTATAGTTTCTGACAGGACCTTGAGATTGTTAACTGGGATTTTTTGTGGTTGTGGGAATTGAGACGTATGCCATTGAGAGAGAGAGAGAGAGAGAGAGAGAGAGAGAGAGAGAGAGAGAGAGAGAGGAGAGAGAGAGAGAGAGAGAGAGAGAGAGAGAGAGAGAGAGAGAGAGAAAAAGAGAGAAAACAGGGTGAGAAACTAGGGAATGGAGGTTGTTTTGTTCTCTTCAAGTTTGATGCTTTTATAGAAGAAGCATGCTATTTTTGAGGAAGATGGAACCACAACTGTTGATTTCCTAGGAATACTAAATAACGTGGAGCAGTGGTTAAATAATTAATTCCTTTAATCAAAAGGTCATGACACAATCTTAATGAGTGGTAATGGAATTGTTACTTAATCATGACCTGTGGGAATTTATGGTCTCTAGACACTACTAAGCCTTTTCATGTGAATTTTAAGCAGCACTCATTATTAGAATAAAATATTCATACAAATCACAAAACGATTAAGATGTAACATAAGCTTAGTTAAATAGAAATAACTAAAATCCTATCTTAGACTAAGAACGTCATTGGTGAACAAAATTCAGGAAGGACTTTTTCAGTCATTCCATTTCTTCTACAATGACCGGCTACTCCCTGGAGGTCAAGAATGTGGGAGATAACTCTGTAGTAGGGAACTTGGTAGATTGTGTCTTCCCTAGAAAGATTAATTTATTCCTTTAAATGGTTATACATGGACTGAGGTAGGTTTATTTTGATTTTAGATACTAAAAAGAAAATGAACAATCTTTCTTGGTTGGAAAGCCCGCCTCCTCCTCTTTCTCTTGGTCTTAGATTAGTCCACCATAAGCTTGTACCAATCTTTAGAAAATGGAGTGAGGGTGCAAGGTTGAGTAGGATGCCCCTCTGTTTCAAAATGATATGCAAATGCCTATCGAAACTATGGTTGTTGATGTTTCTTTCCACAGTCACACCATCTTCGACACACCCAATGGCTTTAGCTATGATTGGTGGGGTTGATCAAGACTGGACAACCAGCCACAACCGATAGGAATATCATTCTTGCCAAGATCATATTCTAGAGTTCGTGCATTTGCCCAAAACTCAGTTACCAGTTCAGGGAATATAGGTCCAACAAGCATGGAGAAATAATTTTCCCAGTTCTGAAATATAATTCCAGAGAGAACGCTTGTTTTGTTGAGCTGTGGCAGAAGGTTTAAATTAATAGTAAATTTCTTCAGGAGTTCTAGATCGGATGTTTCTCCTCTAATGTTGTGGGATGACATTCTGGGATAAGTTGAATTGTTTGAGAGTTGAGGTTCTACCTAGTTAGATATGAAGTGAAAAGGACTTTGAGATTTAATAGCTATTTGTCAATCTGGAGCACGTGGGGTTCATCATTTCCAAGACTAGCTATAAATAGATGTTGATAGTCAATGAAACGACATGTGATGGACTTTAATTGCAGTATATCTATAGCAGTAGATTACTGACACTACGTGATTTTGACTGCTTATTTAACTCTTGAAAATTGTCTAATCATAAATGTGTGAGAGTATTATTATAGTTTCAATAATCCTTATATGACTGATGTTCAAATTATTGCTATGATTTCAAATAATGAGAATGAATGAAGACAGACATACCTTGGAGGTTCTGAAATTTTTTTTATGGCTATTCTGAGTGCTTTCCATTCTGAGATATTATTAATTTTCAGATTCTGCTTGCTTCTGAGTGAGCTGCTATAGGTTCCCATGTTTCTTCAGGATACACTTGTGTTCTGACTTCTGAGGAAAATGAATATTTTCTTGGAATGTGATCCTAGTTTAATTACGACTCTCTCTCTTTTCTTGTTCAACCTTGTCCATCAACCTCTCTAGGTTATAGTAACCGAGATTAGGACTTAACATGATCAGAGTGACCACTTCATCCGAACTTAGCCAATTACATGTAATCCTTTTGGTAAGGCGATGTAATGAATGTTCTAAAGGGAAATTGACACTCATATGCTTGGGAGCAGTACTCTAGTGAACAATAAATTCTATTTGATGACCCCATTCATATGCATCAGATTGCTTCTCACTCCTTATTTCGTTGATCCATAGAACTTGTTTGGTTCCGATACAGTTCTTAAGTTATGGATCAGAATCTTAAATGACACACTTTGAGAAATTGGTTGAGTTCTCCTTTCATAGCCTGAATTTAGTTTACGTTTGTGAGAATTTCTTTTCTTCGAAAGATGGTTGAGTTCACAAGATTAGTGAGAACCTTTTGAGAGGTTATACAAAGAAGAATTAAACATATCAGCATCTGACTTGTTCCTCAAGGTTGTTTCAGAACTTGTCAGAACCAAAAACATCATCACGCCTCATGTGTACATCACTAGACATGGTTTGCATGAAACTTCTTGTTCTCACAATGTTGATCAACTTTATTTGGGTTTGGTCACACATATCTATGAGTTAACTGATTTCTTCAAAAGAACATCATTAACGTCATCTTTTAAGACATCAGTTAGAGAACCTAGATGTCTTGGAATGATAACCATCTAATTTCACAGCTTAAGTGGTTCTGAGAACACTTGATCTGACGAAAATTAGATTATCAACATTTAATTTCACAGGAAAATCTCAAGTTGTTAGAGATTGATTTCTGAATCAATTAATGCTTAAGAGTTCATTCAGAATCTTTTCTAGTAATTTGAATATTTCAAATTCTGGCTTTAACAGATTTTATTCTGAAATTCAAGTCTTAGAACAACAATCTTTCTTCTTTACATGAAGAGATTCAGAATGAGTTTTAAACGAGAAAGTCAAGGGTGGACCTAATCCGTTTCTTGAAAACATCTTAAAAATCTCATAAAGAATTAATTTTCAGCAAACAAGATTTATTGCTTTCTGATGATTCATCCTTTAAGCATATACGTGGTTTTATCCACACGTATTTTCCAGGATGAGCATTCAACAGATACAATCTCTTATCTGATGAATTTATCTTATCAGCTGATTCTTCTATTTTTAATGAGACTTCATCTAGAATCAGTGAATTGCTCAAGAAGTAATCAGATTGATTACAATTTTGTACATAGTCAACTGCTGAACTGTTACAGAAATTGTAAGTGGATTTCAATCTCACCCAGAGTACTTCTATGCACCACACTGGATCTTTTCTGACACTGTTAAGTGTTTGATGTAAATCAATAACAGAACCAGAGCTTTGATACCAATTGAAGGTGCGAGAAAGACACAAGAAAAGGGGGGTTTGAATTGTGAATTCACTCTTTTAAAAACTTTTCATATTTTGATAAAGAGACGCTCAAGAACCTTCAATGTTCGTTGAGAGATTCTGATCTCTTAATTATGGAGCATGAGAACCATATAGGTTCTGATCATAAGATACGATACTCAGAACTTGCAGTGCGGAAGCTGATCAGAGATAGGCAGCAAGGTTCTGACTTTGCTTAATATGAGGTTCTGATATTCAATGCAGAAACATAAATAGAGATACTAAGCAAGAGAGTAAAGGACACACGATATATCTTGGTTCACCACGCGGGCTAATCCAGTCCACCCTCCTCAGGTGATTTCTCCTTGAACACAAGAACTTAATCCACTATAACCAAATCATTGATTACACTTACACGGCCCGTGCCGGTGACTAACAACTTGCGCAGCCGCACTGTGACTAACAACCCAATGAACCTTTCAGGGATCCAACAGGATATAATGTTCATTGACCGAGCAGACCCACTGCTGGGATTTAACAGCTAGACATTCAGGGATTCATCGCAATGAATATAACGCTATTGACCCTATTTCAGGATTTTCCACAATGACACCCAGCCATTGTCATCTCAAGTATCTGATCACCACGTGATCTACTCAAGGGCCTCAACTCACAGCTGAACCGTTCAGGGATCCCATTAGGATATAACGTTCACTTGAGGAGTCTCAATTCATTTAGTTGATTTGGCAAATTGGAGATTATATATTGTGCTTCCTAATAAGCAAGTTTCTCCTAAGTTTAAGTACAAAGAACACACACATATATTCAAGCAAGATTTGAGCAATCAACTCCTTGCTTTCCTAAGAAACTATGAAGATGTATTTAGATATTACAATTGTTGACATCTTGTAGATCTTCTTCTTCTTCGTCTTCTGGTTTAGCAAGCTTTAAGCAGCAACTCCTTGCTTCAGATCTTCAATGTAATCCTGACGAGAAGGTGAGTTGATGACTTGACAGATCTTCAATGTTGTCTTCTTCATCAACAACTTCTATTTTTGATTGTTGTTATTGTTGTGTTGATTTATCTTCTTGAGTTTCAACAACAATTGCCATTAGTGAAATAATGATAGCTCTGAATATGTTAAGTGTTACAACGAGAACTCATCGTTGTTGCTATCTTCACAATGACTTGGTCAATTTTGTAGATGAACATTCAGTTCATGATTCTACAAGTGGATCGACACCTCAGAAGCAAAAAACTTTTTCCATTAAATAGCAGTTAGAAATATAGCTGTTTGAGAATACTGTTGGCTATTTGGAAAAGAGACGTTGTGATAAAATGAGTTGTACTGACACATCTCCTTTTTGTAGAGGAAGAAGGAGTGACCGAACATCTTTCTTGGGCAGTGTGTACATTTAACTCACAACGGTAATATTTAGACTCAAAACTTCAGTGGCTTCTGATGTTAATTTGATGATGCATGAGTAGAGTCTTCATAGCAGATATCTGATGCTTCAAGTCTTCAGTCGATTGAAGAAGTCCATTAGGAATCAGTCTTCAGAACTTCAGCACTTGGTCTTTAAGAACGTTATTCTTTTCTGCTTCAAGTCTTCCGAATCTTCAGAACCTGTCTTCAGAGTCTTCAGAACTTGATATTTGAAACCTTGATCTTCAGAACCCATAAGTCTTCAGATTCTTTCTGCACTTGGTCTTCAGCGCCTTCAGCCATCAGAACTTCAAGTCATAAGAGTCTTCCGCACTTTGGTTCTTTCAGAGTGTACTTCTTCAGAAGCTTCGCTATCTTCAGAATCTCAATCACTTTCAGAGAGCATCCACAAGAGCATTGCAACAGCAATCTTGGCATCCTGATCTGGCTGATCATGACTAGACAAAGAAGCATTCTTGCTTCTCACATATATATATAGGGAACGTATCATATGAGAATGTCATTTTTATGTGAGAACATGAGAATGAATCTGAATCATTAGATTTTAAAATAAATGGTGGAGATTATATGTAAGTTTTTTTCTCTCTCCTACATTATTTATTTTAATAATGGAGGAGAGAGAAAAACAAAAACCACAAATAATCTCCACCATTTATTTTAAAATCTAATGACTCAAATTCTTTCTCATGTTCTTACGTAAAAATGTTATTCTCATAAGATATGAACCCTATATATATATATATATATATATATATATATATATATATATATATATATATATTTAATCATAGTACATCTAGCTGGTGCATGTTGGTTCTGATGTCTTTAGTTCTTATGATCTGTGTAGCGAGCGATTTTGGACGCGGTTCTTAAGCGCTGGTCGCTCTCTGCGGTTTGAGCTTTGACTACAGGTCGATTCATTTTTTATCCTATTATGAGCTGAATAAGGAAGGTAAATAGATGTCTCCAATTAACCCTGCTTGCATACTGAGTTTAAACAGCGGTCTGTTAGGTTACGGATGCTATCAATGTGGGGGGCCTTTGTACTGGTTATTTGTATTTTCGCCAATACTGTTTTCTTTCTTTTTTACCTGGGCAGAAGGTTTCTGGCGGGGAACAAGGATTAGGATGTTAGGACTGATGCTTTTGAATTACTGCTTTTTTATTTATTGATGGAGATATGGGATTTGAGTTTTTTGTTGATTGCGCTCGCTAAGATCTTTTTTTTCGATCTTATGCCTACGTATTCCCATTTACCGAAACAGGGAAATCAGAGCGTTCGTAGTTCCTCCTATTCTATGGGATCAAATTGGTTTTTGGTGTCTTGTTCAAAGCCCAAGACGTGAAGCGAAAGGTGGTTTGTATCTTGTTCAAAGCCCAAGATGTGAAGCTGAAAGGTCTCGACTTTAGAGAGAGTTTGTCACCTCTAAAGAGGGATGAAGGAGAATTACTTTAACTGGGATACACGGATCCGAGCAATGCCATAATTTCCGAAGAAAGGGTTTTAACCTGAAGGAGAAGACTTTAACTCAGTGTAGAGCAATGCCATCTTTCCTTAGGAATTTCTCATGCTAAAAGAGGGACAGTGGCGTGGATATAGATGATCCAGAGGCTTGCCGCTTACAGCGATTAGATGAAGGGGAAGGAGTTGTTGATGTTTGTATACTATGAACGAGGCACAACTTTGATGCTAATAGGTTAATTGGATCAACCAGTGGTTTTCTTATACAAAGCCTAAGAGGCGGCTATTTTCCGCTAGGAAAATTATTATACAAAGCCTAAGAGGAGGCAATTTTGTGTCCCGTACAAAGCCCGAGAGAGAGGCTAAAAGATTTTGACCCGACGATGGAGTCTTTTGGTATCTCTTATAAAGCCCGAGATGGAGGCGATTGTTTGTTTGGCTCAATAAGAACCTTTTTGTATCTCGTACAAAGCCCGAGATGGAGGCGAAAGGGGGATTGACTCAACGAGGGAGTCTCTTATGTGTCTCATACAAAGCCCGAGAGAGAGGCTAAATGTTGTTTGAGTCCGCTGGGGAGAATCATTTGTTCAAAGCCCAAGAGAAGGCTAAGGTTATTGTGTCAGTTAAGTGACAGGTCCAGTATACTGATTTTGAAAGAGAAAATCAGTTCTTATATGAGCATCACTGTACTCATGGGTTAAATCTGAGGATCGGGGTTGTTTCCTTTTCTTTGGGGAAACTGGAAATCCAAAGGGTATTGAGACTGTCCGAGTCTGCGGGTTTCCTTCCTATTTAACGAAGGGGTCACTTGAGAATGTCTTTTGAGACTCAAGGAAGTTAGACTGTCCGTGTCTAGAGTTTTATCTTTCGTACTATGCTTTGAGAAACAGTAGTAGACTCTATGAAAGGACTGTTCTATGAGGATGACTAGGTTCTGTTCCTATACCTCTAGGAGGTCGTCGGGACAATTTGTACGAAGCCCAAGAGGAGGCTGGAAACTTTTAAGAAGCCGACGGGTCCTTGTACGAAGCCCAAGAGGAGGCTATCATTCCCGGAGGAAGAGATCATTATACGAAGCCTAAGAGGAGGCTGTGAATACTTCTAAGAAGCCGTAGTGTCCTTGAATAATGCCCAAGAGGAGGCCGATGCTTTTAAGAAGCCCGTGGGTCTATCATCTCCTTTCCATTAGGAGAGATAACTCTTTTAAAGATAAAAACCACTGGTAAACGTGCGAGGTTTACTATCCAGCGACTTTTAGCTTTTAAAGAGGGTTCCTTAGTTAAGGTCCAAGATTATGACCGTAGTGGGTACCCAAACCCCGAGACATTCAAGGCAAGCTATCCACAAGGAATAGATCAAGTCAGGAAAGTTCGAGAATTTGGAAGAAACTCAAAGATGCCATTCACGGAGAATACATTCATCTTGGGGAGTAGAGCTTCTTGACGATTCCTAAGGAGGACAGCCGAAGAGAAGACTGTATCTGGTGCTCCTATTGGGGATCTAGGCGTCTATTTCTACGAATAAATGAAACGGCGTCACCTAGTTCTAGACGTAGTAGCCGGGGAAACTCGAAATATCTATACTGTTATTACACAGTAGATATGAGTTTATGAAAGGAGACTTACAGTGAGCAGCCCCACAATACAGTTTATAATATGAAAGCAGTAAACGAAAGCGATAACCACTTACTCGGTTGGAGTGCTTCCATGCTGTTTGGTTAGTTGTTCAACAAAGAAAGATTGAAAACAACAGTATATTCAAAATCAAAGGAGAAAGTGCTTTGAAAAAGAAAGATTTGGGGCTTACAGCTCAAGGAGAGGCCCAGGGTTTTATCAGTGAGCGCACTGTTTGACTTTGTACAGCGGGACTTATACAAGTGGCTAGGGCCCAAAAAGGTTTTCTGTACAAAGGGATGGGTCTTACACTCTCTCAAGAGGCCCAAAAAGGTTTAAAAAAAAGA
The DNA here is from genome assembly GCA_022829125.1 of Lathyrus tuberosus. NCBI lineage: Eukaryota > Viridiplantae > Streptophyta > Magnoliopsida > Fabales > Fabaceae > Lathyrus > Lathyrus tuberosus. The sequence continues at coordinate 2,607,774 of JALAZF010000629.1, read as the reverse complement.
GTGGGGCTTATAACATGAGGGTAGGCCCAAATGATTTTTCGTTTAAAAAATGGCGATCGCGCCGAGGTTTTCTTTTAACGCAGAGGGACTTACACAATAAGTGAGGCCCAAAATGTTTTGGTTAAAAGGGGGATTGGGTCTTACACTCTAATAGAGGCCCAAAGTGTTTTGAATGAGTCTTATAGCTTAAGGAGAGGCCTAGATGATTTTTATTTTTAAACGGGCGACGATCGTGCCGTTTACTTGTACAGAGAGACTTATACAATGAGTGAGGCCCAAAAAGTTTTTGTACAAGGGGGGATGGGTCTTACACTCTCTCAAGAGGCCCAAAGAGTTTTGAAAATGATTTATGAGGGTTGAATTAATCCAAAACCCTAATTTGTTTTCAAAATGTATTTAATTGAATAAAAATTCAATTAAAATAATCAAAAATTGTTTAACACATGGAAAACAAATTGTGATCTTGGATTAATGCTTCAAAAATTAAGTATTGACCTACAAAATAATTAGAAAGCATTAAAAGTTGCAAAATCAATGTAGAAAAAATATTTAAAATGCCAAAAACAATCAAAATATTAATTCTTTACAAAAATATCAATTATATGAAATAAATAATATTTTTGGGATTTTTTGTGAAAATAAAATATTTTAACATTTTTGTGAATTATTAAAAAAAGAATCAACTCAAAATCATTAAAACTCAGAGAGAAATTAATTTTTGAATCAATTAAACAAAATCACAAAATTCAAATATTTGAATATATGAAAAATGGCGCCAAGAACAGCTGAAGAACACGCGCGTGTTCTTGGTTTCTCAGATTTGCATTTTCTATCCAATCTCCATGAATACGTAATCATATCATGTAATCCACATATCATTATGCTCGTCTCAACCTCACGATCATGTCTATGTACTTTAATTTCATTTAAATTAAACATACAACAAGAAATCACGAAGAGACCTCAAGAACCCTAATTTCTGCATGAAGGCTAGGATTTTTGATACACGATTCAAACAATGCAATTAATTGAGGGAAAACATTCCATGCATGATTATGAACATATGGCCAAATTATTGTGCGAGGAAATATGCATAGATTGAGAGATGACCAAGTATGTGCTTACCTCTAGGCCGTGACAGCAAGTTCAAAGTGATTTTTGATTTGGAGGTGTTACAGATGAGTTGTGATGATCTGAACAGCTTCCCTACACCCTATGGATTGTGTTTGGATGGTTGGACTTGATTGAAATTGGGTGGATCATTTTGTGGTACCTCAGCTGCACTTTGGTTAAAACCTTGAGCAACCAGCTGGTGATTTTGTGAAATTGATGTTTCAGAAGTAATCTAAGTGTTTGATCAGCTCATATGTGATGTATGTGAGGTGTGTGAGTGATTGGTTTGATTGGAATTGCTCTCAAACTCAAAACCCGATAGTGACTTGCCTTAGAAGGCAAAATTGGAGTGAAAGAAGAGATTTTGAGGAAAGCATCTGTTAGATGGCTTTGGTGTACTCAAAATGACCACAATTGAGCTCTATTTATAGTAGAGCAAGTTTGTTTTGCAAGGAATAGTGCATGGCAGCTGGTAAGTAGGTTTGGCCAATGTTGGCAAATGAAAATCCAAGTCTCCTCTAGCCATTGACTAGAGGTTAGGGCACAGAGCTTTGGTTCCCTTGGTCTTGGATAAGTCTTGACTGATTTCAGATGAGAATGGTTCAGTCCATGCCACCTTGATGGTTCCATTGAATGCCTCATTCCAAATTTGAAGTCTTGTCCCTATTTTGGCCATTCTAGGTTCAACATGCTATTTCTTGTTCCATGGACTTTGGAGGCTTGGCTCAGTGATTGCCCCCTTTAGATTCAATCCTCTGAGGTGTCCAAGTGGATAGGAGCAATTGAATTTGGCTGATTTTGGCAAATCGACCAAAGTTGCAAATTCTGCCTTGCCTTGACAGATTTCAGCAAGGCAACTTGGCAATGTTGTATCTCATGGTGTAGGTTGAATTTGGCAATGTTCTTGGCCATTTTGGAAAGCTCTTACATGATACAAAAACTGTTTGAACAAGTTTGGTTTTGATCTCTTTTGATTCCAAGTGAAAAATCCCCCTACATTTGGCAAAAAGTGAGGCAGAATCTGACTTAGTGAAAATTTCACTAAGTGTTGGAAAAAGTGACATTTTCACTTTTCAGCCACTTTGATCACTCCATAACTCAAAATCCTTAATGAATTGGAATGACTTGTAGTTGAAGTTTTTGTAGGTGATAATGAGGGCTACAAATCCATATTTGGATGAGAAAAAATGGCCTTGTGGTTTAGGAGTTATGGTCCTCCAAAGTTGGTACCTTTGCCACTTTATTTTTAACTTAGAAAAATTTCTAAGTTTTATGGTTACCCCTTTTACAAGTTATCTCACTTTTCTTGATTTTTCTTGATGAATGATGATTCAAATCATACATTAACATCATTTTAGGGTTAAAAATCCATTTTGGTGAAAAATCTCAAAAAGTCAAAGTTGACTTTTGTGCACAGTTGACTTTTTATCAGATGAATTCCAAACTGTGCAATTCTTCAGGAAATCATGTCCTTGACCTAAATCAAACTTGATGGACATGTTCCATGGGTGTCATAGGGTATATTCAATCATGTATTAGGGTTTGGGAGCATGTCCAGGTCAAAAGTCAAAGTTACAGTTGACTTTTCCCTTAAAACCCTAATTGTGGTGCAGATGAAATTGAGACTTGTTGCTCAAACTTCTTGGATTAATCCATTGTCCCAAATGGATCAATATGGTATATTAGAGACCCTCAAATCATCTCTTGAGGTCTTGGCTCATGGTTTGTCCCAAATGTCAACTTAGGGGTGAATTAGGTCAAGAAACCCTAATTCCTGATTTTTGATGAATGCATCCCCTGAGGCAAAACTGACTTGATGCATGGGTTCATGAGGTTCCATGAAGTATATTAGGTTATGTTTTGGATCATTGCCTTGTGCCCAGATGAAAATTTCCATCTGGAGGCCCTGGTCGACCAAAACCCGAATTTGGTGACACTGTCGATCTTGAGACTTGATCCACCTAGAAGGGAGCAGCCTTGTGCTTAATCCTTGAAGTGGGAGTCCTTTTTGATCCATTGTGGATATTTAAGAGATTAGTCAAGTTGAAGATCATGTCATTTCTTGATTGATCCTTTGTCTAAGCACTCAGAGAGGGCTTGAAACCCTAATTTTGATTGTAGTGGATGCTCACCCATCTTTGGGGAGACTAATGAAGCATAAAGGTACATCCATATTGTGATGATGATTTTCACAATGATGGGAAATCTAAGTGGTCAAAATTTGGGGTATTACAATCTGCACACAACACACGTTAGACCATAAAATGGTTCTTTCACAAATACTTATTGTTATCATTAAAACATAGATTGACTTGTAGAGACAACTCTTGCTCTCACACCCTTGATTACATTCATGGTGATCTTTGAAGGCCTACAAGGAATCCTTCACACTCAGGTGTAAAGTATTTTCTATCCATAATTGATGATTACTCCAGAAAGTTATGGGTATTTATCCAGAAGAATAAGGATGAAACTTTTGAAAATTTCAAAGGTTGGAAAACCTTGGTCGAAAATCAAACTGGCAGGAAGGTCAAGAGGTTGAGGACCGACATTGGTCTTGAATTTTGTAATGACGCTTTCGACAGCTATTGTGATGCGTCTGGTATTGCAAGGCACATAACTACTGCAGGTACTCCCCAACAAAATGGTTTGACTGAAATGTTTAATCGAATTATTTTAGAACAAGTGAGGTGCATGTTAGTTAGTGCAGGATTAAAGAAGGTGTTTTGGGCTGAAGTAGCCATGAGTGCAACTTACCTGATTAATAGGTGTCCCTTGACAGCTTTAGGAATGCAGACACCTGAAGAAGTCTGGTCGGGACATCCACCTAGTCTCGACAGACTTAGAGTATTTGGTTGTTTAGCATATGCTCATATTAAGAAAGATAAGGTCGAACCTGGAGTTCTGAGACATATTTTTCTTTGATACCCTGAATGAGTCAAAGCTTATAGGCTGTTGTGTCTAGAGCCAGGTCACGAGAGGTGTATCACAAGTCGAGACATAGTTTTCAATGAAGCTGAGTTGGATTTCAAGAAAATTGATGACATTGGTCAAAGTTCAAAGATCTCTGAAGAAGAGCTGGAACATGAAGAGATTTCTGTTGAGGTGGATCATAGTAATGCTGAATTTCATGACCCAGATGAAGTTGAAGAAGATGCAGAAGCTACTGTGGAAGCTGAGGAAATTGATAATGACTACTTGCTGGCAAGAGACAGGTCGAGAAGAGTCATCAAGCCACCTCAGAGACTTGGTTATGCAGATCTCATAGCTTATGCCTTAATCTCTGCAAGTGAAGTTCTTGACGAAGAACCTAGAGACTATAAAGAAGTTATAAGGAGTCGAGATAAGACTGAATGGCTGAAATCCATGGATGATCATATGAAGTCTCTCCATGATAATAACACTTGGGACCTGATCGAGAAACTTGCAGGGGCCAGGTTACTCAGCTGTAAGTAGATCTTCAAGGTTAAGGAAGGAATCAGAGAGTAATGTCGAAGCATTTTAAGGCAAGGTTGTGTCATACCCCAAATTTTGACCACAAGATTTCCGATAATTGTGAATATCATTACCACAATATGGATGTACCATCATACCTCATCAATCTTCTCAAGGATTGTTGAGCATTCACTTCAATCAAGAATTAGGGTTTTGAGCCCTCTCAGAGCACTTAGACAAAGGATCAATCAATAAATGACATGATTTTTAACTTGTCTAATCTCTCAAACATCCATGAAGGATCAAGAGGTCTCCCATATCAAGAATCAAGCACAAGAGTGCAACATCTCAAGTTGATCAAGCCTCAAGATCGCCAGTGTAACCAAATTAGGGTTTTAGTCGACCAAGGCCTCCAGATGAAAATTTTCATCTGAGCATGAGCCAATACCTCAAAACATGATCCAAAATTATCCAAGGGACCTCATGGATCCAATCATCAAGTCAAATTAGCATCAGGGGAAGCATTCATAAAAAATCAGGAATTAGGGTTTCTTGACCTAATTCACCCCTAAGATGACTTTTGAGGCAAGACATGAGCCAAGACCTCAAGACATGTTTTGAAGGCCTTAAATAAACCACATTGATCCATTTACAACCATGGATTGATCCAAGAAGCTTGATTCACAAGTTTCAATTTCATCTACACCACAATTAGGGTTTTGAAGAAAAAGTCAACTATATCTTTGACTTTTAACCAAGACATGTTCCCAAACCTTGGGACATGATTCAAGACACCCTAAAACACCTATGGAATCCATCCATTAGGGTTGAATTAGGTCAAGAATTTGATTGCATAGAGGATCACACAGTTTAAAATTCATATGACAAAAAGTCAACTGTGCCTAAAATCAAGTTTGACTTTTTGAATTTTCTCACAAATATGGTTCCCCTAAGTAAAAAACAATGTTAATGTATGGTTTTTTATCATCATTCATTAAGAAAAATCAAGAAATTGAGGTTTCTTGCAAAAGGGGCAACCATAAGAAACTTAAATTTTTCTAAGTTATGGAACAAAATGGATTTGGTACCAACTTTGTTAGGTCATAACTCCCAAACCCTAAGGCCTTTTTCTTCCATTCAAAGCTCAAATGAAAGTTCACATGACATACTTCAAAAGTTTCAACTACAAGAGATTCCAAATCCTCATGGATTTTGAGTTATGGATTGATCAAAATCACAAAAAGTGAAAATGACCACTTTTTCCAACACTTAATAAAATTTTCAAGTTAGAATCTGTTTCATTTTTTGCCAACTTTGAGGCCTTTTTTTCACCTTGATCCAAGCGAAAATAGGTACATTGGTGGACATCAACGTTAAAGTATGTCATGAGAGCTTTCCAAAGAGTACAAGAACTCCAATTAATTCAACTTGATCAAGGAGTTATGGATCTCACAACATGCTTTGCTCAAACTGGTTTTCAAGGCAGATTTGGTGCATTTCCTGTGCCACACGATTTCCATTTCAAATTATGTCATCTTACAAGCTTTGTCCTCTTCCAAGATCAGAGGGAATATTGATGACTTACTTGATATTTTAAATCTTGGACCATTGAGTCAAGGATCCGATCCTTTGGCATGTGATCATTCAAGTTTTAATTCCTAAAACTTCAACTTTGTCATTTGGAATTGATGTGGTGCTTAGAGCTGTCATGAACCTGAACATATCAGTCCAATTGAGTCAAGGTTGTTGCAAAGATGAGAAGACCTAGAGCTACAAAGACCAGCTCAAGTCAATGGCCAAGTGAAGATTTGGTACCTTGGCATTTAAGGAAGTGATACAGGGGCATATCCATTGGATAATAGAGTGAAACAGTTACCATTCACTATTCCTTCAAAAACAAAACTTCTCTACTATAAATAGAGGTCATTTCTGATGTTTCAAACCACAACAAAACAATACCAAGCCTTGCTTTCTCACCCTCCCTCTCTTACTTCAATTTCAAGTCACATTGGAGCAATTTGGGAATTCTTGAAACCAGAGCTAAAACCACTCAAATAACCATCCAAACACATCATAAACCATCCATTGGAGGTGTTCAAACCTTCATCCTCATTGTACAACATCAAAATCAGAAAGTCAACCTCCAAATCCTCAAATTTTGACGTTTCTGTATTTTCAAGACATGTCTTGATCCAATCAATTTCAAGACCAATTAACCCTTCAAATACTCTCCAAATATCATCCTCAAACTGTCCCAACAGGTTTCCCTCAACTGTAACACAATTTGAGTGAGTTACCATTTTGGTCATTTTTGCCACATTTGCATGAAAGAGCCAATTCTTGTTCCTGAGGTTTCCAGCTGATTTTGATCATCCTAAAAGCTTCTAAGAGATCAATCAAGAGTGTCTAAAGCATTAGATTACTTCTGGCACAAGCATCTTGACAATTAGAACTAGGAGCTTCAAGAGGCGGGATCCATCTAAATTTCATCCAATTCCATGAAAAATTGAGGAAGTTATGGCCTTCATGCAAATCCACCAAAAACTTGGTTTTTGCCTTGGCCTGACCAGAAATCCAGGTCACCCTTATGTATTCATGGGGTGGTTTTGATACACGTATGTATCACCACCCCAGTGGTAGCAGCGCGCGTGTGTTTGGTTGGAGGTCATGGGTTCAAGACCCACCCAGACCATTTTTGCTATTTCTCTCATTTTGCTATTTTTTCTATTTTTCATGATTTTTATTAAGTAATCTCAAAATTAATTTCTCTCTCAATTTTAATTATTTTTGATTGGTTCCTTTTTTGAAAATTCACAAAAATGTTAAAATATTTTATTCCACAAAAAAATTTTGAATTTATATTATTTATTTAATATAGTTTGAATTTTTGTAATTAATTTCATTTTATTTGTTTCAAACATTTTAAAATGAGATTTCCACCTTGATATTTCAAAACCAATTGATTTTCAAGCCTTCATGTGATTAAACATGATTTTCCAAAATATTTTTCAAAGCTTACCATTTGTTTTTAAATATAGTTGGTATTTTATTTTTTAATTTCCTTTGAAAATAATATTATATTAATTAAAATTAGGGTTTCCCTCAATTTTAATTTTTCAAACTTCATTTCAAATACTTTTCGGCCTCTTTGGGCCCCAGTCATTGTATAACTCCTGACATGTTTTTAAAATCTCGACGCTGGGCCTCCCCTTGTGTTGTAAGTCCCATTTTTCTTCTTTTTCAAACACTTTTGGGCCTCTAATAGAGTGTAAGACCCAACCCCATTTGTACATAAATATTTGGGCCTCAATCATTGTATAAGTCTCGATACAATTTTCAAAATGACGGTGCGATCACTTTTTTTTCATCTGGGCCTCTCCTTGAGTTGTAAGCCCCATCTCTTGTATAAAAATAAACTTTGGGTCTCTAATAGAGTGTAAGACCCATCCTTTTTGTAAATACAATAATTTAGGCCTCAGTCATTGTATAAGTCCCTCTGTGGTTTTCAAAACTACGACGCAATTGTCGTCTTTTCAAAAGAGATCATTTGGGCCTCTCCTTGAGTATAAGCCCCAAACTTCCTTTTTAAATAACTTTTCTTTTGATTTAGTTTCAAATTCAAAGTTATATCAAAACTTTCTTCAATTTCTTGAATAACTAACTATACAGCTATGGTTACAATGTTGGAGCTTGCACAACTGTAAGTTCCACTATCATTCTCAATATATGCTTGTTTATATATTTTATCTATATAAACTTGTATATACTTGCTTAGAGTTTTCCCTAGCAGTTAGGTCTAGGATTAGATCAAACCAGTGGTTACTCTTTCAATATTGTCAAAAACTAGTTCCCCTATAGGAAATTCCAGATACAGTCTTGCCTCCTATTGAGCTTATACAATATGGAACAGAGAAAGACATTGTTCCCGGTGAAACTTTTCTCAAGACTGTCACAACTTAGAAATATTTGTATAAGAAATTCAATTCCCCAGAGAGGATTAATTCTTGGTGAAACCTCTTTTGAATTTCTTCAAACCATGGAACTGTTAAAACAAAGAAAAGACTTATTCCCGGTGAAACCTTTCTTGAACTTTTCTTAGGTTTGGACCCACAAACTTCCTAAAAGCATCCCCAGGTTCCTCTTGGGCTTTGTACAAGGACCCTTAGGCTTCTTAGAAGTTCTCAGCCTCCTCTTGGGCTTATTATAAGGACCTGAAGACCTCCTACAGGTATAGGACATAACCGAGTCATCTTTTGCTAGTTCAATCCTCCAGAGAGTCAGAATTTCAAAACATCAGACCAGTTTAGGGTTGATTCTCATCCCTTAAAACATCAGCCTCCTCTTGGGCATCATACAAAGATCATCCTCCAACTAAGAGTTAACCTTTTCATACCTGTAGACTTGAAAAGTCTCATCTCCCCTTGGATCTCAAAGAAAACCTCAAGTTTCCTAAAAGTACAGGAAAAATCCTAATCACTTGATCAATCTACAACAGAGTTAGAACCTCCATAGGTTTTAAAACTTAATCTTTAAGCATTCAGTTTAAATTCCCCAGCTAAGGTCAAATTACAACCAATAAACCCTTAGAAAAATCAGAACCTCAAGGCATCTGATATTTTAACTCTTCTTCACTACTCAACAAGATTTGATTACCCAATTTGCACCTGTCTCTGGATCTCAATAATCCTCAGCAAAAGATAGCCTCCTCTTAGGCTTCATATAAGAAACTCCCCAACCAGCCTCCTCTTAGTCTTTGTATAATGATTTTCCCTCATCGATTTTAGCTTCAATCTTGGGCTTTGTACAAGACAAACATAATATTTTCCATCTGAGTCAATAACTTTTATCCTCAATCTTGGGCTTTGTACAAGACGTATATAAAAACCTCCCCAGTGGAGTCAGTTCTGTTAGCCTCAATCTTGGGCTTTTTACAAGACAGACAAAATATTCCCCAAAAGAGTCAATCTATTTTCAGCCTCAATCTTGGGCTTTGTACAAGACAAAAATAAAACTCCCTAAACAAAGTAAACCTTTTAGCTTCAACCTTGGGCTTTGATCAAGGCACACAAAAATCAACACCCCTCAGAGGAAATCAAGATTTCTTTGTAGGAGACATTTCTCTGTACATCACACATCAAAACAGACAATAAAAAAACCCAATCCTAAATAATTGCTATAAGTGGCACACTTGTTAATTCAAAGCTGCGGTCCCTATTTATCCTGGTAAATCCCTTCTTTCATCTAATTACTGTAAGAGGCAAGCCTCTGGATTATTTACATCCAAGCCAATGTTCCTCTCTTAGCATGGAAGACTCCTAAGGAAAAATGGCATTGCTCTACACTGAATTAAAGTTTCTTCCTTCAAGACACTTCCCTTATAAAGGAAATTATGGCATTGCTGGATTCCATACATTCCAGTTAAAGTAATTCCCCTTTAAACCAACCCCAACATCTGTGATGAATAGGTGAGATATCTCCCTTTAGAGATAACAAATTCTCTCTCAGTCAAACTTTTAGCTTCAATATTGGGCTTTAAACAAGACACCAAACATCTTTCCTCCCATAAAATAGGAGGAACTACGATTGCTCTGATTTCCCTGTTATCATTACGGGAGTACGTAGGCATAAGATTGAGAAATCTTAGCGAGCATACAAATAAAAAACTTTAGGTCCAGTACCTTACCAAAAACATCGAAAAAACCCAAAAACAACAAAAATACTCTCTCAACATTCCCAAAGGAGAAACTTTCCAAACCCATAACAGTAAACACCAAAAAGTATAGAAAAACATGCCAAAGAAAATCTATGGATAACCATATATACGCTAGGTAATTAACAACTTCCCTTTGTATAATCTGACCCCGGACCCCCAATCTCTTATCATTTGTTAAAGAAAACATTTGCGTGCAATGTTAGTTTTAGACATCTTCCCTTTCCTTTCCAGCTTCATAGGATAAATAAGAAATCATAAAGTAGCACCCAATTCCAACCATTGTGGTAAGGTGGTCGTGTCACCGACAAAAATAGCACGCTACAGAAAAATGGCAACTCTGCTGGGGATACCTTAGGATTAGAGTTCCTAAGAGGTCTAGGTTGTTTGGAATTTTCTATTATATATATATATATCATTTACTATTATACTACTTGATACCCGTGTTTAATTTTCTGTCAAATGGGAATGCGATTAATACGCATGTGGAAAGTTTGAGAGAACACTAAGATAAGTGGTGGCATATCCAGGAAACGCTTATAGTGAGTGAATCCTGACCAAGCTAACTTGGCAGTCCACCGAATCAGTTGAGGTACCCGTGCAAAAGTATCGATGTTGAACGACCGATTGTCGTGAAAGCATTGTCTTTCCCAGTGCGGTACCCATGACCCTGAGGATTTAGTAGATATTAACCATATGACCATTTGGTAGTGCTGTGACTATCAGGAATAGTTGATGCGTGATACTACACTCAAATGAGATTCATCCTAGGATATTATAGCTCGCTCGAGTGAATCAGCTTGCTGTTTATATCCCTAGGAGGGGTCAATGACTTTGGGAACCTTAGAACCCGTTCTACAGGTACAAAAATTGACCAAAATAGTACAACCTTTGGGGTGGGTAGAGCCATGACTCCATGCTCGTGACGTTGAACCCTTGAACCCATGTTTCAAATGTTTTGTCTGCTGCATTTATGCATTCATTTAAAAAACTCTTTTCAAACAAGAAAAAATCTTTTTTTTTCTTAAAAAAAAAAAACTAAAACAATAATTGCAAATATCAGAGGTTGCTTTATGGATTTCGGTAGAAGAAAAACGCACAAGTACACCTTAAAGGCTCCAAAACTAGAAGACTTAAGGAAATACGGAATGATGATTACAAATCCCGAGGCTTTCAGAGCTAAGCGCAGAGGACTGTTGTCTCTGTTAAGGGTCAACTTGGTTGAAGGAATCCTGTCTACACTGATTAGTTCTACGATCCAGTTTACCACTGCTTCACTTTCCCGGATTACCAACTGGCACCAACACTGGAAGAGCACTCCCATCTGATTGATTTACATATCACTGATCAAGCTCCATTTTCTGGACTAGAAGAAATTCCAAAGAATCAGGCCATTGCAAGAGCAATCTCTTTGGATGAGTCAGAAGTTAGGACTCACATAACAACTAAAGGAGGAATCCAGGGTTCACCAACTAAATTATGGATGGAGAAAGCTATATACTTTTCAAGTATAGGAAACATATATGCCTTCGTAGACATCTTTGTCCTGCTCATATATGGGTTATTCCTTTTTCCCAACATTGAGAATTTTGTTGATACCAATGCTGTTAAGATATTCTTAATAGAAAACCCCGTACAACCCTTGCTCGCAGATGCTTATCATTTTGTACACTTAAGGAATTTGTACATCGGAGGAATGATCACATGTTGGTACCCTTACTCTACAAATGGTTCATTTCCCATTTGCCCAAGTCTGCTGCTTTTTGGGATCACAAGAGTACTCTACGTTGGTCACAAAGGATTATGTCTCTTACCAATTCTGACATAGATTGGTACAATCGAATTTACGAAGGGATAGAAATCATAGACAGATGTAGAAATTTCCCTAATGTACCCCTCATTCGAACTAAAGAAGGAATCAACTATCATCCAATTTTAGCTCGTCGTCAACTCAGATACCCGATGAAGAATATCCCACATAATTTTCATCTGGAAGGTCTTTTCTTTAAGGAAGGAGAAAATGACAGGGCATTAAAGAAAGAAATAGTGCATGCCTGGCAACACATTCACAGGAAAGGGAGAGAGTCTCTGGGAAGACCAAACTGTACCTCCATGGAACCTTATCTCCACTGGGTACAAACTAGAGCCCTCAAGATGAGGATGCCTTACCCTCGCCAATAAGTTTTTCTATTAAAGGAATCTGTCCTTTATTTCATGCCTGATGCGGAAAAACTCCAGGTCGCTCTAAACAAAGTTCAACGTGAAAATTGCTTTTGCAAAAACAAATACCGAATCCTCAATTTAGAGTGTACCAAGATTCAGGAACTGTTAAAGGAGAACGATGCTCTAATTGAGATATTAGAACAACGTGCTATAGAAAGTCAGCAAGACCGAAGAAATTTGCTCGCTCCTTTCACTTGGGAAAGGACTGACAACCCGACAACGACTGATGAGCCCCAGTCAAAGAAAAGGAAACTACAGGAACCAATATCTAAGCTCTCTTCAGAGAGGACTCGGGATCCATGAGTTTAGAATTTTTCTTACATCACTTTGTAAAATACTGTACATTTCCTTGCAAAATACTGCAATCTTTCGATTTCAATAAAAAGGGGTCCCCCCACCGTGTGATATTTGCAATCTATTTGCTGAAGTTTCTTTTTAATAAAACAAAAACTAAAAATATGTCTTTGCATATCATTCATCATTCTCACATAAACACATTTTTCTTATCTTTGAGTCTCACGTATGTTTCACAATTCTAGAGAATCAAACTGTCTCACTCATACAATACTCGGGACAATCGACAAAAGAAAATGGACGATCTCGAGGAAGAGAACAGAGAGCTGAAGAAGAAATCGATGCTCTGAAGGAAAGTTTGGAAAAACTTCACAGTGACATGTAATCCCTGGCAGCAACTCAGGAGCAATGACATCAAAAGACGGTAATCTCAGAGATCACATCTACGCCAATAATGGAGACACATGATAATCATCCTCGGTACAACATGCCTAAAGGTCGCCCCTGGGGCATGCCTCTCAACTTTATACCTGAAGGATATATCCCACCGGTCACTGAAGACCCAGAAGGCGTAGCAGGAACCGCTGGACTTGAAGGTTACAAACTTTGGGAAAGTGAAGATGCAAGGGTTACAACAGCAACTCCTGAAGGTTACAAACTTCAGGGCATGGAAGCGCCAAGAGTCACCGCTGTAATGTCTATACCGCAACCAGTGATACATACTATCTCGGAAGGACAGGTTCCGCAAGAAATTTCTGGTGAAAATGAAGACGTATACGAAAGGATGAATGAGTTCCAAGAACAATTCTTGGAAATACAGAAGGAGATGCATGCCATTCACGGTCAAGACTTATTCGGAAAGGACGCCGCAAACCTATGTTTGGTCCTTAATGTAAAGATACCGCACAAATTCAAGGTGCCTGACTTTGAAAAATACAAAGGCAACTCCTGCCCTCAAAGTCACTTGGTGATGTACGCTCGAAAAAAATGTCTACTCTGACAGAAAATCAACAGCTACTGATCAATTACTTCCAAGACAATTTAACCGGTGCCGCACTCAAATGGTACATGGGTTTAAACCACAGCAAGCTTAGTACTTTCAGAGATCTCGCCGCTACTTTCTTTCAGCAGTATAAATACAATTTTGACATGGCACCGGATATGGATTAGCTTTGGGCAATGCACAGAAGGACAAAGAAAATTTTAAAGAGTATGCTCAGAGATGGCATGAAATTTCCGCTCAGATTTGTCCCCCTTTTGAGGAAAAGCAGATGAACAAGATCCTTTTGAAAACCTTAAGCTCGTTCTATTACGACCGAATGGTTGCCAGTACGCTCAGTGACTTCACTGAAATGGTGAACATGGGAGTATGTCTTGAAGAAGCGGTACGAGAATGACAATTGGTCAAGGATGCAGAGCCATCCATCAGTACTAAAAGGTATGTTAGTGCTTTCCAAAAGAAGAAAGAGCATGATATCAGTAATATCTCTATGGGAAAGCAAAGGCGAAGGTATCAACCGGTAGCAGCGGTAACTTCTGCTATCAACCCAACGCCAGCTCTGACTTATCAACCTCGGGTTGCTTAGAGCCAATCAACTCAACAACAGTATCAACAAAGGCTGCAACAACCTTTTTAGCAGGCTCGTCCACAGTACAGCAACAACAATAGTATGACACGACCATCAGGATTTGAACCTATACCGATGTTGTACGCATAACTATTTCGACTTCTACTAGCTAAGGGGCACGTCCAAACCAGGACTCCTCTTACAGTACCAGAAAATCCACCTTTTTGGTTCAAAGTCGATCAAACTTGCCCTTACCATCAAGGAGGAACATGACACAACATTGAGAATTATTTCAGCTTCAAGTCTAATGTACAGAAGCTTGTCAGGAACGGGATCTTATCTTCCAAAGATACTAATCCGAATGTTCAGACAAACTCGTTGCCACAACATGAGAAGACTGTAGTGAATTTAATAGAGGGAAAATCTAGCCGCAGTTATCAAATTCACCATGTACTCCTATTAGGAACCAATCTGGTGAAGATGCATTGCAGACAGAGCAGGTACGGTCATGTACCATCTCACAATTATCATTAGTGTGATATCTTCTCCAAGGACAATCAAGGGTGTACCATAGTACAAGCAGCTCTGCAAGAACAAATAGATCTGGGTTGGATTCAGGATCACAGAATTCGTGAAGTAAACATGGCCCATGCACATCCCAACATTGTTCAGAACCACGACATCCGTGCAATGAACGTCAACTTAGTGGCGATGCATTCAAGACAAAGTCAGTATTATAATCTACCGCGACACGAATATAGCGCTTATCTAGTCTACTCAACAGACAATCAGGGATGCTCTTTTGTACAAGAGGCCCTCCAGCGTCAGATGGATCCAAGACTATCGTGAAAGAAATGACCATCAAGTCAATATGGTTCAGATCTTTGGCATACACTTGATGAATACCAGTCTGGTGGAATTACATGCTAAGCTGGCCAGGCTCAGTTTTCTGGCTTCACATGATTATCAAGACTGTAAAGAATGTCGTGAAGACGACCGAGGGTGTGAACTTGTATAGAGAATGCTTCAACATCTGTTGGACCACTGGTGGCTTCCAATTTACTTGGATGAAGCTACACAACAGATTAACATGACTGGTGGGATAACTGGTAGACATCAAAGTCGTGATATCCACTCAATAGAAACATATCTAGTAAAGATGCACTGCGTAAAAAGCGGGTGTGGTCGGGTACCACCGCACAATTATGAGCGCTGTAGAGTATGTTCGGAAAATAACCAAGGATGTTATCTCATACGAGCAACCCTCCAAAATTAGTTAGATCGAAAGGAGATTCGACAATGTTCGAGTTCTGGGTCAATTAACATGATACAAGACTATCTCCATGGTCAGAACAAAAGCGTTGTTATAATCTCCGATCATGGAATAACCAAGGACATTTGCGCCATAATGCCTCTACTCAATGAATCAAGAATCCTTCTTGATGGTAGAAACGTTCCCAACTAGGAACTGATTGAGGTTGCCTATAACGGTCAGAGAAATAAAAAACTCCTGTGATTATCTACCTACCAGGACCAATACGGTAAAAATCAGAAAAGGCTATCCCTTACAAGTACGGCGCAACGACCATCGAAAATGGAAAGGAAACTCCATTACCCTCCGTCGTGAACATTGCAAACATCAGTCGAGTTACCCGGAGCGGTTGGATCTTTAACAGAGGAGTTGGAGAACCTGCCAAAGAAAATGAACCTCAAACGGAAGTTCCAAATCAACAAGCCAGTCAATCCAGTAAACTAGAACTTATAAAGAACAACGATGAGATGCTGAAGCTCATCCAGAAAAGCGAGTACAACATTGTGGACCAATTGTTGCAAACTCCATCTCGAATCTCTGTGCTATCTCTCTTACTTAGTTCAGAAGCTCACAGGGAAGCTCTACAGAAAGTCTTAGAGCAAGCCTTTGTGGAACAAGATGTGACAGTGGGACAATTTGACACCATAATCTCCAACATCACTACCCGCAACAACTTAGGATTCAGTGATGAAGAACTGCCGAAAGAAGGTAAGAATCATAATATGGCGCTTAACATTACAGTCAACTGCCAAGATGATGCTTTAGCTTGCGTATTGGTGGACACAGGGTCATCTTTGAATGTTTTGCCAAAATCAACTCTGATATGACTATCATTTCAAGGAGCTTCTATGAGGAGCAATGAGATCATCGTTAAAGCCTTTAACGGATCTAGAAAAACAGTTATCGGCGAAGTCGATCTTCCCATAACCATCGGTCCTCACACTTTCCAAGTCACTTTCCAGGTCATGGACATCCGAGCATCATACAGTTGTTTATTAGGAAGACCTTGGATACACGAAGCTGGGGAATTCACTTCGAAACTTCACCAGAAGCTGAAGTTCGTAAAAAATGACAAATTAGTCACAGCCTGCGAAGAGCAAACCTTAATCATGAGCAACTTATCATCATTCTCCTGTGTAGAACCGGAGGAGGTTGTTGGAACCCAGTTCCAAGCACTCTCGATGAGCAGTGAGAATCAACAAGAAAGAGGGACATCGATTTCCTCATACAAGGATGCTCTCAAAGTAATCAAGAGTAATGACATAAAAGGACGGGGACAGATTGTAATTCCTACGGATAACAAGACAAAGAAAGGTCTTGGTTTCTCTTCAGCCTGTGCCCAGACTACAAAGAAGGATGAAAGTTTTCGTCCCATTCAGGATTTCTTCCGCAGCGGAGGTTTCCTCCACCCAGTGTCTCAAGAAGTACACACCATCAATGATAGCGACTCCTCCATATGGATGAGGAGTGGAAGTATTACCTCAACGATAACGGTTATATGTCTCAAGGAGAGGCACACACGCCATTTTTTCTTCCCAAGCAAAGTCCAAGTTATATACCAAGGTCAGATGTCAGGATGATCTATGGAGATTGTGATCCTGAGGGATGTCGTGCTCCACCCAACTCATTAGAGAAAGACGATCTGATGAAAAACAACTTCAACTATGACTATTATGATCCCCTGGATGACTTGCCCATTTGGAAGCCATACACGGAGGACTTTGGGCAAAAGAGTCACCCGGACGGTGCCTATCAGCTGAGTAATATTGAAAATAATACCCACGTCCCCACCGAGTCATGAGATCATTACTCAGGACATTCTGAAGATATCCAGCACCACGATGACGAATCTACAAAGATTGCAAGACAAGAATTCATTAACTTTACTTTTCCTGAGGTCAACGTCATTGAGGAGGATGATTCCTCTATCCCCACAGAAACCTGGGACACCTTAGGACAGTCGAGGGCAAGTACGACTTCTTAGTCAAGTACACTGCTCCTGAAAGTTCTCGCATCAGATACGAGGACATCCAACCAACTGGATGGGGAGATCCTCTTGAGAGTGAAAACACTAGGGAAGACACAACAGAAGAGTTCGTTTATTACAATTCTGCTTGGGAGGAAGACTCCAATGATCCTACTCCGCCATAAATAAGCATTATTTCTGAAGACAAACCAAGAAGGAAGATACCAGACTTTGTGATTCACAGAGGAGTTCGTCGCCACTGGGTTGCTGTCGATGTCCCGAAAGTTGTCCATAAGTCTAAGTAATTACCATCTTTATTTTAACTTTTCACCTTACCCAGGTGAAACAGATGTTTTTATAGGGCTCACTTTTTTGTAAATATCCCTCTTCGCTTCGCCCAAAGCAACAGAGTTTTTTTTTATAGGGTTGTATTTCAAGAATCGACAAATCATGAATAAATAATGTCATTCTGAATTCCCGCAGTTATTGCTGTTTTCACTTTTCAGAAAATGGTAATCCTAAAAAACAACCCAAAATAAAAAAAAAGCATTTTTCAGAAAATACACTGCTAACACTCTTGCATTTTCTCTGTTTTTGCTAAAAAACGAATCATCACGTCATGCAGATTTCTTGTTTTAAACCCTATTGAAACATACGATCTAATGCCTTCTCCCAACTTTGAATTCTCGGTATTTGAAGCTGAAGAAGAAGAGAACGAAGAAATTCCTGAAGAGATCTCCCGATTACTCAGACAAGAGGAAAGGTCTATTAAGCCTCACAAAGAGCCGTTGGAAACGGTCAATTTGGGTTTAGAAGAAGAGAGGAAAAAAGTTGAGATTGGAGCACTACTCAGTCCAACAGTCAGAGAAGACTTGATAAAACTTCTCAAAGAATTTCCAGATGTATTTGATTGGTCCTATTAGGACATTCCAGGGTTAGATACCAACATCGTGGAATATCATTTACCGTTAAAGACAAAATGTCCTTCGGTGAAACAAAGACTCAGAAGAACTCATCCAGATATGGCTATCAAGATTAAAGAGGAAGTGCAGAAACAGATCGACGCAAGTTTCCTTGCCACCTCAGAATATCCTCAATGGCTAGCTAACATAGTGCCAGTTCCAAAAAAAGATGAAAAAGTCAGAATGTGCGTAGACTACAGGGATCTGAACAAAGTCCAAAGGATGACTTCCCCCTGCCACACGTTGACATGTTGGTAGACAGTACAACAAAATTCAAAGTCTTCTCCTTCATGGATGGATTCTCGGGTTATAATCAAATCAAAATGGTGCTGGAAGATATGGAGAAAACTTCATTCATCACCCCATGGGGCACCTTTTGTTACAAGGTAATGTCGTTCGGTTTGAAGAACGCGGGGGGCAACCTATCAAAGGGCCATGACAACTCTGTTTCATGAAATGATGCACAAAGAGATTGAAGTGTATGTCGATGACATGATTGCCAAGTCTAAAATAGAAGAAAAGCATGCGACACACCTATCGAAGTTATTCGAGCGTCTGAGAAAATATAAACTCTGCTTGAATTCTAATAAGTGCACATTCGGTGTTCGCTCGGGAAAACTTTTAGGGTTTATCGTCAGCCAGAAAGGAATTAAAGTCGATCCTGACAAGGTCAAGGCCATTCAAGAAATGCCTTCACCAAAGACTGAAAAACAAGTTAGAGGATTTTTGGGACGTTTGAATTACATCTCAAGATTCGTATCCCTCATGACCGCGACATGCACGCCGATCTTCAAACTACTCAGAAAGAATCAAAAATGCGTATGGACAGAAGATTGCCAAAAAGATTTCGACAATATCAAAGAATATCTATTGAATCCACCAATTCTATCTCCTTCAGTGGAAGAAAGACCACTGATCATCTACTTAACAGTCTTGGAAGACTCCATGGGTTGTGTACTTGGCCAAAAAGACAAGACAAAAAGAAAAGAGTCTGCCATTTACTATTTAAGCAAGAAGTTCACGGACTGTGAAACTCGATACACTATGCTCGAGAAAACTTGTTGCGCTCTGGCTTGGGCAGCCAAACGTCTTCGCCAGTACATGATTTGTCACACTACTTGGTTAATCTCAGAAATGGATCCGATCAAGTATGTCTTTGAAAAGCCTGCTCTCACGGGAAGGATTGCCTGTTGGTAGAGGTTGTTATCAGAATACGACATTGAGTACCATGCTCAGAAAGCCGTCAAAGGAAGTATTTTAGCCGATCATTTGGCTCATCAACCAATTGACAATCAGGAATAAGTCAGATTTGATTTCCCAGAAGAAGATGTCATGTACTTGAAAATAAAATATTACGATGAACCGCTACCCAGTGAAGGGCCAGAACCAGGTTCCCAATGAGGACAAATATTCAACGGGGCAGTCAACACTTATGGAAACGGAATTGGGGCAATCATTGAATTTCTGGTATCAGATATGTGATGTCGAAGGAAATGTTACGACACAAATATCTAAGAACTGATCCACATAAAACAATGTAACAAATGCAGTAAACGAAAAGAAAGATAACACAAGCGATTGTTAACCCAGTTCGGTGCAAACACACCTACGTCTGGGGGCTACCAAGCCAGGAAGGAAATTCACTAAATAGAATTAGTTTGAAGATTCTCAACACATAACCTCTGGTTTGCAATCTTCTCACCTAATCTCTACCCGTGCAATTTCTACCTATGACACTCTTAGATAAGAGACTCTTCTCACTCCCCCTCAATCACACACAGTGACAAATACAAAAAGCACAAGAGAAAGAAGACACACTTCAAAGACACATAATCATCCTTGCTTAAAAGCTTATAGATGATTAACAATTTACAACTCAACTAACAGTCCAACTTTAGTATTAGAACAATACAAGAGTGGCTCACAAATCACAAAAGACAGAAACCCTAATCCTTAAAACAATGCACACACTTCACACAATTCTCTCTAAATCAGCGAATAGGGTTAACAGGTCTTTAGAAAGAAACACGCAGCATGGGCTTGGGCCAAATCAAATCAATTTAATGCTTTAAACATCCCATGATTTTCTCCATAAAAGTAGAACAGAGGATCTCCAACAAATCGTAACATAACTATTTATGGACTTAGAAAATCTCCTCCTTATTTTGCGCCATCAAAGAATCAATCAGATATTCTAAAATAAGTAACAAACAACGCACTATAATTCTAACCAGAAACGTGTTCAGTTCTGGAATCACATGTTAAGACATCTGTTTTGACATCTATAAACCCTGCAGAGATGTTATACTCACATGTCAAAGCATCATTCATGACATTTAATAGAGCGGTATGTTTTACCAAAATTGCTGCCAACACAGAACTTACAAACTCCCCCTTTGGAAAATTTTGGCTAAAACATTCTTTGAACATTGAAACATATAAGCAGCACCATGTCAGAACATCAGATCAGAAAAAAAAAACTCCAAAATAAAGAAACGCCACCTCAATCCAACACTCCTCTAGAAACTCCCCCTCAAGCCAAAACTCCCCCTGAACACCAGGTTATAAGCACATATATTCTCTCCCCCTTTTTAGCCATAATAATTCAAGACATAGTAAGAAATATCCAATATGTCAGCAAGAAAAGAAACAGATTTCAACCATCAAGATCCAAGGAGTAGTGCAGTACAAAACAGGCACACTAAGGTGCAAAAAAAAAAACCAGAAAAGAACCCAAAAACAACAAAAACAAGCAAAAAGTCTTCAAAAACAGCACACTCAATTGTCTTCAGAACCAACAGCATCTTCATCAGAGTCACCAACCTCAGAACTTCCTTCTTCACCCTCAGCATCCTCATCAGAGTCATGAGTCTCATAATTTCCTTCTTCACCCTCAGCATCTCCATCAGAGTCATGCCCCTCAGCACTTTCCTTCTCATAGTTATCAGCAACACTATTGCCTTCAGCCATTTTCAGAGTCTTGATCAATTTTTCAAACTTGAGCTTCCTCTCAGTGCTAGCACGAATTACCTCATCAAGTTCTTTGCAAGCATCCATTAATTCAGAGATCACACTTGCCTTGGTTGTGGTCTTGTTTTCAGCAGAAGCAGATGTCAAGACAATGTATGGGACATGTTTTCCTGCAAACAATTTATAATGGAGAGACATAGCAGATTCCCTTTTACACACAACATCAGCACTAGATAAGATCCCAGGATGCTGATTTAGGATAATGCCACAGATCAGGGAGGGAAAGGCAATAAGCATCTTCACTGCACAAGTTCCAGCATGTTTCAAAGTTTGATAAAAAATATAGGTGCCATAGTCAAATAGCTTCTTGGTTCCAACAACATAAATGAATTTTCCCAAACCAACAGAAATGGTTGAGGTATGATTGGTAGGGACCCAATTTGCAGCTCTAATTCTGTACAAGATGGCATATTTTACACTGAGCCTCCTAGCAGATAATTTGTCTTTCATAAGCCATGCAACCACCTGGTTTGCAGTAATTTCTTTGCAAACCTAGTTATCAGTAACCTCCAGCTCACTCTGATCTTCTTCACTTCTTCCCAGGTACCTATTGATGATGGTAGGGGAGAATTCAACGCATTTGCCTCTAACAAATATCTTCATAAAATCCCTACTTTTTCTGTCAGCACAATCCACAGGAATATTGACAATAAATTCCTTCACAAGAACATCATAGCACTTAGAAAACCTAGATACAGATTTCATTAAACCAACAAAGGAAATAAGATCCATCATCTCTTTGCACTCCAATGCATCTTTTCCCAATTCTTTTTCAAGAGCAATCCTCCTTTGGTACACATACTTCCATCTCTTAACACTCTCAATATGATGAAATGATATGTTATCTAGAGGAGCATCAGGCACTACATTAGAGATCTTCTTGATCACAGATTTCTTCACATGGGTGATGTCCTGGACATCATCCTCAACATCATATTCTGACTCAGAATCAGACCTATCCTTCCTCTTTTTGGAGGAAGTAATCACTTTACTCCAGGACCTTGGGGGACTAACAATAACCTTGTTCTTGGTACTCTTGGTAGGAATGTTGTCAATAACAACCTTCCCTTTTCTTGTCTTGAGTCTCTTAGCAATACCAGGGGTCAGACTCGTGATCAAATCATTGTTAGACAAATCATCAACATCCACAATATCTTCAGCATTAGCATTCTTCTTTTCCTTAAGGTCAGGAACATCATTCTTGGTAAGTGGATCTTCCCTTGCAAACGATGTCTCAACATCTGGCTCAACACCAGTTCCAACTTCTTCCAACACAGAGGTAGCAAGCTTGTGAAGATTTTCTTCTGAATCATCTTTCTCAGTCACAGTTTAGTCAGCAAATGTTTCAGTATTTTTATTAGCCTCAGAGAAAGGAGAGGCAGAAATTTGGGAAAGGGGTTTTTAAATCCCATGAACCACAACGCCTTCATTCAAAACCCTAGAAACTAGCCTTCTAATGCTTCTATCAATAGAAAAAGCTTCTTCCTCTGCCCTATTTGCGAAAGAAGAATCAAGAGAGGGCTTAGAAGAATTACCTACAGAAGCTTCCTTTGATCCTCTTGCATGTGGTGTTCTAGACTTCTTCAGCTCTGTTTCAGTACAAGGAACCATAGCCAATGGAGCAACATCAATAACATCATCAAACGAGATATTCACAGGGTGAGCCCTAAATTTGGACGCAGAAGCAGTTGCCTTATCAGATGAGTGCTTTGAAGGTGATGATGCATGTTGTTGAGACATCTTGGAATTTTTGTGAATGAGAAGGTTGTGAGCAAAAGTATTCCTTTTTCTAAGATAGAAGATGAAAGAGCTATTGAAGTATAGCACAATGCATATGTAGCGTGTGAGAAGGACAATAAGAAAACCTTGAAATGATTGCCTATGATAGAGGCACTTTATTTGTTGGAAACATAAGGAAATTTGAATAACATTCCCACATGACATTAATTTGCATTTTAATTTTTGAACACATAAGGAAACTTTCCCACACGCCATTAATTGCTACAAATCCTCATATATGCAAATCCCTAGTTTTCCCCTCAAAATTTCAAATTGATTAGCATCCAAGGCCTTAGTGAAAATGTCAGCTAGTTGCATCTCAGTAGCAACATGTTCTAAGGCAACAATCTTGTCCTCAACAAGTTCTCTTATGAAATGATGACGAATATCAATGTGTTTGGTCCTGTTGTGTTGAATAGGATTTTTGGAGATGTTTATAGCACTTAGGTTGTCATAATATAATGTCATGACATCTTGTGTGACATTGTATTCAGACAACATTTGTTTCATCCAAACCAGCTGAGAACAGCTGCTTCCAGCTGCTATGTACTCAGCCTCAGCTGTAGACAGGGAGACACAATTTTGCTTCTTACTGAACCACGATATAAGATTATTCCCCAAAAAGAAACATCCTCCTGATGTGCTTTTCCTATCATCAACACTTCCTGCCCAATCTGCATCACAATATCCAATTAACATTGAGCCAGATCCATGAGAGTATAACATACCATAGTCACATGTCCCATTCACATACTTCAGTATCCTCATCACTTGATTGATATGACTCATGTAACGCCCCAGTTTTTGTTAGATTTATTTAATCGAGTCGATTTAATTATTTTTATTATTATATTATTTTATTCTTGACTTTTATTTGGCAATATATTATTTTTCATCGTGAGTATGTTTTATCGCGTTTTGAGAGCGTTTGCGAGATATTTGAGTGTAGGGGTATTTTGGTCTTTTGGCTTGGTTAGATATTTTGTTTTTCATAAAAATAGAAATAGAGAGAAAAATAGAGAGAAAGAAAAAGAGAAGAAGGAAAAGAGAAAGAAAAGAAGAAAAAGGGAAAAACTTGGAGAGTAAGGAAACGATCCAACCGACTTTTCAAACACGATTAATTGGGTAAGGGTGTGAAACTCGATTATCCTATACTTGTGTATGATTATGTATGTATGTATTTGTGTGATATTTGGTTGAAATGGGATATAGAACCAAAACCGTTACTATGTTGAGATTGTTAGAATTTGATTCAAATTGTGTCTGAAATCATGTTTTAATGTTCCTAATTGATGAGACATGTTAGATAGATGTTGTTGTTCAATCTATTGGTAATTTACTGTTGTTTAGATGAGATTTGGGAGAGGAATTGGGTAAATCCGTAGCAGAAAATTATGCAGGAAAAATTATGGGTTTCGCTGCCCATACGCGTATCAGGCTTGGCATTACGCGTATTGGTTTGGGCAATACGCGTGTGACAAGGGGGAAATGAGGGCAATTCGCGTATGGAACACATCTTTCACAGCCTTCTGCTGATTTACGTAATGGTACACGTACTTCGTAAGGCATTACGTGTATTAAGTGAGGCATTACGCGTATGGAGTTTTTAGTGGAATTTTTGGGGAGAAATCGATCTCTGCCCATACGCGTAGCACTTTGGGCATTACGCGTATGGAATGGGCGAGCGAGCTGGGCATTACGCGTATGGCCCAAGGCAATACGCGTATGACCAGAGAGGGTGTAGAATGGTTCCCGATTTTACGTTCGATGCCGTAACTTTTGATCCGTAACTCGGATCGAGGCGTTCTTGGTACCGTTAGAAAGCTATTGAGATGTTCTTTCTTATAAAAATGGTTTTGAGATTATTGGCCGATTTAATTATGTTAGGAATTTGGAAATGTGTCGTTTTTCCGACTTTTACCGTCTTAACTGTATGTGATTGTTGTGTTATCATGCAATATACTTTATATATATATATCGTATGACTTGTGTGCTGTTATATGATGTGAATGCATGTGAAGAAATGTTGTGATGATGGTTTGTGGCCTTATGGCAAATAAATACATCATGTGGTGTTTGATTGTGTATGCGTGATTATGGATGTTGGAATGGTTCACATGGATGTGTATATGTGTGCATTTGAATGTCATGAGTCATTGTATGCCAAGCATCATGATATGCATTCTTGTGACGTCGTGTGCTCTAGTGGGTGTGAGCGACGAAACGATTCCAGAGGGAATCCGCTATAACATCGTGTGCCTTATACAAAGAGGTGTGAGCGATGATTATAGACGATCGTGTGCCTTATACAAAGAGGTGTGAGCGATCGGGTCGTGTGCCTTATACAAAGAGGTGTGAGTGATCCATAAACGTCGTGTGCCTTATACAAAGAGGTGTGAGCGACGGGGAACATCGTTTGCCCGAAGGGGAGTTACCCTAAGTAACAAGCGATGATTCCAATCGTTCCTGAGTGAACTAATGATGAGAATGATAGATGGAACGGTACCGCATTGCATTGTATAGAGTCGTTGTGTCGGTCTCTGTGCATTTGCATAAATCATGAATGGATTGATTTTGTGTGGAATTGTGAATGGAATTGATGAGTTGAGATATATATATATATATATATATATATATATATATATATATATATATATATATATATATATATATATATATATATATTATGTTGGTGATAAATGTATTGGCATGATTGATATGCCTTTGTGATGGATGTATGAGATATGAATTGTGTTGTTTTGCATTTGAATTATGGTGTAAGTTGTGGTGAGAATGTTTTATATGTGTATTTTGTGTTATTATATAATTGTATGCAATTATATTATGATTGTGTTTCTCACCCTTCTGCTGTTTTAAATGCTCTATGAGGCATTGCAGATTAGATGCTGGAGGTCTTTTTGTGAAGCTTAGGTCTTCATTCTTTTGTCGGTCGGCTCTGATATGTTGCACCGGGTAGTCGGGGAGGTCATTTGTGATTATGTGTATATGTATATGTTCTTTTGGATTGTACAAGTATGACTCTGTGTATGACATACAAACTTTTATTTTATATATATATGAGATTTCAGTTGCAGATTTTCCTCTTTTATTCTGTATCTGAATTGTGGGTGTTAGGAACTGAGTTCCTCTGTTATATGCTACCTGATTGTTGCATACCTATATGAGCGGGTTGTCGTATTTTGTTTCAATTGATGTGACGCCTCCGTCTATGCCATGAATGTTTTAATTATACTCTGATTATTTGTTATCGCTTTAATTAATTGGGGGGGGATAGATTGGGGGTGTTACATTAAGTGGTATCAGAGCCAGTTTGTGTCAGTTCGTGCTAGTCCGTGTCGGTCTTTGTGTTTGGGTGAGCTGTTTGTTTAACCATAGTTACTGTTATTGGATATGAACAGAATATGGCTGGTAGGAATGACGCTGCTCTTGCTGCTGCTATGCAAGCTATGGCTTAGGCTGTGCGGGGTGCACCTAATGCTGGGGGGAATGATGAGTTCAGGAAGAACAAACCGCCTATCTTCAAAGGAAGATATAATCCTGATGGTGCTCAGATTTGGCTTAAGGAGATTGAAAGAATCTTTCGAGTGATGGACTGTGCTGAGGAACGTAAGGTGAGACTGGGTACTCACATGTTGCAGGATGAGGCTGATGATTGGTGGGTTAGTGCGCGTCAGGTGTGGGAAGCTGCAGGTGAAGAGGTCACTTGGGCTTTGTTTAGCAGGGAGTTTTTGAGGAAGTATTTTCCTGAAGATGTAAGAGGAAAGAAAGAGATAAAGTTCTTGGAGTTGAAACAAGGTAACATGTCTGTTGTTGACTACACTGCTAAGTTTGTGGAGCTTGTTCAGTTTTATCCACATCATCCTGAAGCAACTGCGGACTTTTCCAAATGTGTGAAGTTTGAGAGTGGGTCGCGTCCTGAGATCAAGCAGGCAATCGATTATCAAAGGATTAGGAGGTTTTCCGATTTGATGGATTGTTGTAGAATTTATGAGGAGGATAGCAAAGCTCGTTCTACTCACTATAAGAGTGTGAACGAAAGGAAAGGAAATCAACCGTTTCGTGGTGGTCCTTATGTGTCACCAGCTGACAAGGGTAAGCAAAGGGCTAATTTTGATAAAAGGCCAAGTGGGGGAGGTATGTCTAATCCTCTGAGATGTTTTAGGTGTGGTGACTTAGGACATCGTCAGTTTGAATGTAGAAAGGATATAAGGAAGTGTTCCAATTGTGGAGGTATAGGACATGTCGCAGTAAGAAGAATGTGGTGAAGTGTTTCAACTGTGGTGAACCTGGTCATGTTAGTACAAAGTGTCCGAAACTAAAGCAAGCTCCAGCTGGAGGGAAAATATTTGCATTGGCAGGAACTCAGACTACTAGTGCAGATCGTCTGATCAGAGGTACTTGTTTTATTAATAGTATGCCTTTAGTTGCTATTATTGATACCGGAGCGACTCATTCGTTTATTTCGTCTGAGTGCGCGAAGCGTTTAAATCTTTTGTTATCTTCGATGGGTGGAGAGATGGTTATTGATACTCCAACAATGGGGTCGGTAACTACTTCTTTGGTTTGTTTAAGTTGTCCTTTGACCATTTATGGTAAAGATTTTGAGATGGATTTGGTGTGTCTTCCGTTGGAGGGTTTAGACGTGGTTCTGGGAATGAATTGGTTGCAGTTCAATCAGGTTCATATTGATTGTTATCATAAGTTGGTAAGATTTCCTTCTCTTGAGGAAGACGAGGAATCGAGTTTCTTATCTACCAAAGAGTTGAAGAAACTTTTGGCGGATGAAGCTCAGTTGTTTGGGTTGTTTGCATCGTTGACTGTGGATAGTCAAGTTGTAATTGATGTGTTTCCAGTTGTCTGTGATTTTCCAGAGGTGTTTCCAGAGGATATTTCAGATGTGCCGCCAGAAACAGAAGTGGAGTTTTCTATAGATCTAGTTCCTGGGACTAGACCTGTATCTATGGCACCATATCGTATGTCGGCATCTGAGTTGGTTGAGTTGAAGAAGAAGTTGAATGAATTGTTAGAAAAGAGGTTTGTGAGGCCGAGTGTATCGCCTTGGGGTGCTCCAGTTTTATTGGTAAAGAAGAAAGATGGAAGTATGCGATTGTGTATTGATTATCGCCAGCTGAATAAGGTGTCGATTAAGAATAAGTATCCTCTTCCGAGAATTGATGATTTGATGGACCAGTTGGTAGGTGCTTGTGTGTTTAGTAAAATTGATTTGAGGTCAGGTTATCATCAGATTAGAGTGAAAGAGGAAGATATTTAGAAGACGGCTTTTAGGACACGTTACGGACATTACGAATATTCTGTGATGCCGTTCGGGGTTTCTAATGTGCCGGGTGTGTTTATGGAGTATATGAATCGTATTTTCCTTGAGCATTTAGATCGATTTGTTGTTGTGTTTATTGATGACATCTTGATTTATTCTAAGTCCCGGGAGGAACATGCGGAACATTTGCGTATTGTATTGCAAATTTTGAAGGCAAGGAGACTTTTTGCCAAGTTGTCCAAGTGTGAGTTCTGGTTGTCAGAAATGAGTTTTCTTGGGCATGTGATTTCAGGTAATGGTATTGTTGTGGATCCATATAAAGTAGATGCAGTTCTACAATGGGAGGCTCCTAGATCTGTTACTGAAATTAGAAGCTTTTTGGGTTTAGCTGGATATTATCGAAGATTCATTGAAGGCTTTTCCAAGTTAGCACTTCCTTTGACCCAGCTGACTTGTAAAGGTAAGGCGTTCATTTGGGATATTCAGTGTGAGGAAAGTTTTAGTGAGCTGAAGAGAAGATTGACTACAGCTCCGATTTTGATCTTACCGAATCCTATTGAACCGTTTGTGGTGTATTGTGATGTGTCTTTGATTGGTTTAGGTGGAGTGTTGATGCAAGGAGGTAAGGTTGTGGCTTATGCTTTAAGGCAATTGAGAATTCATGAGAAGAATTACCCTACTCATGATTTGGAATTAGCGGCTGTGGTTTTTGTGTTGAAAATTTGGAGGCATTATCTCTACGGTGCAAGATTCGAAGTCTTTAGTGATCATAAGAGTTTGAAATACTTGTTTGATCAGAAAGAGTTGAATATGAGGCAACGGAGATGGTTGGAATTTTTGAAGGACTACGATTTTAGCTTGAATTACCATCCCGGTAAAGCTAATGTGGTAGCCGATGCGTTAAGCCAGAAATCGTTGCATATGTCCGCTTTGATGGTTAAAGAGTGGGAACTTTTGGAAGCATTTAGAGATTTGAGTTTGGTGTGTGAATTGACATCTGACAGCGTGAGGCTTGGTATGTTAAAGGTCACTAATGATTTTCTATTAACCGTTAGCGAGAAACAGAAGTTGGATGTGAAATTTGTTGATTTGATGACGGTTGGAGATCAAAGTGTGAATGGTGACTTTAAAGTGGATGATAAGGGTGTTTTGAGATTCCGTGGTAGAATTTGTATTCCTGATGATTCGGACTTGAAAAAGATGATT
The DNA here is from genome assembly GCA_022829125.1 of Lathyrus tuberosus. Classification (NCBI taxonomy): domain Eukaryota; kingdom Viridiplantae; phylum Streptophyta; class Magnoliopsida; order Fabales; family Fabaceae; genus Lathyrus; species Lathyrus tuberosus. The sequence continues at coordinate 2,577,880 of JALAZF010000629.1, read as the reverse complement.
TTAGAGGAAGGGCACAGGAGTAATTTGAGTATACATCTGGGAGCTAATAAGATGTATCAAGATTTGAAGAAGATCTTTTGGTGGTCCGGATTGAAGAGGGGTGTGGCTCAGTTTGTTTATGCGTGTTTGACGTGTCAGAAGTCTAAGGTAGAACATCATAAGCCTAGTGGATTATTGCAACCGTTGGATATTCCCGAGTGGAAATGGGACAGCATTTCTATGAATTTTGTGATCGGGTTGCCGAATACACAAAGGGGACATAATGCCATTTGGGTAGTTGTGGATAGACTGACTAAATCAGCGCATTTCATTCCGATTGACATCAGCTTTTCTTTGGAGAGGTTGGCTGAGATTTATATCCGTGTGATTGTGAAGCTACATGGCGTTTCGTTGTGTATTGTTTTAGATCGAGATCCGAGGTTTACTTCTAGATTTTGGGAAAGTTTGCAAAAGGCGTTAGGTTCCAAGTTGAGATTGAGTTCTGCTTATCATCCTCAGATGGATGGTCAGACTGAGAGAACTATTCAGTCGTTGGAAGATTTGTTGAGAGCTTGTGTTCTTGAGCAAGGTGGTGCTTGGGATAGTTATCTTTCGTTGGTGGAATTCACGTATAACAACAGTTTCCATTCGAGTATTGGAATGGCACCTTTTGAAGTATTGTATGGAAGAAGATGTCGAACACCTTTGTGTTGGCATGAATCTGTTGAGAGTTCGGTGGTTGGACCGGAGTTAGTGCAACAAACTACTGAAAAGGTGAAACTTATTCGTGAGAAGATGAAGGCTTCTCAGAGTAGGCAGAAGAGTTATCATGATCGAAGAAGGAAAGATCTTGAGTTTCAAGAGGGCAATCATGTATTTTTGAGAGTTACACCGGTGACGGGTGTTGGTCGTGCATTGAAGTCGAAGAAGCTTACTTCTCAGTTTATTGGTCCTTATCAGATATCCGCGAGAGTGGGTGCTGTGGCTTATCGGGTGGCGTTGCCACCGAATCTTTCGAATTTGCATGATGTGTTCCATGTTTCACAGCTTCGGAAGTATGTTCCGGATCCGTCACATGTGATTACAATAGATGAAGTTGAGGTAAGGGAGAACCTTACAGTTGAGGCATTACCAGTGAGAATTTTGGATCGCGAGTCGAAGCGGTTAAGATGCAAGGATATTGCGCTTGTGAAAGTAGTGTGGGGAGGCGCTGCTGAAGGCAATTTGACTTGGGAGTTGGAGAGTCGGATGCGGGAGTCGTATCCGGAGTTTTTCGTCTCAGGTAATTTTTTCGAGGACGAAAATTTCTAAGTGGGGGAGAGTTGTAACGCCCCAGTTTTTGTTAGATTTATTTAATCGAGTCGATTTAATTATTTTTATTATTATATTATTTTATTCTTGACTTTTATTTGGCAATATATTATTTTTCATCGTGATTATGTTTTATTACATTTTGAGAGCGTTTGCGAGATATTTGAGTGTAGGGGTATTTTGGTCTTTTGGCTTGGTTAGATATTTTGTTTTTCATAAAAATAGAAATAGAGGGGAAAATAGAGAGAAAGAAAAAGAGAAGAAGGAAAAGAGAAAGAAAAGAAGGAAAAGGGAAAAACTTGGAGAGTAAGGAAACGATCCAACTGACTTTTCAAACACGATTAATCGGGTAAGGGTGTGAAACTCGATTATCCTATACTTGTGTATGATTATGTATGTATGTATTTGTGTGATATTTGGTTGAAATGGGATATAGAACCAAAACCATTACTATGTTGAGATTGTTAGAATTTGATTCAAATTGTGTCTGAAATCATGTTTTAATGTTCCTAATTGCTGAGACATGTTAGATAGATGTTGTTGTGCAATCTATTGGTAATTTGCTGTTGTTTAGGTGAGATTTGGGAGAGGAATTGGGTGAATCCGTAGCAAAAAATTATGCAGGAAAAATTCTGGATTTCGCTGCCCATACGCGTATCAGGCTTGGCATTACGCGTATTGGTTTGGGCAATACGCGTATGGCAAGGGGGAAATGAGGGCAATATGCGTATGGAGCACATTTTTCACGGCCTTCTGCTGATTTGCGTAATGGTACGCGTACTTGGCAAGGCATTACGCGTATCAAGTGAGGCATTATGCGTATGGAGTTTTTAGTGGAATTTTTGTGGAGAAATCAGTCTCTGCCCATACGCGTAGCACTTTGGGCATTACGCGTATGGAATGGGCGAGCGAGCTGGGCATTACGCGTATGGCCCAAGGCAATACGCGTATGACTAGAGAGGGTGTAGAATGGTTCCCGATTTTGTGTTCGATGCCGTAACTTTTGATCCGTAACTCGGATCGAGGCGTTCTTGGTACCGTTAGAAAGCTATTGATATGTTCTTTCTTATAAAAATGGTTTTGAGATTGTTGGTCAATTTAATTATTTCGAGAATTTGGAAATGTGTGGTTTTGCCGACTTTTACCGTCTTAACTATATGTGATTGTTGTGTTATCATGCAATATGCTTTATATATATCGTATGACTTGTGTGCTGTTATATGATGTAAATGCATGTGAAGAAATGTTGTGATGATGGTTTGTGGCCTTATGGAAAATAAATGCACCGTGTGGTGTTTGATTGTGTATGCATGATTATGGATGTTGGAATGGTTCACATGGATGTGTATATGTGTGCATTTGAATGTCATGAGTCATTGTATGCCAAGCATCATGGTATAAATTCTTGTGATGTCGTGTGCCCTAGTGGGTGTGAGCGACGAAACGATTCCAGAGGGAATCCGCTATAACATCGTGTGCCTTATACAAAGAAGTGTGAGCGATGATTATAGACGATCGTGTGCCTTATACAAAGAGGTGTGAGCGATCGGGTCGTGTGCCTTATACAAAGAGGTGTGAGCGATCCATAAACGTCGTGTGCCTTATACAAAGAGGTGTGAGCGACGGGGAACATCTTTTTCCCGAAGGGGAGTTACACTAAGTAACAAGCGATGATTCCAATAGTTCCTGAGTGAACTAATGATGAGAATAATGGATGGAACGGTACGACATTGCATTGCATAGAGTCGTTGTGTCGGTTTCTGTGCATTTGCATAAATCATGAATGGATTGATTTTGTGTGGAATTGTGAATGGAATTGATGAGTTGAGATATATATATATATATATATATATATATATATATATATATATATATATATATATATGTTGGTGATAAATGTATTGTGCATGATTGATATGCCTTTGTGATGGATGTATGAGATATGAATTGTGTTGTTTTGCATTTGAATTATGGTGTAAGTTGTGGTGAGAATGTTTTATATGTGTATTTTGTGTTATTATATAATTGTATGCAATTATATTATGATTGTGTTTCTCACCCTTCTGCTGTTTTAAATGCTTTATGAGGCATTGCAGATTAGATGCTGGAGGTCTTTTTGTGAAGCTTAGGTCTTCATTCTTTTGTCGGTCGGCTCTGATATGTAGCACCGGGTAGTCGGGGAGGTCGTTTGTGATTATGTGTATATGTATATGTTCTTTTGGATTATACAAGTATGACTTTGTGTATGACAGACAAATTTTTATTTTATATATATATGAGATTTTAGTTGCAGATTTTCCGCTTTTATTCTGTATCTGAATTGTGGGTGTTAGGAACTGAGTTCTTCTGTTATGTGCTACCTGATTGTTGCATACCTATATGAGCAGGTTGTCGTATTTTGTTTCAATTGATGTGATGCCTCCGTCTATGCCATGAATGTTTTAATTATACTCTGATTATTTGTTATCGCTTTAATTAATTGGGGGGATAGATTGGGGGTGTTACAACTCACTTTGGGTTCAGCTTGATATCTAGCACACACCCCCACAACAAAGGCAATGTCAGGTCTGCTTGCTGTAAGATATAGCAGGCTACCTATCATACTTCTGTAGAGACTTTGATCCACACTCACACCCTTTTCATCTTTAGACAGCTTTAGATGAGTGGGAGCAGGTGTCCTCTTGTGACTGGCATTCTCCATCCCAAACTTCTTTACTATATTCTTGGCATATTTACTCTGAGACAAGAATATAGAATCTTCCATTTGCTTGACTTGTAGACCAAGAAAATAGGTTAACTCACCAACAAGACTCATCTCAAATTCTGACTGCATCTGCTTGACAAAATGTTGAATCATCTCATCAGACATCCCACCAAACACAATATCATCAACATAAATTTGGGTAATCATGAGTTTCCCTCCTTCTTCTTTGACAAATAGAGTCTTGTCTATACCACTTTTCCTGTATCCATTGTCAACAAGAAATTCTGCCAGTCTCTCATACCAAGCTCTTGGAGCTTGCTTCAACCCGTACAGAGTTTTCCTCAACTTGTACACATGGTTAGCATAAGTTGGATCAATAAATCCCTTAGGTTATTCCACATACACCTCCTCATTTAAGTATCCATTTAAGAAGGCACTTTTTACATCCATTTGGAACAGCTTAAATTTCAGAATGCAAGCCACTCCTAGGAGTAATCTGATGGATTCAAGACGAGCTACAGGAGCAAAAGTTTCATCAAAATTAACCCCCTCAACTTGAGTATACCCTTGAGCAACCAATCTTACTTTATTTCTAGTGACCACACCTTTTTCATCTGACTTATTCTTGTACACCCATTTTGTTCCAATCACATTTGTTCCCTCAGGTCTTGGAACCAGATCCCAGACTTCATTTCTCTTGAATTGCCCTAACTCTTCTTGCATAACATTGATCCAGAACTCATCAGTTAAGGCTTCTTTAACATTTTTAGGCTCAATTTTGGACACAAAACAGGAATTTGATATGACTTCTCTTGATCTAGTAGTGACTCCTTCATTCAGATCTCCTATGATAAGTTCTTTAGGATGATCTTTCTAAATTCTGATAGAGGGCCCTTTATTGACTTGACCAGATTCAGATTCAGCATTAGTAGAATCAAGCTCAGTACTTCTTTCTGCATTTTCAGCTGGGATATCATTAAGAAATGTTCCAACATCTTCTAGGACACCAGCCTCCTCATTCAAACCTTTATCATCAACAACAACATTTATGGACTCCATCATGACTTTCGTTCTGCAGTTGAAAACTCTATAAGCTCTGTTGTTTGTGGAGTAACCCAGAAATATCCCCTCATCACTCTTTGGATCCATCTTTCTTCTTTGTTCACGATCTGCCAAGATGTAGCACTTACTTCCAAAAACATGAAAATATTTGACTGTAGGCTTTCTTCCCTTCCATATTTCATATAAAGTAGCTGAGGTACCTTTTCTCAAGGTCACTCTGTTATGAATATAACAGGCAGTATTCATAGCTTCAGCCCAAAAGTGGTAAGGTAATTTCTTTGCATGAATCATGGCTCTAGCAGATTCCTGGAGAGTTCTGTTTTTGCGTTCCACAACTCCATTTTGCTGAGGAGTAATGGGAGAGGAAAATTCATAATCAATTCCTTCAGATGAACAAAATTCAGCAAATTTGTTATTCTCAAATTCCTTCCCATGGTCACTTCTGATTCTAATAACATAACTTGCCTTTTTCTCTTTGAAGTCTTTGACAGAGATCCTTGAAAACATCAAACACTTGTGATTTATCTCTAATGAAATTTACCCAAGTGAATCTAGAATAATCATCCACAACCACATAGGCAAACTTCTTTCCACCAAGACTTTCCACCTGCATAGGTCCCATCAAGTCCATGTGAAGGAGTTCTAACACTTTTGAGGTGGTGAGATGTTGAATCTTCTGATGTGACATCTTAGTCTGCTTTCCAACTTGACATTCACCACATACCCTTTCTTCTTCAATCTTGAGCTTTGGGATCCCTCTTACAGCTTCCATAGAGATGATCCTTTTCATCCCTTTTAGATGCAAGTGTCCAAGTTTTTGGTGCCACCATTTGACTTCATCTTCTTTGGCTAGGGAATATGTGGTGGAATAGCTTGAATCTTGAGGAACCCATAAGTAGCAGTTGTCCTTAGATCTAACTCATTTCATAATTACTTCACTCTTCTCATTGGTAACAAGGCATTCAGATTTAGTGAAGTTGACTTTGAGACCTTGATCACAAAGTTGACTGATACTAATTAGGTTGGCTGTCAACCCTTTCACAAGCATTACATCATCAAGATTTGGAACTCCTGAGCAATCCAGCTTTCCAACCCCCTTGATTTCACCTTTGGCTACATCACCAAAAGTCACATAACTAGTGGAATGAGATTTGATATCCACCAACAGATTCTTGATACCTGTCATATGTTTTGAACAACCACTGTCAAAGTACCAGTCTTCTTTGGCTGAGGCTCTGAGAGAGGCGTGAGCTATAAGACAGGTAACATCAGCCTTGGGAACCCATTGTTTCTTCTCTTTGACATTTGGAATGACCTGATTGGGTTTGGGCTGAGGTACAGGCTTAGGGTACTCATACAACTTGAAGCAAAAAGGTTTTATGTGACCAAACCTCCCACAGTAATGACATCTCCAGCGTTGGAATTTCCCTCTTGTGTGATTGAATTCCCTTCTGTTATGATGTTGAGACATTTGATTCAACATCTTTATTTTAGGTTTGGGATGAATGAAGTTTGAAAGAGAATCCTTTCCTTTATTAAATCCTAGTCCACTCATATCTCCACTTTTCCAACCTGAAGAATTTCATCTAATGTGTCAGACCCACTGTTCAGCATTCTGACAGACTTGGACATTCTGTCAAGTTTAGAATTCAGCAAACTCACTTCATCTTCCAGCTTAGAGATAGTTTCCAGATGCTCTTCCTTTTCTGCCTTCAGTTGGATTATAAGTTTCTTCTGTTTCTCCCCTTGGTGACATACTTCTTCATTTCTGAGACACAATTCTCTGTAGGAAGCAGCTAACTCATCATAGGTCACTTCATCATCACTAGAATCCTCATCAGAGACATATCTCCCAGTAAATGTAGTAACATGCTTGGCAGATTCTTCTTCAAGCTCACTTTCAGAATCCTCACAGACCAAGATACAGTTAGACCCTTCTTTTGTTTCTTGAGGTATGTAGGACATTCGGCTCTAATGTGCCCAAAACCTTCACATCCATGACACTGTATCCCTTTGCCTTGAGTGGATTTTTCTTCAGCCCTTGTTCTTCTTCCAAAGTCATTTGACTTGCTAATGTTAGATGAGTTCTTGACATTTTGTCTAGAATGCCTGTCCATCTTTCTCAGCACCTTGTTAAACTGCCTTCCAAGTAGAACTATATCAATGGATATTCCTTCAGTAGTATCCAAATCACCTTCCTTCTCTCCATCTTCAGCATTGGACACAAAATCTATGCTTTTGTTTTTCTTTTCAAGTCTGTCACTAATGCCTAACTCAAATTTTTGGAGAGATCCAACAAGTTCATCCACTCTCATCTTGCTAATGTCTTGAGCTTCTTCTATGGCAGTAACTTTCATGTCAAACCTCTTGGGAAGATACCTGAGAATTTTCCTTACCAGCTTTTCTTCTGACATTCTTTCTCCTAAGGCACTGGATGCATTGGCTATCTCAAGAATATTTATATGAAAGTCATGAATGTTTTCATCATCTTTCATTCTCAGATTTTCAAATTTGGTAGTGAGCAGCTGAAGTCTTGACATCTTCACCTTAGATGTGCCTCCATGAGTAGTTTTAAGAATATCCCAAGCATCTTTAGCCACCTCACAAGTGTTTACCAACCTGAAAATGTTTCTATCAATCCCATTGAATAAGGCATTCAATGCTTTAGAATTTCCAAGAGCTAATTCATCCTCTTCTTTAGTCCATTCTTCTCCAGGCTTCAGATCATAGGTAGGTTTTTCATCTTTCCCCATAGTAACAGGGTGTTCCCACCTTTTTAAGACAGCTTTCTAAGCCTTTCTATCCAAACATTTCAAGAAGGCCACCATGCGTGGTTTCCAATAGTCATAATTGGTTCCATCTAGAATGGGTGGTCTGTTCACAAATCCTCCTTCCTTGTCCATAGTACCAGAAAGTATCTTCCCTAGATCTCACCCAGAAACAGAGCAGGATGCCTGCTCTGATACCAATTGAAATTCTGGTATCAGATATGTGATGTCGAAGGAGATGTTACGACACAAATATCTGAGAACTGATCCATATAAAACAATGTAACAAATGCAGTAAACAAAAAGAAAGATAACACAAGCAATTGTTAACCCAGTTCGGTGCAAACACACCTACGTCTGGGGGCTACCAAGCCAGGAAGGAAATTCACTAAATAGAATTAGTTTGAAGATTCTCAGCACATAACCTCTGGTTTGCAATCTTCTCACCTAATCTCTACCCGTGCAATTTCTACCTAAGATACTCTTAGATAAGAGACCCTTCTCACTCCCCCTCAATCACACACAGTGACAAATACAAAAAGCACAAGAGAAAGAAGACACACTTCAAAGACACATAATCATCCTTGCTTAAAAGCTTATAGATGATTAACAATTTACAACTCAACTAACAGTCCAACTCTAGTATTAGAACAATACAAGAGTGGCTCACAAATCACAAAAGACAGAAACCTAATCCTTAAAACAATGCACACACTTCACACAATTCTCTCTAAATCAGCGAATAGGGTTAGCAGGTCTTTATAAAAAAACACGCAGCATGGGCTTGGGCCAAATCAAATCAATTTAATGCTTTAAACATCCCATGATTTTCTCCATAAAAGTATAACAGAGGATCTCCAACAAATAGTAACAGAACTATTATGGACTTAGAAAATCTCCTCCTTATTTTGCGCCATCAAAGAATCAATCAGATATTCCAAAATAAGTAACAAACAACGCACAATAATTCTAAACAGAAACGTGTTCAGTTCTGGAATCACATGTTAAGACATCTATTTTGACATCTATAAACCCTGCAGAGATGTTCTACTCACATGTCAAAGCATCATTCATGACATTTAACAGAGCAATATGTTTTACCAAAATTGCTGCCACCACAGAACTTACAAATCATCATAACACCTTAGGGTACCCATATTCCTTTCACTGCCTGCTTGAAGTTCAAATGCACAAACAACGAGGCCGAATACGAAGCTTGTATCATGGGTCTCGAAGAAGCTATTACCTTAAAGATTAAGAACTTGGATGTATATGGAGACTCAACCTTGGTTATCAATCAGATCAAAGGAGAGTGGAACACATATAATCAGAATTGATTCCTTACAAAGATTACACGAGAAGATTGTTACCATTCTTCAACAGAATCGAGTTTCATCATATCCCTCGTGAAGAAAATCACATGGCTGATGCACTAGCCACTCTCTCTTCCATGATTAGTGTAGGTCAATGTAATGACGTACCTAAGATTGACATATTGCACCTTGAAATGCCCACTTACATCTTCACAATTGAAGCAGCCATAGATGACAAACCTTGGTATCATGATAACAAATGCTTCCTTCAAAGACAGGAGTACCCGCCTGGGGCATCCAGAAAAGATAGGAAGACTCTCAGGAGACTGGCTGGCAACTTCTTCCTGAACGGTGATACACTCTACAAAAGAAACTTCGACATGGTTTTGCTCAGATGCGTAGATAGACAAGAAGCAAACATGTTGATGAAAGAGATTCACGAAGGATCCTTTGGCACTCATGCCAATAGACATACAATGGCAAGGAAAATTATGAGGGAAGGATATTATTGGCTGACAATGGAATCCGATTGCTACAAGTACACGAGGAGATGCCATAAGTGTCCAATATACGCTGACAAAATCCGTGTACCGCCAACGCACCTCAAAGTTCTTTCTTCTCCATGTCCTTTTCTATATGGGGAATCGACATGATTAACATGATCGAGCCCAAGGCTTCGAACGGACATCGGTTCATTTTGGTAGCCATTGACTACTTCACCAAGTGGGTCGAAGCAGTGTCATATACCAATGTAACCCGACAAGTGGTGGTCCAATTTATCAAGAACAATCTCATCTGCAGTTATGGAGCCCAAGCCAGATCATTACTGATAGCGGATCCAACTTGAACAACTAGATGATGAAAGAGTTGTGCGTTGAGTTCAAGATCGAACACCATAACTCATCTCCCTACCGACCTAAAATGAACGGAGCGGTAGAAGCGGCTAACAAAAATATCAAGAAGATCGTGCAAAAGATGGTTGTAACCTACAAAGATTGGCACGAGATGCTACCCTTTACTCTTCACGGTTATCGCACATCTGTTCGCACCTCAACAGGGGCAACCCCTTTCTCTCTAGTATATGTCATGGAGGCAATGCTCTTCATAGAATTAGAGATCCCATCAATCTGGGTGTTGATGGAAGCTAAGCTAACATAGGTTGAGTGGTGTCAAACTCGACACGATGAACTAAACCTAATCAAAGAAAAGCGAATAACGACCCTATGCAATGGTCAGTTGTACCAGCAAAGAATGAAGAAAGCGTTCAACAAAAAGGTCTGACCCCGTGTCTTCAGGAAAGGAGGCCTTGTGCTAAAAAAAATATACAATCATTCCTCACTGTTTCCCAGGGCAAATGGACTCCGAATTATGACAACCCTTATGTGGTTAAGAAAGCCTTCTCAGGCGGTGCCTTGAGACTCGCAACCATGGATGGAGAGAAGTTTGCCTACCCCACAAAGGTTGATGTAGTCAAGAAATACTTCGCCTAAATAAAAAAAAGGGAAAGCGTCTCGGTGGATTGAAAACCCAAAAGGGCGGTCCAGGCAAAAATTAGAGACATAAGCAAAAATCATCCCGATGGATTGAAAACCTGAAAAGGTAATCTAGGAAAAAGTTAGGGATTCATGGCAAGTAACTACGTCCGACAAGGTTAAATCCCCAGCGGTAACACCATCCGTCGAAAGACTTCGGTCAAGATCGCCTTCGACAGAAGCTCAGAATGCCCAGAATTCAAAGTTGGTAGAAGGATAGCGACCGTTATGTTAGCCCCTTTTTCCCGTAAATTACCATTTTCTAAACTTTGTAATGCCCTATGGGATCACGCGCTTGGCTGATTACCATTCGATCAATAAAATTTGAGCCTTAGTGCTTTTGTTTTCAATTCTCATTTATTTTTGCTTTACAGAATGACATTTTTAACATGATCAATGATTCTTGAAAAAAATGAATTTAATTGTCAAATTTTTCTTCTACTTTTAAAATAAAGATGGCAATTCCTTTTGACTTTGAACATAAAAAAGAACATCGATAGCTTCTCCGGAAGTGATTAAACCTCAAAATGCAGAATAAAAGTACTCCTTCTAAACCAGTACACTTGAATGAAGGATCAACCGTTTCAGATATAATATCTCGTCTGACATCCCCGACAGAGTTCTTACCTCTGAAGACCAATTGATGGTTCTTTCTTCCCCAGCGGGGTCTACCTTTCCTAAGCAAGACAGGATTTCTATCTTGAACCAATGGCACTTTTCATCCCCCGCAGTGGCCGAGTATCCAGTCGTATTCATTCACTAGTCTGTACGTCGCGTCTGTTTTGTCAGCATTAACATACATACTGTCATACCCCAAATTTTGACCACAAGATTTCCCATCACTGTGAAGACCATTACCACAATATGGATGTACCATCATACCTCATCAATCTTCTCAAGGGTTGTTGAGCTTTCACTTCAATCAAGAATTAGGGTTTTGAGCCCTCTCAGAACATTTAGACAAAAGATCAATCAAGAAATGACATGATCTTCAACTTGTCTAACCTCTCAAACATCCATTAAGGATCAAGACGTTTCTCATATCAAGAATCGAGCACAAGGTTGCAACATTCCAAGTGGAATGAGCTTCGAAACACCCAGTGTCACCAAATTAGGGTTTTGGTCGACCAAGGCCTCTAAATGAAAATTTCCATCTGGGCATGAGCCAATGCTTCAAAGCATGACCCAATAAGCTTAAAGGGACCTCATAGACCCAATCATCAAGTCAAAACAACCTCATGGGGAGCCTTCATAAAAAATCAGGAATTAGGGTTTCTTGACGTAATTCACCCCTAAGTTAACTTTTGAGGCAAGACATGAACCAAGACCTCAAGACATGATTTGAGGGCCTCAAATACACCACATTGATCCATTTACAACAATGGATTGATCCAAGAAGTTTGATTCACAAGTTTCAATTTCATCTGGACCACAATTAGGGTTTTGAAGAAAAAGTCAACTGTATCTTTGACTTTTGACCAAGAAATGTTTCCAAACCTTGGGACATGATTAAAGACACCCTAAAACACCTATGGAATCCATCCATTAGGTTTGAATTAGGTCAAGAATTTGATTGCATAGAGGATCACACATTTTAGAATTCATCTGACAAAAAGTCAACTGTGCCTAAAATCAAGTTTGACTTTTTGGAATATTTCACAAATATGGTTCCCCTAAGTAAAAAACAATGTTAATGTATGGTTTTGATTATCATTCATCAAGAAAAATCAAGAAAAGTGAGGTTTCTTGCAAAAGGGGCAACCATAAGAAACTTAAATTTTTCTAAGTGTTACACCCTAATTTTTGACCCTAAGATCCTCGCTTTGCTCTTTGCATAACATATTAGGTCAATCATTTGTGCATAACTAACCGCTTCATATAACTTTGTCTGTTTATTTCCCTTTTTGAGGACAGGTGCTGCTGCAGAAAATTCAAGATCCTGAAGGTTGTGCTATGTGTGTGTTTGTGGAGGTTCTCTGGTCTCTGCAAGTTTGTGTTGGACTCCTGTGTGATATGCCCTCACCATGTTGATCCCTAAGCCACTACAAAGCCTTTTCTTCCCTCAAATTCCTCAGAAGTCTCACCACATAAGATTAAGTCGTTGTACCCTCTAATATGAAATGGTCCCTTAAAGACTGGTCACTGATTGTGTGGCAAAGTTATATTGTAAGATGGCATCTCCCCCTCTGTCAGCTCCTCAAGATTTAAGAGACGTGTTTGCTCAGTGTTGTTATGTTCCTAAGTAATGAAAGCTCAATTTAGGAGGAAGTAGAATGTTGATTTCCAAATGCAAATTCAAGTCCATTGTGTCACAGGTTTACAAGATTAACTTAAAACCCCTACATCATCTCCATGTTTTATGAAGCTCATACCATATGTTTCAAGAAGAATATTTATAGCCGGCAAGTTTTCTTCAAGAAAGTTTGAAGATCATGGAAATCAAAGATTCAAGATATTTTGACCATTAATAAAAGTTTGAAAGTCCTTGCAAATCCTCAAGTTCCTGTTTGTTATCACTGTTGATAAAGAAGTAGAATGTTGTAACTGATTTGGTCGAGAAATTTTAGCCCCTAACACTACATCAAACTTCTATAAAGGTTTATTTTCTTGTGTTTTCCAAAACTCTTGGAAGTACATAAATTGTTATTTAACAAAAATACTCAATCTCATATTGAAGTCCCAAATCGAGTTCAAATTATGTTTACAAGGCTTTTCTCATAAAGAAAATTCAATTTAGGTCGAGGTTTTAGGGATTGGATTATGATCTCAAACTTATTGGTTTCTTTTCAAGTTTTAAGTTATGTTTAAAAGGAGTTTGTGACAAGGTTGGACTCACTTTAGTTCCAAGATTCCTTCAAGGAAACACAAGTTATCTTGAGACTACTCTATCAATTATCTTTTGGAAATTTATTGAGTAATGAGTTACCAAAATGCGAGGTTTCAAACTCATCAGGAGCAAGTTACATTCTTCTAAGTCATTCCAATTCTAAAACGCCAAGTTCATTACAAGATTCAAGAATCATTTACAAATAATATTGTCATATTTGGATCAAATTTACAAATATACCAACAATCAATACAAGTTTGCCTTCATAAGGCTTTAAACCTCAAAGTACACCAAATATACGTGAAAAATGCTAAGAATTTTTGTGCCTTGCCATGCCAGTACGTGTTGGAACGTGAAAAAACATCTGTTGTGGGAACAAATAATACAAACTATTCTTATTGCTAATACATACACGGTTTCCTAAAAATTTTAAGCAAGTGGAGTTCTGGAATTAAGTACACCATGGTTACTAAACAAGCGGTACAACCTAACATCTAAGAGAGGACGGTCATGGAGGCGCATAGCTGCAATAGAAGGTGGTTTAAATGTTGGTATTTCGTGCCACGGTCGCGTTGTACGAAGGCTGTAACTGCCAAATCAAAACAAAGGACAAAGACATATAAGATGTGACAGTGATAACATGCTAAAAATCTCAGATACTGTCCAAAACAAAAAGATTTTAAATTTAATGTAAGTTAAAGCAAAGTGATTTCCAAGAACAAAATCAAGCACGATGGCGCAAAATGGAAAATCAATTATCATAGTATCATGGACAGTTGAATAAATGATACAAACCAAAGATTCATCAATAAAAATGGGTGGGAACAAAAGTTGTGGTGGCTTATGGCATAAGAAATGCAAGGCATAACCGAATAGCACCTTTATAAAAAACATAAGAAACAATTCGTTCTGGATCGATTTCAGCTGAACCGTCTAGAGAGAATAACCTGTCCAAAACAGAGGATAAGTACGTAAGACTTTCGTTTAGTATCGATAAGTAGATCATGGAAGAGCTTTTCACCTAGGCCAATTGCAGAGATTTAGAACTAATTCGTACCTCATCAGCAACATTAACGACTTGTTTTTCACACCGACAGGTGTTAACATCAAGAAGAGGCAAGAGCTCAGTATGGTAGTGTTCTCTGCAATAGGGAGAATGAGTCAGAATTGCACACTGTCGTAAACTGAAACGGCAAGTTGGAATAAGGAAATAAAACAAGAAACAAAGATGTTATGGATAGAGTAATCACCAAAGCATTCCCTAAGACATTCTCCAAAACACGATCAAACCTGTTACAATGAAAGAGAAAGAATCAGAAAAACAACATCAAACATTTCCTTAAACTATTTCCAAAACAATAATCAAAACATAATCAAGGCATTCAAGCATTTCCAAAACAGGTGTGAGACACAGTTCAAAAAGTTTCCAAAACCAAAAGAACCTCATCAGACAACAATAAAGAAACTTTCCAAACAGAAAAAACTGGATGCAGACACGAATTTAAACTTTCTAAAAACAATCCAACATGTCTAGACACAAAGTTAGGAGCATTCAAGAAAAGGATTCAATTGTTTTGTTTCTTAGCCTTTATAAAACCGGCACATACACAACATAGCGAGGGGGGCAGACCAAGCCAATTTCATATCAGTACAAAAAAAAAGCTTCAAATCATACACCATGAAATTTCAAACCCTACATAGCCAAATCCATATGATCACACAACCAAACCATTCATAAACCACCAGAAAACCAAGTCCACCAGAAAACATTTCATCAAATTCAAGTCACTCAACTAATTTATTAAAAATCACATATACCAGAAGACAATCCTCCAAGCCATACGCACGGCCAAACATCAGAACATACCAAACATTCACCATTCATAACAAACTAGAAAATCCAACTCATCATAAACCAGAAAACAATTCATCATACCATCAGACCAAACATCAACTCACGTAAACATACGCAAACCTTAGACAAGCTCAGCATACGCAAATTCAAAAATCAAATTCATAGAAGTTGCAACCAATACACATACACACAACAAAGAGTACGACATACAAATTCATACACACACACACGAAAAGGAGAAAGAGACTTATCTTGGAGCAGAGATTCTTGAGGTCCGGGTCGCGACTCCTCGCCCTCAACTCGCGACAACCTTTTTCTTCTTTCATTGTTTCATGCTCTAAACTGGTGTAATATGTAATCGTATGATCATAGTAAATTGAGGATTTAGGGTTTCTGCTGGGATTAGGGTTTGCGCTTTTTTGTTGTTTAGGCTTAGGGTTTGGCGTTTGTTTGTTGTGTCGTGGCTTGGTTTCAAACGGGGGAAAATGAGAGAGATGAATGGAGAGATTGAGAGACGGTGGTGAGAGGAAGAGAAATCGAGAGAACGAGAGAGTGAAAGGCGAGGGAGAAGACGGAGAGAAAAGAGAACGAGAGAGTGAGGTTCGTTCCTTTCTTTTTGTTGTCTTATTGTATGTTTAATCACGTACACATGCACCCACCATACATCACCATACACCGTCGTGTTACATGCATTGGAACACCCTTGCCTTCATCCAGCGGCCGTGATCTGAGGGTCCACGATGGACCCTCTCCCTTTGTGTAGCGTAATCCCTCCGTTTTATTTAGGGCATTTTGTTTTCTTAATTAATTTAACTTAGGGTTAATACCTATTTTCCCCCCTGCCATATGGGCGTGTTTTGAAAATCCCCCTGCGAAAAAAAAGTTGCAAGACTGACCTTAACAAATTTTAAAAGTTTTGATTTACACCTTCATCATGCCACATCATCAAAAATGCTGATGTGGCAGTCATTTTTTTAATTTTTTAATGAAAAGAAATTCCACATCATTAATAGGCTTTGTGAAATGACTCTTATACCCCCACTTTTTAATTTTTTTTATTTATTTATTTTTAGTTTTTCTTTTATTTAATTTTTTTAGATTTTATTTAATTTATAATTTTTTTATTTATTTAATTTTTTCTTTAATTATTTTTCTTATTAATTTTATTTATTTAAATTGTTTTTTTAAATTATCAAAATGTTAATCTTGGGCCTAAGTCCATGTTAATTTCAAGACAAACACCCATATTACAAGACCATTTCCAATTCATTAATGTGTATGATTGATTGGTATATATACACTTATTTTTCTTTAGAACCAACCGATGTGGGACAACTCTTTAATACTACTTCTATTTCTATTTCATACCAAAACCATCTCAGTACCTAAATAATTTCCGTTGCACTTTAACCATCCTAACATCTTCATAGAACCCACCATGGTTGAAGCTTCACCAAGGTGCAGAGAATTGTCTTCATAGAAGAAAGTGTGTGTGATCAGTTTCAGAGAAACTTGCACCTCCTGCAATCTATCAACAGCTTAGAGTTTCATAGAAACGTAGTTTGTTTATCCTCAAATCCTCAACTGCATCTGTTGCTCGAAGTTTCAGGACCAAGCTCTCTTTAGATGGTTATTGTCAACCATATCTGAATCTGTACTTCAAGTGCATCTGTCAACCATAGCACATCACTTGGAATTCTTTTTGAAACAGACCACTTAGGGGATTAGTTAAAAATATCGATACACCTTTTCATTTGGATATCACTTCTGTTTCTAACGATCCACAACAGATTCGAGAGCTTGCTGCTAACTTTGCGAACAAAACGCCACCAATTGCTATCGATAATAATAATCATAATAATGGAAATAATAACACTGATCAATCCAAAACTGTGACTGAAATGATTGGCTCTTCATCTTCTACTACTGCTATGGAGGATAGTGGGAACACGATTGATTGGACATTTTTTAACGCGTTAGAAAATGGTTCAAGTTCAAGTAATGATGCTCCTTTAGTTGGTTCTGAAAATTATGATGATTTTTTCTATTCTGACTTAGCAAAGATGCATTCCGATGAGTTGTTGTATTACACTTTACCACCACTTTTTGAGGAAGATAATAACCAGATGAAATTAGTAGAAGAGGATGGTTATGACGCCTTTTCACATCAATCATTCCTTTGGAGCTCGAACTTCTGAATCTTCATTCTCCTGTCTAGCTAATTTTGTGAAATTTTAACTATATTTTGAAACTATATATTATTATATATACAGTTGTTTTTTTCTGAATTAATAACAATAAACTAGCAGTGGCTGGTTGGTGGTTGGTCAATCTATGACCACTCACAAATGTGAGTATTTAATAACAGACCCAACACCCTTTAACAGACCCAACACCCTTTAAATGAGCTATTTATTTCCATTATACAATGGTTATTGTTAATCGATGCTAATTTTGTGGTTTCTGATGCAGCCACTTTGTGAAACAGACCCAACACTTGTTCTAGAGTACTCTATGCTTGTTCTTGAAAGCTGCCCAACTCAAACAATTGAACTCTTTTTGCCTTGGAGAGTGTATCAGTATCAGAGCTTGGTTTTAATTTGTAATTAGAGTCCCACATCGTTTATTTCAAGTGTTGTATTGGTGTTTATAATACACTAGAGGGCAACAAATATCAAATGGATTGAGACAATGTGAATTGGGCTTAGGCCCTATTGTGAATTGGGCTGCTCTTGAAATTTAAAATAAATTAATATTTTGATAATTTAAAAAAATGCTTCATAAATAAAATAATTAAATTAATACGAAAAATAATTAAAGAAAAAATTAAATAAATAAAAAAATTATAAATTAAATAAAATCTAAAAAAATTAAATAAAAGAAAAACTAAAAATAAATAAATAAAAAAAATTAAAAAGTGGGGGTATAAGAGTCATTTCACAAAGCCTATTAATGATGTGGAATTTCTTTTCATTAAAAAATTAAAAAAATGACTGCCACATCAGCATTTTTGATGATGTGGCATGATGAAGGTGTAAATCAAAACTTTTAAAATTTGTTAAGGTCAGTCTTGCAACTTTTTTTTTCGCAGGGGGGTTTTTCAAAACACGTCCATATGGCAGGGGGGAAAATAGGTATTAACCCTTTAACTTATCCCTTTTTTTATATATAACTTTCTCTTAATAAATAATAAAAAATTTATAATATTTTAAAATGTTTAATCTTTTCTAAAATAATTAAATTTGATTTTTTATAAAGAGATTAATTTGAATACACTGTCAGTGTGAAACCACTTTACACTATCATCCAATTAGAATGAATCATTTTGACACATGAGAAGAGAAAAACATGGAAGAAGTAGTTATTAAAATAGTTTAATTATAATTTATTTATTTTTATTTTTAATTTCATAATTATGTGTCAAAATGATTTATTCTAATTGGATGTCAGTGTAAAGTGGTTTTACACTGACAGTGTATTCCAATTAATCTTTTTTTATAAAACATAACCAATCCCTTTTAAAATATATATATATATATATATATATATATAAATATATAGAAACTTTTTTTTATATAACCTTTTTAAAATATAACTTTTTTTTAATTTAAAATATCACTTCTTTCATTTTATTTTAAAATATAACTTTTCTTAAAATAGTAAAATATAATAGAGTTTAAATAATAAAAAATAAGACTTTTTCTGAAATAAATATAACTTCTTTTTTTTTTATAATAAATTTAACCCTTCTCCCTAACTAGGATAGAAATTCCCTTTTAATAAGCTTTTTCTTGAGATTCCCCCTCTTGGTAATTTGTGGTCGAGTAGATAATTTTATGTGATGTGTAATACCCTAAATGCTTAATTGGATATCAGATAAGATCATATGAGTGTCTATGTGTTCTATTTTTTATTAATTGGATTAATGAAATTCTCTAAGTGTCTTAAGTATTTTTATTTGGGATCATTAGAGCAACTGGTGAACTCTTAAGAGATCAATTATTTTATTAAAATGACGGATCAATATTTATTAGTTTAAGGAAAGATTTTAAAGTAACTCTAATAATTGATCAATTGGTGTTAGGCGATAAAATATCAATTTGTGATATTTTACTCTATTGGATTATATTATATAATATTTGTATTATATATATTTGTTAGAAAGAAAGAGAAAAGAAGAAGTTAGTAAGTAGAAGAAGAAAGGAAGAGAAAGAGAAAAAGTGGAGAAAGAGGAAGAAGAAAAGTTCATGGATCATCATCATTATTCATCATCTTCTTCAAACTCCTCTTCAATCATCAGGTGGGTTCTAGTTAGAGACTTAGTTGTGGAATTTCTTGAGTTCTAGAGCTAGGTTTGATGTTGGGAGAAAATGAGTAATCTTGCTAAAATCATGTTTCTAACGGTTGGAAATCGATATAAATTGCGTAGTGTGATTGTAATATGCATGTGATTAATTGTTGATACTCATTTTGCTGTTGGGGAATGATTTGCTGTGAGAATGATGATCTTTGGAATTCAAGGAACCCTAAAAGCGCAGACCCAGAATTCTATTTGTGGTAAGCAGCGCCGGGTGACGTTTAGAGCGTCGGGCGACGCAAGGCGAGCGCCCTGCTCCGCCGGGCGAAAGCCAAGGGGCGCAGCATGGAACACCTCTGTAACTTTTGGGATTTTGGCATAGGTATTACGCCCCTGCTTCGCCGGGTAAAGTAGAGGCGAAGGCGTACCGCCGAGCGAAATTAGTAGCGTCGGGCGCTCCTGGGAGTTTTCCAAATAATTTCCTTTCTTTTAAAAATTCATAACTTCCGAACCGTGTTTCCGATTTAAACGTTTTGTTTTTCGTCCCTCTTCCTTTTTGATTTTGTCAAAGGGGGAGAATTCATTATCGGTTGACAACAATAACTTGTGTGGTTAAGTAACTGTTGCAGGGGGAGCATGGCTCCGATTTACTCAAATTAACCGGATTTCCAAGCATAAAAAAGGGGGAGACTGAAGTCGTTCATTCCGAATATCAGTTACTTTATTGTTTTGATGCTTTGCTTTTATTTGTAGTTTAATTTGAGTTCCTTGGGTTATTAATCATCAAACACATGCTAGATTATTTGATCCATGCATGTATTAAGTTGAATATGTATCCTAGCTGTGTGAAATGATTCAGTTGTGTTTCCGACTTGATTCAAAGCATTTTTGTGCTTCCTGATTCGATTCAAGACTTTCATGACCGATTCATGAAAGTGTCTCAAAAGTACATTTTGGTTCTGTTTGCTCGAATCGATTCAACTTCAGTTTTGAATCAATTCACAGGACTGGAATTTCCAATTTGAATTGATTCAGTAAGGGTTGCGAATTGATTCAGCACGCTAATTTGAATTGATTCATTTTAGAGTTGACTCAAGTCACCTGCCATAACTGAATCAAGTCGTGGGAATTATGAATCAAATCACGCTGCTACTTTTAACTAACTTTTTGCACTTTTCTCTTTCATCTATAAATAGAGATTTCATTCCCTCATTTTAGAGAGAGAGATCAAAATTTTTCTAGAGAGAAAACCTTCTCAAAAACACAACTGCCTTCTCCCTTTCAAATCTTCATCTTAATCATACCCATGGAAACTATTCTCTTGTGTGTGTGTGTGTGTGTGTGTGTGATGATTAATCTTAGGGAAACATTAGGGATCTAATTATTTGTTGAAGTGTGTAGATTTGCAAGAGGTGTTTTGGTCTTGGAAATTTCTAGGGTTGAAATTTCTTGAAGGAAAAAGAAGAAGAAGCTTTTCTCCATTGTTGTGGAGTTTTTCTACAGATTTGTCAACTTGTTGAAGAAAGGGATTCAAGGCTTGGAATTTCAAGATTGGGTAAAATTTGGGAAATTCATCAAGAGAGGAATCCTTCAAAAGTTGAAAATCAAGATCTTGGGTAAAGATCAAGTTAGCGGTGGTAGCTAGTTACAAGCAAGTTCGTACAAGAAGCAAGAAAGAAGATTACGTGGATTGTTATAATTTGTCCTTTTTACTTTTGTGGATTGTTGTAATAAAGAACCAAATTCAATATTGTTTTAATGGAAGAAATAACTCTTCGATGGTTCTCCGTCGAAGACTAGATTTAGGTGCCTGCGAGGACGATAGCACCGAACTAGTATATATCCTGGTGCACTCTATCCTTCTCTTCCTCTCTCTTTATCGTTTAAAATTGCATAGTTTTTTATTTGTAAAAAGTTTAGGTTTGATTAGATTTGTTCTTCTAAAGGATCCAGTTAATTGATTATTGTAAGAACACTGAATTTAGAATTTCCTTTAAATTGAAGAATTGTTAAAGTCTTTAAGCATCTCGTTGAAACTTTAACCATTAATCAATTCATTGTATTCTACCTCATTACAAACCTTTGGTGTAAGTATAACACAAATTCTCTTCCAATTTCATAAAAACTGTTCTAAACAATATTTCACCATATCCGGTTCCACTTGCGTAATCTTTTTTTTTTTGAAAAGAAGGGATTTTTGTAATTGTCTATTCAACCCCCCCTTCTAGACAACTACTCCATATTCAAACCAACAATTGACATCGAGAGCTGGTTCTTTTGATATGGTTTAACGACCTCAAAAGTTGATTGAATATGGCGCAAATTGATATGAAGGGAGCGTATAATAGAGCCCCAATTTTCACCCGGTGAAAACTATGCATATTGGAAGGATTGTATGTACGTACACCTTATGTCCGTGGATGTACAATATTGGTTAGCCATCGAGGACGGACCCTATGTTCCTCAAAGAGTCGTTGATGGCGTACCAAGTGTAAAACCACCTAAGGATTGGAATGAGGCCGAAACTAAAAAGGCGTCTTATGACTTGAAGGCGAGAAATATACTAATCTCATCATTGAGCATGAACGTATATTTTTCAATTTCACATTGTAAGACGGCTCAGGCAATGTGGAACGCTCTTAAAGTTCTCTATGAGGGAACCGAAGACGTGAAGCAATCTAAAATCAATACTCTAACAGAGGAATTTGAACTCTTCCGCATGGAACCCGGTGAAACTGTGGCCTCCATGCAGATGAGATTTTCCCATATAATCAATAAAATTGAGAATTTGGGTAAAACCACTTCTAATCAAGATTGTGCTAATAAGATTTTGAGGTCTATGTGCAGGGAATGGCAGCCAAAAGTAACGGATATCAAAGAATATCATGACCTAAAAACATTAGACATGTCAACCTTATTTGGTAAGCTCACCGAACATGAGCATGAGCTAAAGAGACTTGAAGCAAGTGAAATTAACACTAAGCGCAAGGATAAAAACAAAGAAAAGAAGAATAACATCTCCCTAAAAGCCTCTACTTCCAAGGCAAAATTAGAGGTAGATGATGAGGACCCGAGTGACTCTTCGGAAGACGAAGAGATGGGATTGTTTGTAAGGCGCTACAACAAGTATATGAGGAGAAATGGTCTAAAATACTCGGATAAGAATTTAATGAAGTTTAGGAAATCAAACCATTCAAAGAAATGGGATGATAAGAAGAAAGAAGAAAAATAAGTCACGTGCTACGAATGTGGAAAAGTTGGTCACTTCAAAAAGAAGTGTCCAAGTTTGGCAAAGCAGAAAGGAAAGAAACATTACCACAAGTCCAAAAGCCAAGGCAAGGGACGACGTGCGTACATTGCTTGGGAAGACGACAAAGACTCGTCATCATCCTCATCGAGTTCGGATGAATAAGTAGCTAATCTTTGTTTGATGGCTCAAAACAAGCACAAAGACTCCAATTCTAACTCCTTACCTTCTTATAATGAATTGTCCGAGGTGTTCCATGAGATGCATGAAGATGCATTAAAAGCTTTTAAGAAAGTCTCCTCTCAAAAGAAAAAGATTTTAAAACTTGAGGGAGAAATCTTAAAACTTAAAAATGCTCTTGAATCCTTAAAAGAGGACCATGCATCTTTAGTAAACGACCAATTGTGTATTCCTCCAACTCTAGATGAAAAGGAAATCTTAGTTGAATGTATTACTTTCCCTTGTTTAAAAACTGAAATAGAAGATTTAAAGCGTCAAATAATACAATTAACTAGAGCTCCTACCGTTACATCTATTAGTTCAAGCGATGATGAGCAAAACTTTAGAAAACAAAGAAAGAAAAATGCTCATGTCACTAGAAAGAATAGAAAGAATGGTTCCTCTAGAGTTGTATGTCATTATTGTTGTGAAAAAGGACATATTAGGCCTAAATGCCACATTAGGATTGTGAAAATTCCAAAGGGTCTTATGGCATAGAGACCTAAGAGTCCTAGTGCTAACCCCCAAGGACCCAACACTAGTTAGGGACCTAAAATTCATTGTTGATTATCTTGTAGGAATGTCTTACAGCAGCAAAAAGGATGTGGTTCCTAGATAGCGGTTGTTCAAGGCATATGACGGGAGACGCGTCATTGTTAATTGATTTCGTCAAGAAAGACCGCGACTTCGTTACATATGGAGATAATAACAAAGATAAAATACTAGGAGAAGGTATTGTGGGAAATCCCTCCACAATCACCATAGACGGTGTTTTATTTGTTAAAGGGCTTAAACATAAGCTCCTTAGCATAAGTAAATTATGCGATAAGGGTTACTCCGTATCTTTTGACTCCCTTAATTGCATAATTGAACATAAGAGTGACAAGGAGAAAATGTTTAAGGGTTCTAGAATTGATAACGTTTATATGCTCAATCTAGACGACGTTTTGAATATTGGCACCAAGTGTTTAGTCACCCGGAGTGAAGACTCTTGGTTGTGGCATAGACGCCTAGGCCATGTTCATTTTGACTTGATAAATAAAATAGCTTTTAAGAATCTAGTAATTGGTCTACCTAAAATAAAATTTTCTAAAGAAAAGATTTGTGATGCATGCCAAATGGGAAAGCAAACAAAAGTGTCTTTTAAATCCAAAAATTGTGTTTCCACTTCAAAACCTCTTGAGCTTCTCCATCTAGATCTCTTTGGTCCTTCTAGGACAAGAAGTCTAGGAGGCAATTACTATGGCTTTGTGATAGTAGACGATTTTACTAGATATACTTGGACTTTATTTTTAAGTCAAAAAGAAGAAACCTTTAAAGCATTTGTGAAATTTTCTAAGCTTATCCAAAACTGTTTAGATTTGAAAATAGTCACCCTAAGAAGTGACCATGGTGGTGAGTTTGTTAACCACCAATTTGAAAACTTTTGCAACGAAAGCGGAATATCCCATAACTTCTCGTGTCCGCGCACTCCTCAATAAAATGGTGTTGTGGAGCGCAAAAACCGGATTTTAGAAGAATTAGCACGGACTATGATAAGCCAAATGAGAAGACACCCTATGAGTTACTTAAGGGTAGGAAACCAAACATTTCTTACTTTCGTGTCTTTGGTTGCAAATGTTTCATTTTAAATAATGGCAAAGAAAAGCTTGGTAAATTTGACGCAAAAGCGGATGAGGGTATCTTCTTAGGTTACTCCTCATCTAGTAAGGCATATAGAGTTTTCAATAATAAAACGTTAGCAGTTGAAGAATCTATACACGTTGCATTTGATGAAACCAAACCCCAAAAGATGGGGAAAGGTATTTCTTCTCTTATTAATGTTTCAGGTTCTAATACGGAAGATAAGATTGACGATGACGTTCCAAAAGTGGATCCTCCGAAAGATGAGGACATTAATGATGATAAAGAGGAAAGTGAACACGAGGATGATAAACACGAGACCTCAAACCAACTTCCTAAAAACTGGATCGTCACAAAGGATCATACGTTGGACAACATCTTAGGAGACATCAAAAGAGGAGTAAGCACGCGCTTACAATTAAATAATTTCTGTAATTATTCTGCTTTTATATCACAAGTTGAACCGAAAACAGTTAGTGATGATTTGACCGATGAGGGTTGGCTTCTTGCTATGCAAGAATAACTCAACCAATTTAAAAGAAATGATGTTTGGGATTTGGTCCAACGTCCTAACAACAAAACAGTCATAGGCACTAAGTGGGTCTTTCGGAATAAACTAGATGAAAACGGAATAATTACTAGAAACAAGGCAAGGCTAGTGGCAAAGGGGTATAATCAAGCCGAAGGGATAAACTACAAGGAGACTTATGCTCCCGTAGCCCGACTTGAGGCGATTAGACTCCTATTGGCATTCACATGTTATCTTGATTTTAAACTCTATCAGATGGACGTTAAGTCAGCTTTCCTAAACAGATTTATAAATGAAGAGGTATACGCCTCTCAACCTCCGGGTTTTGAGGATCACGACAATCCCGATCATGTTTTTAAACTTAAGAGAACCCTCTATGGCCTCAAATAAGCTCCTAGAGCTTGGTATGAGCGTCTTAGCGGTTTCTTGCTTGGAAAGGGATTTAGTCGTGGAACCGTAGATACCACTTTATTCATAAGACATAAAGGAAAGCATGTTCTATTAGTTTAGATATATGTGGATGATATTATATTTGGATCCACTAATGAATCTTTGTGTAGAGAGTTTTCTATCACAATGCAGGGCGAATTTGAGATGTCATCGATGGGTGAACTTACTTATTTATTGGGACTCCAAATAAAACAAACTGATAAAGGAACTTTTATCAGTCAAACAAAATATTGCTTGGAAGTCTTAAAGGAGTATGAAATGAAAAATGCAAAAGCAATATCTACACCAATGGCTTCAAATTTGCTGATTGACAAAGATGAATCGGGTAAAGAGTTTGACGTTACCAAGTATCGAGGTATGATTGGATCGTTGCTTTATTTAACTGCAAGTCGACCTGATATCATGTTTAGCGTATGCATGTGTGCTAGGTTTCAAGCTTCCCCTAGAGAATCTCATTTTAAGTTCATCAAACGTATTTTAAGGTATCTAAATGGTACTGCAAACCATGGTCTTTGGTTCCCTAAGGGAAGTGAGTGTAGTTTAGTAGGTTTTTTTGACTCTGATTTCGCGGGGTGCAAATCAGACAGAAAAAGTACTAGCTGCACATGTCACATTTTCGAAAATTGTCTGATCTCGTGGCATAGCAAGAACCAACATAGTGTTGCACTTTCAACCACCGAGGCAGAATACGTAGCCGCCGGTAATTGTTATGCACAAGTCCTTTGGCTTAAGCAACAATTATTGGACTATGAGTTAAAACTAGGTTGCGTTCCGATTAAATGTGACAACACTAGTGCGATAAACCTAACTAAAAACCCGGTACTGCATTCACGCACTAAGCATATAGAAATTAGGCATCATTTTCTTCGCGATCATGTGGAAAAAGGCGACGTAGTTTTTGAATTCGTGGACTCTAAAAATCAGCTTTCTGATAATTTTACAAAACCTTTGTCCTCGGAGTCGTTC
This sequence comes from Lathyrus tuberosus, assembly GCA_022829125.1. Lineage (NCBI taxonomy): Eukaryota > Viridiplantae > Streptophyta > Magnoliopsida > Fabales > Fabaceae > Lathyrus > Lathyrus tuberosus. The sequence continues at coordinate 2,551,198 of JALAZF010000629.1, read as the reverse complement.
CACAAGATTCGAAGAGAATTAGGGATTCTCGATCCTTCTTGCTTTGAATAAGTTTCGATCTATTCTTATTTACTTAGTCTCATGATTTTATGTTCTACTAACGGTTATTGTGCAGCAATTTTTTCTCAATCTCGTACAATATAATCTCTCCAATACCTTTATCCAGGGCAGTCTTTGAGGGTGTGCAAGGCGGCCTACAACACAGGGCCTCACATTTTTTTCATGATTAAACTATGGAAAAAGGGCCTCCAAACATATATTCTACTGTTAATTTACGGTTAAATAAGGCCACTTAAAAAAATTACGACTCAACTAAAACTTACATTAGTTTCTTACACAGGGCCTCTTAAAAGTTTAAGACGGCTCTGCTTTATCTCTTTGTGTTATATCTGATTAAATTGTTCTATCTGTGTAGTTTATCATGCGTGTTTAATATCTTTATTATGTTTGTGTATAGATTTGCATCACATTTAATATTTGTGTTAAGTGTGCATTTAATCATATTTGCATCATGTTCATAATTTCATAAATTTCATCATATTGCATTGCATTTTTTTCTTGAAATCTGTCTTGAATCAATTCCTGAATCAATTCATAAAACTGTCTAGATAGTGTTATTTCATTCTGTTTACTGGAATTGATTCACACCTTTTCATGAATAAATTCATTCCTTTTAAGCTTTTTTCTTTTATTATTTTTTTCGCCTAATTTTTTTTCAACTACCCACTCCTACCTATTTTCACTATGCTTCTACATGTCACCATCTCCATAAATTTCTTTTTATTTGTTTTGTTTGTTTTTTTCAGATTTTTTTCTAGCTTCTAAACACATATCACCTACCCATTTTCGGTTTCTCCACCCCTCCCCAATTTCCTGCGCCACCTTTATTTCTCACTTTCCAAATATCATTTTTTTCATGCACTTAATCAATATATATATATATATATATATATATATATATATATATATATTAAGGTGTCAGTCAACTTTCTTGTCTCATTTTTTTGGTTACCACCCCACCTTTCAATCCACTTTTCATTTCCACTATCCCACATCCCCACTTTTTCTTTGCTTGTCAAGCCACCTATCACTCTCAACCTACTCATATTTTTTTGTCTATATTTTTTTTTTTCCATTTTTTTCTACCACCTATCACCATCAAATTTTTTTCTTTTTTACTTTTGTCAGTTTTTAACACCTAATTACTATTACTTTTTCCAACTTTCCCTCGCCACCCTATTCTTACCATCATGAATTACCTTTCAACCATTTAATTTTTTTCGGTCAACCCACTATTGGGGGGACCCACCGAAATTAACTCACCTACTACTAGCATTGGTATTCACCAACACATGAAACCCTTTACAATCAGTTTTTGTGGCTCAACATTTATCTCACTTGTGAAACCCACTAATTGATATTCATTAATTTTCACTTTTCAAATTTCAAAACCTCTTTCTTTTCCCTCCTTTAGTTTTTTTTAGTTTTTTTCTCTTCCAATTTTTTCTATTTTCGTGTTTCCTTTTTTTTGTATTTATTTTATTCTTTTGTTTTTTTCTCCACTTGTTTTCAATTTTTTTTCTCCCGTTTTTTTTCTTTCTTCCTCCATTTTTTTCTCATCTCATCTCATACTCATTCCTAAACATTTTATCATCTTCATTACCATTATCATACTCATTTTTATATCAGTTCCTCCATTATCTTGGCCTTAAGTTCATCATCCAATATGTCTCAACAACTTGGTTCAGCAAGGGCAACAAAGAAACGATCTGTCATTACCAGACAATCTAGAGCTGACGCTTCTTCAAGTCCTACTCTGACAGACAACACAGTTAAACTTCATAAGGTTCAAGCTTTGATACTAGACAACCTTCACAAAATGTATCTTGACAGGTTTTTTGATAAAACCCCATCAGGTGCAAACTACATCACTAAGGAAGCTGCAACCAAACCAGGTCTAACCTTCTTTACCACTCTTGAGAAACACAACTTGCCAAAATTTTTAGGATTATCACATAAGTACAATGTTGAGCATGTACGTGCCTTTTACTGTTGTGTTGAATCCATTGACAATGGCACTGGTCTTAGTTGTAAGTTCAAAGACAAAACCATCACTTTCACAGCTCAGGATTTTAAGGATACTTTTGGATTGGAAAACACTGGTTATGAATTCACTAGAGTGACTACGACATATGAGTTTCAACGTACCCCTATGGTTACTCAGATTTCCAAACCTATCTACCACAACGACCTATAATACTTTAATTTTACTGTCGGACAATTGAAAGTTGACTGCCGAATTCTTCACTGGGTCATAACGAAGATTTTAGTTCGTCGTAAAGATAATTTCGGTCGTGTTGATGAGTTTGATCTGTTCATGCTGTGGGTGTTTCTGAACAAAGAAACGGTAAATTGGGTTAAGTTCATTGTAAATATGATGATGAAGTGTAAATCAAGCGACTCCAAGCCTCTCTATTACCCCTCGTTCGTTCAACTAATACTAAACAAGGGCGGAGTGGCTTCTAAGCTAAGTGAATTATCTGGTATTCATCTAAGTTCAGTGATGCCACTCTTCATCTATTCAAGTATCATTTTGATTCCAAGCGAAATAAATGGTACTATCAAGAGAAGTTTGCTCGGGTGTATGAAACGTTTTCCATTAACCATGCTAATGCTCTGCAAGATCACAATCCTGCCGCTTCTTCTTGTCCGTCTGGTGCCTCCTCCTCCACTGCTCGTAAAACCGATGTTGTTACGCGAGCCGACTTGGATCGATGGGGCGATCGCATCTTGGAGGAACAACGGGTTTTATCTGCGTAGTACAATGCCAAACTTGATCTTATCCTTGCCAAGCTTGCTGCATCCAACATCAGACCATCTGACCCTGAGGACCATGATATGAAGGATCCATAGTTCCTCACTTTGCATCTTATCATTTTGCATGTTATTTATATTTCGTTATGATTAAAACATGTATAATTGTATTTTGGTTGTATGTCCACTGAAAAGTTGCTACCTTTAATATTATCTTCTTCTTACCTAACTATTTCTCTTTAATGAACTGTGTATTATGGTTACATGTTAACATTGCTGGAGTGTGTAATTAGCTATGTGATACTACTTGTTGTTATTTCTGTTTTTCGTCCCTCTTCCTTTTTGATTTTGTCAAAGGGGGAGAATGCATTATCGATTGACAACAATAACTTGTGTGGTTAAGTAACTGTTGCAGGGGGAGCATGGCTCCGCTTTACTCAAATTAATTGGATTACCAAGCATCAAAAAGGGGAAGACTGAAGTCGTTCATTCCGAATATCGGTTACTTTATTGTTTTGATGCTTTGCTTTTATTTGTAGTTTAATTTGAGTTCCTTGGGTTATTAATCATCAAACACATGCTAGATTATTTGATTCATGCATTTATTAAGTTGAATATGTATCATAGCTGTGTGAATTGATTCAGTTGTGTTTCTGACTTGATTCAAAGCATTTCTGTGCTTCCTGACTCGATTCAAGACTTTCATGACACGATTCATGAAAGTGTCTCAAAAGTTCATTTTGGTTCTGTTTGCTCAAATCGATTCAACATCAGTTTTGAATCAATTCACAGGACTCGAAATTCCAATTTGAATTGATTCAGTAAGGGTTGTGAATTGATTCAGCACGCTAATTTGAATTGATTCATTTTAGAGTTGACTCAAGTCACCTGCCTTAACTCAATCAAGTCATGGGAATTATGAATCAATTCACGCTGCTACTTTTAACTAACTTTTTACACTTTTCTCTTTCATCTATAAATAGAGATTTCATTCCCTCATTTTAGAGAGAGAGATCAAAATTTTTCTAGAGAGAAAACTTTTACAAAAACACATCTTCCTTCTCCCTTTCAAATCTTCATCTTAATCATACCCATGGAACTATTCTCTTGTGTGTGTGTGTGTGTGTGTGTGTGTGATGATTAATCTTAGGGAAACATTAGGCATCTGATTATTTGTTGAAGTGTGCAGATTTGCAAGAGGTGTTTTAGTCTTGGAAATTTCTAGGGTTGAAATTTCTTGAAGGAAAAAGAGGAAGAAGCTTTTCTCCATTGTTGTGGAGTTTTTCTACAGATTTGTCAAATTGTTGAAGAAACGGATTCAAGGCTTGGAATTTCAATATTGGGTAAAATTTGGGAAATTCATCAAGAGAGGAATCCTTCAAAAGTTGAAAATCAAGATTTTGGGTAAAGATCAAGTTAGCGGTGGTAGCTAGTTACAAGCAAGTTCGTACAAGAAGCAAGAAAGAAGATTACGTGGATTGTTATAATTTGTCCTTTTTGCTTTTGTGGATTGTTGTAACAAAGAACCAAATTCAATATTGTTTTAATGGAAGAAATAACTCTTCGATGGTTCTCCGTCGAAGACTAGATGTAGGTGCCTGCGAGGACGATAGCACCGAACTAGTATATATCCTGGTGCACTCTCTCCTTCTCTTTCTCTCTCTTTATCGTTTAAAATTGCATAGTTTTGATTTGTAAAAAGTTTAGGTTTTATTAGATTTGTTTTTCTAAAGGATCCAGTTAATTGATTATTGTAAGAACACTGAATTTAGAATTGCCTTTAAATTGAAGAATTGTTAAAGACTTTAAGCATCTCGTTGAAACTTTAACCATTAATCAGTTCATTGTATTCTACCTCATTACAAACCTTTGGTGTAAGTATTACGCAAATTCTCTTCCAATATCATAAAAACGTTTCTAAACAATATTTCACCATATCCGGTTCCGCTTGCATAATCTGATTTTTTGAAAAGAAGGGATTTTTGTAATTGTCTATTCAACCCCCCCCCCCCTTCTAGACAAGTTACTTCATATTCAAACCAACATGTATTAGCCACCATTCACTATTGCATCCAAAAAAAAACTTGCTCCACTATCAATAAAGCTTATTTATGGTCAGTTTGAGTACACTAAAGCACCCCAACCGATGCTTTCCTCAAAATCACTCTCAAAAAACCAGATTTTCCTTCTATTTTAAGTCACTTTCGAGTTTTAAAATAGGAAGCAATTTAAACCAAACCAATCATGCCAACACCTCATATCCATCATATATGAGTGATCCATGAAACACATCTGGAACATCAGAATCACAAAGTCACCCTCCATTTGCTCAAGCTTTTGGTCTATTTGCACTTGAGGTGCCACAACAAGTTCTGGGCTGATTCAATCCATTCCAAGCCTTCAAACACATTACTTGAGGTCCATTGAAGTTGTTCAGGTCATTATACAACATCTGTAACACCTCTAACATAGAATTTGATCACCAGCTGCAAGAGGTAATCCTGAAGCCTTCAAACTCCATATTACATGCATCTTAAATGAATTTTTGAGTTACCATCTTGTTTTTGCATGTATATAGAGTGATAACCCTCAATCAATTGCTATCTATGAATCATGTATGGAATTTCATAGTGTTCATGCTGAAACTAGGGTTCTTGAGTTCATCCTCTGATTTCTCACTCCTCACTTAATATAAATACAATTAATTAATATGGTTGTGATCCTTGTTCAAAAACGAGTGAGATTGGTGTTTGAATCGTGCAAAACCATTAAGTAATTAGAGAGAAAAGTGAGATTTTGCAAATCTGGGGAAAACAGGGCACGTGGGCAAGAACAAGTGTTCTTGGCGCCCTTTTTCAAATTTTCAAATTTTTAAAATTTTGATATTTTATTTAACTGATTTCAAAAATTAATTTCTCTCTCATTTTTTTTATCTTTTTTTATTGGTTATTTTTTTAAAAAGTCACAAAAATGTTAAATTATTTTATTTTACAAAAAATCCAATTTATATTATTTATTTAATATAGTTAGAATTTTTGTAATTAATTACATTTTATTTGTTTTTAAGCATTTTAAAATGAAATTCTCACTTTAATCTTTCCATTTCAAATGAATTTCAAACCATTCTATGGATTAAACATGATTTTTCAAACATTTATCCAAGATCACAACTTATTTGTCACACATGTTTGATAATTTTGATTGTTTAAAATGTTTTTTATTCAAATTAAAATACATTTTTAATCAAATTAGGGTTTTGATTATTTTCACCCTCACAAACATTTTTCAAACACTTCTGGGCCTCTAATAGAGTGTAAGACCCATCCCTTGTCACACACCAACTTTTTTGGGCCTCAATCATTGTTTAAGACCCGACATGATTTTCAAAACTACGGTGCGATCACTGTCTTTCACTAGGCCTCTCCCTGAGTTATAAGTCCCATTCTCTCTTCTTAGAAACACTTTTTTTGAGCCTTTTGATAGAGTGTAAGTCCCATCCCTTTGTAAATAAACTTTTTTTTGGCCTAAGTCATTGTATAAGTCCCGATACGATTTTAAAAATCTCGGCGATCGCCGTTTTCAAAACAAAAATCATCTGGGCCTTCCTTGTGTTATAAGTCCTATCTTTCTTATTTCAAACACTTTTGGGCCTCTAATAGAGCGTAAGACCCAACCCCCTTTGTACATAAAGAATTTGGGTCTCAGACATTATATAAGCCCTAGTACAATTTTCAAAATAACGGTGCGATCATTGTTTTTTTATCTGGGCATCTCTCTGAGCTGTAAGCCCCATCTCTTGTATAAAAATAAACTTTGGGCCTCTAATAGAGTGTAAGACCCACCTCTTTTGTAAATACAATAATTTGGGTCTCAGTCATTGTATAAGTCCCTCTGTGATTTTCAAAACTACGGCGCGATCGCCGCCTTTTCAAAAGAGTTCATATGGGCCTCTCCTTTAGTATAAGCCCCAATCTCCCTTTTACAATAAACTTTCCTTTTGATTTAGATTCAAATTCATAGATGTTATCAAAACTTTCTTCAATTTCTTGAATAACTAACCATACAACTATGTTTATAATGCTGGAAGCTTGCAAAAAAAGTAAGTTCTGCCATTTTCTTTTACATATTTGCTTATATATATATTTCATCTGTATATATATATATATATATATATATATATATATATATATATGCCTGTATTGCTTGCTTAGAGTTTTCCCCAGCAATTAGGTCTAGGTTTAGATCAAACCAGTGGTTATTTCTTTTAACACAGTCAAAACTAGTTCCCCATAGGAAATTCCAGACACAGTCTTGCCTCCTCTTGGGCTTATACAATATGGAACAAAGAAATGCATTATTCCCGGTGAAACTTTTCTCAAGACTGTCACTACTTAGAAATTTGTACAAGAAATTCATTTCCCCGGAGTGGATTAATTCCCGGTGAAACCTCTTTTGAATTTCTTCAAACCCTAGAACTGTTCACTAAGGAAAGGATTATTCCCGTTGAAACCTTTCTTAAACTTTTCTTAGGTTTGGACCCACTGGCTTCCTAAAAGCATCCCCAACTTCTTCTTGGGCTTTGTACAAGGACCCTCAGGCTTCTTAGAAGTTCGTAGCCTCCTCTTGGGCTTAGTACAAGGACCCGAAGAGCTCGTACATGTATAGGACAAAACTTAGTCATCTTTTGCTAGTTCAATCCTCTAGAGAGTCAAAGTATTATACCAGTTTAGGGTTGATTCTCATCCCTTAAAACACTAACCTCCTCTTGGGCATCATACAAAGATCATCCTCCAGTTAAGAGTAAACCTCTTCATACCATTATACCTGGAAAGTGTCATCTCCTCTTAGATATCAAAGAAATCCTCAAGTTTCCTAAAAGCAAGGGAGAAACCCTGATCAATTTCATCAATCTCAGGCAGAGTTAAAACCTCCAAAGGTTAAAAAACTTAATCTTTAAGCTTTCACTCTAAATTCCCCAGCTAGGTTCAGATTTCCACCAGTAAACCCTCGGCAAAATCAGAGCCTCAAGGTATCTGATATTTCAACTCTTCTCCATTCCTCAGCAGGAGTTGATTCCCCAATTTGGACCTGTCTCTGGATCTCAATAATCCTCAACAGAAGCCAGCCTCCTCTTAGGCTTCATATAAGAAATTCCCCAACCAGCCTCCTTTTAGGCTTTGTATAATGATTTTCCCTCAGAAGTTTTAGCCTCAATCATGGGCTTTGTACAAGACAGGTAATATTCTCCAGTTGAGTCATTCAATTCTTTTAGCCTCAATCTTGGGCTTTGTACAAGACAGATAAAAACCCTCCCCAGTGGAGTCAATTCTTTTAGCCTCAATCTTGGGTTTTGTACAAGACAAACTAAATATTCCCCAAAAGAGTCAATCTCTTTTTATCCTCAATCTCGGGCTTTGTGCAAGACAGAAATAAAACTCCCTAGTAGAGTCAATCTTTTAGATTCAACCTTGGGCTTTGATGAAGGCACACTAAAACCAACATTCCCTCAGAGGAAATCAAAATCTCTATGTAGAAGGAAATTTCTCTGTACATCACATATCAAAACAGATAATCAAACAAACCCTAATCCCAGATAACTGCTGTAAGTGGCACACTTGTTGATTCAAAAATCCAAACTGTAGTCCATCTCTTATCCTGGTAAACTTCCTCTTTCATCTAATTGCTGTAAGTGGCAAGCCTCTGGGTTATTTACATCCAAGCCGACGTCCCTCTCTTAGCATGAAAGACTCTTAAGGAAAAATGGAATTGCTCTACACAGAGTTAAAGTTTCCTCCTTCAGGACAAACACCCTTATAAAGGAAATTATGGCATTGCTGGATTCCATACATTCTAGTTAAAGTAATTCTCCTTTATAATCAGTTACCTAACAACTATGATAAACAGATGAAATATTTCCCTTTAGAGATGACAAATTCTCTCTCAGTCAAAACCTATAGCTTCAATCTTGGGCTTTGAACAAGACACAAATACTCATCTAGCTTCAATCTTGGGCTTTATACAAGACACTAAACATCTTTCCTCCCATAGAATAGGAGGAACTACGATTGCTCTGATTTTCCTGTTTTATTTAACGGGAATACGTAGGCATTAGATTGCGAAATCTTAGCGTGCACACAAATCAAAATCCTTAGGTCCAGTACCTTTCCAAAAACATCGAAAAACCTAAAAAACAACAAAAATACTCTCTCAATATTCCCAAAGGAGAAACTTTCCCAAATTTATAACATACGCTGGGTAATTGATAACTTCCCTTTGTATAATCTAACCCCAGACCCCCCAATCTCTTAGCATTTGTTAAAGAAAAAATTTGCGTGCAAGGTTAGTTTAAGATATCTTCCCTTCCCTTTCCTTTCCAGCTTCATAAAATAAATAAGAAATCAGAAAGTAGCACCAAATTCCAACCATTGCAGTAAGATGGTCGCGTCACCGACAAAAATCGCACGCTACACATACATCATGCACAATCATTTCATATACATATTCACATTGCATTACTATCACTTTGGTCATACTCATTCCCAAGTGATAAAAGTCCTCTCACCGAAAGTTGTCAGTTCTTTCCTCGTCCGAAGATGTATCGTCTGAGCAATCTCTCTCTAGTTTATTTATGGATTGGAGCCTGTCATCGACCACTTTGATAACTTGAACCTCTGAAAGGCAAGAAGACATTTGACAGACACTCCGGAACATCACACTTCACCATTGAAAATGATATTTTTGCTTTCCCGAATTAAAGAAAATCCCTAGAGAAATCCTCTCAATCGAATACTCTCGGCAATACATCAGTTTTTTTCCCAAGAAATTCGATGTTAATGAAGTCATCAGAACCTCAAAATTGGATCACATCACATGGAATTTCTCCGAAAAGATCTCGAAGAAAAGCATGATGTAATATCCCCAAGCAAAAAGCAGTATCTCAAGAGACTCGTTTTCCCCTGTAGAGTCAACAAATGGCATATCCAATAGAGAAGATTGTACACCTCTACAGCTCAGACAAATGAGTTTCCCCAGCAAGTCTGAAATCAAATCTTTTTCCATCAAATGGTGTCTCCCTAGTAAAACTCGGCGATAAGTTTGAAGAAGACCGCTACAAGCGTTCCTTGTCAAGGAAAGAACTTGACAAGAAGAAACTAAGACCAGTTCCGTGGCTGAAAACCAGGATCGAGGGGAAGTTTATTTCAAAAGAAACTAAGACCAGTTCCGTGGCTGAAGACCAAAATCGAGGGGGAGTTTTACGCTTTTTCTAAGTAACATTGCTTAGAAAAAGAAGATGGATGAGCAACCTGCCATTCATAACCATCGTCAAAATTTTGGGTATTCCGATATTTAATCCTCTTGCACCCTGAATGTCCGAATATCTTCGCCATTCACACCTTAGGGTCCAAGAAGATTAAATAGGGACATCTGTCATACCCTAAAATTTGACCACAAGATTTCCCATCATTGTGAAGATCATTACCACAATATTGTTGTACCATCATACCTCATAAATCTTCTCAAGGATTGTTGAGCATTCACTTCAATCAAGAATTAGGGTTTTGAACCCTCTCAGAGCACTTAGAGAAAGGATCAATCAAGAAATGACATGATCTTCAACTTGTCTAACCTCTCAAACATCCATGAAGGATCAAGAGGTCTCCCATATCAAGAATCAAGCACAAGAGTGCAACATCTCAAGCTGATCAAGCCTCAAGATCGCCAGTGTCACCAAATTATGGTTATGGACGACCAAGGCCTCTAGATGAAAATTTTCATCTGGGCATGATCTAATACCTCAAAACATGATCCAAAATTCTCCAAGGGACCTCATGGATCCAATCATCAAGTCAAATTAGCATTAGGGGAAGCATTCATAAAAAAATCAGGAATTAGAGTTTCTTGACCTAATTCACCCCTAAGTTGACTTTTGAGGCAAGACATGAGCCAAGACCTCAAGACATGATTTGAAGGCCTTAAATACACCACATTGATCCATTTACAACCATTGATTGATCCAAGAAGCTTGATTCACAAGTTTTAATTTCATCTGGACCACAATTAGAGTATTGAAGAAAAAGTCAATTGTATCTTTGACTTTTGACCAAGACATGTTCCCAAACCTTGGGACATGATTCAAGACACCCTAAAATGCCTATGGAATCCATCCATTAGGGTTGAATTAGGTCAAGAACTTGATTGTATAGAGGATCACACAGTTTAAAATTCATCTGACGAAAAGTCAACTGTGCCTAAAATCAAGTTTGACTTTTTGTTTTTTCTCACAAATATGGCTCCCCTAAGTCAAAACAATGTTAATGTATGGTTTTGATCAGCATTCATCAAGAAAAATCAAGAAAGTGAGGTTTCTTGCAAAAGGGGCAACCATAAGAAACTTAAATTTTTCTGTTATGGAACAAAATGGATTTGGTACCAACTTTGTAAGGTCATAACTCCCAAACCCTAAGGCCTTTTTCTTCCATTCAAATCTCAAATGAAAGTTCACATGTCATACTTCAAAAGTGTCAGCTACAAGAGATTCCAAATCCTCATGGATTTTGAGTTATGGATTGATCAAAAATACAAAAAGTGAAAATGACCACATTTTCCAACACTTAGTGAAATTTTCAAGTCAGAATCTGTTTCATTTTTTACCAACTTTGAGGCCTTTTTTCACCTTGATCCACGCTAAACCAGGTCCATTGGTGGACATCAAAGTTAAAGTATGTCATGAGAGCTTTCCAAAGAGTACAATAACTCATATTAGTTCAACTTGATCAAGGAGTTATGGATCTCACAACATGCCTTGATCAAACTGGTTTTCAAGGCAGATTTGGTGCATTTCTTGTGCCACACGATTTCCATTTCATATTTTGTCATCTTACAAGCTTTGTCCTCTTCCAAGATCAGAGGGAATCTTGATGACTCACTTGATATTTTCAAGCTTGGACCATTGAGTCAAGGATCCTATCCTTTGGCATGTGATTATTCAAGTTTCAATTCCAAAAACTTCAACTTTGTCATTTGGAATTGATGTGGTGCTTAGAGCTGTCATAAACCTGAACATATCAGTCCAATTGAGTCAAGGTTGTTGCAAAGATCAAAAGACCTAGAGCTACCAAGACCATCTCAGGTCAATGGCCAAGTGAAGACTTGGTACCCTGGCATTTAAGGAAGTGATACATGGGCATATCCATTGGATTATAGAGTGAAACAGTTGCCATTCACTGTTCCTTCATAAAAAAACTCCTCTACTATAAATAGAGGTCATTTATGATGTTTCAAACAACACCAGAACAATACCAAAGCCTTGTTTTCTCACCCTCCCTCTCTTACTTCAATTTCAAGTCACATTGGAGTAATTTGGGAATTCTTGAAACCAGAGCTAAAACCACTCAAATAACCATCCAAACACATCATAAATCGTCCATTGGAAGTGTTCAAACCTTTATCCTTATTGTACAACATCAAAATCAGAAAGTCAACCTCCAAAACCTCAAATTTTGACTTTTCTACTTTTTTCAAGCCATGTCTTGATCCAATCACTTTCAAGACCAATTAACCCTTCAAATACTCTCCAAATATCATCCTCAAACTATCCCAATAGGTTTATCTCAACTGTAACACCATTTGAGTGAGTTACCATTTTGGTCATTTTTGCCACTTTTGCAAGAAAGAGCCAATTCTTGTTCCTGAGGTTTCCAACTGATTTTGATCATCCTAAGAGCTTCTATCAGATCAATCAAGAGTGTCTAAAGCGATTACGTCTAGCACAAGCATCTTGACAGTTAGCACAAGGAGCTTCAAGAGGCAGGATCAATCTAAATTTCATCTAATTCCATGAAGAATTGAGGAAGTTATGGACTTCATGCAAATCCACCAAAAACTTGGTTTTTGCCTTGGCCTGACCTGAAATTCAGGTCAACCTTATGTATTCATGGGGTGGTTTTGATAAACGGATGTATCACCGCCCTAGTGGTAGCAGCGCATGTGTGTTTGGTTGGAGGTTATGGGTTCAAGATCCACCCAGACCATTTTTGCTATTTCTCTCATTTTGCTATTTTTCTCATTTTTCATGATTTTTATTAATTCATCTCAAAATTAAATATTTTTTATTGGTTCCTTTTTTGAAAATTCACAAAAATGTTGAAATATTGTATTCCACAAAAAAAATTGAATTTATATTATTTATTTAATATAGTTTAAATTTTTGTAATTAATTTCATTTTATTTGTTTTCAAACATTTTAAAATGTGATTTCCACCTTGATCTTGCAAAACTAATTGATTTTCAAGCCTTCATGTGATTAAACATGATTTTCCAAAATATTTTTCAAAGTTTACCACTTGTTTTTAAATATATTTGGTATTTTATATTTAATTTCCTTTGAAAATAATATTTTATTAATTAAAATTAGGGTTTCCCTCTATTTTAATTTTTCAAACTTCATTTCAAATACTTTTGGGCCTCTTGATAGAGTGTAAGTCCCATCCCTTTGTAAATAAACCATTTTGGGCCTCAGTCATTGTATAAGTCCCGATACATTTTTAAAATCTCGGCGCGATCGCCGTTTTCAAGTAATTTTCATCTGGGCCTCCCCTTGTGTTGTATGTCCTATTTTTCTTCTTTTTCAAACACTTTTGGGCCTCTAATAGACTGTAAGACCCAACCCCCTTTGTACATAAATAATTTGGGCCTCAGTCATTGTATAAGTCCCGATACAATTTTCAAAATGATGGTGCGATCAATTTTTTTTCATCTGGGCCTCTCCTTGAGTTGTAAGCCCCATCTCTTGTATAAAAATAAACTTTGGGCCTCTAATAGAGTGTAAGACCCATCCTTTTTGTAAATAAAATAATTTGGGCCTCAATCATTGTATAAGTCCCTTTGTTGTTTTCAAAACTATGACGCAATTGTCGTCTTTTCAAAAGAGATCATCTGGGCCTCTCCTTGAGTATAAGCCCCAAACTTCCTTTTTAAATAACTTTCCTTTTGATTTAGTTTCAAATTCAAAGTTATATCAAAACTTTATTGAATTTCTTGAATAACTAACTATACAGTTGTGGTTACAATGCCGGAGCTTGCACAGTTGTAAGTTCCACTATCCTTCTCAATATATGCTTGTTTATATATTTTATCTGTATATACTTGCTTAGAGTTTTCCCCAACAGTTAGGTCTAGGATTAGATCAAACCAGTGGTTACTCTTTCAATACAATCAAAAACTAGTTCCCTCATAGGATATTCCAGATACAGTCTTGCCTCTTCTTGGGCTTATACAATATGGAACAAAGAAGGCATTATTCCTGGTGAAACTTTTCTCAAGAGTGTCACAACTTAGAAATATTTGTATAAGAAATTCATTTCCCCAGAGAGAATTAATTTTCGGTGAAACCTCTTTTGAATTTCTTCAAACCCTGGATCTATTCAAACAAAGAAATGACTTATTCTCGGTGAAACCTTTCTTGAACCTTTCTTAGGTTTGGACCCACGAGCTTCCTAAAAGCCTCCTTAGCTTCCTCTTGGGCTTTGTACAAGAACCCTCAGGCTTCTTAGAAGTTCTCAGCCTCCTCTTGGGCTTTGTACAAGGACCCTCAGGCTTCTTAGAAGTTCTCAACCTCCTCTTGGGCTTAGTATAAGGACCCAAAGACCTCCTACAGGTATAGGAAAGAACCTAGTCATCTTTTGCTAGTTCAATCCTCCAGATAGTCAGAATTCCAAAACATCAGACCAGTTTAGGGTTGATTCTCATCCCTTAAAACATCAGCCTCCTCTTGGGCATCATACAAAGATCATCCTCCAACTAAGAGTTAACCTTTTCATACCAGTAGATTGGAAAGTCTCATATCCTCTTGGATCTCAAAGAAACCCTCAAGTTTCCTAAAAGCACAGGAAAAATCTTGATCACCTGATTAATCTACATCAGAGTTAGAACATCCATAGGTTTTAAAACTCAATCTTTAAGCCTTCAGTTTAAATTCCCCAGCTAAGGTCAAATTACCACCAATAAACCCTCAGAAAAATCAGAACCTCAAGGCATCTGATATTTCAACTCCTCTTCACTCCTCAACAAGAGTTGATTCCCCAATTTAGACCTGTCTCTAGAACTCAATAATCCTCAAAAAAAGTTAGCCTCCTCTTAGGCTTCATATAAGAAACTCCCCAACCAGCCTCCTCTTAAGCTTTGTATAATGATTTTCCCTCAGCATTTTTAGCCTCAATCTTGGGCTTTGTACAATACAGACAAAATATTTTCCAGCTAAGTCAATAACTTTTAGCCTCAATCTTGGGCTTTGTACAAGACACATATAAAACCTTCCCAGTGGAGTCAATTCTGTTAGCCTCAATCTTGGGCTTTGTACAAGACAGACATAATATTTCCCAAAAGAGTCAATCTATTTTCAGCCTCAATCTTGGGCTTTGTACAAGACAGAAATAAAACTCCCTAAACAGAGTCAACCTTTTAGCTTCAACCTTGGGCTTTGATCAAGGCACACAAAAATCAACATCCCTCAGAGGAAATCAAGATTTCTATTCAGGATAACATTTCTATGTACATAACACATCAAAACAGACAATCAAAAAACCCAATCCCAGATAATTGTTGTAAGTGGCACACTTGTTGATTCAAAGCTGCGGTCCCTCTTTATCCGTGTAAATCCCTTTTTTCATCTAATTGCTGTAAGCGGCAAGCCTTTGGATTATTTACATCCAATCCAATGTCCCTCTCTTAGCATGGATAACTCCTAAGGAAAAATGGCATTGCTCTACATTGAGTTAAAGTTTCTTCCTTCAGGACACTTCCCTTATAAAGGAAATTATGGCATTGCTGGATTCCATACATTCCAGTTAAAGTAATTCCCCTTTAAAACAACCCCAACATCTGTAATGAATATGTGAGATATCTCCCTTTAGAAATGACAAATTCTCTCTCAGTCTAACTTTTAGCTTTAATCTTGGGCTTTAAACAAGACACCAAACATCTTTCCTCCCATAGAATAGGAGGAACTACAATTACTCTTATTTCCCTGTTATCATCACGGGAATACATAGGCATAAGATTGCGAAATCTTAGCGAGCACACAAATAAAAAACTTTAGGTCCAGTACCTTACCAAAAGCATTGAAAAAACCCGAAAACAACAAAAATACTCTCTCAACATTCCCAAAGAAGAAACTTTCCCAACCCATAACAGTGAACACCAAAATGTATAGAAAAACATGCCAAAGAAAATATATGGATAACCATTTATACGCTGGGTAATTGACAACTTCCTTTTGTATAATCTGACCTCGGACCCCCCAATCTCTTAGCATTTGTTAAAGAAAACATTTGCGTGCAAGGTTAGTTTTAGATATCTTCCCTTTCCTTTCCAACTTCATAGGATAAATAAGAAATCAGAAAGTAGCACCCAATTCCAACCATTGGGGTAAGGTGGTCGCGTCACCGACAGAAATCACATGCTAGAGGTTGGTTGCTAGGGGGTTCACTCAGAAAGTAGGTGTCGACTTCAATGACGTGTTCTCACTTGTTGTAAAGTATAGATCCATCTGAACGCTGCTTGCTATGATGGCGAAGTTTGACTTAGAACTTGTACAAATGGATGTGAAGACGACATTCTTGTATGGTGATCTCGATGAAATAATCTTAATGAGGCAACCTGAAGGTGTTTACTGTGAAAATTAGTAAACAACCGCTGATCTTTCAAATCAATAAGAGATTGGGTAACTTGCAGGATCGACCATACTAAATCCTAGGACATGTGCTAACAATTTAAATTAGGTTTATGAAAATGACGATTTCGATAGCATTTAAGGTTTAAAGGTTGACAACGTTGAGAATGTTAAAGAAAGTAAATTGCAGAATGTAATTGAAAAGCAAGTAAATATGCTAAAAATAAATTGGGCGAATGAAGAAAATAAACTTGAATTAAAATGTAAAAAGATGGTGTTTACATCAAACGTACATTTTCTCAACAAACTCTTTTCTCTGCATACAGGTACTTTGAGTAAATTAGAGATTTTTGTACAACTTTGAACACACATAATCCTATCACTAAGACTGCCTATTTATAATGAATCGAAATAACCGTCTTTAATGGACTTTTCCTAAGGTTAATACAAGTGGCACTCGGCATGTCTTCGTTTCTTCAGCATACCCCACGTGTCTTCGTGTAAAAACTGGATAAGGACAAGTTTCCATCCTTGATTCAAATTTCAAAACTCAAGTCGAAAATGTCATCCATGATACTCCGTCAAAACAACAACTTCATACTTAGAGAATTTCCTAAATTCATCTAGCCATTCTCCCTTTTGTAAAAAATGATTTCAACTGAGCACCGATCATCCATTTTGCCTAGTTGAAATGTATCATAACTTGGCAAATGATTTCCTTTTCTTTATTTGTTACATGAATTAAACCAGGCGTCGAAATTTAGAGTCAACAAATTGCTCCCCAAAATGTCCTTTTCGACATCTAAAATAGAGAAAAGGATATTTTTTGACAATATCATTAGACACCGTGGACGATTCAATATGGTGAACTATTCATATGCATCAACAACATTGTGACGTCAGGGTCATCATGACTCTTTTCTGAAAATGTCTCTTCATTCCCATGCTCAAATCTTTCTAATCATCACGCTCCTGGCCCTTAGGAGATCATGGCTCACAATTTCAACTTCCACCGTCTAGTTGCATTATCCCCTTGTGACATGTGTCCCACGATCTTGTCAATATTAATGAGGGGTAATAATCATGCACAATAACAGTTTGTATTACTTCACCTATAAAAAGGAAAAAGTTACCATTTTTCACTTTTCTTTTCACTTCATGAACTTCTGAAACTGCATCCTCTCCCAAACGTTTTCTTTCTTCAAACTTTCTTCAAATCTTCACTACAGCAATGACTTCTGTTCAGACAACCTCAAGTAAACCACCAAGAAAGCTCAAGGTTCTAAGAAATCAAAGGAGCTTGCTCCAGTTCATAAGGAGTTGGGTCCAAGAGTGGTTTGTAATCAACAGTACGTTCCAGAACCTCCTAATAAAGAAGAGAAATGCCACATCTATCAATCCCAGGTATTGATTCCTATACTCGTATTTGGTAAGACCCATGTCATGCTAGGTCGATTGCCTGATTTAAATGCTGACCCTGTTAAAATTAGGGAATTATTTCCAACCTACCATCATTATAAACCCATAGCAAATGGGGTAAGACCTAGGACTGACCAAGAAATTATGAATTTATGAATACTAGCTGTTGTACCCCAAAATTTGCCCGCCCTATTTCTGACATTTAATTTATTTTTAACTTTGATTTTATAAGTTTTTGTTTTGGTTCAATTTTACTAACATTTTAACAGTAATTTTTATTCAAAAATAGGTAACAGTTTACTTTAAATTGTTTAAATAACAAATATTTGTTTGACCTTCATATGCTTTCAAGTGCATTTTTGTTTAGAATAAATGAATTGGCACAATTGGAAAGGAGATAAGGCCTGCAAGTATGAGGTCGCGGGTTCGAATCTCACATGTTATATTTTGGATTTGTTTCTGTTATTTGTTACTAACTTTCTTTCCATTTTAAATTATTTTCAAAAAATCACAAAAATTGTATTTTATTATTATTTGTTTTTAATTTTCGTTTTTAAATTTAAGGCATTTTTGAAAAATAATTATTTATTTGATTTTATGTACTTTTTACCAAAAAGGAGTGCAAAAATCATAATAGATACAAAAAATATTTCCTTTCTTGTGTACTTATTTCCTATTGGTCAGTTTATGTAATTTTTGTGTCATACTTAGTCTACTTGGTGACCAAGTAAAAATCAGATACTATATGATTTTATTCAGTTTTTTTTATCAATATGAATTAAGACTGATTTTATTTTCCTTTTTAGACTTTTTAACCTATTTTTCTAGATCTATAAATACATGTTGTTTTACACATAAAAAAGGACCAGAAAAAAACAACGGCTCATGTGATACTTATACGATACAGCCGATACCGAAATTTGCAGTCAGTACTGTTTGTGTATAAAAGATATGTTCACTTTTTTCTAGTTTTTTCTTTTGGTTCAATTTCCATCGTCGTACCGTCACATATATTACTAATAGGTATATATATTAGTTTGCTATTGATACAGTCTGGTTTTGCATAGCACGTTCCTGTTAAGTGGTTTTGATTTGAAATATAATATCTAAAACTTGTTTTATGTTGTTCTCATGTACATATACATATAAATTGTTTTATTTTAGTAATCGCAAGATAACTTGTTTTTCAATAAAATTATAAGATATAATTTATTTTATTTTAATAATCATGAGATACAACTTGTTTTTTTAATAATCATAAAACGTACCGTTTTTTTTCATAATATATAACATTTCTTTTTTGATAATCCATTTTTGTTTTAATACATATTGTTTTTAATATTGTTTTTTATTTATTTATCTATTCTTTTTTTTTTTTTGGATTGAACCGTGTCGATACGCTATTTACATGTAGACGTGTATAGTGCGTGACATTTGTGTCGGTTCGATCCGGTTGTGATGAGCGCATTTTTGCGTTAGCAACATTGTCGATTTTTTTTAACCCGTTAAATTTACTTTTGCTTTGCATTTTCTATTTTATAAATTTAGATCTGCACGATTTAGATCTATGACGATGATCACGTTAAGTGTAGCAAGCCATTGATTAATTTTTACCGGTTTATTAGTGATTTTTTATTTTACTTTTTTAAATTGATTATCATTGCGTTTCGATTTTGTGCACACGTCCGATGGCTTGGTCTAGTGGTAATCCGTTTGTTTTACACCAACCAATTTGTGTTTCGATTTTCAACTTTGTGTCTTAATTTGATTTTTATTATTTAGTGGTTTATTGATCCGATTTGCGATGACCGCTTACGCATTAGCAATTTGCCTTCTTTCTTGAATTTGCGTTAATTTTGATCCAACATTGTTATTATTAGATCCGATCTAATCTCTTGCGGTAACCTTTGCACGTCTTTACATACGTGACTTTGGTTCGCATCCTTAAATCATGATTATAATCCGTGCACTTCTCTTTTTTGCGTTTCTCTTTTAATAATTAGATCGGTACAATTCGGATCCATGTTGCGATGATCGCACCTTTTGCGTTAGCGATGTTCTTTTATTAATTCTCAAATAATTTTGATTTCATTTTTTAATTTTTGATGTTGACTTTGTTTCAATTTTAATCTTAATCTTGTTTGAATTTAGATTTAAATATTGTTATTCTTTTTTATTATTAATCTGGTTATTAAGTTTGGATTAAAACTTTTTTATTATTTCATAACTGTTGACTTTTTGCTTGTTTGGGTTGTATGTTTATCGCTTATTCTTATCCCCATTGGCAAAATGTATCCCAATTCCCATGATGTGTAAAATAATTTTGTTGCTTTCCTTTATTTTGCTCATATCTTGCTACAATATTAAAACCTTTTTTAAAAATATCAAACAATTCTCGATTCAATAATCGACCCCTTTTTTTAAACCCTGTAAGTCGACTGCTTTTTAGCATCGCCATAGACCTAATGCACACACATGCACCTCTAGGGTAACCTCTCTTCGTTTGCCTTACGAAATAATGGTCATGTCCCTCGAACGTAGGGATACTTTAGCAAAAGATGCTTACGAATAATATCATCATAGTCCCTTCGATATAAAGGTCATAGTCCCTCGATGACCCTTTGAGTTGCCTACGAAAAGATGATCTTGTCCCTCGATGACCCTACGGAAAAATGATGATAGTCCCTTTGAATTGCTAAGGTATCCTTACATGTTGCCTTCTATGACCATTCGATGACCCTTCGCCGTCCCTTCACATCCAATAGATAGGACTACCTACCCACTAATGGTATGGATAGTACTATCTCTCAAGGAAGAGGATAAGTACAAGAAAGACCTTATTAATTAAGGGTAAGTAACTTTTAAATGCTTGCTCACAACTAAAAAAAAAATACTTTTCACACCTCACACTTTCAAAAATATTTTCAAAAACAAACACTTTGTATACATTCTTACACGAATTATTACAAAGTCAAGTTTTAAAAAATATTTTCTAAACACACACCACATTTCAAAAAAAGCAAGTTAAAGTGAGCAAGCAATTAAGAGCCCGTAGATAACTCCGGATGAAAAGGGGTGCTAACACCTTCCCTTTTCATAACTTACCCCCCGAACTCAAAATCTTTTCAAAAAGGTCTTTCCTGTTCTTTTCACCTTTCCTAAGTAAATTGGATAACAGAAAAGTCGGTGGCGACTCTTGCTAACCGCAACATGTTTTGCGAAAACAAAATTAAAAAGTCAGTTCTCCACCGTATTACAGAACTGGCGACTCTGCTGGGGAAATACTTAAAAGAGGGGTTACCTCGGGGTGTAGATCACTTTAACTGCTTTAATTATCTGTTTTGTGTGCTTTACTTTTAAGGGTTTTGTCTTGGGGGGTATTACTTGGGTAAATGATCCTACACCCAGATCTAGGACCTTAGGTAAGTGGCAAGAGACCAAGGAGACTGTACGACATGTACCGCTACAGTTGATATGGTAGCCATCGTTAGTGCAACACTTTGGTTTGTACTGATGTTCCTCGAGGCTTGGATTGGGGATAACATTAGGCTGCCGTGTGGTGTCATTAAGCACTAATTTGCCCTTAGAACCCTAGTTGAACTTGGCCTTGGCCATTATAAGGTAGTGAGATAGCCTGTTTGGCATGTTCCAAAGTTGGTTGATACTCGAGACTACGCTCATTGAGATTGGACTTTCGGGATGTTTTGGTCGGCCGCTCGAGTGTCGCACCAAAATAAAGCCTGCGAGAAAGATCCGTGATATGAGATTCCTAGAACCCAATTACTATTTTAGGACAGGTTGAACCAACTAAACATTGGTATGGGAAGGGTACTTACCTTTGGACTTCATGCCAGCCTTTAAACCTAAGGCTACTTGTGTGACTTGTTTGTATTCACTATCTAACAACTTGAATTCCTTGCAGGATTTGTTTGTACTCTAACAACTTGAACTCTTTGCGGGACTTACTTGTCCTCATGCTTTTACTTAATGCATAGCATCCATATACCATCATAACATAGCATGTTAACTAACCTTTTTCAAGGATCTTAGGGATTTATGGTGCACAATTTGCAGGTGCTATTATGGAAGGATTATCAAAAGCCAGATTTCTATCAAGGGGCAAGAGGATTTATTTTCCTCTAGCCAGATGCCTTCAAACTCAAAAGAACAGTATCCTAAATCAGAGGCTATGACCCACTTGATATGGCGAGCTTGATTCTTATAGAAGGACGTTCAAAGATGAAAAGTCAAAGTTCTTCAGACAAAGCTGCAACCAAATTCAATTTCTAATGTTGCAAACTAGATTCCATAAAGATCCTTGAAAACGTTGCATATGCATTTACATACATATCATAACAGGTTTCCACAACGGGTTTCTCATCTCCTCGCTATTTATTTCAGTAGAAAATGGCATTAGAACAAGCTGTCAAGGATCTCCAGACTCAGAACACCCAATTCCAAGAGATGATCCTGAGCCTATTCAAGGGACAAGAAGAGTTGAAAGCCCTCCTCACTAAGGACATGAAAAAGAAAAATCCTAAAGACAACAAGGATGATCAATTGGAACAACTGCAAGCTGAGATGGCAGAGATGAGAATCCAGATGTATGGTCAGATGGCTCTTATCCAAAACTTAGCTCGGGGGCAAAAAGAGCTGAGAGTCCTCGTCAATAAACTTCAAGACAACAGAGTTGGGGATCAGATCATCAGTCGGCCTCCAAGGAAACAAGCTGACTTGGTTGAGAAAAAGATGAGGATAAAAGAAGGAAAGAGACAGGTTACTACTGATAGTCTTTCATTTGAAGGAAGAAGGCCTTATAGGGTTGTCGCACCACCAGTTCAACAACAGAAAGATCAGCGTAGGCAGCATGGTGGTCAACGTACTTGGAAATCCAAACCTAAACGACCATTTACCCCGTTGCACATGCCGCTGTCTCAGGCTTTGCAACAATTGCTCAATCAGAACTTGATAACTCTGTTTCCTTCATACTCAGCTCCAGCCAACCCTGCTCCTGGTTACAAACCTAACGCAAGATGTGCTTATCATTCGAATAGTCCTGGTCATGATACTGAAGACTGTGGTCCATTGAAACATAGGATCCAAGACCTGATTGACGAAGGTGTCCTCGAGTTCACACCAGTGGTCAGATTGAGTTCTTCTATAGCCCATCTAATATCGAAGGTGCAAGACACATCGTCTGAAGTGACAGGTTCAGGAAGGGAAGCTTTGAAATCATTTGAATTTTCATTTGTAATTTCTTTTGTTGGCTTAAGCACTTACTATTATGTCAAACTTTGGTTTTTTCACATTAATGCATTGCGTATGTTCGTCCTGAATTTATCCATTCGTTTCACTATATTTAAATTATGCTTCTTACTTCTCTTTTGTGATATTTAACTCTCGTTAAAGCTGTAAGCCTTTAGAGGGAGGATGACGAAAACGATACCATAATTTCATACGGTATGCTTTTGAACAGACCGTGCTGACGATGTACAGGCATTGTTTCAAATCCTAAATAGTGGAGTTATAAGGAAGTTAATCCCTAGTCAACCCCTTTGAGCCTAAGAAGTAGGAGTTTTCCTTCTCATGCAAATTAAAACCCTTAATCATAACCTGGGGCAGGGTAGTTCTTCAGTTAACTCAATTATGCCAGTTGATCTTTTGTACATAATTAGTGATGGTTCCCTGTAATCATTAAGTCAGGCAGTCAATATCTATCAAAAGAAAAGCCCGCTAAGTCAATATCTATGAAGGAGACTTAGTAAAAATTGAGACATCCCGCTGATTGTGATCTCAAAATAAACAGTTCAGGCAAAAGTTAGGGATAACAAAGTCAAAAAGAGGTCACTACAGACCCTCAAAAGAAAAATGTTACAAAAAATAATGACTGCCTTTTCAAATAAACTTCCAGTTTTTGAACCATCACCAAACATCAGTGTTAAAATTCCAAAATCTCTAGGAATCTGAATGCATATTTAACTGAGTATAGGACTGAAGAACATCACGGAGAATGGGTTGGGTACAAATAAACTTTGAACCTTTATCCTTTGTTTCTTAAACCGTGAACCAGGCCACGTTACAACCCTTTAAAAGTCCTAGCTGAAGCATGGTTAGTTCGAAGGCATACTGTTACCAAAAGGTATCCTGACTCCTTTAGGGCTTGTTATAAATCTTGAGTTGACATCACAGTTTTTACAAACATGGTTTTGCTAAATAATTCTTTTTCAAAACTTCAAGACAGACATAAGCGTTGCATTTTGAATATCATTGTTTGCATATAACTAAGTGTTTGACAGCAGAGAAGTTCACATGATGAACATTCATTGAACAAAAGTCCTCCCGACAGACAAAGTTGCTTCAGAGGTGCATCGAAAAGCAGAAATATTTCCTGCGCTGACTCAGTTGGTTAAAAGCCAATGTATATAAGAGGCATGGTCACTATCTTCCAATCAAGGAGCATATTATTATGGGGCATCCCAGTTATTTCTCTTAAGGCAGCTCTTTTCAAATACTTCCATTCTGGGGCAAATCATCCTCTGCTAGGGGCAACGCTTTCTTTTCATATCTGATCAGATCAAGTTCAGTTGCAAGCTCCTCAACCATTAACCAGGGAATACACGATCCACCGCAGTCTGAAAGCACATTCCTCCTGTTACATGGCATTGATCCCAAGTTTCAATAAGAGCCATTGTGGGAGTTACTTGTCTGT
Source organism: Lathyrus tuberosus (assembly GCA_022829125.1). Classification (NCBI taxonomy): domain Eukaryota; kingdom Viridiplantae; phylum Streptophyta; class Magnoliopsida; order Fabales; family Fabaceae; genus Lathyrus; species Lathyrus tuberosus. Next base: position 2,526,587 of record JALAZF010000629.1, on the reverse strand, counting down.
GCCAATAGTATCAGATGGTGTCAGTATCATGTCTTCAGATCCAGTCATGATAATTCCTAGAAATTGTTTGGGGAAGTCGAGACTATCGAAAGTTCTAAATACAGGTGATCTCGGGGGCAAACGAACTCTTACGTGCGAAGAGCCATTCGTAATCAAGATATTTTCTGACGACGCTACGAGGATTACTACCATGGACAGTGAAGATTTCTTGCACCCTGTGAACGCGGACATAGTAAAAAAAAATACTACGCATGAAAAAGACCCGCTAGGTTGACAAGCCTAGGCAAAAATAAGGGTATCCCGGCGAACCAAAAAGGTTCGGGAAAAAATTAGGGACATATATAAAAGAATTGTACACCCGGCAAGTCGAAAACCTGAAAAGGCGGCTTGGGAAAGAAAGGGTATCCCTTTGGACTAAAAACCTAAAAAGCCAGTCCAGGCAGAAGTTAGGGATTAAAGCGTACGACTATGTCCCATTGGATCATCCACTTACGAGTCAGTACCAGTTTTCATTGCCAACTTCGTTCAAACAACGTATATCAATCTTATCATTTTCTACCGACAACAAGTGATGAAATACTTGAAGACATAGGGGCAATAGCAGAGTTGAAGCCCGAAGTGATCTTTTCCACTCGGTTTGCTGTCACAGAATCAGCATTTACTAAAGACTCTTGGAGGTTGGAATCCCCAGCAAGTCCTGTATCCAACAGATCTTAACAGAATCACCCCCACGGAGCCGGTGTCATGGTAATATCCCCACAGAGCAATCTCCATGGAACTATCTCTACAGAGCTATTTTCACAAGCTCGTCCCCAGTAGAGTTTATTCCTCAACAGCGTTGCTTCCCCAGTGGAGATCATCCTCAACAGAGATATACTCCCCAGCAGAATTAACATACTCTCAAGCAACAGTTGGGATACTTTCCAGTAATTCACTCCCATATCCCCAAAGGATTGCCCAACAAGACAGAAGTTTGATTCTTTCCACAGCACGCTCCAGAGAGTTCCCCAACGGAGTTTATTTCCCCAACATCTCCTTCACGACAGAATTTCTCTCTTCAGCTAGGTTTATTCGAGATTGCGTCCCCAGTAGAGTACATAAAGAAACCTCCCCAACGGACGGCTTGACATGATCATCTTCCCCAATAGATCCCCTAACAGATAAAGAAATTTGATAATTCCCCAACCTATTATAGATATGTCCTCAGCATAGCCTATGGAATTTTGATCCCCATCAGATAATATTCCCTCTTGGAAGTATACAGAATTCAATTCCCCAGCGGAGTTTGCTTCTTCAACACTACAAATTACCCGACAGAGTTCTCTTCTCCAGCAGGATTTCGTCCATGGTTGCTACTCCCAGAAGAGTGGTCACCCATGTCCAAAACTTGGTTAGATAGTGCATCGGAGGATTATCCATCTCTTTTATCCCCAGTCAGGGTACATAAGAATCAAATCCTTCAATAAAAAGCACGACGAACGACTGACTCTCCTGACAGAATACTTCTATCCCCAAGCGGAAGTTAAAGATCCCCAACGGAATATTCCCAAACGGGAAGTTTGAATCCCCAGTAGATTCATTCTAAACAGGATCTGAAGATTTATTTTCTCCATCCCCACAACAGTCAGGGATTTATTTTCCCCAATCAGATGTTACTATTCAAAGCCACCGCTACCTTCAGCGATATTTCGTACCCATACATCATTTACAATACATCATAGCATATGCATACAAAACGCATATAACATTCTCATTTATTTTAATAGCATCATTACGCAATGCATTACATATATCATGACATTGCATAAAACTAACTTGGTTTTTTCAGGTTAGTTCTCAAACGGACAAATATTGTCAACAGTTTATCATCCTTCAGATACAATCAGTCGAAGATTCATTCTGATACTCCTTTGGATACAGTCAGGAGTAGACTCATTCCAGTACATCTTCTAGACATAGTTCAGATACAATCAAGACACAGATTCATTCTGATACTTATTCCAGTACATCTTTTAGATACAGTCGGTCGAAGACTCATTCTAATACTAATCTTTTAGATACAGTCGGTCGAAGACTCATTCTAATACTAATTTTTCAGATACAGTCAGGCGTAGACTCATTCTAATACGACTCTCAGATACAGTCAGGCAAAGACTCATTCTGATCTCCTTATAGATACAGTTAAGGCATAGACTCATTCTAGTATATTCCTCAGATACAGTCAAACCTAGACTCATTCTGATACTCCTATCAGCAGTTACTTTGGATGGCATCTTTAAGCCCATTCAAGCAATATAATCAACCAACAAGCGTTACTTCGTGCATCCGTGAGTGCAAATTTTAGGGCACTTAAGTGTTCAATCCTCTTCCACCTTCAGATCACGAATGGCAAACATGCCAATCTAACTCCTCAGGTTTAAGAAGATTGAACAGGGGCATCTGTTGTACCCCAAAATTTGCCCGCCCTATTTCTGACATTTAATTTATTTTTAACTTTGATTTTATAAGTTTTTTTTGGTTCAATTTTACTAACATTTTAACAGTAATTTTTATTCAAAAATAGGTAACAGTTTACTTTAAATTGTTTAAATAACAAATAGTTGTTTGACCTTCATATGCTTTCAAGTGCATTTTTGTTTCGAATAAATGAATTGGCACAATTGGAAAGGAGATAAGGCTTGCAAGTATGAGGTCGCGGGTTCGAATCTCACATGTTACATTTTGGATTTGTTTCTGTTATTTGTTACTAACTTTCTTTCCATTTTAAATTATTTTCAAAAAATCACAAAAATTGTATTTTTTATTATTTGTTTTTAATTTTCGTTTTTAATTTTAAGGCATTTTTGAAAAATAATTATTTATTTGATTTTATGTACTTTTTACCAAAAAGGAGTGCAAAAATCATAATAGATACAAAAAATATTTCCTTTCTTGTGTACTCATTTCCTATTGGTCAGTTTATGTCATTTTTGTGTCATACTTAGTCTACTTGGTGACCAAATAAAAATCAGATACTATATGATTTTATTCAGTTTTTTTTTATCAATATGAATTAAGACTGATTTTATTTTCCTTTTAAAACTTTTTAACCTAATTTTCTAGATCTATAAATACATGTTGTTTTACATGTAACAAAGGACTAGAAAAAAAAACAACGGCTCATGTGATACTTATACGATACAGCCGATACCAAAATTTGCACTCAGTACTGTCTGTGTATAAAAGATTTGTTCACTTTTTTCTAGTTTTTTCTTTTGGTTCAAATTCCATCGTCGTACCGTCACATATATTACTAACAGATATATATATATTAGTTTGCTATTGATACAGTCTGGTTTTGCATAGCACGTTCCTGTTAAGTGGTTTTGATTTGAAATATAATATCTAAAACTTGTTTTATGCTGTTCTCATGTACATATACATATAAATTGTTTTATTTTAGTAATCGCAAGATAACTTGTTTTTCAATAAAATTATAAGATATAATTTATTTTATTTTAATAATCATGAGATACAACTTGTTTTTTTAATAATCATAAAACGTACCATTTTTTTTCATAATATATAACATTTCTTTTTTGATAATCCTTTTTTGTTTTAATACATATTGTTTTTAATATTGTTTTTTATTTATTTATCTATTCTTTTTTTTTTTGGATTGAACCGTGTCGATACGCTATTTACATGTAGACGTGTATAGTGCGTGACATTTGTGTAGGTTCGATCCGGTTGCGATGAGCGCATTTTTGCGTTAGCAACATTGTCGATTGTTTTTAACCCGTTAAATTTAATTTTGCTTTGCATTTTCTATTTTATAAATTTAGATCTGCACGGTTTAGATCTATTGCGATGATCACGTTAAGTGTAGCAAGCTATTGATTAATTTTTACCGGTTTATTAGTGATTTTTTATTTTACTTTTTTAAATTGATTATCATTGCGTTTCGATTTTGTGCACACGTCCGATGGCTTGGTCTAGCGGTAATCCGTTTATTTTACACCAACCAATTCGTGTTTCGATTTGCAACTTTGTGTCTTAATTTGATTTTTATTATGTAGTGGTTTATTGATCCGATTTGCGATGACCGCTTACGCGTTAGCAATTTGCCTTCTTTCTTCAATTTGCGTTAATTTTGATCCAACATTGTTATTATTAGATCCGATCTAATCTCTTGCGGTAACCTTTGCACGTCTTTGCATACGCGACTTTGGTTCGCATCCTTGCATCATGATTATAATCCGTGCACTTCTCTTCTTTGCGTTTCTCTTTTAATAATTAGATCGGTATAATTCGGATCCATGTTGCGATGATCGCACCTTTTGCGTTAGCGATGTTCTTTTATTAATTCTCAAATAATTTTGATTTCATTTTTTAATTTTTGATGTTAACTTTGTTTCAATTTTAATCTTAATCTTGTTTGAATTTAGATTTAAATATTGTTATTTTTTATTATTATTAATCTGGTTATTAAGTTTGGATTAAAACTTTTGCTAATTACTGTTGAATTATTGCTTGTTTGGATTGTATGTTTATCGCTTATTCTTATCCCCATTGGCAAAATGTATCCCAATTCCCATGATGTGTAAAATAATTTTGTTGCTTTCCTTTATTTTGCTCATATCTTGCTACAATATTAAAACCTTTTTTAAAAATATCAAATAATTCTCGATTCAATAATCGAGCCCTTTTTTTAAACCCTGTAAGTCGACTGTTTTTTAGCATCACCATAGACCTAATGCACACACATGCACCTCTAGGGTAACCTCTTTTCGTTTGCCTTACGAAATAATGGTCATGTCCCTCGAACGTAGGGATACTTTAGCAAAAGATGCTTACGAATAATATCATTATAGTCCCTTCGATATAAAGGTCATAGCCCCTCGATGACCCTTCGAGTTGCCTACGAAAAGATGATCTTGTCCCTCGATGACCCTACGGAAAAATGATGATAGTCTCTTCGAATTGCTAAGGTATCCTTACATGTTGCCTTCTATGACCATTCGATGACCCTTCGCCGTCCCTTCACATCCAATAGATAGGACTACCTACCCACTAATGGTATGGATAGTACTATCTCTCAAGGAAGAGGATAAGTACAAGAAAGACCTTATAAATTAAGGGTAAGTAACTTTTAAATGCTTGCTCACAACTAAAAAAAAAAAACAAATACTTTTCACACCTCACACTTTCAAAAATATTTTCAAAAACAAACACTTTGTATACATTCTTACACGAATTATTACAAAGTCAAGTTTTACAAAATATTTTCTAAACACACACCACATTTCAAAAAAAGCAAGTTAAAGTGAGCAAGCAATTAAGAGCCCGTAGATAACTCCAGATGAAAAGGGGTGCTAACACCTTCCCTTTTCATAACTTACCCCCCGAACTCAAAATCTTTTCAAAAAGGTCTTTCCTGTTCTTTTCACCTTTCCTAAGTAAATTGGATAAAAGAAAAGTCGGTGGCGACTCTTGCTAACCACAACATGTTTTGCGTAAACAAAATTAAAAAGTCAGTTCTCCACTGTATTACACTAGTTCTAGGGTTTTTTGACCGTAGCAACTAGGGACCTCATAAAATTAGAATTTATGAATACTAGTGCTAGGGTTTTTAGATCTTGTCCTTTGTCGAAAGACCCCTCCAACTATCTAGCTTGGCTAGAGAAAATAGAAAAGGCTAAGTCCCAAATTTGGAAAAAAGATGGGCATCTATGACCTTATTCAACTGTCGAAAGTAGGACCAGGCTATTTTCCTTCGATGCTCATCGCCTCCCTTTACTTCTGGGACAACACTTATAACAATTTCCATATCCCTTGTGGAATGGTCACCCCAACCTTGTTCGAAATTGCTGCAATTACTGGCTTGAAACCGATCGGATTAGGTTACAATCTCAACATTTTGTCTGATGACTTAATAGGCTTCGATACCAACAAGGCAACCTTTACCACCTATATCGCCTACTACCATGAGAAGGAGACGACAGAGGTTTCTGACCAAGAGCACGTCGCCTTCTTAGCTCTCTGGCTCTCACGCTGTGTCTTTTGTTCGAGATCTCTTCAAGTGGCGAAGAGGTATTTGACCATGAGAAACCAACTGCACGCTGGTCATGACCTTTTCCTTAGCGAGAATACCTTGGCGAACCTGTATGAGTCCCTCGGCGAAGGTGTTACCACATTAAAGACGATCAAGACGAAAGGAAGCTTGCTCCTCTCTGGGCCCTTCTGGTTACTCAAACTATGGCTTAATGCCACTTTTGAAGCGTCACTCCCTAGTCAAAATCCTATTAATGAAGCCTTTGTGAAGGATATAAGAGTCAAAGGAACACAACTTGTGCTGTTGACTCTCGATGTTGAGGGAATGAGTCTTCAATAAACTTTACCAGCTACGTAATGATGTTTGTGAAACGCTACAACTTTTCCCCTTCCATGGCTCCTTTTTCTAACAGGAAAATAGGTCCTGCATGGTTCACAAGACGATTTCATCCTGAGTCAAAGGAACACGAAGGAGAATCTCTTGATATATTGGAGTCTTTCCTTACACCACGATTGTTAGCCTCAAGACTTGACCCCTCCAAGCTTCATACATCACTTGTTAACTATCAACCAAACCTTGTCTCTCGAGAATTTGGTTTGATTTAGATTTTACCGAGGCCTCTTTTTCAACGAAAAAGCTCACTGATTCACTACAACATGGTGCACAACGAAATGGAGTGTGCTAAGTTGTTGGCAAAATATTCTGGCTTGACAGAATTTACTCTTGTTGCCTTCAAACCAAGTTTCCTCTGCACCAAAGAGTTCGACGACTGGTGGAGAGACTACTACAACACAAATTTTTAATATTTATCCTCCGTACGTTCGACCTGATCAACACTACAAGGTAGCTTTTAATATTTATCCTCCAAAATTCCCTAGATTGCCAACTGCTAATTTTTGTGTGGCTTTTAGCCCTCCATTTCCAGACTGGTTCGTTTGTGGGAATTTCATGAAAAATATTTGCCATGATTATCAAAAACGTGCTCAGCGAGTAGTTCCGACTAACTATACCTTGAACAATTTCAAAGGCCACCTTTATATTGGTATAGAACACGTTCGCGTGGAGTCTCTGATATAAGAAGGTTTGGAATGGGAGGTTTTTCAACATCTCCTATTTTCCTTTCATCTACATTCTTCTTTTGCTTATACTACATACATCACTTTTCTCTAGCAGCCGTAAGGATTCCAGCCAAAAAAGCTACTCCTGTCGAGAAAGAAACCACCAAAGAAGAAGATGATAACACCAAGAAACCCACATCAAAGGTAACTTTTGTAATTATCATTTTTTTCTTTTCAACTTATCATCAAAAATTTAACATGACTTTTATTATTTGCAAGTCAATCGAAAACCCCCTTTGACTCCCAAAAAGAGGAAGTAAAAGGAACCCTAGGTTCAAATAGTTGAATCCGATGACGGGGATGCTTCGCCAGACCAAACAAAACACCTCAAACCAAAAATGAAGAAACATATGAAAATTACTGATGCAAGCTTTTGTCCACAACAAAAACACACCAGAGTACCTGTAACGAAACCTCCCGTCTTGAAGGTGGTCGAAACTGATGCTACACCTTCTAGAAAGGGAGAAACTAGCCAGAAAAGCTCTGATCAGGCTGAGTGTGATAACTCTAGCCCTGGGACTGAGAATCATGAGGTGCACATATTTTTTCTTTGTTTTGAACTTTTTATAGCTTTCTCTGATTAGCAAACTTATAACCCATTTTGGTTTCTTTTCTTAGACTGCTAAATATGTTCAAGGGCGTCCAATGGTTTGACAAATCATTCCGACCACCAGCAGCGAAAGTACCTACCATCCAATGAGCCCTTCCAGAACTTCCCCCAAGGATTCCACGAAAGGTCTGCTGACAAAGTAACCCAACTTACTGATGCTCAAGAGAAGACGCCTGTTGCCATCACTAAGCTTTCGCACACCAACGAACCTGATCAACAAACAAGTCCAGCTAGGGAAGAAGCTATGGTTGAGGTTGTTGACAAAGTTGTGGAAAACATCGCTGACGAGGTTGTGGCAAACATCGCTGACGAAATCATGGCAGACCAGGATGACGAAGATAAATCTGAAGATAAGTCTCCATTCTTTCAACATAACAGTTGTGACGAAAAAGATGAGGAGAAGGAAGAAGAGGAGCAAAATGCTTCTGAAGACCAAATCATAGTGGGGTACGAACAAGAAGAAGAAAAGAAATAATAAGAGAAACAAGAAGAGAAATAAGGAGATTCATCAAAAACCAACCCTGCTTCGACTGGCACAAACTCCACCAGTCTTTCACATGAATAACTTGAGTCCCTGAAGGTACAAAGGCCATAGGAGTACTTGAAAGCCATGCTTAGCTCCAGATATAACTTTGGTGATAAAAGCGCCAACACTTCGACTGCTTCAGGCAACCAATCCGTTGGAAAGCCCGAGGAGGACTTGCTTCATCAAATCAAAGAGCAAATTTTCAATGTGGACCTATTCCAACTCTTGGAAAAGGATGTTTCTGCCCATTTTGGGCTGAAGAAGCTCTTGAAGCAAGTCAATGTCTTGGAGGTTTATCCTGAAGTTAATGATGTTATCATGGAACTGGACACCTTGATCGACCTTGTTGTTGCTGACCTAAAACGTCTTCGAGATTTCTCCAACACAATTATCAACAAGTCAGAGACCAAGTTGGCTGAATGGGACGCAGCCTCAGAATCTACTACCAAAGTGTCGAACCTGAAAAAATATCTGAGCAGAATAAAAAGGAAATCGAGAGCTGTGATGAAAATGTCAAAGAGTGGGAAAAAATCAAGATTCTTCAGAGCAAGATCTCTTAGGCCAAGCAACGTAAAGATGAGCTTCTCCAGTCCAACCAAGAAGAGGTGGCCAAAGAACTCAAAGTTGGAATATATCATGTCGACAGAGCCCAACAGCTTGGAAAGGAAATCGAGACCCTTTCGACTAACAAGGCTCTTTGCGAATGTCGCTTGATGCTTCAAAAGTCCAAATATGAGAGACTGAAGAGCTCTTTCCCATTCTGAACTAAATTTGAATGTTATTTCCTTTTTCGATTGTAATTTAGCCCTTTGTGGCATAACTTGTAATGACTTAAGCCATTTCGGAAATACTTTATTTACCATGTTGGATTCGACCATTTTGCATGTGATTACTCTATTTCTATTTTTTTTCTTGGAGTGTAAGTTTATATTTTTTCAAATATTTTCCATTCACTCTTAAGACCCTTTTCTCCTCGCTTAATTCTTCAATCTCATATGCACCGTTAGAGAATACTCGAATGACTTGAAAAGGACATTCCCACTTAGGGGACCATTTCCCTAAAGCCCTATCTTTTTGATCCATAGGAAGGATCACTTTCCAAACCAAATCTTCAAGAAGAAACGCCTTAACTTTAACTTTTTTATTATAAGACTTCTCTATTCTCTTTTTTTGTATTTTTAACAACTCCAGGGCTTTTAGTATTTCTTTGTCCAAATCCACTAATTCGTCCAACATCATATTCCAATATATATCTGATGTAATTTCATGATGCCTTTAGATTCTTGTCGATTGCAAATAAATTTCTACTAGTAAAACTGCATCATGGCCAAACGTCAATCAAAATGGAGTTGTATTAATAGCCTCCTTAGGGGATGTTCGACATGCCCAGAGGACTTGGTCCAAAGTCTTATGCTAGTTTCGAGGCTTTTTTCCTACGTGCCTCTTAATCAAAGCAATGACAACCTTATTGGCTACCTCGACTTGGCCATTGCCCTGAGCGTAGTTGGGTGTAGATGTTAAAAATTTTAAACCTGTTTCTTTAGTGAACTCTTGCATCTTTCGACCAGTAAATACCGACCTTTGGTTTGTTGTAATGGTTTCTGGAGTTTCGAACCTGTAGATGATGTATTTCTTGATGAATTCGATCACATCCTCTTGGTCAACGTTCGTTAGTGGCACAACTTCAATCCATTTTGTAAAATAATCAATACCAATCAAGATGTATCTTTGATTTTTGGATGACACTGGTCGAATTTCTCCAACAAGATCTAAAGCCCAACCTCTAAAAGGCCATGGTTTGACTATAGAATGCAATTCGCTTGCAGGAACATGTTGTATGCTTGCATGCACTTGACATTCTTGACACCCTTTGGCAAACTCAATAAAATCTTTCAACATGGTGGGCCAATACATCCCATGTCGAAATAACAACCAATTCATTTTATGATCCACCTGATGTGCCCCACATGCCCCACTATGGACATTTGACAGGGATAAATATGCCTCATACTCGCTAATACATTTAAGCAAAACTCCCTCAATAGTCTTTTTAAACAATTCACTTCCCAAAAGAACATAACTTAAAGCTCGATACCTGATTTTTCGTTCATTAGATGCCGTTTGATTTTGCAAATATTCCACTACACGTTTTCTCCAATCTTCGTCCGTCAGGCTGTCTATCGCTAATATTTCGAAGTTCTCTTTATCAGCATATCCTAGCTTTGTTGTTTCCAGATCTTATGAAGATAATCTGGTAGACACAACCCTTCCTCTGACTTCGATCGACTCTTGTAACTTTTCCTTTGAAATTTTATACCCAGAAGCAATATGAGCCAAGTCATTTGCTACTTGGTTTTCCAAACGAGGAATATGTCGAATGCTGACCAATTCAAATCTTTTTAAGAGTCGATTGGCTATCACGAAGTGCATGATGATATTTTCTTTCACACATTTATACTCATTTGTGATTTGTTTTATGACCAACTCTGAGTCACCCATTATTTCGACTCGAGTTGTCCCCAATTCTAACAATATCTCAAGTCCGACAATAAGAGCCTCATAATCAGCCTCGTTATTCGAACACAAAACTTCCACTTATACTTGAATTTTGTTGGAATTTTGGTAGGAGAAATAATGAAGACTCCTACACATGTTCCATCTTTATGACTCGAACCATCGAAGTACAACTTCCAAGGTTCTAGTTCGACGTACTTTAATGATTCTTCATTTATTGAGTGGTCGACTATAAAGTCTGCCATTACATGCCCCTTAACAACTTTTAAAGGCAGATTAGTTAGAGAGTATTCAGTTAAGGCTAACGCCTATTTTCCAATTCGACTATGAAAAATTGGTTCGACAAAATATGCTTTATAACATCAAAATGTGAGGAAACAAAAACATCAACAAGTTTTATATAATGCTTAAGTTTTATACATGAGAAGTACAAACACATGCATAGTTTTTCGACTGTGCTATACCTAGTTTCTGCATCGTTCAAGACTCTACTAAGATAGTAAATGGCTCTTTCGACACCATTTTCATCTTCTTGAGCTAACATGCTCCCTAAAGTCTTATCCGGCACAGATATATACAACCTCATACTCCTATTTCTACAAGGTGGAATCAATATCAGAGGGTGACTCAAATACTCCTTGATTTTGTCTAAAGCATTTTGTTGAGCTTGTCCCCATTCGAATCCTTCCCTGTTGAGTCGAAGCAAAAGTGAGAAGGCTTGAGTTTTGTCGCTAAGATTCTAGATAAATCTTCGCAAGAAATTAATCTTGCCCAACAATGACTGCAATTCCTTCTTTGTTGATGGCGCTTTCGCTTTCATTATGGTCTTGGTCTTATTCTGGTTTATTTCGATTCCCTTTTTGTAGACCACAAAGCCTAAGAAATCCCCCGCCTGCACACAAAAAGCACATTTGAGAGGATTTATTTACAAACCATGTCTCCTCATCCTTTCAAAGGAGTGTTGAAGATGGTCTATGTGATTTTTTTCCTGAAATTGACTTTACAACAATATCATCAATATATCTGAATAAAAGTCTCAATGAAATCATGGAAAATCGAATTCATTGCCCTTTGGTAAGTTGCCCCAGCATTTTTCAAGCTGAAAGGCTTTACCACCCTAACGCTTCAGGACATCGAAATGCTGTTTTAGGCACATCCTCTTCAGCAATGAATATCTGATTATACCCTGAATATCCATCAAGCATACTCAGATATTCATGTCCTGCGGCAAAATCAACTAACATTTCTGCCACTGGCATCGAATATTCATCCTTTGGGGTTGCATTATTTAAATCTCTAAAGTCTATGCAAACCCTCAAAGTACTATTTTTATTAATAACTGGCACAATATTTGAAATCCATTCGACATACCTGGCTGTACAGATGAATTTGCATCGCATAATTCTTTCGACCTCCTCTTTAATCTTTGAGAGAATTTCAGGTGCAAACCGCCTTGGATTCTGCTTGATGGGCTTCTTCCCAGGCTTGATTGGAAACTTTAATTAAACCAGCTCTCTATCTAAACCAGGAATATCGTCATAATCCCATACGAAGCAGTCTCTGAACTCCTTCAGCAATTAGATCAATTCGACTCTGAGTTGAGGATTGATATTGGCACTGATATACATTGGCCTTTTTGTCGCCCCATCTCCCAAGTCGATTTCCTAAAGTGGATCTTGCGCTAGCATTTTAATGTTGGTTGCCAGCGGATCCTTCTCGAATCCCAAGGGCTCGTCATCGTAGATGGCGTCGAGCCTTTGGCCTTGCACTTCATCCTGAGCCTTATCAGGTGGCTCTGGATCGAGGTCCTTACCAGGACTTTCCTGACATGATTCCTTTTTGGCTTCGACAACCATGAATTTTACCTCAGCCTCTAAGGCCGCTTTTAGCTTAATTTCGGCTATGTAAGCCAAAATTCTTTCTAGCGCTGGTAACTTAGTCATCGTCTCCAAACTCACTCCCCCAACTTGTTGGGTTGATTCTAGATGTCCCTATGTAGGCGAGGTCGTCTTCGCCCACAATCTCTTGATCCCACTGAAAACCGTTGGTGGGGTGCAGGTACAAAGAGCAGTATGCATTATCATCTGGAGTAAATGCGAAACTGGCTGGATTGCAAGGAGCAATGTTAGCCAAAATTCTGATTCGCTGTCGCACACGGGTCAAACACGAGTTTTAGAAAAATATAGTAACGGGAGGCGACACTCGGATGTCGTATCACAAGGATTCTTGTTGAGAATTTAACCAACTAAAGAAAAGGTCTATGGGGGGTTTTGATTTTGATTTAGAAAAAATAATGAAAATAAGTGATTATAAAAAAGTGATTATCAAATAAGCTAAAACGGCTAATCCTACTGATTCGGGTTCCGACTTATCATCGGCTATTATAACACTAATCCATAAGCGACTTCGATCCTATTCGATTATGAGATTAATTAGACAAGCACTTATCAAAATCATACGAATTATGTTCCTGTGTACCAAATTAAGAAAACAGTTAAGAATATGACGAGTTAACGAATTAAGCAAATGATAACACGCAATTAAATTTAGGAACATGCATACAATCGAATTTAATAAATTCTATCCTATGAACACAATCAAATTAAGCAAACGATTGCAATCAAATTAAGCAAATAACTTCATAGAAAAGAATTGAAAGGAATCAAATTTAAATTGGTATTAGAATAACCTCAAAGTGATGAAACCGTACACAACAGGATTTGCCCGTGGGAATTAGTTCTCCATTACAATCGTAAAAAGAAAAAGAAAAAATCGTGAAAAGAAGGTTATATAATGGTTGTACGGCTGAAAAACTTATAAACAAAATTAGGTTTTCCACCACTAACTCAAACTAGGTCGGAAACATAAACCAGGCCCATAAAACGACCCGAAACAAATTATTTTGTAAACTCAGAATTCGGGTTCTGACTTCAATGACTTATTTGACCATCTTTCACTCCGAATCAGCTTCTGCGTAAAACACGAAAGTTGTAGGTCCCATGTCTTAGCTTTCCGTCGACTGGTAGAACATGCAGAACGTCATCTTGTAGCCCAAGTTATGACCTACTCAGTGAAAGGTATCAAATAAGTGTTAATGCTGAAAAATAAGCTGCGAAAATAAAATAAAGGTAGAAACAAACTTAAATATGAAAACACATTACAATAGTAAAAATACTCAAATAAACTGTAGGAATGCCTAAGTACAAACATAAGAGAATGTGCATTAAAATGCACTGATCAAATTCCCCTACACTTGAACTTTTGCACTCCGACCAAAATCGAAATCAAAACTCAAGAAGCACAACAGCATTCAGATACTCATTCTAGACTACAAACTCTTCTTCGGTTAAGATAGCTTCAATAGGTACTAGTCTTGCACACTAAGGATATTATAAGAACACTAATCCGCAATTGTGTAGTCATAAGCCTCCCTCCTATACAAACAATCTGAATCATGTTATTATGCCTAAGCCTTACTTACTTATCCTTCTTTTTGCTCTCTTTCATTCTAATGCAATCATATTAAGCTCGCTATCTATTCATACACATGGTAAATAAGCCTGTTAGTGACTATGATCCATATCTTGTCAATATTTCAAAGTTACTTTAGCAACAACAATTTTTTTCTTGAAGGTTTCACATCCGTTAGGCTAAATGACCGGGTGAGGGTCACCTAACTTAAAAGGAGGATTCCTATTTAGATTTCTTATTAAGCACGGGATCATTCACTTATTTGCATCAGCTTAATTACTTAGTGTGTGATTTCTAGATGGTGTTGACTGCTAGATAAATACTTAAGAACTATTAATGGATGAGAACTCAAGGCTATGTAATAACAAGTATTTAAATTGATTTCCATACTCGAGAGACTTAAGGTGTTAGAATGATACCAATCTTATAAAATTTTCCCATGTCTCCACAATCTAACCTCAAAGTAATCTATAGCCTAAAACTTTCAAAAAATGCAATTTTTTTATTTTTTATTTTTCACTTAAAGAAACGAAAGCAAAACAAAACAAAACAAATAACAAAAATATAAAATAAAAAACTAAAACAAATAAACTAAATGATTCCCTCCCCCACACTTAAAACATGCATTGTCCTCAATGAAAGGACATAACTGCTAAATAAGAGTGAGAGAAAGAAAGGAAAGAACACACTCGAGCAGTCAAGGAGGATAGGTGATCACATAAGCAGCCTTTCCTAAAGAGAGCTCTTCTACAGTCTCTTCTTCCAAAGTGGGGATCTCATAGAGTAGCTTTGGGTAGCATCCATTAATCTTGAAATTTTTATTAGTGCCTTCGCCTTTTATTCCAGGATCAAAGAAGAATCTTTGATAAGTAAAAGTGTTGAATGGGCACGTGATAGTGATCCCCTTTTCTACAACATCAAGAATCAAAGGATTAAGGGGCTGCCTCACTACTTTTGTTTCATCTTCAATTGAGATCCTATGCATACTCATGGATGGGAAAATATCACAAGTGTCAACCAAGGTCCATCCAATTCCCTTCTTATGTTTCTTCAAAACATGCAAAAGCTTACTTTCTTGATCGAAATCAAGGGTAGAAGAAATAATAACATGAAGCTTTTCATTTCTCTCTAAGTACACATATTTAAGATTTTCTGGGAGTGGTTTGAGATCTAAAGAAGGAGGTTGTTCAATGGACGGAATGGTCGGGGCAGCAGGGATGTCAAGACCCTCGGCCGCACAAACCACTTTGTCGCGGCCGGCAAAATTATCGAGTCGCCATCATATTTTTAAAGGAAAATAAATGATAAACCTAAAATCCTAATCCTAAGGGTATAGATTCCTAAGTTTCGGGAGTCGGTTAAGCAAGAGAAAGGTGTTAGGAACCCTCACTTCCATTGTACTCAATGGGATCCTCCATAAGTTATAGGGTATGTTTATCCCATGAATTATACCTAATATTTATCCCTAATAATTATCCCATAGAATTATTCCCAAATTATCCCTTTATAAACCCATATATTTTATCCCTTAAAATTTCAAATCTTATCCATAATTATTCCATACTTCTCAACCTAATTAATATCCCATAAATATCCCTATATATTTTATTCCTTATATATTAACCCAATTAGTAATTAATCCCTAGTTTTAATACCTATTCATTCCAAAATTAGTCCCTAATCCTAGTTGTAATTTAATTCCATATTAATCACAAACCCATATAATTATCTTAAATTTTGTATGTTAATTAATCCTTAAATATTATAATTAAACAAACTAAATTATACTAATTAATTAATATTAACTTATTAATATAATTTTTTATTATTTATAATAACCCATTAAAATTAATCCCTAATATTATTTTACCCTCAATTTTTATCCCTTAAAACCCTAATGTTTTATCTCAAAAGTGTATTCCATTTATATCCCATGTTTATCCTTCGATTTTGTTATAGAAAATATTCCTAATATTTATCCCTTAATATTATCCCGTAAATTAATCCTAATAGTTATATCATAAACTATCTCTAATTATCCCATAGTTATCCCATGATTTGTCCCTAAGTATCAACCCATTAAAAATCCCTAATTTTTAATCCAAATCATATTTTATATTTTAATTCCATGATTATCATAATTATTTAGGTAATTATATAATTACTCTTTATTTTCTGTTTTCTAAATTAATCCTTAAACATTATCCTAATTTATATAAATAAATCCCAAAATTATAAATAATTCAAATTTATTATAAAATTAATAAAACCCAAAATTTAAGAAAATACTAGCTTAACCCTATAAATCCATAAGTTTTAATAACTTAATAAATAAAGTATTTTAATATTATCAATCTCTAAACTATTAAATCCTAATTATCTATATACATATATTAATCCCTTAATTCCTAATTAAAATTAATCAAAATATTTTAATTAGTTAAAATTGTAATCCTACTTATTATTATAATATTTTTGTATAAATCCTATTATTATGTGAAATTGTGAAATTAACCCTAACCCTTATTTAAAACCCTCCAATTATATTGTATTTTTATGCTATTTTTGTTGTTTTATTATTTTTAAACAGTTTATAAATTATGATATAAAAACGGTTTACAATGTTGATTACAAAAGGTTTCTTCTTTGTTTTTCCCCTTTTTCGGTTAATAATAATAATAACATTACAAACCCTAACTAAAGTTAATCGTAAAAAAACAAAATTAAATATACCACATCAGATTATATACATACATGAGCATTTTAGAATAAAAGATACACCAAATCGCAATCCAAAAAGAAATTCATACTAATAGTTTGAAGGTACCAACCTGGAGTATCGTGACCAATTTAAGTTGCTTTACACTCCTTCGTTCCTTTGCCTTTGTGCTTTTTCCCCTTCTTTTTCTTTTTTCTTTCTTTCCTTTTCCCCTTAGCCTTTTTCCCCTTCTTGTTACTTTTTCCCTTCTTTTGCCTTTTCCCCATATTTTTCCTTTCCCTTTGTGCCTTTTCGCTTCTTGTGTCTTTTTCCCTTCTTTTTGGTGTGAGATCTCCTATTCCTTTTTTGCTTGGAGGGATTGAAGGTTTAGGGCTTTCCTTTTTTTTTTTGCCTTGGAGGGATGTTGAAGGTTTAGGGTTTTACTTTTGTTTGCCCTGGAGGAATGTTGAAAGTTTAGGGTTTTATTGTTGTTGTTCTTCGATGTAAAGAACAACAACTTTAAGGATATTATGTTTGTAAATTGTGGGGTTTTAGTGTTGTTGCTCTTCGATGTGTGAAGAACAACAACTTTTTATCGTATGGTTAGTAATTGCCCCCCCCCCCCCCAATATGAGAGACAAGGGATCTATTTATAAGGAAAAATTAGGTAAAAAAAAGTGATTGAATCAACCAGATTTATTTTATTTTTTAAAGCCCAAGCCAATGAATCTGGATGGATTCTTGGCTGGATGAATTTGAATAATTAATAATAATAACATAAAATAAAAATTTGAATAATAATAATATTCATATAATGATAATTAAAAAGCTTTTTGATTTATTTTGATTTATATGATTTTTTGAGATTTTTTCCATAAAATAATGATTTTATTGAAAAAATCATATTTTTAAAAATGCATTAAATACAAATACGAAAATTAATATTTAAATAATAAAAAATACTATTTTTATGATTTTTTATGCTTAAAAGTAGAAATAAAAAAAGTTAGTAAAGGAATAAAAAGAAAAACAACTAAAAATGGGGGAGGTAGGATTTGAACACACAACCTCTTCGTCTTGTAATTCCCTATACTCCCCTTGCTACCAACTGTACCATTTTATTTATTCAAAATAAAACAACATTAGCGAGTATTTAATAAATTTTTTAATAATAATATTATGATAATATTGTTAACCCTCAATTTCGACGCTAGAAAGAATCAAAGCCATTTTATGTTAAAAAATTATTTTTAATATAAGGAAGGCTTCGACCCAGTTTTTGGAGAAGTCTGAGTCGAATAGAGGTGTAGGAACCTCAAAAAATGGCTAAGTGCTGGAAGGGTTTCGACCATGAGAATGTGGAAACAAGCGCTGCAGCGGTTATATTAAGGCTGGAGGGAATCTCCAATATTTGAAATTTAAACAAGAGTAGTTGTGAACGTGGGAACAGTTGAGACCAAGGAGAAGGCGCCAAAATCCACACGTTCGAAGCAGTAACCACCACTTAGTAGTTATTTCCTAGCACTATAAATAGGAGTTAGTTCTATGTAAATGGGGTGTTCATATTTTTGTACAAGTTACTCAAAGAAACTCAAAGTACCCCGCGTGTAGAGAAACGAGTTCGTGAGAATGTACGTAATGTAACACCATTTTCTTCATTAATGCAATTTATCTTCATCATGTTTAAGATTCAGCCATTTAATTTCCATGCTTTTACAATTTCTTGAACTTTATCTTCCATGCCAAATTTACTTTCAAAGTTATTTAAACTTTCTGCATCTACCTTCGATTGCACTGTTACATTCAAGCATTTAATCTTCAAGCTTTTACTTTTCAAAGTCTTTTATTTTCAAGAACGTGGGGTTCACCTTTAATCCATTGCATCTATTTCAGAGTCCTTTACTTTCCTGCACTTTACCTTCGACAACACTTTATCATTCCAGCCTTTACTTTTCAAGAACGTGGAGTTCGTCGCATTTTACTTTCAAAGCCTTTTACTTCTTGTCCATTCCTTTCGACGCCTTTAATTTTTGCACCCTTTACTTACAGCCCTTTAAATTTTAAGCCTTTACTTTACTTTATTGCAAGTAGTCGAACGTGGAGTTCAGTTAGATTTTATTTCAGCATTGTCGAACGTGGAGTTCAGTTTACATTCTATTTAATTTTCATTTTGTCATTTACACTTGTCTCTCAAATTTAGCACATGTCCTAGGATTTGTGTGGTCGATCCTGCAAGTTAATCAATTTGCGTTTAGATTGATAGACCAGAGGTTGTTTACCAAAATTCACAGTAAACAAATATTAATATTAATATTAACATTAATCCTCTAATAACCCCAATATGACCCTAGTATAATTCGATTAAAAATTAACATGACCCTAATTAATCCATAGATATTAAAATAAAAATAATAGAAATCTAACCCTATTTAACTGACAACGCTATCATACTTTATCCTACCCAACCATCCTTTTACTACTTACTATTATTATCTTTTATAAAGAAAAAAAGCGGGGAAAAAATAGAAAGGTGGTCAAAATTTGGGGTACGACAGCTGCCCATATTTAATCAAATTTAAATTGAGATGATGATGACGGTGAGTCTTCATTTTCTCGAGTAGGAGATGATTAAATATGAAATTCTGGTCTATGCAAACAACAGATGTCCTAACAAATGTCAAGACATTGTGCTACATATTCTCTTAAACTCAGAGGCGCACCTGCAGACTGATACCTTGAATATCAGACCTGCACCCTCACAGATGTCACGACATCTGATCCAACATGTCAGTCAAGAACATGCACACACCTGTAATTGCAGAATGTTAAATAACACACAGAAATTGTTAACCCAGTTCGGTGCAATTCACCTACATCTGGGGAATACCAATCCAGGATGAAGATTTCACTATTGTGTAAACTGTTACAAAGTTAAACTCCCACGTTTACAACTTTATCCCTAACATCTACCCTATGAACATCTTTATCAAAGGCTAAAATCCATGATTTACAACCTTGATATGAGATACCCCACTCACACCCTAATCACAACCTGTGTTATCTCTGTCTTCTGCCAATTTAGAACTGTTGCGGTTTCTTGACCTTCAAGTTATCTTCGACTTGCTTCAAAGCTTCGTCCAAGAACAATACACCAACCATTACCTACGGGTTTCTGGTTGTGTCCCTGTACTTATGCCTTCCACTCAGCATCCCATAATACAGAGTGGAGACTTATAACTCCTAAGAGAGCCAACGACTCTCAAACCCTAAACCCTTATTTTACAAAGTATTTAGGTTACAAAGTTACAAGTGATACAAAGTTACAATGCATGTGTAAACTCTAGGTCTAAGTCTCTATTTATAGACTTCTGTTGTCTTGGGCTTTCAATCTTTTCTGCTGTGATTCCTTGATCCGTTCCTTAATTCTTGCAGCAGATTTAAGCCCTGCTTACCAAGTCTGTCAGGATGTCGAGACATTACCTTCAACATCTTTTTTTTCTGCAGATTCTTCAAGTTTAACATCAGAATATTTAGCCAAAATGTAGTCAAACAATATGTGCTTTCAATCTCCCCCTTTTGACAAATTTTGGATAAAACATTTTCTTCTGCTTTCTGCTACCAGCAAGACTCCTATACCAAGACTCATCTTGAGAATTGATTGCAGCTAAGGTATGAGAGAATCTCCCCCTCAATGTTTCCCTTCCTTCCAAGAGAGGTCCAGAAAGACGTCTGAAAAGGTTGAGAACCAGAAGACTCCTCCAGAAAAGTAACAGCAGTTGTAGACTTCATAACACTGAGGGCATAAATTGTGTAACTCAGGTCACAAGACACAACCTGCTTCTCAACTCAGATCACAAGACACAAGAGAATCAATTGTTAAGATGTCAGAACATCTTAACCAACATTCTTGCATAACAACTGCAGGAATGTACCCAAACCCAGACACCATCAGAAAGTTATTCTCCCCCTTTTTAGTCAAAACTTGGCAAAAGTGACCAAGACAGCTCCAAACCCAGATGCAACAAACCCAGATTTTGAAGAACCCCATCTTTCACCAGTACTGAGAGAGTATGAGATGAAGAAGAGCAGAGTAATCCTATTTATAGCCAAGTTATTTTCATAGACGGTAACGAACCTTGAACAAAACGCTAGTCAATTCAAAGATCATTTATCAAAGATAATAACTCCACTAAAAGTGCCTTAGCCAAGACTACTTTGACAGTTTCTTCTTTTAAGAACACCGACCAACAGACCCATTATATGCAAACATGTTAAACAACAATGTCCTGACATCATGTCAGACATTGTCTATTTTTCATAGGCACTATTCTGCTTTGGTCTTCCAGAGATTTCTTCACAACTATGTGATTTCAGTCTGCAAGAGACAAATAAATTCTCCCAGACCCAGTCAATGATTCTTAAGCATCCAATAAGAATCATTCAAGTATGCATTGCCAAGTTTCTCACAACTTGCTGCAACACTCTAATGTCAAGACATCCTCCTTGACATCTCAGTTTGTTTGACACGCAAATGCAAACTGGAAATTCCACTACTTCCTCGCATCAATTCATCTTAGACCAAGGGGCCTCTCCCCCTGACTAAGGTAACTGATGCTCCTCCACTGAACACCCAAGCTAATGACTGGAAATCATAAGAAGCATCTTCATGTCTTCAAGAGCACACTCTCTGTTCAACACACCTGTTGAACGCAACCATTAACTCATTATTGTCCCCTCTGACAAGAAACAATAATTACTCACACATGATCAATGTCATGCAACCCATGAGTACGTGTAAACAGAACATAGCAAACTCTTGGCTTGAGATCAAAGTCCCATTGATCCCCCTCATTCCACAACCATCTTATACATCTCCATGAATTCCTCCTGAATTCTTATGTACAGATATCACGTTGCTTGAGGCACAAACCAATTGAATCAGAATGCTTTTCATTCTTCAAAGAGACGCGCAGGGTCCCTTAGTTTGTTATCATGATGTCAGCTATCGTATGCATGCTCCTGAACTTCACAGTGATTAAACTGATCCACTACTAGCATGACTTGCTCCAAGGGCTCAGTGTGCCGTATGCAAGATTTGCCACTGACCTCACCAGGCCAGCATTAGAGATACCCCTAATCCAAGACAGCTATTCCTATTATTCTCCCGTATGATAATCTGGAATACTTCTGATTTATGGTAATCTCCACTTCTGAATCGCGTCCAAGAAACAGACTTTCATGCAATCAACACATGATTCGCTTCAGTCTTCAAACCCTTACATTTTTCAAGGAAACCTTCTACTCCATCATTCTTCTGGATGATCCTGTAGACACATCTTGGATACAATGCAGGTAATTGGTTCATCACATTACCTCAGATCGTTCACCAAGGATATCTAACCCAAGGATGTTCTAACATCAGTTAGAACATCTTTTGTATATCAAAAACACCACACACCATGGCTCTTAATATACTCCACCACTGGACTTATTATCAGCATAGTAATCCACACTGAAGATCTTCAGACAACACTGCACCACAGCTTGAATAAGAACTCCAGGAACCAGAGAGAAATAAACTCTCAACCACCAAGAAGGTATGCTTCCATTCTCAATCTAGAACTTCTGACACAAGCTCCCAGAGAATCAAAATCTTCATCAATTCCAACTAACTACTCTTGTACAAAAGAGCAATCAGTTTCAAGCACCTTGCTTGAATGCATATTGCAAAGTCAACCAAATTCCACCAATTGATTGACCTTACTCATCTTCAGAACTCTCACAGAGATATCCTGATCTACTAATGAAATCAGATCTTCAAGTCACATGAACTACTTGCTCAACAGCAAGATATCTTGGATCCACCAAGCCTCTTAGTCACGTAACATCTTCCCATCCACAGCTCCCGCAAACTGTATGAGATATATCTTTTTGAAGTATCTACAACTCTCATTCTCATGTAGATCACCTTATCTTAAGTTGATGTGCCACTACACGAACTGAGATTCTGATGTTGAACCAGATGTCAGAACATCTAGTTGTTGAATTCAGCTCTTTCTTCTTCCACTTGAAAGAACTTCCTCCCTTAACAGAACAAGAGTCCCATGCTCTCATAGACTTGATTCACCAACCAAGTTTGAGTAGACAACCTCCTTTCTGTAGATTTTACAGTTATTCCATACAAGCTCACACCTTGATGGGTACCTGCCAGTGCTTTTCTAAAGACTTCAAACCTGCCACTGTTTGAATCTTCAGAAGGAATAGCTAGAAACTACCCCTCATAGCTGTACCAAGGATGCCACATTTCCTTGAGTAGAGTCGTCTCCACGAAGTTGCTGATATTGCGACCTATCTGAACTCCATGATGAGCATTCTGGAATGCCCTAAAGTACATGGATCAGAAATAAACCAATCCAAGCAGTCATCAAGATTATGATGTTATCATAGTCTTCCATCTTCATCTTCAACAGCATCACCATCTGGACAAGTCATTCACAATACTTTCCAGGAACCGATGCTAAGCCAATAATCCCAAGATATTCCTATTTATGTTGTCTTCTCCAGTTTGTGCAAGTTGTTAAGATATCAAGGCTGCCCCCTTGACGCAAGCTCTTAGGATTCTCTCTGAACAAATCCCAATTACCTCAACTGTGTGAACTCCTCCTTAGGGTTGGAAAGTATGAATTCTTCCTTGCACGCTTTTGTGAATGGTGAAAATAAATCACCTTCACTTTCTTCAGATAGTGTCTCAAGGAAACACCTTCTAGTCAGAAGAATAACTAGAAGACTCCAGATACATGACATAGATTTCATTCTGAGTGGACTTGAGAGAGTTCTCAAGTATCTTTGACAATCCAGCCGTCCAAACATTTATCAAACTCCTAGATCAAGAACCTGATAAACTTTTCACTCAACTTCTCTCCTCTTTAACTGACTTCCAATAGCACAAGGAAACCAAGCTTCCAAGTACCAAGTCATCATATCTGACTACACTTTCCTTTACTCCATCGCTCCCGACTCTGGAATAAGGAATGCAAATATCTTCTAATACAGAGGTCGATGATTGAGCTCTTCCACCAACTGTCTTCAGTAATAACTCCAGAATCCTATAATTCTAGAGCTCTTCCATCAGAAACATATGCAGCGG
The DNA here is from genome assembly GCA_022829125.1 of Lathyrus tuberosus. NCBI lineage: Eukaryota > Viridiplantae > Streptophyta > Magnoliopsida > Fabales > Fabaceae > Lathyrus > Lathyrus tuberosus. Next base: position 2,502,469 of record JALAZF010000629.1, on the reverse strand, counting down.
AACCTCCAAGGAAACATATCCTGCTTGACCTAATAAGATGTAAGAACATTTTACCAGACACAACAACAAAAGAACTTGCCACTTCTCCTGTAGCTGTTGTAGAACCTCCTCAGTAACAAGAATAACCTCTGGGTTGCTCTCACAGATACAAATAATCCATCTTATCTATTAATACCCTTGGGTATGTTTGAGTTGATTGATCTAATCCCAAAACTCCTCCTTGTTTAAATGCTAAAAAGTACCTTCTATGGACCTCATCCAGAACCAGACAGGAAGCCTGCTCTGATACCAATTGAAATTCTGGCCTATGCAGACAGCATATGTCCTAACAAATGTCAAGACATTGTGCTACATATTCTCTTAAACTCATAGGTGCACCTGCAGATTGATACCTTGAATATCAGACCTGCATCCTCACAGATGTCACGACATCTGATCCAACATGTCAGTCAAGAACATGCACACACCTGTAATTGCAGAATGTTAAATAACACACAGAAATTTTTAACCCAGTTCGGTGCAATTCACCTACATCTGGGAAATACCAATCCAGGATGAAGATTTCACTATTGTGTAGACTGTTACAAAGTTAAACTCCCACGTTTACAACTTTATCCCTAACATCTACTCTACGAACATCTTTATAAAAGGCTAAAATCCATGATTTACAACCTTGATATGAGATACCCCACTCACACCCTAATCACAACCTGTGCTATCTCTGTCTTCTTCCAATTCAGAACTGTTGCAGTTTCTTGACCTTCAAGTTATCTTGGACTTGCTTCAAAGCTTCGTCCAAGAATAATACACCAACCATTACCTACGGGTTTCTGGTTGTGTCCCTGTACCTATGCCTTCCACTCTGCATCCCATAATACAGAGTGGAGACTTATAACTCCTAAGAGAGCTAACGACTCTCAAACCATAAACCCTTATTTTACAAAGTATTTAGGTTACAAAGTTACAAGTGATACAAAGTTACAGTGCATGTGTAAACCCTAGGTCTAAGTCTCTATTTATAGACTTCTGTTGTCTTGGGCTTTCAATCTTTTCTTCTGTGATTCCTTGATCCGTTCCTTAATTCTTGCAGCAGATTTAAGCCCTGCTTACCAAGTCTGTCACGATGTCGAGACATTGCCTTCGAAATCTTTTTCTTTTGCAGATTCTTCAAGTTTAACATCAGAATGTTTAGCCAAAATGCAGTCAAACAATAGGTGCTTTCAAAATATAAAGAGGAACCCTAATTTTGACCGCGGAGTTGATAGGTTTGGAATCCGTGCGGACCAATCCTTGATGCTCCGTTAATATCCCAATATCCCTGTTTACAGAAGTCAGGTAGGATTTTGACGATTCTTTGACTTTGTTTTGGTAAACCCTGTTAGAACCCCTGATAAAAATCTTTGGTCAAAACTTGATAAAACCCCTGTGACATCTTTTGGTGGAACCCCTGATAATAAGAACCCCGACAAAAATTGTCTGGAAAACCCCTGATGGAACCCCTTGATTAACCCAATTGATAAAATTATCTCGATAAAACTCCTTTGATAAAATTCCTTGATAAAACTCCTTTGATAGAATCCCTTTACAAACCCTTGATAAAACCCCATATGAAACCCTTGATACAAACCTTGATGAAATCCTTTGATAAAACCCTTTTGATGAAATCCCTTGATAAACCCTTGATAATCCTTTGATAAAACCCTTTATGAAACCCTTGATACAAACCTTGATGAAATCCTTTGATAAAACCCTTTGATGAAAATCGTTTGATGACACTGCCGATAAACCCTTTGGATAAAATCCTTTGACAAAAATCTGGTGAAACCCCTTTTGACAAAATCCTTTTTTTTATTGTAAATTCCCTTGATGAAATCCCTTTTGATTGAACCCCATTGGTAAAACTCCCTTGATAAAATTCCTTAATTGAACCCCATTGATGATACTCCTTTGATAAAATTACTTGATTGAATTTCTTGACAAAACCCTTGAGGAAACCCCCTGATGAAAACCCTGTGATAAAAGTCTGATGAAAATCCATAACGGAACCCTTGGATGAAACCTTTAAATGAAACCCTTAGATGAATCCTTTTCATCAAACCCATAGATGAAACCTTGGTGGAATCCTTCTGATAAATCTCTGTTAAAACCCCTCTGATAGAAATCTAATTGAAGCCCTTAACAGAATCCTTGATAGAAACCCTTAATGGAATCCTTGTTAAGAAACCCTTAGATATTTGGTGAAACCTATCCTGTATGAAGGACATGTTGTTAGGCTGGGGATGTGAGAGGTGAATACCTGCTCACTAGTTGATAATGATCATTTAGGATGACCGTCTACTGGATATATTCCTTTGAAGACTCATAGTGAGTTTGCTGGGGAATTCCTCTATTGAAGAGGTGCTTATCGGAGGTTACTTGTTGGGGAAGGACACTAAGTGTTCCTACTTGGGAAATGTACTTGTATAGTTGGGGATTGGACATCTAAGAGTGGTCGCAAGTCTTATGTTATATATGTATGTTCATGTATGCATGTTATGCTATGTATGTATGCATGTTTATGTTATGTTATGTATGCATGATTAGATGCTAGAGCGTAGCGACATGATTAATGCATGGCAATGATTTGAATGTTTCCATAAGTACCCCTGTGGTGAGCCATGGAATGTTTAAGACCTTGAGAGATTGCTTGTGTAACAAGGACATTTGTCCTAAAAAATGGTAGTGGGTATTGAGCTAGCATGGTTTCCCAATACTCGTTTTGAACTTGACGATTATAGATGTAGGAGAGGGTTTCATTAGTGATCGTGACAGTATGAAGAGCGTTTTCCCCTTTGTGTCTTGTTTTTCCCCAATCTGTTGGATTTTTGAAGGAGTTTTGTCTCAATATGTGTTTTGAAGCATCTTGACAATACCATGCACTTAAGACAGCTTGCCATTGTATTTGTCTTGGAGAGATTCATCCTCTACTAACTAACCCTTGGAATGATATGCCCCAGATGAACCGTTCTCTTGAAGCGGTTTCTTTTGACCAAGCCTTGCAGCAGTCTTCCCCAGATTGATTGAGATTTGGAAGGTATGCCTGAAAAGGAACTTAGATCCCTCCATGCTTTGATACGATCTTGAGATGAACTGCCCCAGTATTTAAGTCTTAGGATAGCATGTCCCTGATTAATTGAGGTCTTGAAGAATGGCTTGAAAAGGAACTTGGATCCCACCATGCTATGACCTTGATAAGGACTGCCCCAGTGTTCAGATAATTAAAAGTATGCCCCTAATTAGATGAATTTCGGAGTGGTTGGTTAACTGTGCTCTTGAGGTGGCCTGCCCCAGTATGAGCCTCTTGAAAGGTCTACCCCTTATAATTAGAGTCATGGAAGTGTTTTTGACATAGATGTGTCAAATATTGAAATGTTTTGCCCCTAGTTAGTAGGATCTTCAGATGATGTACCTCGATGATCATTAGGTTTTTCCCCTTGGTTGGAAAGATTCCTTGGTAATTTGCCCCCTAATCTTAAATATCTTGAATCCATGTGCCCCTGATCAGTCCTTTGTTGAAATTTCCTTAATGCTAAGTATTGATTTGTGAAAAAAAATGTTCCCTTTGAAAAGTAATTATAATGCCATGTTCATGCAAGTTTTGAAATCCAAAATTTAAACGAGGTGTATGATAGATGATATTTGACCATGAGATCAGCGCGAATGAAGATGGGAAAATGATGATTTAACAAACCTTCGAATTCAGAGTCAGTTTAACAACGACTTTGCCAAGTATGCTTTTATAGTTCCCTTAACTTCAATTAGGACTTTTGAATGTTGTAACGTGACCTGGTTCACGGTTTAAGAAACAAAGGATACAAGGCTCAAAATTTGATTTTAACCCAACCCATTCTCCTTGATGTTCTCCATTCCTAAATCTAATTAACCAAACAAATGCGTTCATCTTGCAAGAGAATTTCTTTAGTCACGGAGATAAAGGTTTAAGCACTTGATGAGACCTTTGAGGTGGCAATCACCCACTTCTATTTATAAGATTGTTCCATTTTTCCTTTTTCTTTGTTTTAATCCCTTATTTTTGCATGGACCAATTCTTTTAAGTTTGTGGTCCATCGGGATACCTTAATTTTTGCCTAAGTAAACTTTTTTCAAGTTTTTTTTTTACTTCTTCTTTTTTGACTAAGCAGGCTCTTTTTTTTTTTCTAGAAACAAATCTCGAGTTTTTGCTTTTAATTTCAAACGGTTACGATTGCCATGTTGACTTTTGTTAACTCTATCTCCATTGCTTCCTTGACGTTGAATGGTGTAAGGAAGAAGATGTGCTTTAAACCTTTTGCTTGGATTGACTGATTCTCTTGAGATCATAATGCATCATTGAATTAATTGAAGCCTACCCTGCCCCTGGTTAAGATTAAGGTTTTTTTATAATAAAAAGAACACCAACTTCTGGCTCGAGGGGGCTGACTACGGATTATCTCCTTATTCCTCCAGTGTTTGGGAAGTGAAACAATGCCTTGCATCGTCAGCCAGGTCTTACTATTAAAGTATACATCAGCAAAATCAATTATTTTTATTTACCTCATTCTCCTCCTAAGTTTGTTAATGGTGAAGAAGTGAAATGAAAAAGCTTTGATTTTTTTTACGGCATAAGAAAGAGAGTGTAAACTAATGGATTGATTCCAAAATCATGAATGCACATCTTATTAGAATTATTTCCCAAAAAGTACATCTTCTAATTATAAACAACACTTAGCAAAAAGGAAAGTACAACTGGAAATGATAAAGACCTAATGATCCTAGAGGTGAGCTCCCTTGTTGATCCACCATTCTTGAGATATACTTCTTGGTGTTCTTCCACTTGTCCCAGTAAGGGCGATCTTTAACTAATGGGACTCCTCCTTTGAAAGTCGGTTGCAGATCTTATGCTTTGTGCTCATAACTTGTAGTGTCTGAGTAGGGTCAAGTAATTTCAGCTTCACTAAGGCACCTCCGAGTAAGTTATGAGACATTCGTGTAGGATTCAGTTCCTTTCCAAGCTTCCCTTATTGTGATTTATAAAGCGCACGAGGCTGTTGTTGAAGTAGAGGCTCTAGGTAGGCCTCAGGTTGGCATGGTGAAGGGTTACATTCTTTCTTCAATGGTATTTGCCCCTCTTGAGTTCCTCCATAACTTCTTGAGATATCCTTTAAGTTCGTTTGTAAGTATCGGGAAACCTCTTAGCTCTTGGTAATTGGATAAGGGCGAAAGCGGAAAGGATATGCAAATGCATGTGCATGTATGCAAATGCATGAGGTATGCAAAAATATTTTATTTAAGGTATGCTAAAAAATTTGAGATGCAAGTGTAACATTAGGATAGTGACAGATGAAATGAAACCCTTACGGGTTTAGGAAAGTGATGGGTATAAAACCCACATATTGGTTAAGTATAATGCCGAATATAAGGACACCTTTTTTAAGAGGTCTCCTTATAAATAGGGATAATGACCGACATGGGAAGCCCGAACGGGTTTAGAATGTGTAAGTTAAAATGCAAGCATGACCTAACTTAGGTAGGCTCCCTATAATTTGGCTATATCTAAGTTTTGTCTACCCAATCTCCTCACATGTAGGATATACGGTTTTTGACAGCATAACGGCCCTAGAATTTACGGACTATACCCTTGTTTTACCATGAGAAGGATCAAGCCTTCCTATGGTAAACCTTTGGGATAAGTCTCATCAAGGAAGACCCTAGTAACGACCTTTGAGGGTTGAATACTTGGGGTCACCATGAGTTGATAAGGTTTTCTAAAGGTCCTCAGAATCTTGGACCACATCCAAATTTATCAACTATGTTAAGGGCTAGCCTTACCAGGAAGATAACTCTGGAGGGTCTATCTGAGTGTGGTATAAATGCATTGTCGGGATGTTACATCCCTTCAATTAACATTTCCGTTCCACGTCCTAACTTAGGGTATACTCCAAGCTTGGGTTTTAGCTTCACACATCACAATATCCCAATCCAATGCAATGATGACAATATAATAAATATGAAGAATAAATATAATAAATAAAAAACAAATTATAAACATAATAAAACATGAAAATAATAAACAAAAATAGTAAACAACCAAGACATACGAACAAGAACCCTAAAACCTAAGGTTATGATGGACTCTCTTTAGGGAGACATCCCTAGCAGAGTCGCCAGCTGTCGCGGCCGGCAAAATTATCGAGTCACCATCATATTTTTTTAAAGGAAAATAAATGATAAACCTAAAATCCTAATCCTAAGGGTATATATTCCTAAGTTTCGGGAGTCGGTTAAGCTAGAGGAACGTGTTAGGCACCCTCACTTCCATTGTACTCAATGGGATCCTCCATAAGTTATAGGGAATGTTTGCTTGTTATTTGAATGTTTGACTGTTTATTTTATTTATAAAAATCCTTATTATTATACAAAGAAGAAGAAGGGACCCTAAGTTTTTTATTAATGTACACGCTAGGGTTTACAACCCTATGCCTACGTACCTTCAATTTGAAGGATTAGAGTAACCATAGTTCACCTCCCCTATTCCTACCCCTATTCCTATTCCTAATCCCATTCCTAATCCTTCATTTATTCTCTTGGGTAAAGAGTTCTATCCCCAAATCCTATCCATTATTTATACTCGGACGAAGAGTACTATCCCTTAAATCCTATCCATTATTTATACTCTCCGACGAAGAGTACTATCCCTTGAATCCTAATTCCTTGGCCTATATTTATACTCTTGGAACCTAAGAGTTTTATCCCAAAATCCTTATCCATTATTTATACTCTCGGATGAAGAGTTTTATCCCTTAAATCCTATCCATTATTTATACTCTCGGAAGAAGAGTTATATCCCTTAAATCCTATCCATTATTTATACTCCCAGAAGAAGAGTTCTATCCCTTAAATCCTATCCATTATTTATACTCTCGGAAGAAGAGTTCTATCCCTTATATCCTATCCATTATTTATACTCTCGCAAGAAGAGTTCTATCCCTTAAATCCTATCCATTATTTATACTCTCGGAAGAAGAGTTCTATCCCAATTCCTTATCCATTATTTATACTCTCGGATGAAGAGTTCTATCCCAAAAATCCTAATCCGTTTATTTATACTCTTGGATATTAAGAGTAATATCCCAAAAATCCTAATCCATTTATTTATACTCTCGGATATCAAGAGTGTTATCCCAACATTTTTATCCCAATTCTATCCCCAATATCTCATTCTATCCCTTGATTTTATTAAAAAATATCCCTTCAATTTATTTAGAATATAATTAATCATAATAATTTATAAAACAATCTCTTATCCCCAAAAGTTTTTTATCCCAAAAATTTATCCCATGAATTATACCTAATAATTATCCCATAGAATTATTCCCAAATTATCCCTTTATAAACCCATATATTTTATACCTTAATATTTCAAATCTTATCCATAATTATTCCATACTTCTCAACCTAATTAATATCCCATAAATATACCTATATATTTTATTCCTTATATATTAACCCAATTAGTAATTAATCCCTAGTTTTAATACCTATTCATTCCAATATTAGTCCCTAATCCTAGTTGTAATTTAATTCCATATTAATCACAAACCCATATAATTATCTTAAATTTTTTATGTTAATTAATCCCTAAATATTTGAAATTCTGGTACCAGATGTGTGATGTTACGTGCGATGTCACAACAACACACTCTGCAATGGACAATGCAATAATATTAAATCAACACAATGAATTGTTCACCCAGTTCGGTCTAACTACCTACGTCTGGGGGCTACCAAGCCAGGGATGAAATTCACTACTTGTAGAATTAAATTACAGACTCAACAACCCAGTTGACAATCTCCTAATCTTAATTCCTACTAGTGACTTTCTACCTAGAAACCACTTAGATATGAGAACACTACTCAATCCCTAAAAACACTTTAGTGACACAATTCAAAGATCACACACTTTGAATAACACTACTTGATTATGCTTCACAACTTTGATCAAGAACAACTCAAAACAACACTACCAATTCACACTGGAATGGTTTACAAAACACGGAGACTCAATCGACTCACAGTCTTTAGCTCTATTTCTTCGTTCCCTTTCCTTCAGGAAAGATGCACATTATATAGCTCTTTGAATTAGGCTTGGACCTGCTACAATATCTGATCTGATTTGTTGTTTAAAATTGAATCTTCAAAACAGATTTTCTCTCTCAAAATCTTCTTAAATCTCAGCTTTTAAACCTCCTACAAATCTGCATCAAATCTCTATGCAACAGAGAATATCTATCCCAAGATATCCGCAACCAATGAGACTACCTGCTCTCCACAATTCCAGCTAAAACGCAAACCCTAACAACATCATAAACCTGATGTTATTAATTCTGCAGATCTAATGTCACAACATCGGTTGTGACATCAGGCATCCAACTTTAGCAACTTAACCACTTAACACAGCCTAGTGTTAAGACTCAATGTTGTGACATCACCCATATGACATCAAACATTGAACAACTTCACTACTTAACACAACCCAGTGTTAAGACTCAATGTTGCAACATCACCACCTTGACATCAACATTGAACAACCTTTGTTTTACCAAAATTCTAGCCAATCCAAGAAACTAACAATCTCCCCCTTTGGCTAATTTTGGCTAAAACAATCTCTGTACCTTCAGAGACTTCAGCAGCAGAATAAACTTGAATATTTTTGAAACTTCAAGCAGCAGCATCTTCAATACATAAAGACTTCACTTCACAAAACTCTGCTGCAGCACCATCTTCAACGGCTACAATTTTCAACAAACAACAGTGGTGCTCCCCCTCAAAACAAGAACTAGCATACCAGCTGTTCAGCGGATCAGCAATTACTCCCCCTCAATATCTGCACTTCTTTAATCACTTTAGCAGCATTTGACATATGTACTCTTTGATACTCTTGGCTCTCTTGGCTATTTCTCCCCCTTTTTAGCCACAATTTGACAACCTTCAACCAGAAGCCCTACTAACTACAGTCAGTATTACCCTAGCTCTCATTGTTAGCCTCACAGTTAGCAACCAGACATAACAAATCATAGAACAAAAAACATAAAGGGTGCATATACAACACAATATTCAAGATACAAACTAAGCACATTAAGTGCTGAAACAAAGACACATTGCAGAAACATAAAACTAAAATTACTAGAAGCAAAAGCAAATAAGCTAGTCTTCATTTGAACTAGGTTCAACTCCAGTATCCTCTTCATCCTCCTCTGAGCTATCAGCACTGGCATTATCACACTCATAATTCTTATCAGCACTAACAGGAACATCATCTTCTTCTGACCCATCAACATTGTTCTCATTATTTTCTTCAGGAACATCATCACCATTGTCTTGTTCTAACTGCTGGATCAGCTTTTCAAGTTTCTCTTTTCTAACTAGACTGGTACTGATGATTGCATCAAGGTCTATGCACATGGTCTTCAATTCTTCAATCAGTTCAGCCTTTGTAGTCTTCTTCTTGTCTTCAGCAATTGATGTTACAACAATATCTGGAACATAATGTCCAGTAAATAGCTTAGGGTGTAGGGACAAGACTGTCTTCCTCTGGCAAGCTATATCTGAGCTTGTTAAATTCTCAGGTTGCTGATCTAAAATGATTCCACAAACCAAAGAGGGGAATGCTATAGGTAACTTGACAGCATTGGTTTCAGCATGTTTTACCACCTGGTTAAAAATGTAGCTTCCAAAGTCAAATTTCATCTTTTTTCCAACAGAATAGATAAAATTTCCAAGACCAACAACAATTGTTATTTTATGGTTGGTTGGCACCCAGTTAGCTGCACCAATCCTGTGAAGAACGACATACTTGATGCTGAGTTAACTAGTCTTCAGCTTCCCTTTCAATGGCCAAACCTTCACTTGTCCAGCAGTAATCTCATTGCAGATATCATTATCAGTAGACTCAAGATCACTACACTCTCCATGATCTCTACCTAGATATTTGTTGATGATACTAGGAGAAAAATTAATACACTTCCCTCTAACAAAGACTTTCATGAAGTTTGTGCTTCTCTTATCAGTAATGTTGACAGGGATGTTTACAATAAACTCTTTGACAAGCCCATCATAACATTTTGGAAGTTTTGTCACAGTCTTCTCCAGTCCAGCAGTATTAATTAATTCCATAATTTCCTCCATTTCCAAAGCTTCTTTACCTAGTTCCCTTTCCAGGGCTAGTCTTCTCTGACAAACAAACTTCCACATAGATGCATTACTGGCATAATGGAAAGAAATGTTATCAATTGGAACTTCAGGAACTTTTTCAGATATTCTCTTTAGAATAGTTTTCCTGACAGGCGTGATGTCCTGAACATCATCTTCGACATCATAGTCAGACTCTGAATGCTCCACAGCCTTCCTCTTTCTAGGATTTACTTCCACTTTACTCCATGCTTTTGTTGGTCCAACAACAATGTTCTTCTTCTTATCATCAGACGACTTCTTAGGAGAGGGTTCAACCTTCTTTCCCTTCCTAGATTTTAATCTCTTTGCAATAATTGGGACAACTTTTGCTATCACCTCATCATCTGATAGATCATCTACATTGATCACATCAGCATGATCTTTACCAACAGAAGTAGGTTCAGCAGATGTCCTAACATTCTCCTCAACATTGGTTTCTTCATGCATGTCTTCACTCTGATCAGCATCTTCAATAGCTGTTATTGCAAGTTGTTGAAGACTTGACTTACCTCCTTGCATGTTATCTTTCTCAGGAATTGAAATTCCTTTAACAGGGATGCCTTTGTCCAGAATTTTTGAAGCAAGATTACCCATCCTTTTGTCTACATCAAACTTCTCCTCAATAGACTGAGAAGTAGATGATTTTGGCACAGTTTTGTCGCCAAATAACACACTAGTAACAACTTTCTTTGTTTTAGGATTCATAAAGACAGTAACAGGTCTCTTAGGAGTTAGTTTAGTGGGTCTCGAAGTACCTGATTCAGGAAAAATTGTTGAGATGGGCTCAATGTTCATAGGATCGGATGTTGAACCTTCGTCAGTGGAAACCCTAGCAATTCCTTTTGTAGAACTTTGAAACACAGATTTCTTGGATGGAGAAGCCATGAATCCTTTGAGATAGGTAAGATTTAGTGAGGATTGATTCTTGAAGGCGAAGAAGATGAACAATTGTGAGAACAGGGCTTTGAAGAAGCGTGATGTTGCAACACTAGGAAATGACGGTCTGAGGCAAGGAGCTTGATTTTGAGTATCACTGACTTTCTCCCTCCATACAAACTTTCCTTTTAAATTTTTAAATGGATTTATATCAGAATTCATTAATTCTAATTTCCCTTTCAGTATTCTTTCATGCTTGATGTTACCATCTGATGTTACAACATCAATCATAACATAACTATATAAGCTGACCTCTTTTGGTATCCATTGATAGCAATTATCTTTGGATCTTATACCCTTCATCACAACCTGATTATGCTCATCAGATACCACACACTCATCTTTGGTGTAGTTAACTTTGTAACCTTCATTACACAATTGGCTTATGCTGATCAAATTTGCATTTAAACCATTGACAAATAGAACATTGTCAAGTTCAGGTCTACCACCACACTTTACTCTTCCAACACCTTTCACCACTCCTTTCTCTCCGTTTCCAAACGTAACATCAATTGAGGAGCAAGGACAGACATCCACCAATTGGTTTTTGAAACCAGTCATGTGCTTTGAACAACCACTGTCAAAATACCAACCATCCTTAGCAGAGTGTCTATTTGAAAAGTGAGCCAATAGACACTTAACCTCTTCTTTAGGAACCCACTGCTTAACAACTTTGGGCCTGACCTCTTTTAGTTTTCTTTGAGGAGCAGATTGTGGATAACCATGCAGTTTAAAACAAGAGTACTGCATATGTCCAAACCTTCCACAATAGAAGCATCTAACTCTGTCATCTCTGAATTGGTTATATCTTCTACCATTATGATGATGATATTGCTGTGGCTCCCACCCATAATGTTGTCTCCTTCTTCCATAGTTGGCCTGTCTTCTATGGTGCTGTTGTCTTTTAGGCTGTCTCCTATGGTGATGAGGCTTCCTTCTTCCATAGTAATGAGGCACAACATTGTTGTATCCATATCCATATCCATACCAGTTACCCTGATGTTGAGACATCTGATGAAACCTGTTCTAATAAGACCTAACAACCTCCATGCTCTTGTGATATTGAGGAGGCATATACTGACTAGCTCCTTGAGGCTGCACCTTCCTTTGATGAGTACTATTTTTCTTCTCAATATTCTGTGGCTGAACAACCTTCTTAGGTGTAGGATCCTGTCTCCTAGTTTGATGTTGAGACAATGGTTGAGACATCTCCTTCTTTGTTCCTGAAGTGCTAGTTTCTGTAGAACCCTTTTCCTCAACCACATATCATATACCTGATTTATCTCCAACAGCTTTCTCTGACTGAAGAATCTTATCAAGAGTAGCTGTACCACTGTTCATCATCCTAACAGATTTTATCATCTGATCAAGTTGAGATTTAATAAACAAAACCTCATTTTCCATTTCAGCTCTAGGAGTCTCAAGCTGAACAATCTGTTTCTTCTGTTTTTCGCTTTCTTGACAAATTTCCACACTCTTTAGACAAAGCTCTTGATAGGTGGATGCTAACTCCTCATAAGTTATTTCTCCATCACTATCATCATCATCAGAAACAACAGTTCCTGTCAAAGCTCTAACATGCTTTGCTGACTCACCTTCACTTTCACTATCAGAGTCAGACCAGGAAACTGACATGCCCTTCTTCTGCTTCTTCAAGAATGTGGGACATTCTTTCTTGACATGTCCATACCCTTCACATTCAAAGCACTGAACACCTTTATCCTGGGTAGTCTTCTCTTCATCTTTCTCTTTTGACTTGCTGGTGTCAGAAGGGATGTTCTTGACATTAGGCTTGTAGTTATTGTTCCACCTCTTGAACACTTTGTTGAACTGCCTTCCCAACATAGCAATGGCTTAAGACAGATCTTCCTAAGAATCATCATCTGTAACTTTCTTAGCTTCTGCAGGAGTGGAGACCAAAGCTATACTCTTGGGCTTCTTTTCTGGTTCTTCCTCATTCAAACCAAGCTCAAAAGTTTGAAGAGATCCAATGAGCTCATCAACCCCCATCTTGTTGATGTCTTGAGCTTCTTCAATTGCAGTCACCTTCATCTTGTACCTCTTAGGAAGGGACCTAAGGATTTTCCTTACAAGCTTTTCTTCTGACATCTTTTCTCCAAGAGCACTGGATGCATTGGCCAGCTCAAGAATACTCATGTGGAAGTCATGGATAGTCTCATCTTCCTTCATCTTCAGACTTTCAAACTTCGATGTTAGAAGCTGAAGTCTTGACATCTTAACTCTAGATGTTCCTTCATGTGTAGCCTTCAAAATATCCCACGCTTCCTTGGCAACTTCACAGGTATTAATCAACCTCAATATATTCTTATCCACTCCATTGAAAATTGCATTTAAAGCTTTGGAATTACCAAGGGCAAGCTCATCTTCTTCCTTGGTCCATTCTTCTTCAGGCTTCGGCTTTGAGGTGCCCTCTTTATCTTTCCCAGCATCATCTTTTTCAAACACAACAGGTGCTTTCCATTCTTTAATGATAGCCTTCCAAGCCCTGCTGTCCAAGGATTTCAAAAAGGTGATCATCCTTGGCTTCCAATAGTCATAATTCGAGCCATCCAAAATAGGGGGTCTATTGACAAATCCTCCAACTTCTTTGTCCATCTTTACACCAGAAAGTAACTTCCCTAGATCTCACCCAGAGACAGACAGGATTCCTGCTCTGATACCAATTGAAATTTTGGTACCAGATGTGTGATGTTACGTGGGATGTCACAACAACACACTCTGTAATGGACAATGCAATAACAGTAAATCAACACAATGAATTGTTCACCCAGTTCGGTCTAACTACCTACGTCTGGGGGCTACCAAGCCAGAGATGAAATTCACTACTTGTAGAATTAAATTACAGACTCAACAACGACTCTCTAGGTTGTAAGTATCCCTTTGTATCAGTTGATGCACTGTGGTAGATATAGGTGTCACACAGTTCCATAAGCCTTGAGGTATTGGACTGTGTATTGTTCATGGATGAAGCTTTTAAGCAAATCCAAGTTAGCTTGTTTGTCAAGTATGCTTGACAGAATTCTGTATTGACAGGGACAATGATGAAATCATAGTTAGTGGTTAAGGGAAGTGAGTGGGGTATCTCGTATCAGGGTTCTAAACTTTTGAGTTTTACCTTGGTAAAGATGTTCATGGGGTAGATGTTAGGGATAAAGTTGTAAATGTGGGAGTTTAACTTCGTAAACATTCTACAATTAGTGAAATCTTCTTCATGGATTGGTATCCCCAGATGTAGGTGAGTTGCACCGAACTGGGTTAACAACTACTGTGTTCTTTATCATTCTGCAGATTTACGGTTTCTGTTAGGGTTCATAGTTCTGATATTCAAGGTATCAGTCTGCAGGTGCGCCTCCAAGTTTAAGAGATTATGTAGCACAATGTCTTGACATTTGTTAGGACATCTGATGTCTGCATAGGCCAAAATTTCAATTGGTATCAGAGCAGGCATCATGTCTGGTTCTGGATGAGATCCATGGGAGATACTTTCTGGCGTTTAAACAAGGAGGAGTTTTGGATATCAGATCAATCAACTCAGGCATACTCACGAGTATTAATGGATGAGATGGATGTTCTGGATCTGTGGGAACAACCTGGAGGTTGTTCATGTTGCTGAGGAGGTTCTACAGCAACTATAGGAGAAGTGGCTAGTTCTCTTGTTGGTGTGTCTTGTAAGATGTTCTGACATCTTATTAGGGCAAGCAGGATCAGTTTCCTTGGTGGTTCCGCTGCATGTGTTTCTGATGGAAGAGCTCTAGAATTATGGGATTCTGGAGTTGTTACTGAAGACAGTTGGTGGAAGGTCTCAATCGTCGGCCTCTATAATTTTAAAGGTATCTGTATTCTTTTATTCTAGAGTCGGGAGCGATGGAGTGAAGGAAGTAGTGATCAGATATCTGGTTATGATGACTTGGTACTTGGAAACTTGGTTTCCTTGTACAGTTTGGAGTCAACTGAAGAGGGGAAGTGTTGAGGTAAAAAGTTTATCAAGTTCTTGCTCTAGGAGTTTGATAAATGTTTGGACGACTAGGTTATCAAAGATACTTGAGAATTCTCTCAAGTCCACTCATAAAGACATCTATGTCGTGTATCTGGAGTCTTCTAGTTACTCTTCTGACTAGAAGGTGTTTCCTTGAGACACAAAGTAAAGACCGTGGGGGTGATTTATTTTCACCATTCACAAAAACGTGCAAGGAAGAACTCAAACTTTCCAACTCTAAGGATGAGTTTACACAGTTGAGGTAATTGGGATTCATTCAGAGAGAATCTTAAGAGCTTGAGTCAAGGGGGCAGCCTCGATATCTTAACAACTTGTACAGACAGAAGAAGACAGCATGAAGAGGAATATCTTGGGATATTTAGAAGATGCTGGATTTGGATAAGGGTTATTATACAAGGATTTAAGATCAATTGCTATTTGTGGAATCCACAAGTATTTAATTGATTATCATTGAGATTCAAGATTGAGGATGTTCTGTCAGATGTTCAGACATCTTTTCATCAGAGGTTTGGAGAATCATGGGAGGGGTTCAACATTCGATTAGGAGTCTCATAGGTGTTGACCTGGGATTATTGGCTTAGTGTCTATTCCTGGAAAGTATTGTGAATGACTTGTCCAGATGGTGATGCTGTTAAAGATGGAGATGGAAGACTATGAAGACATCATAATCTTGATGACTACTTGGATTGGTTTATTTCTGATCCAGGTACTTTAGGGCATTCCAGAATGCTCATCATAGAGTTCAGATAGGTGGCAATATCAGCAACTTCGTGAAGTCGGCTCTACTTAAGGAAATGTGGCATCCTTGGTACAGCTATGGGGGTAGTTTCTAACTATTCCTTCTGAAGATTCAGACAGTGGCAGGTTTGAAGTCTTTGGAGAAGCACTAGCAGGTATTCATCAAGGTGTGAGCTTGTATGGAATAACTGCAAAATCTGCAGAAAGGAGGTTGTCTACTCAAACTTGGTTGGTGAATCAAGTCTATGAGAGCATGGGACTCTTGTTCTGTTAAGGGAGGAAGTTCTTTCAAGTGGCAGAAGAAGGAGCTGAATTCAAAAACTGGATGTTCTGACATCTGGTTCAACATCAGATTCTCAGTTGGTGTAGTGGCACATCAACTTAAGATAGGGTGATCTACAGGAATGAACAATAGGATGCTTCAAAAAGGTCTATCTCATGCAGTTTGCAGGAGCTGTGGATGGGAAGATGTTACATGACTAAGAGGCTTGGTGGGTCCAAGATGTCTTGCTATGGGGCAAGTAGTTCATGTGACTTGAAGATCAAGTTTCATTGGTGGATCAGGATATCTCTGTGAGAGTTCTGAAGATGAGCAAGGGCAACCAAAAGGTGGCATTTGATTGGTTTTGCAATGTGCATTTAAGCAGGATGCTTGAAACTGATTGCTCTTGTGCTTAAGAGTAGTTGGTTGAAATTTGTTGAAGGTTATGGTTCTCTGGGAGCTTGTGTCAGAAGTTCTGGGTTGAGAATGGAAGCATACCTTCTTTATGGTTGAGAGTTTATTTCTCTCTGGGTTCTTGAAGTATTTGTTCAAGCTGGTGGCTCAGTGTTGTTTAAAGATCTTTAGTGTAGATTACTATGCTGATAGTAAGTCCAGTGGTGGAGCATATCAAGAACCATGGTGTGGGGTGTCTGTGATCTGCAGAAGATGTTCTAACTGATGTTAGAACATTCTTGGGTTAGATATCCTTGATGAAGAATCTCAGGTTCTGTGATGAACCAGTTACTTGCATCGTGTCCAAGAAGTGTCTACATGATCATCAGGGAGAATGATGGAGTAAAAGGGTTCCTTGGAAGAAAGATGTAAGTGTTTTGAAGACTGAAGTGGATCATGTGTTGATAGCATGGAAGTCTGTTTCCTGGATGCGTTCAGAAGTGGAGATTTACCATAAATCAGAAGTATTCCAGATTATTATACGGGAGAATGATAGGAATGTCTGTCTTGGATTGGGGGTATCTCTAATGGTAGCCTGGTGAGGTCAGTGGAAAGTCTTGCATACGCATACTGAGCCCTTGGAGCAAGTCATGCTAGTAATGGATCAGTTTAGTCACTATGAAGTTCTAGAGCATGCATACAATAGCTGACATCGTGATAACAAACTATGGGACCCTGAGCGTCTCTTTGAGGAATGGGAAGCATTCTAATTCAATTGGCTTGTGCCTCAAGCAATGGAATATATATACTTGAGAATTCAAGAGGAGTTCGTGAGGTGTATAAGATGGTTGTGGAATGAGGGGGATCAATGATGGTTTGATCTCAAGCCAAGAGTTTGTTATGGTCTATTTACACATACTCATGGGATGCATGACTTTGATCATGTGTGAGTAATTATTGTTTCTTGTTAGAGGGAACAATAATGAGTTAATGGTTGCATTCAGTAGGTGTGTTGAACAGAGGGTGCGCTCTTGAAGACATGAAGATGCGTCTTATGTTTTCCAGTCATTAGCTTGGGTGCTCAGTGGAGGAGCACCAGTTACCTTAGTCAGGGGGAGAGGCCCCTTGGTCTAAGATGAATTGCTGCGAAGAAGCAGTGGAAATTCCAGTTTGCATTTGCGTGTCAAGCAAACTGAGATGTCAAGGAGGATGTCTTGATATTAGAGTGTTGTTGCAAGTTGTGGAAAACTTGGCAATGCATACTTAAATGGGTCTTATTGGATGCTTAAGAATCATTGATTGAGTCTGGGGAATTTATTTTTCTATGCAGACTGTTATCACAAAGCTGTGAAGATTGTCGTCAATACAGAAGCTTCTTGGAGAACAGTGTCTGACATGATGTCAGAACATTGTTAAGGATATGCTTGATGGGATGTTGGTCTTTTGGTCGGTGGGTTTTACATTATGCGCATGCTAAACATGTTCATCGTTACTCACATTATTGTTGGACGGTTTCCTTGAAGAAGAAACAATCAAAACATTCTTAGTCGGTGCACAGTGGGACTTGGTAAAGTTACAACCTTAGAGTAATAACTGCATTGAATTTCAACAAATCGTTACACTCGAAGAAAAAAAATCTTGGTTATTTAAGGATGTTTCTGGAGCAGGTTTCCTCAGATTGTGGTACTCTTTGTGATTCAGTCAAAATGTCTCTTGTTCAAGTCTGGTTATTTGTTGGTTGGGTATAGGAATACCTTGGTTTCTTTTGCCTATTTTTGGCTAAAAAGGGGGAGTATGATTCACTAGGTCAAGGGATTCAAATGGTGTTAAGGTTGTTCTTGCAGTTGCTTTGTAAGGATGATAATAAACAAGATGTTCTAACATCCTATACGTGTGTCCTTTGTGTCTTGTGACTTGAGTTAAGAATCAAGTTGTGTCTTGTGACCTGAGTTATATGTTTTATATGCTCAGATTCAAGAAGACTACAACTGATCTCTAGAGGGGGAGTGTTTTTGAATAGAATGTCCTATGTTATCTGGTTTCAAAGTTCTTACTAAGTTCTTTAGAAGTTTCTTTTGCCTGGACTGTTATCAAATTCACTCATCCTGGTTTACTACTTTCCTCAAGAGTGGCAGTACCATTTTATTGGTTAAGGGGGAGCCAGAGTTATCTTCTTCGTCATGTACACCAATACAAACTCGGTTTGCACAGTATTCCAATCGTAGCCGCCACTCAGGGTGAAGAGACGTTCAAAGTGTTTTAGCCAAAAATTTGTCAAAAGGGGGAGATTGAAAGCACCTTTTGTTTGACAAAGTTTTGGTAAAACACATTGATGATAAAGATGAATAAATTTGGACTGAACAAAGATGTCATAACCTAAAGTCATGACATCCTGAAGTACTACACTGATTTAGCAAGTGGATAATGCGCATGGATTAAGGAAATCAACGAACAGAAGACTGAAGCCCAAGGAAGCAGAAGACACTATAAATAGAATACTTAGACCTAGGTTTAATTATTCCTTAGAACGCCTGTTGTAACCTTGTTGTCTTGCGTAAGAAACAAGGGTTTAGGGTTTTGAGAGTCGTTGGCTCTCTAGGTTGTAAGTCTCCCTTTGTATCAGTTGATGCACTGTGGTAGATATAGGTGTCACACAGTTCCATAAGCCTTGAGGTATTTGACTATGTATTGTTCTTGGATGAAGCTTTTAAGCAAATCCAAGTTAGCTTGTTTGTCAAGTATGCTTGACAGAATTCTGTATTGACAGGGACAATGATGAAATCACAGTTAGTGGTTAAGGGAAGTGAGTGGGGTATCTCGTATCAGGGTTCTAAATGTTTGAGTTTAACCTTGGTAAAGATGTTCATGGGGTAGATGTTAGGGATAAAGTTGTAAACGTGGGAGTTTAACTTTGTAAACAGTCTACAGTTATTGAAATCTTCTTCCTGGATTGATATCCCCCATATGTAGGTGAGTTGCACCGAACTGGGTTAACAATTAATGTGTTCTTTATCATTCTGCAAATTTACTATTTCTGTTAGGGTTCATGATGAAATTGTTGGATCAGATGTCGTGACATCTGTGAGGATGCAATTCTGATATTCAAGGTATCAGTCTGCAGGTGCGCCTCCAAGTTTAAGAGAATATGTAGCACAATGTCTTGACATTTGTTAGGACATCTGTTGTCTGCATAGGCCAGAATTTCAATTTACAAACCTATTATCTCTTAAGTTATTATTCTTCACACTTCGAAGAAAAACAACACTAAAACCCTAAACCCGGAGAAGGAAAAAATCACAAAGGGAAGGGAAAGAAAAGGAGTAGGAACCAGCTTAAGTGGGTTCGATTATCATATATATATATATATATATATATATATATATATATATATATATATATATATATATATATATATATATATATATATATATATATAATGATGCTGGTTTGTTTCGATTGATTGTTCAAATTTTGTCTAATTATCTCATAATCGAATAGGATCAAAGCCGCTTAGGGATCAGTGTTATAATAGCCGATGATAAGTCGGAACCCGAATCAATAGGATTAGCCGTTTTAGCTTATTTGATAATCACTTATTTTCATTATTTTTTCTAAATCAAAATCAAAACCCCCCATAAACCTTTTCTTTAGTTGGTTAAATTTTCTACAAGAATCCTTGTGATACGACATTCGAGTGTCGCTTCCTGTTACTACATTTTTCTAAAACTCGTTTTTGACCCGTGTGCGACAGCGGATCAAATTGGCGCCATTGTCGGGGATTCGTGTAGATTTTAACCAATTTTAGAATTTTAGTTTATAGTTTTGTTAGATTTTTTATATTTTGTTTTTTGTGTTTTGTTTTTGCGTGTTAATTTTCAGGGTTGCAGTGCAGTGATAAGCCTGTCTGGTAAGTTGGGAAACTACTGTTTCGATTCGCCTCAAAATTTTTCCAGAAAATTAGAAAAAAAAATCGCTGAACAATACTCATTTAGAATAAATTTCTAAAAAATTTCGACCCTCAAAATCGCAAATTCTGCATTTTTCTATTTTATTTATTTTTTTCTATTGTCATATTTTCAAACAAATCTGGAAAAAATTCTGCAATCTTTATTTGATTTAATTAGATATTTTGCGTTATTTTTATATTTTTTAGATTTTATTTTAATTGTTTTTCTTATTTTCAATTCTTTTTAAATCTGTAGTGATTTTATTTGATTCTGTGTTGAAACTGATAATCATATCATGGCTGATCAAATGACTCTGAGAGAACTAGCTGCACTTGTGAATTATAATGCTTTATGTATTGAATATCCTGATGTTGTTCTACCTTTTGAATTCAAATATGGTTTAATACACTTGTTGCCGAGGTTTAATGGTCTTTCATGTGAGGATCCACATAAGCATATGAAAAATTAGAAGTTGTGTGCTTTGCACCTTCCGAACCTTCACTAGAGAACCTTGCAACCAAATGGCTGCAAATAATATCAAGCAACAACAACAAATAGATTCTAATTTTCAGACTTTAGAAATATAGATTAGACAACTTGCCACTTCAATGAATGTCATGCAGCAAGCTCAAGGATCAGACCAACAACCCTTGGAAGAGCATTTTGTTTTTCAAATAGATTTGTCTTCTGAAACTGTTGATGATACTTGTACTGATTTGTTTGCAGCTGATTTTCCATCATTGTCTGATTTTGATGATATTTACTCTTGTGATGTATTTACTAACACTAATGTTTGCTCTGTTTGTGCCGAAATAAATGTTGCCCTGCAGGCTGATGTTTTTTATGTGGATGAGGCTATAGATGAAGTGTGTCGTACCCCAAATTTTGACCACCTTTCTATTTTTTTCCCCCGCTTTTTTTCTTTATAAAAGATAATAATAGTAAGTAGTAAAAGGATTGTTGGGTAGGATAAAGTATGATAGCGTTATCAGTTAAATAAGGTTAGATTGCTATTATTTTTATTTTAATATCTAGGGATTAATTAGGGTCATATTCATTTTTAATCGAATTATACTAGGGTCATATTGGGGTTATTAGAGGATTAATGTTAATACTAATATTAATATTATCATAATATTATTATTAAAAAATTTATTAAATACTCGCTAATGTTGTTTTATTTTGAATAAATAAAATGGTACAGTTGGTAGCAAGGGGGTATAGGGAGTTACAAGATGGAGAGGTTGTGTGTTCAAATCCTACCTCCTCCTCCATTTTTAGTTGTTTTTCTTTTTATTCCTTTACTACTAACTTTTTTTATTTTTACTTTTAAGCATAAAAAATCATAAAAATAGTATTTTTTTTTTATTATTTAAATATTAATTTTCGTATTTGTATTTAATGCATTTTTAAAAATATGATTTTTTCAATAAAATTATTATTTTATGGAAAAAATCTCAAAAAATTATATAAATCAAAATAAATCAAAAAGCTTTTTCATTATCATTATATGACTATTATTATTATTATTCAAATTTTTATTTTATGTTATTATTATTAATTATTCAAATTCACTCAGCCATGAATCCATCCAGATTCATTAGCTTGGGCTTTAAAAAATAAAATAAATCTGGTTGATTCAATCACTTTTTTTTACCTAATTTTTCCTTATAAATAAAGCCCTTGTCTCTCATATTTGGGGGGAATTACAAACCATACGATAAAAAGTTGTTGTTCTTCACACATCGAAGAGCAACAACACTAAAACCCCCACAATTTACAAACCTAATATCCTTAAAGTTGTTGTTCTTTACATCGAAGAACAACAACACAAAAACCCTAAACTTTCAACATTCCTCCAAGGCAAACAAAAGTAAAACCCTAAACCTTCAACATCCCTCCATGGCAGACAAAAAAAAAGGAAAGCCCTAAACCTTCAATCCCTCCAAGCAAAAAAGGAATAGGAGATCTCACACCAAAAACAAGGGGAAAGGCACAAGGGAAAATGCACAAGGGGAAAGGAAAAAGAAGGGGAAAAGGCAAAAGAAGGGAAAAAGGCACAAGAAGGGGAAAAAGGCTCAGGGGAAAAGGAAAGAAAGGAAAAAGAAAAAGAAGGGGAAAAAGCACAAAGGCAAAGGAAAGAAGGAGTGTAAAGCAACTTAAATTGGTCACGGCACTCCAGGTTGGTACCTTCAAACTATTAGTATGAATTTCTTTTTGGATTGCGATTTGGCGTATCTTTTATTCTAAAATGCTCATGTATGTATATAATCTGATGTGGTATATTTTGTTTAGTTTTTTTACGATTAACTTTAGTTAGGTTTTGTAATGTAATTATTATTATTAATGCAAAAAAGGGAAAAACAAAAAAGAAACCTTTTGTAATAAACATTGTAAGCCGTTTTTATATCATAATTTATAAACCGTTTAAAAATAATAAAACAACAAATATAGCATAAAAATACAATATAATTGGAGGGTTTTAAATAAGGGTTAGGGTTAATTTCACAATTTCACATAATAATAGGATTTATACAAAAATATTATAATAATAATTAGGATTACAATTTTAACTAATTAAAATATTTTAATTAATTTTAATTAGGAATTAAGGGATTAATATATGTATATAGATAATTAGGATTTAATAGTTTAGAGATTGATAATATTAAAATACTTTATTTATTAAGTTATTAAAACTTATGGATTTATAGGGTTAAGCTAGTATTTTCTTCAATTTTGGGTTTTATTAATTTTATAATGAATTTGAATTATTTATAATTTTGGGGTTTATTTATATAAATTTGGATAATGTTTAAGGATTAATTTAACAAACGGAAAATAAAGAGTAATTAGATAATTACCTAAATAATTATGGTAATCATGGACTTAAAATATAAAATATGATTGGGGATTAAAAATTAGGGAATATTAATGGATTGATACTTAGGGATAAATCATGGGATAACTATGGGATAATTAGAGATAGTTTATGATATAACTATTAGGATTAATTTACGGGATAATATTAAGGGATAAATATTAGAAATATTTTCTATAACAAAATTGAGGGATAAACATGGGATATAAATAGGATACACTTTTGAGATAAAACATTAGGGTTTTAAGGGATAAAAAATGAGGGTAAAATAATATTAGGGATTAATTTTTAATGGGTTATTATAAATAATAAAAAATATATTAATAAGTTAATTTTAATTAATTAGGATAATTTAGTTTGTTTGATTATAATATTGTTAGTTTCTTGGATTAGCTAGAATTTTGGTAAAACAAAGGTTGTTTAATGTTGATGTCAAGGTGGTGATGTTGCAACATTGAGTCTTAACACTGGGCTGCATTAAGTAGTGAAGTTGTTCAATGTTTGATGTCATATGGGTGATGTCACAACATTGAGTCTTAACACTGGGCTGTGTTAAGTGGTTAAGTTGCTAAAGTTGGATGCCTGATGTCACAAGCGATGTTGTGACATTAGATCTGCAGAATTAATAACATCAGGTTTAAGATGTTGTTAGGGTTTGCGTTTTAGCTGGAATTGTGGAGAGCAGATAGTCTCATTGGTTGCAGATATCTTGGGATAGATATTCTCTGTTGCATAGAGATTTGATGCAGATTTGTAGGAGGTTTAAAAGCTGAGATTTAAGAAGATTTTGAGAGAGAAAATCTGTTTTGAAGATTCAGTTTTAAACAACAAATCAGATCAGATATTGTAGCAGGTCCAAGCCCAATTCAAAGAGCTATATAATGCGCATCATTCCTGAAGGAAAGGGAACGAAGAAATAGAGCTAAAGACTGTGAGTCGATTGAGTCTTCGTGTTTTGTAAATCATTCGAGTGTGAATTGGTAGTTTTGTTTTGAGTTGTTCTTGATCAAAGCTGTGAAGCAGAATCAAGTAGTGTTATTCAAAGTGTGTGATCTTTGAATTGTGTCACTAAAGTGTTTTTAGGGATTGAGTAGTGTTCTCATATCTAAGTGGTTTCTTAGGTAGAAAGTCACTAGTAGGAATTAAGATTAGGAGATTGTCAACAACTCTCAAAACCCTAAACCCTTATTTCTTACGCAAGACAACAAGGTTACAACAGGGTTCTAAGGCATAATTAAACCTAGGTCTAAGTCTTCTATTTATAGTGTCTTCTTCTTCCTTGGGCTTCAGTCTTCTGTTCGTTGATTTCCTTGATCCATGCGCATTATCCACTTGCTAAATCAGTGCAGTACTTCAGGATGTCATGACTTTAGGTTATGACATCTTCTTCGACATCTTTGTTCAGTTCAGATTTATTCATCTTTATCATCAATGTGTTTTACCAAAACTTTGTCAAACCAAAGGTGCTTTCATAAATTGTGGGTCCACTCATATGAGAGACAAATGCTCTATTTATAAGGAAAAATCAGGTCAAAAAAATTAAATTTGATTGAATCAACCAGATTTATTTTATTTTTTTAAAGCCCAAGCCAATGAATGTGAATGGATTCATGGCTTGATGAATTTGAATAATTAATAATAATAACATAAAATAAAAATTTGAATAATAATAATAGTCATATAATGATAATGAAAAAGTTTTATTTATTTATTTTGATTTATATGATTTTTTGAGATTTTTCCATGAAATAATGATTTTATTGAAAAAATATATTTTTAAAAATGCATTAAATATAAATACGAAAATTAATATTTAAATAATAAAAAAATTCTATTTTTATGATTAAAAGGTAAAATAGAAAAAGTTAGTAATAAAGGAATAAAAAGAAAAACAACTAAAAGTGGAGGAGGTAAGATTCAAACTCATGCACTCTCCCTTTCAATCCTTAGACCTATTCCTCTACCAAACGGACTACCATGTTTATTCAAAATGAAATCACATCTAAAGAGTAACATACTAATAAAAATCTAATTTCTAATTTGCACTCTTATACTGTATTTTTTATTTCTCTCTCCCCTTTTTTTTTTATAAATGCATAGAAATAGTATTAATTTTTTTAAAAAAACGAAAAATTAGAAATACAAACTACTTATTATCATTATTTTTTATTTATATAAGTAATTAAAAGGTAAAGAAAAGAAAAGAAAGATGGTCAAAATTTGGGGTACGACAGCTGCCCCTATTTAATCGGCTTTGAATTAGAAAGATGATGTCAATGAGCCTTCCTCTTTGTGAAGAGGAGACGATTAAATACAAGAGGAACCCTAATTTTGACCGCGAAGTTGATAGGTTTAGAGTCATAGTGGGTCAATCCCTGACGCTCCGTTAATATCCCAATATCCCTTGTATAACGTCCATATTTACAAAAGTCAGGCAGGATTCTGGTGATCCTCTAATTCCGTTATGGTAAACCCTAGTAGAACCCCTAATAAAACCCTTGGTAATATCTTGAAGAACCCCTGTGACATCTTTTGGTGGAACCCCTGATAATAAAAAAACCTAACAAAAAATGTCTGACAAACCCTGATGGAACCTCTTGATTAACCCTGATGATCCGTTTCAACCCTTCCGGGTGGATCTTGCATATGATTTCTATGACCCTCTGATCATGTTAGTGGAATCATGTAGGACTTGTAGTGATACCCCGATCATTTTGGATGAAACCCCTTTGCTAAAACCCTGGTGAAACCCCTTTTGGATGAAAATCCCTTGATAAAACCCCTTGGATAAAAATCCGATAGAACCTCTTAATAAAAAATCGGTAGAACCCCCTGATAAAATTTTGGTGAAACCCCTTGGAAATATTTTGATAGAGCCCCTTGAATTTTTTTTCGTAAAACCTCTTTGAAAAAATTTGATAGAACCCCTTGGATAAAAATCCGGAAGAACCCCTAGATGAAATTCTGATGAAACCCCTTTTGACAAATCCCTTGGTAAAACCCCTTCAGTAAATCCCTTGATGAAACACTTATTGATAAATCCCTTGATGAAACCTTTTGATAAATCCCTGGTAGAACCCTTTGATAGAAAATTCTAGTGAAACCCTTTGATAAAACCCTGATGAAACCCCGTGGTAATACCACTCTATTGAAACTTCTTGGTAAAACCCTAGTAAACCCTTAGTGGATAATACTCTGATGAAACTCATCCATTGAACCCAATTTATAAAATAATCTTGACAAAACACTTGATAAACCCCTGACGAAACCCCTGATGAAATCCTTAGAGAAACCCTTAGATGAAACTCTGATGCAGCCCCTCTGAGAAAATTCTGATGAAAACCCCTAATGGAATCCTTGATAACAACCCTTAATAGACCCCTTGATAAAAACCCTTAGATATTTGATGGAACTTATCCCTTATATGGATAGGTTACTAAGTTAGGGGATGTGAGAGGTGAGGACCTACTCACTAGTTAATAACGATCATTCAGGATGACCGATTACCGGATATATTCTTTTTAAAGACTCACGGTCAGTTTTTCAGGGAAATTCTTTGTTGAAAGGTGATTATGGGAAAGTTACTTACTGGGAAAGGCCAATAAGTACCCCTAATTGGGAATTATATTAGTATGGTTGGGGATTGGACATCTAAGAGTGGTCACAAGTCCTATGTTATGTATGCATGTTCATGTGGATGCATGTTTAGAGTTTGTATGGCGTAATGATCCACATTCATGGATATACTACGCTTGATATGAGGTATGAATAAAATATATGATGCACACATTGTATTAGTATTGGACTGCGCCGGTGAAGACTAAGCCGATGTGAGATGCTAATCAAAGTTTTTTTTTAGGGTGAATGCCAAATGAGGTTGGACTTTTTGGATGTAGGATTGGGATTTTTTGGAGGATGCCAAATGAATGAGATGGCATGCATGGTTTGACGCTAGATCGTAGTGATATATTTAATGCATGACAATGACTTGAATGTTTCCATAAGTGCTCCTGTGGGGAGTAATCGAATGGTTAAGACTTAGATAGGTTGCTCATGTAACCAAGATGTTTGTCAAAAGGTGGTAGGGTATTGAGCTAGCATGATCTCCCGACACCTTTTTTGAACTTGATGATTGTTGATGTATGACAGAGCTTGTATGTGCATCTCAAAAGTATCGAGAGGGATTGCCTCTACAGCATTTCATCTTTGCCCTGGTCTGTTGGATCTTTGAAGAGATTCGCCTCAATATACCTTTTGAAACAACTTGCCATTATATTAGCCTTGGAGAGATTTGTTCTCGACTAACTAACCCTTGGAATGATATGCCCCAGATGAAATTTTTTTTTTGAAGCAGTTTCTTTTGATCAAGCCTTGCAGCGGTCTGCCCCAGATTGATTTAACTTCGGAGGGTATGCCTGAAAAGGAACTTAGATCCCTCCATGCTTTGATATGACCCTGAGATTAAATACCCCAGTATTTGAATCTTGAAAAGTGTGCCCCTGATTATTAGGGTCTAGAGGTGTGTCTTGAGAAGGAACTTGGATCCCACCATGCTATAATATGACCTCGATAAGGACTACCCCCAATATTTGTATCTTGAAAAGTGTGTCCCAGTGTTTGAATCTTTAAAAGGTATGCCCCTAATTAGATTGACTCTTGGAGTGGTTTACCTCACTGTTCCCTTGAGTTGGTATGCCCCAGTATGAGAGTCTTGAAATGTTTACCCCTTATCATTAGAGTCATGGAAGTGTTTTGACATAGGTGTGTCAAATCTTGAAATGTATTGCCCCTAATCAGTAGGATCTTCAGACGATCTACCCATGATCACTAGGATTTGCCCCTTGGTTGGAAGGATTCCTAGGTAATTCTCCCCCTTATTAGAAATGTCTTAAATTGGTGTGCCCCTGATCTGTCCTTTGTTGAAGTTTCCTTGATGCTAAGTATTGATTTGTGAGAAAAATGTTCCCTTTGAAAAGTAATTATAACGCCATGTTCATGCAAGTTTTGAAATCGAAAATTTAGACGAGGTGTATGATATTTGGCCATGCGGTTGGCACAAATGAGGATGTGAAAATATGGTTAGCGATGTTCCCATAAATATTCGGATTCAGAGTCAGTTTAACAACGACTTTGCCGAGTATGCTTTTATAGTTCCCCTAGCTTCAATTAGGACTTTTAAATGTTGTAACGTGGTCTGGTTCACGGTTTAAGAAACAAAGGATACAAGGCTCAAAATTTGAAATTTAACCACCCCATTCTCCTTGAGGTTCTCCATTCCTAAATCCAATTAACCCAACAGATGCGTTCATCTCACAAGAGAATTTCTTCAGTCATGGTGATAAAGGTTTAATTACTTGATAAGATATTTGAGGTGGCAATCACCCACTTCCATTTATTAGATTGTTATATTTTTTTCCCTTTTTCTTTGATTTTAATCCCTTATTTTTGCATGGACCAATTCTTTTGAGTTTGTGGTCCATTGGGATACCCTAATTTTTGCCTACGTCAAAGTCAACTTTTTTCATTTTTTTTCTTGACTTAGCGGGCTTTTTCCTTTCTTTTTTTGAACAATTCTTAAGTGATCTTGTTTTTGACTTAGAAAGGGTGTGATTTCCATATTAGATATTATGAGCTATTATCCCTTTTGCTTCCTCAATGTTGAATGGTGTAAGGAAGAAGATGTGCTTTAAACCTTTTGCTTGGATTGACTGATTCTCTTGAGATCAGAATGCATCATTGAATTAATTGAAGTCTACCCTGCCCCTAGTTAAGATTAAGGGTTTTTTTAAATAAAAAGAACACCAACTTATGGCTCGAGGGGGTTGACTACGGATTATCTCCTTATTCCTCCAGTGTTTGGGAAGTGAAACAATGCCTTACATCATCAGTCGGGTCTTACTATTAAAAGCATACGTCAGCAAATTCAATTGTTTTAATTTACCTCATTCTCCTCCTAAGTTTGTAAATGGTGAAGAAGTGAAATGGAAAAGCTTTGATTTTTTATGGCATAAGAAAGAGAGTGTAAAAGAAAGGATTGATTCCAAAATCATGCATGCTCATCTTATTAAAATTATTTCCCAAAATGTACATCTTTTAATTACGAACAACACATAGCCAAAAAGAAAATACAACTAGAAATGATAAAGGCATAATGATCCTAGAAGTGAGCTTCCTTGTTGATCCAATAGTCTTGAGATATACTTCTTGGTGTTCTTGCACTTGTCCAAGTAAGGGGTGACCTTTCACCCATGGAACTTCTCCTTCGAAAGTCAATTGCAGGTCTTGTACTTTGTGCCCATAACTTGTAGGATTGGAATAGGGTTAAGTGATTTCAGCTTCACTAAGGCACCTCCGAGTAAGTCATGAGACATTGGTGTAGAATCTAGATTCCTTTCCAAGCTTCCTTTGTTGGGATTGATGAAACGCTTGAGGCTGAAGTAAATATGTTACAGACTCTGTTACAGAGGCATAATCCAGGTTTGTTGTATTTGAGGCTCTAGGTAGACCTTTGGATGGAAAAGTGAAGGGTTACCTTCTCTCTTCAATGGTACTTTCCCCCCTTTAGTTGCTCTACAGCTTCTTAAGGTATCCTTTAAGTTAGTTCATGAGTATTAGGAAATCTGCTAGCTCTTGGTAGCTGGATAAGGGCGAAAGCGGAAAGGATATGCAAATGTATGTGTATGTATGCAAAATTCATGTGGTATGCAAAAACATTGTTGAAGGTATGCTAAAAAAATTGAGATGCAAGTGTCACATTAGGATAGTGACAAATGAAAAGAAACCCTTACAGGTTTAGGGGTTGTGACGAACACAAGGAAACCCCTATGAGTTTAAGATAGTTATGTACATAGGGAACCCTTATCTGGGAAGGTTCCCTAGGGATAATGATAGGTACGGGAAACCCTAACGGGTGTAGGGATGTGCAAGGTAATATGCAAGCATTACCTAGCTAAGGTAGGCTCTCTATGATAGATCAGATCTAAGTTTAGACTACCCAATCCCCTCACATGTAGGATATACATTTTTTGACAGTATAACATCCCTAGAATTTAGGGACTATACACTTGTTTTACCATGAGAAGAAGAAAGCCTTCCTACGTTAATCCTTCGGGATAAGTCTCATCTAGGCGGGACCCTAGTAACAGCCCTTGAGGGTTGAATACGTAAGGTCACCATGAGTTGATAAAGGCAGGCTAAAGGTTCCCAGAGTCATGGACCACATCTAAATCATCATCTATGTTAGGGGCTAGCCTTACCATGAAGACACCTTTGGAGGATCTCTTGTGAGTGTAGCATCAATGAATTGTTGGGATGTCACATCCCTCCAAAACATTTTCGTTCTACGTCCTAATCTAGGGTTGTACTCCAAGCTTGGGTTTTAGCTTCACACATAATCATATCCCAACCAATGTATGATGAAAATAATATATGATATAAATATATAATAAACGTTAATAAATTATATATATAATAACATAAACAAAAATATATATAAAAACACAGAAGATATATATACATAAAATAGTAAACAAACAAGGCAAACAAACAAAAACCCTAAAACCCAAGGTTAGGATGGAATCTCTTTTTAGGAAAGTATTGGCCCTCCCTAGCAGAGTCGCCAGCTGTCGCAGCCGACAAAAATATCGAGTCGCCATCATCCTTTATTTTTCCTAAGGGACAGGAAAATAATGATAAAACCTACAAACTAAGGTGAGACACTAAGGTTCGGGAGTCGGTTAAGTAAGAGGAAGGTGTTAGGCACCCCTCACCTTAATTGTACTCAATGGGATCCTCCTTAATTTTTAGGATATGTTTGCTTACTACTTGAATGCTTGACTATTTATATTTATTTACAAAATCCTTATTATTAATTAGACGAAATGATTTGAGTAAGAGAGAAACCCTAAGTTTTTAAATATTATTGTACTCGCTAGGTTTTAAAACCCTATGCCTACGTACCCTCAAATTTGAAGGATCAGAGTATCCATAGTTCACCTCCCTTATCCCCTATCCCTATCCCTATCCCTAATCCTTTATTTATACTCTTGGATTACAAGAGTCTAATCCCAAAATCTTAACCCCTTGCCCTATATTTATACTCATGGAACTTAAGAGTCTAATCCCAAAATCTTAATCCATTGCCCTATATTTATAATCTTGGAGCTTAAGAGCCTAATCCTAAAATCTTAATCCCTTGCCGTATATTTATACTCTTGGAGCTTAAGAGTCTAATCCCAAAATCTTAATCTCTTACTATATATTTATACTCTTGGAGCTTAAGAGTCTAATCTCAAAATCTTAATCCCTTGTCCTATATTTATATTTTTGGAGCTTAAGAGTCATATCCCAAAATCCTAATCCCTTGCCCTATATTTTTACTCTTGAAGTTTAAGAGTCTTATCCCAAATCTTTAGTTTTTTATCCCAAATTATATCCTTATGTTATTTATTTTAAAATAATTAATCCCTAACTTGATTATATTTTGTCAATTAGAATTATTTAATGAATAATCTATAATATCCCAAAAATATAAATTAAATCTTAAAATATCCCAACATTGAATTTATCCCAATTATCCCTAAAATAAAAAATAATCTCAATTATTGCAATTAATCCTAGTTATTAAATCCCAACTATTCCCACTTAATCTCTTATTGTAATTATTAACAAATTTTAATTCCATTATAAAATAATCAATCGTCCTACCCTCCTCTAAATACGTTAATTAACTTGAATTATTCTTAATTAATCTAAATTATATCCCTTAGAGGTAGAGAACTTAAATTAATTAAAGAATATTAATTTAATACTCAAATAGACCCCTTTTATCCCTAATACGTTATTCTCTATCCCTTATTTAGCATAATATAAAAATTAATAAACTAAGTTAACATCCCAATTATTTAATTATCAAAGTAAATAAATAAATAAATTAATAACCCCAAATACTTAATTATTATAATAAACCCACTTTCTATTCATAAATTATAAATTAACCCAAATTTATAAGCCAAATTTTATAAAATATCAAACCCACATTTTAGTAATAAAAATAAAGTAAATAAGTTACATAACCCAAATTTATTAATTATAATAAATAGACCTAGATTATAAAATAACCCCAACCATTTTGAATTATAAAAATAAGTCATATTACCCAAATTTATTAATTATAATAAATAGACCTAAATTAATAAAATAACCTCAACTATTTTTAATTATAAAAATAAGTTAAATAACCCAAACAAATTATAATAACCCCAAAATATAAATTAACCCAAATATCTAAACCCAATTCTATAAAATATCAAACCCACGTTTTTAGTAATAAAAATAAAGTAAATAAGTTAAATAACCCAAAATTAAAAATTATAATAAATAGACCTAAATTTATAAAATAACCCCAACCATTTTTAGTTATAAAAATAAGTTAAATAACCCAAACAAATTATCATAACCCCAAAATATAAATTAACCCAAATTTATATACCCAATTCTATAAAATATCAAACCCACATTTTTAGTAATAAAAATAAAGTAAATAAGTTAAATAACCCAAATTTATTAATTATAATAAATAGACCTAAAATGGGTGATGTGATTAGGGCTGTCAGGGAGTACTTTGTAAAAGGGTTTATCTACAAACCTCTCAATAGTACTTTGGTTACTTTGATACCAAAAAATAATTGTGCCAAGTATGTTAGAGAGTTTAGACCCATTGCTGGCTGTACCACCTTTTATAAGATAATTTCTAGAATCCTTACTGACAGGCTGAGCAAAGTGTTACCTACTATTATAAGTCACAATCAAGCTGCTTTTGTTAAAGGGCAAACAATTCAAAACCACATCCTCTTGGCTACAGAATTAATCAGAGGCTATGAGAGGAAGGGAGGGACTCCTAGGGTTATGATACAAATAGATCTTCAGAAAGCTTATGATATGGTCAACTGGCAAGCTTTAGAGTGTATCTTGAAGGAAATAGGTATCCCATCTCAGTTCATTTCTTGGATCATGGCAGGTGTAACCACTGTTTCTTATAAGTTTAACATCAATGGCTTCCATTCAGATTTTTTGCAAGCAAAAAGATGTATAAGACAGGGTGATCCCATATCACCACTGTTATTTGTTATTGTGATGGAATATATGCACAGGTCCCTCATGAAGATGCAAAGGGATGCTAATTTTAACTTCTATACTATGTGTGAATCTATGAAGCTGACTAATATGGCATTTGCTGATGATGTGTTGTTGTTCTGTCGTGGGGATAACATCTCTGTGAATATGTTGATGCAGACCTTTAATCACTTTACTGATTCTACAGGTTTAGTTATCAATCATAGTAAAAGCAAGATATTCATGGCTAGCTTGGATAGCAAGGACAGGTCTGAGATGTTGAAAATGACTGGATTCCAAGAAGGTAAAATTCCTATCATGTACTTAGGTGTTCCTCTGTCTAGTAAAAAGCTGAATATTTGTCATTACCTGCCTCTTATTGATAAAATTGTGAGTAGAGTGCACCATTGGTCTGCAAAATTCTTGAGTTATGCTGGCAGGGTACAACTGGTGCAAAGTATCTTGAATGTTATCACTCAGTATTTGATGCAGAGTTTTCTTTTGCCTCAAGGAGTGATTCATAGAATAGAAACCATTTGTAGAAGTTTTATTTAGAGTGGTGGTAAAGAGGTAAAAAGAAAGAGTTATGTGGCTTGGAAAATAATCTATAAACCTAAAGCTCAGGGTGGTTTACACATTCTCAACCTGTCTGTTTAGAATCAAGTTCTGTTATTGAAGTGTCTTTGGAATCTCTGTATGAAGTCTGATAATCTTTGGGTTCGTTGTATTCATACATCTTATTTCAAATGAAAAAGTGTATTGGAATTTGATTTGAAGATCCATCATTCTTGGGTGTTGAAGAGTATAATGAAACAAAGAGAGAGTATTGATAAGGTGCAGCAGTAATGGGACAACATGCTGAGAACTCAGAAATTCAAATCTTCTGTTTTGTATGCAACTTTGATTGATGATTGTGATAGGGTTCCTTGGAGATATTTGATAAAGCACAACGCGGCTAGGCCCAGGGCTGTTTAATGCTTGTGGCTTGCGTGTCATGGCAAATTACCAACGAAGGCAAGACTCTATAGGTTTAAAATTTTGCAAGAAGCAGTTTGTGGTTTGTGCAAAACAAATGATGAAACTCAGAACCATCTATTCTTTTGTTGTGACCAACCCAAAATGATCTGGAATGATGTGTTAAAGTGGATGGATATTAAGCACACCCATTTGAAGTGGGATGAGGAATTGGTTTGGGCGATTAACAAGGCTAAGGGCAAGGGTTGGAGAGCAACCCTACTGAGAATGGCTCTAGCGGAGACGGTTTACGGTATATGGAGGTATAGGAATTCTATAGTCTTTGATAAGAAGGAAGACACTACTAGTATAATTAGAAGTATAATTGATAATGTAGTTTATAGGAGTTGGAAAAATAGAAAATTAAGGCCTAAGATAGCTCAATTGTTAATGTAAGTAGTCTTTGGTGGTTTGACCTTTGGGGTCACTTTGTGTACAGTGAATTTTGAATTAAATATATTTCTTTGATTCAAAAAAAAAAAAAATAGACCTAAATTTATAAAATAACCCCAACCATTTTAATTATAAAAATAAGTTAAATAACCCTAACAAATTATAATAACCCCAAAATATAAATTAAATACAAATACTCTAAAATATTAATTAAACCAAAATTATGTAAATAAAACCCCACTTTATAATAATTCCAAAATATCAATTAAACCCAAAATTCCAAAATATAAATAAAATCCACATTATATAATTAGACCCCAATTTATTAATTAAACCAAAAATATAAATTAAACCCAAAGTTATAAATTAATGTTATTAAATCAACCCTTATTATTAAATATTTTATTAACATCTAATTATTAATACGACAATTAAATATTTTTAAACCTTAAATTATTCCTTAATTTTTTTACAAATTATTTCATTGATCAATATATTACTTCCATAATCCTATATTATTAATCTCTAAACCACTAAAGTAGTTTAAGTGATTATCCTATTTCCTAATCCTAATTATATATCCCATCAATCCCTTAATTATTAAAACGTTTTAATTAACTTAATTGTTAGTCCAAATAATTATTATCCCTAATAATTTTATTAACTAATATCCCTTATTTGATTATATATTTTTATTCTTTCTTATTATAATATTCTTATAATAAATTATTTAAAAGGCATATTTTATTTATTATTATTACTTTATTTATTTATGAAATTTTTAACTATTAACAAAACCAAATACTAATGCATATTTTAATCCAATAAAAAATAGTTACTTTATTTATTTTTGAAGAACACTGTTAAAATTTAGGAATTTATAAAACTTAGGAATCCGCACAAAAATAAAACTTAGGAATTTATAATACTAGTTAAAAAACGATCCACTATTGTAATTACATTTTGAAATAAGTATGTTATTATTATTATTTTAATCATTTCATTCGAAACAATTTGTATCCTAGACTTAATACCCAAGAATCCCAAAATTTGAACAATCAATCGAAACAAACCAGCAATAATATATATATATATTTATATATATATATATATATATATATATATATATATATATATATATATATATATATATATATATATATATATGTTTATTTATTTATTTACAAACAAGAATTCAATAACAAATATATATAGATGAAAATCGAAAGTTTGAAGGCACCAACCTGAAGTGCCGAGACCCACTTTCCTTTGTGCTTTTTTCCCTTCTCCTTTGGTGTGATGGTGTGAGATATCCTTTTCCTTTTTGACTCAGAGGGATGTTGAATGTTTAGGGCTGTTGAAGGTTTAGGGTTTTAATGTTGTTGAGGGTTTAGGGTTGTTGAAGGTTTAAGGAGGGATGTTGAATGTTTAGGGTTTTTGAAGGTTTAAGGTTTTAATGTTGTTGAGGGTTTAGGGTTGTTGAAGGTTTAAGGTTTTAATGTTGTTGAGGGTTTAGGGTTTTAGTCTTAAGGGTTTAGGGTTTTAGTGTTGTTGTTCATCGATGTGTGAAGAACAACAACTTAAGAGATAATAGGTTTGTAAATTGTGTGTCCACTCATATGAGAGACAAAGGCTCTATTTATAAGGAAAAATCAGGTCAAAAAAATTAAATGTGATTGAATCAATCAAATTTATTTTATCTTTTAAAGCCCAAGCCAATGAATTCGAATGGATTCATGGCTTGATGAATTTGAATTATTAATAATAATAACATAAAATAAAAATTTGAATAATAATAATAGTCATATAATGATAATGAATTTTTTATTTATTTATTTTGATTTATATGATTTTTTTGAGATTTTTTCATAAAATAATGATATTATTGAAAAAAACATATTTTTAAAAATGCATTAAATATAAATTCGAAAATTAATATTTAAATAATAAAAAAAATACTATTTTTATCAATTTTTATGATTAAAAGGTAAAATAGAAAAAGTTAGTAATAAAGGAATAAAAAGAAAAACAACTAAAAGTGAAGGAGGTAAGATTCAAACTCATGCACTCCATCTTTCAATCCTTAGGCCTATTCCTCTACCAAACGGACTACCATGTTTATTCAAAATAAAATTACATCTAAAGAGTAACATACTAATAAAAATCTAAATTCTAATTTGTACTCTTATACTTTATTTTTTATTTCTCTCTCCACCTTTTTTTATAAATGCATAGAAATAGTATTAGTTTTTTTTAAGAAAGAAAAATTAGAAATACAAACTACTTATTATCATTATTTTTTATTTATATAAGTAATTAAAAGGTAAAGAAAAGAAAAGAAAGATGGTACGACAGGAAGAAAAAAGGTCACCCCAACAACACACGTATTATAACAGAAATGGATACAACTGATAAAATGGTAAGTGTTAGCTCCTAATTTCGATGCTTGACGCTGGAATAAGAGTCTCTCTCCCAAAGGAGAGACTATCTGAAGTTTATGAGGTTTCGACAGAAAGTCCAGTCAAAAGCCATCTTCCTGCTAAGAAGAGAAAACTTAAAAGACTTAGAAATATGTCTAATAGTTGGGAAGAGTTTTCGACCGAAGACTTGGAAGTGTCGTTCGACGCGAAGGTTTGAAATTCAAATAAAGGAGGAAATTTTGATTTTGAAAGGAAGACGCGTGGAGTACATCTAAGGGACGAAGGCATGCTAAATGCCATTTGTCTTTGTTAGAAACGGTGACCTTTATTGACGGTTATTTCGACTGTATATAAATAGGGAGTCGTAGTGTTAGATTTCAGGGTGTATTCAAAATTTGTACAAGTTACTCAAAAATACCCAAAGTACCCGAGTGAGAGAAAAGAGTTATCATAGAGAAAATGTACGTTTGAAAAAACACCAGTTTCATTCTTTACATTTCAATGAAGTTTTAAGTTATTTACATGCAATTTATTCTACATTTATGCAATTTCATTATTGCGCTTTTATTGCGCTTTCATTGTTTCTTTTAAGAATAAAACTTTATCAGTTTTTTATTCAAATCGCATTAATTTATGAGAACCATGATGAACATAACAAACAAAAGGTTTGATTTTCATACATGTTGTCGAAATCATTAAAGCACATCGTCCTAGGATTTGTATGGTCGATCCTGTAAGTAAACTAATTTTCACAAATTAGGAGACCAACGGTTGTTTGCTAATTTTCAAGGTAAAAAAATTGGCACGCCCAGTGGGACATTGTGCTATTAACAACATAAAACCTTTATTTTTACATTTACCCTTACGTAACCTTCTTCATTTCGTTGTATGAGATTAATAAGTGGTAAGATAGCCATAAATAACAAAGATAGACCTAGAAGAAGACGAGTAAGGACAATGGCGAATCCAAATCTGCCAAACAATCAGAATTTTACAAATAATGGAGTGCCACCCCCTATTCCTTCGACTAGGGGCAATACGGCCTCAATACCAATATCAGAGGTTATACCATTAACAGCGGGTTCGACACCAGCGCATTCAATTCCCCAGAGTGTGCATAATTTCTCTACCATAGGATCACAAACTTCTCAAATGACCCCTCCTCCATCAGGGAATATGTACAAGCCTTTTATATCCAGTTTTTCCATGCCTCCACTAAATCAAGAACAACCATATGGAATGCCAACATCAGTGATGTCAAGTTTACATAACGCGTCATCAGCATTCACAGATATTTGATTGAAGCAGGCGAACTAGTGAGTCGACGGTCGAACACATGGCACGGTATTTGATTGAAGCGGGTGAAATAGCGAATAATTAAAATTTGAAAGTGAAATACTTCCCAAGTTCGCTAACAAAAAGCACTTTTACTTGGTTTACCACACTACCTGCAAACTCGATACATACCCGGACCTAATTGGAGAGATTGTTCCATGAACAATTCTACATGGGACAAACAAATATAAGTTTAAAGCAATTGGCTAGTGTCAAGAGAAAATTCTCATAGTAAATTGATGATTACCTGAATAGATTTAGGTTGCTCAAAGCAAGGTGTTTTACGTAGGTGCCTGAACATGAGTTAGTCGAAATGGCTGCTGGTGGTCTCGACTACTCAATTAGAAAGAAATTAGATACCCAGTACTTAAGAGACATGGCCCAATTGGCTGATAGGGTTAGACAGGTCGAACGACTAAAAGCTGAAAAAGCTAGGGCTAACAAGAATAAAAAAACGTAGCCTAGGTCGGAGTTTGTGAGGATGATAACGGAGTCGAATCATCGAATTTCGACGAACATGAGGTCGATTTGGCAGAATTAAAACAGGGTCCACCATATGCTTGCAAAGTATTGGCTCCATCGAATGGAAAAAACCCAGTCGAATCGGAAAAGAACGACAAGTTCCCCAAAAGAACTTATACGTTCGACGTCACAAAGTGTGACGAAATATTTGATTTGTTAGTTAAAGATGGCCAAATGATGCTAAAACGCCTCCTATAGAACATCAGAAAAAGAGAGGTTTTTGTAAATACCATAATTCTTTGGGTCATAAAATGTCTCAAGGTTTCCTTTTCAGGGATCTAGTGCAGAATGCAATCAGGGATGGAAGGCTCAAATTCGGCGACAAGTCGAAGCCGCAGATGAAGATCGATTCGAACCCTTTGCAAGTGGTGGAAGCCCACTACGTTGAGTCATCCATAGTGAACATGGTCGAAGTTGCTGAAGGCTTCGACAACAACCTAGCTATGATCGAGGTTGTCCCTGGCTTCAACACTAATGTGAATATGCTAGAGGTTACTGAGGATCCCGCCGACAAAAGTAACATGGTCGAAGTTACTAATGACTTCGTGAACTAGGATGTGATAGTCAAGGTCACTGAAGACCTCGACGGAAAGATTATTGAGAACTACATTCGTGAGGCCACTGATGGCGTCAACAATGAAACTACTAAAGGTTTCGCCAGAATCAACAACGAAACTACTGAGGGTTTCGCTAAAGTCAACTAAAAAACTACTGAAGGTTTCACCCAAGCCAATAACGGGACCACTGATGGTTTTGTCCAGGTTAATAAAGGAGCTACTGAAGGCTCCTACGAACAGGCTGTTGTTTGCCTCCTCCAGAGAACCATGGAGGATCCAAAGGAGAGGGTTGTCGAATTCATCAGCCAACAGGGTACCAAGGGTCTGCGTCGAAAGACGCCAACAAAGGGAACTACTGAAGGTTTCAATCGAGTCGAGAAAGATCACGAGGTCAATGAAGGCCTCAGTTCGAAGTTAAACAAACTGTGCATTGCTAAAGAGACAGCTGCCAATGTGAACATGGTGGAGGTGTCTCAGAATGTTTCGATGCAAGCCAACAAAGAGCGTCGATGTGAGGGATACCACAAATTAGCATATCCTAAAGAAGAGGAGAATTTGGCATATTTCATCCACAGATGCTAGAGAAAGAGGTCTGAAGTAACGCTCTGTCCTCGTTCTTCGACAAAAAGGCAGCACAAAACCTAGAAGGAGTAGAAAGGACAAAAAGGAAGGGAAATTGGAAGCCTTCTCAACCAGCAGGTGGAGAAAGATTCGACCCTAGAAGAGGAGACCAAAGCAAGCAGAAGTTAGGAGGAAGGTACCCTAACACATTCAAGCCTACGAATAAGACTCCAGATGACAAGTGGGTCAATCTAATCCGGCAGGCCCAAGGCCAAGGGACATGGAAAGATTTCGAAGTACAAAGGAGTTTTTCCTTATCGTATAGGAAAGAAGTCCAAAAACCTAAGCGGATGACTTACCCATCTGAAAACTACAAGGGTAAGAACCCTATGACAAAGTCACAATGGAGGAGGTGTCAGCGTCGAAAGAAAGCAGAGAGGGAGGCTGCAAGAATGGACAAACCAAAAACTAGCAGTAACATTCAAGCCTCAAATCAGAAAGAGGAATCGAAGGATAAAGAGCCATTTGTTGCTCCAGAACAAGTGTCCTCGAAGGAGGACGTAACTAGAGATGATGAAATGAT
Organism: Lathyrus tuberosus; assembly: GCA_022829125.1. Classification (NCBI taxonomy): domain Eukaryota; kingdom Viridiplantae; phylum Streptophyta; class Magnoliopsida; order Fabales; family Fabaceae; genus Lathyrus; species Lathyrus tuberosus. The sequence continues at coordinate 2,461,548 of JALAZF010000629.1, read as the reverse complement.
GGATGCTTTTAACTCAGAGTCGGAAGCATCTTTCGACGTGATGTGTAACATTGTATCAGTACTCCCAAGGGAGTATGACCAGATAATGGAAGTCGAAGATGAGGAAGAGACCGTGGAAGTCAAAACGGCCAGACACATGCCTGTTTGTTATTACATTATGAACAATGGATGCGTGGAAGAACAAAACACATTTTTTGAAAGACCAGATGATTCAATGAGGGGTCACTTAAAACCCTTGTTCAATAAAGGAAAGGTGGGCAACATAGGGGTAAACAAGATTCTGGTTGACAGAGGCGCGACAGTCAATTTGATGCCGCATTACATGCTCAAGAAGATTGGAAAGGATGATTCTGACACCAAACCTCATAACATGGTGTTGTCGAATTACGAGGGTAAGGTGGGAACCACCATGGGGGTAATACAAGTGGATCTAACAGTCAGAACCATTACAAGGCCGACAATGTTTATGGTAATTGCATCGAAGGCAAATTACAACCTGTTACTAGGCAGGGAATGGATACATGGCATAGGTAATGTCCCTTCGTCGATGCACCAAAGAATAATTATATGGCGTGCCGACGGGATTGTCGAGAATATAGAGGCTGACCAGAGTTACTTTATGGCTGAAGTAAACCAGGTTGACAGGCGAAGCTTTGACAGAAATCTGGCTCATATTTCTCCTTGTAGTCCTGCAACGTTCGACTTGACGCCAACGGACAACGCCTTCTGCTCACTATACCTTCATCCCACCCACGGGTTTTAGAGAGATAAAGTGGTAGTTGGTGAAGAAAATTATATTTTTGGAACCTCACACATCCAGCCAACTGGCTGGGGCAGCGAATTTAGTGACAATGAGTGAGTCACTAGTTCTGGAGAAAATTACGGATTATATAGCCGAGAACGAGCTCAAAGCGGCCTTAGAGACCGAAGTAAAGTATATGGTTGTCGAAGCCAATGAGATCGAACCAGATCAACAAGGTCCTAGAAAGGACTTTGATCCAGATCCACCTAACAAAGATCTGGAAGAAATACAAAACCAGAGGCTGGACGCGATTTATGATGATGAGCCTTTGGGCTTTGAGAAGGATCCATTAGCAGCAGTCATCAAGATGATGGCACGAGATTCACTCAAAGAAATCGACTTGGGGTTGGGGCAGAAGAAAAGATCAACCTACATCAGTGCAAAAGTAAGCCCCCAACTCAAGGTCGAAATAGTCCAGTTGCTGAAGGAATTTAAGGATATATCGTATGGGACTATGACGAAATGCCCGGTCTGGATAGGAATTTGGTCGAATTAAAACTGCCAATAAAGCCTAGGAGAAGGCCTGTTAAGCAAACTCCAAGGCGATTCGCACCAGAGATCCTTTCAAAGATTAACGAAGAACTTGAAAGGCTCCTCAGATATAAGTTCATCCACACGACCAAGTATGTTGAATGGATTGCCAATATAGTTCCAGTGATAAAGAAAAATGGCAAACTAAGGGTATGCATAGATTTTCGAGATTTGAATTCTGCTACCCCAAAGGATGAATATCCTATGCCAGTGGCGGAAATGCTTGTCGATTCTGCCGCATGCCATGAGTACCTTAGTATGCTTGATGAGTACTCTGGTTATAATCAAATTTTTATTGCCTGAGGAAGATGTTCCTAAAACAGCATTTCGATGCCCTGGAGCCTTAGGCACCTACGAATGGGTGGTGATTCCTTTTGGCTTAAAGAATGCTGGGGCAACATACTAGCGAGCAATGAATTCGATTTTTCACGATTTCATTGAGACTTTCATGCAGATTTATATTGACGATATTGTTACTAAGTCTGTTTCAGGAAAAAGTCATATTGACCATCTTGGACAATCCTTTGAAAGGATGAGAAGTTTGGCTTGAAAATGAACCCTCTCAAATGTGCATTTTGTGTGCAGGCGGGATACTTCCTAGGATTTGTGGTCTACAAGAAAAGGATCGAAATAAATCAAAACAAGGCCAAGGCAATAATGGAGGCGAAAGTGCCATCTACAAAGAAGGAATTGCAGTCTCTACTTGGCAAGATCAACTTTCTCAGAAGGTTAATCTCCAACCTTAGTGGCAAGACGCAAGCCTTTCCCCCTCTACTTCGACTGGAAAAGGAAGACTTCGAATGAGGGCAAGCGCAGCAGGATGCCTTTGCCAAGATCAAGGAGTACCTGACACATCCTCCAATTTTGATGTCACCTTGTAGAAGTAGGAGTATGAGGTTGTACATATCCGCGTCAGACAAGACATTAGGGAGCATGTTGGCTCAAGAGGATGAGAATGGCGTCGAAAGAGCCATCTATTACCTCAGTAAGGTCTTGAACGATGCAGAAACTAGATATAGTGTAGTCGAAAAGTTGTGTTTATGTTTATACTTTTCATGTATGAAATTGAAGCACTATATAAAACCAGTGGATGTTTTCGTTTCTTCTCATTTCGATGTTATAAAATACATGTTATCTAAACCAATTTTACATAGTCGAATTGAAAAGTGGGCGTTAGCATTAACTGAGTATTCTTTGACATACTTACCTCTAAAAACTGTCAAAGGACAAGTAGTGGCTGCTTTCATAGTCGACCACGCTATAAATGAACAGTCTTTGGACTACATTGAACTAGAACTTTGGAAGTTGTACTTTGATGGCTCTATTCATAAAAATGGAACTGGTATAGGAGTTTTAATTATTTCTCCTAACAAAATTCCAATAAAATTCAAGTATAAAGTCGAAGGCCTATGTTTAAATAACGAGGCATAATATGAGGCTTTAATAGCCGGACTTGAAATTTTATTGGAATTGGGGGCAACTCGAGTCGAAATAATGGGCGACTCAGAGTTAGTCATAAAGAAAATAACAAAGGAGTACAAATGTGTCAAAAAAATTTGATCATGTACTTTGTAATAGCCAATCGACTCTTAAAAAGGTTCGATATGGTAACAATTCGACATATCCCTCAAATAGAGAACCAGGAGGCAAATGACTTAGCACAAATTGCTTCTGGCTACAGAATATCAAAGAAAAGTCTGCAAAAAGCCATTGAAGTCAGAGGTAGAGTCATGTCGACAAGATTATCACCATCAGACTTGGAAGCTACAAAGTTAGGGTACGCTGATAAGGAAAATTTTGAAATTTTGGCTGTGGATACTTTGACGGACGAAGATTGGAGTAAGCCAATAGTGGAGTATTTGCAAAATCCAACAACATCCACATAGCGTAAAACCAGTATCCAGAGCAGATAAAGGGCCAGATAACGCATATGGCTTACCAGAAACGAGAACAGGGATCAATACCTGAGATTTGTAGATAGACCTCTTCTCCTTCTCAAGTGATTATGGGATGCATTGCAGGTTTTTCACTATCTTGGGCCCAGCAAGCGTAGCGAAAGGAGGAAGCTGAGATTGGGTCTTGAGCTCCTTTGGTTTCTGGATTTTCCTGGAATCTTTGGTGTTGGAGGTTGAAGATGCCATGGTTGAAGAACAAGAAATATGGGTTTTGATTTTCTGAGAAGTTGAGAGAGAAAACAAAGAGTTTGGAAGCGTAAAAGGAAAAATGGTTTAGGAAGAAATTATTTAAAGGCTATGGAAGGTCAACAGACCTCAAATCAGCATTAAATGACTAATGTTGTGGTGGGACACATGTCTTGTTAGGGATGATAGATGAGACTGTGGCAGTTACTGTCAATACCCCACTATCTCCTAGGTTTTAGGAGGTATGATGATGGCTAGTGATTTGGTGCGCTTTGAGGAGATATTTTTCAGAGATTGCCATGATGACCATGACGTCATAGAGTGGTTCAGAAGAAACTACATAGTTGGAACGTGGGGGTTCTAATTGTATCAATATCATTGTAAGTGGAAATAAGGCGCGAATGCTACTATCAAAAAATGACCTTTTTCTTCAGTAATGTTTAAAAATACATTTTTGGGGGGCAATTTGTTAGCTCCTAATTTCGATGTCTGACGCTGGAATAAGAGTCTCTCTCCCAAGGGAGAGAATATCTGAAGTTTATGAGGTTTTGATATAAAGTCTAGTCGAAAGCCATCTTCCTGCTAAGAAGAGAAGACTTAAAAGACTTATAAATATTTCTAAAAGTTGGGAAGAGTTTTCGACCGAAGACTTGGAAGTGTCGTTCGACGCGAAGGTTTGAAATTCAAATAAAGGAGGGAATTTTGATTTTGAAAGGAAGACGCGTGGAGTACATCTAATGGACGAAGGCATGCTGAATGTCATTTGTCTTCGTTAGAAACAGTGACCGTTATTGACGGTTATTTCGACTGTATATAAATAGGGAGTCGTAGTGTTAGATTTCGGGGTGTATTCAAAATTTGTACAAGTTACTCAAAAATACTCAAAGTACCAGAGTGAGAGAAAAGAGTTATCATTGAGAAAATGTACGTTTGGAAAAACATCAGTTTCATTCTTTACATTTCAATGAAGTTTTAAGTTATTTACATAAAATTTATTCTACATTTCTGCAATTTCATTATTGCGCTTTTATTGTGTTTTCGTTGTTTCTTTTAAGAATAAAACTTTATCATTTTTTATTCAAATCACATCAGTTTATGAGAACCATGATGAACATAACAAATGAAAGGTTTGATTTTAATACATGTTGTCGGAATCATTAAAGCACATCGTCCTAGGATTTGTATGGTCGATCCTATAAGTAAACTAATTTTCACAAATTAGGAGACCAGCGGTTGTTTGCCAATTTTCAAGGCAAACAGTAAGTTTGTGTGGTATATGTCGTCTTCTAGGACACACTTGGGAACATTGTCTCAATGTTGGAGCAAGCTCCGCATGATAATATATATTTTTATTTAAATTTTTGTAACCTTGATATTATATATATAACAACTTTAGGTTACAACAAAATTAACATAAACACGTATAAAATAAACAAAACACGAACATAAACACACCTAAAACAACAATACAAATAACAAATAAAAAGACTTAACACCACAACATGTCTAAGAAATTACAACAATCAAAACCATATCATCTAGTGTAGATATCATATCTCTAACATGACTGTCATCTTTAACTCACACCCACATACGCTACATAGCATTATCATCATATACAATTTAAATTAATGTGCGAAACAAGCCTATTGATATTTCTAATACTTCCCCCATCATTAGTCTCTTCGTCTAACCAACAGTTCAAACACCTTTCAAGTTGCTAGAAACTTTAAATGTTCGAAAAACGCATCTTCATTGGAGGCTTGGTTCTGTTGGAATTCAACCACAATCTATGGTAATTCCTCTTTCAATCTTGATCTCAAGATTGATAACAACCCACACAATACGCAATGGCAATGAAGAAGATGAAGAGAAAATAGCAAGAAAGAAATGAGAGAAGAGAAATAATTTAGAGAAGAGTGTTACCCACGAACTGTGGGATTTCTGATATTATTCACTTGCAAACTGCAACTGTGAAATTACAAGCACTGTGATTCTTCACTACTTGTTATGATTCTGCATCCTACAAAGTACAAGGGATACTCCCTATTTATAGATTTAGATTTTCAAAAGCCCAAAACTCTAAAGACCCAAAATATCTACTAAATCAAATCAAATCTAAATCATATCATCAAAACAAATCTGTGTGAAACAACTGTTTTGACACACTACTTCGACTTTGACGCTTCCTTGCTTCGACACTTCGACATAAGGAATTACAACTTAACACACCACCTAATTCATTGTATCTAAGCTATCTACATTCATCATGGCTCTTAGTCTTTTGAAGGATTCGACCTGCACTCCCTTCGTCATGATATCTGCAATCTGATTCTCAGTTCTGCAGTGTTCCAGATTCATCTTCCCTTCTGCTACCTGCTCTCGAAGATAATGGAACCTCATTTCGATGTGCTTGCTTCGACCGTGAGCTATTGGATTCTTCGCCAGGTTGATAGCTGACATGCTGTCTATCTTCATGGTAATTGTTCCATGATTCTTCCTTGTAATTTCTTTGACCAAGTTCACCATCCAAGTTGCTTGACATGCACAAAGAGAAGCAGCTATATATTCTGCTTCGCATGATGACAATGCCACTACTGACTCCTTTCTCGAACTCCAAGCAACTAGTGCACCACCTAACATAAACACATATCCAGCTGTGGATTTTCTATCCTCAGCATCACTACACCAACTGGAGTCATTGTATCCTACTAACTTGCATTCTTTCCCTTCATCAGCTGCAGGAAACAAAATTCCATAGTCGAGAGTCCCTTTCAGATACCTCAGTATCCTCTTCGTTGCTGTTAGGTGTGATACCTTTGGCTTCTGCATGAATCTACTTACCATACCCACACTGTATGCTAAGTCAGGCCTTGTGTGACAAAGGTATCTAAGTGACCCAATAAGTATTCTTATTGGGTTGGGTCGACATCATCTTCATCTGAATCCTTCGACAGTTGCAGTCTGGTCTCAGCTAGAGTCGAAGTTGGGTTGCAATCTTGCATCTCAAATCTCTTGAGTATTTCGCCTGCATATCTTCTTTGGTGTATCATCAAACCTCTACTAGTCTTGTAGAATTCGATGCCAAGGAAATATGAGAGATTTCCCAAGTCTGACATTTCAAACTCCTCACTCAGGTCATGTTTGAAATCTTCGATCTCCTTCTTGCAACTTCCTGTTATCAACAGGTCATCGACACAGAGGCATAGTATAAGCAATTCATTATTGCTTCTCCTTATATACACCCCATGCTCAGTCGTACACTTCACAAATTCCTTCTCCCTTAAGAAGCTGTCGATTTTCTTATTCCAAGCTCTTGGAGCTTGCTTAAGTCTATACAGGGCTTTATGCAGCCTGTACACCTTTCCTTCTTCACCTCGTTTCACATACCCAACTGGTTATGCGACATAAACTTCTTCATCTAAGGGGGCCATTAAAGAATACACACTTCACGTCCATCTGACATATGTGCCAATTGTTCATATTTGCTAGACCAACAACCAACCTGATTGTTTCGATCCTAACAACAGGTGTGAACACTTCATCGAAGTCGATTCCTTCCTTCTGAAGAAATCCTTTCGCCACAAGTCTCGCCTTGTGTCGAGTTACTTCTCCTCTACAATTCACCTTCACCTTGTAAACCCATTTCACATCAATTGCCTTCTTATCTTGAAGCAATTCAACAAGTGACCATGTGTTGTTGACTTCGATGGACTCCAACTCTTCATTCATTGCTTTCACCCACTTCGAATCTTTCAATGCCTCAGCTGCATTGACTGGTTCGACATCTGCGTAGAAAGCATAATGCACCAGCTCACCCTCTTCATCGACCACATCATCTGATGTAATTACACATTCTTGCAACCTTGCAGGCATGTGTCTTGTTCGTCGAGGTCTGCTTGAACCTGCTTCATCTGTAACTGGTTCCTGTCGAACTTTTCTTTCGACTTCAGTGGCTGGTTCTTCACAAGAGATTCTTACTGAATCCTTCTTGGTATTCTCGGTCCAATCTCATTCTTTAAGCTCATCTATGATCACGTCCCTGCTGATCACTACCTGCTTATTCACTGGGTCGAACAGCTTGTAACCTCCAGTTGAATGATATCCTATCAAGATCATCTGATTCGACTTGTCATCAAGCTTCCTTCTCAACTGATCTGGCACATGTCTATGTGCTATAGATCCAAATACCTTCAAGTGACTGATGTTAGGCTTGACACCAGACCAACATTCTTCTGGTGTGATTCCTTCAAGCTTCTTCGTCGGACATCTGTTCAAAATATATGTTGCTGTCGAAACTGCTTCTCCCCGTAATTCTTTGGGTAGATGCTTTCCATTCAACATACTTCTCACCATATTCATGATGGTTCTGTTCTTTCGTTCTGTAACTCTATTTTGCTGTGGCGTGTAGGGTGGCACCACCTCATGCACAATCCCTTCTTTTTCACATAATGCATCGAACTCTTTCGACACATACTCTCCACCACCATCACCACCATCAGTCCTCAGAATTTTCAGCTTTCGACCACTCTGTCTTTCGACCTTGGATTTGAATCTGTAAAATACCTCAATCACATCACTTTTCTTCTTGATGAGGTAAGTCCACAACTTCCGACTGTAATTATCTATGAACGTGACACAGTATCTATTGCCACCAATCGAATCCACCTGGATTGGACCACATACATCAGAGTATATGACTTCAAGAATTGCCTTCGACTTCCTTCCTGCATCCTTGCTGAAGCTATTCTTGTGTTGTTTTGACTGAACACATTCTTCACAGACTTTTCTTGGAATGTCGATTTCTGGTAATCCTAAAACCATATTTCTTCTCTTCAGCTCTCTAATGTCATTGAAGTTGAGATGGCCTAGTCGAAAATTCCATAACCACTCATCTCTGCTGGCTGCTATTGCTAAACACTTGTGCTCCATCACATTGAGTTCAACCTTGAAGGTCCTATTCTGAGACATTTGAGCCTTCAAGATCAACCTACCACCTGCATCAAGAACTCTCATCATCTTGTCTTCGACAACTACCTTGTATTTCTTTTCGATAAGCTGCCCTATACTGAGCAAATTACTCTTCATGCCTAATATGTACAACACATTGGAAATTGTTGACCTTTTGCCATCTTTCCTCATAATCAGAACATCACCAACACCTTCATCTGCTAGAGTGTTGTCATTTACAAACTTCACCGTGTTCTTCGACGAGGGCTTCATGTTGGCAAACCAATCTTTCCTTCCAGTCATGTGTGATGAGCATCCTGAGTCCAAGTACCACTGATCTTGGAATCTTTCTTCATCTTTTGTTGTGACCATCAGCAACGTCTCTTCTTCTTCATGTTTCGCCAGCTTTGCATCAGTCTCTTGATTTCTCTTCTTTTCTGGACAATCACTAACATAGTGACCATACTTCTGACAATTGAAACATTAAATGTGACTTTTGTCTGGCTTTCGACTACCACCTCTTCCTCTACCTGCAGCACCACCTCTTTGGTTGCCTTGGTTCCAGGGTTTCTTCTGAGTCGAATTGTAGCCTCCTCTACCTTTGTTGCCATTCACATTTCCTTTGCCTTTTCTTTCCTTTTCTGATTGCGCTTGCAAAGCCATATCATTTTTCGACTTTCCTGCAGCTCTTTCAGCCATCCTTTGTTCATGAGACTCAAGCATCCCCTGAAGCTTTTCCTTCGTCAATACTGACAAGTCTTTCGACTCTTCTATGGCTACTACCACGTGGTCGAATTTTGGAGCCAACAATCTCAAAATCTTTGAGACAACTGCTTTCGTCGTCAGCACTTCTCCACATACCTTGATTTGGTTCACCAACTTTGTAACTCTGGTGAAGAAATCTGTAATACTTTCGTTGTCTTCCATCTGAAGTAACTCATAGGTTCTCTTGTGAGTTTGTAGCCTCACCTCTTTCACCTTCTCTGCACCTCCAAACGACTTTTCAAGAATCTCCTATGCTTCCTTCACTGACTCTGTATCACTAACTTTTTCAAAGTTATCTGGATCAACACACTGGTGGATTATAAAGAGTGCTTTATAATCTTTCTTCTTCAATTCTTTGTGTGCAACATTTTCTTGATCCGTCGCGTTCTCCCCAAGCGGTGTTACTCCTTCCTTCACAAGATCCCAAAGATCTTGATAACAGAAAATCACCTTGATCTGCTTGCACCAATTCTCATAATTATCTTTCTTGAGAATTGGTAGGGTCGCTGGAAAATGCCCATTTGAATGATTCATAGCCATCACGATTTTCCTCCTTGAATCGCAACCAGGCTCTGATACCAGATGTTGGAATTCAACCACAATCTATGGTAATTCCTCTTTCAATCTTGATCTCAAGATTGATAACAACCCACACAATACACAATGGCAATGAAGAAGATGAAGAAAAACAGCAAGAAAGAAATGAGATAAGAGAAAATAATTTGGAGAAGAGTGTTACCCACGAACTGTGGGATTTCTGATATTATTCACTTGCAAACTGCAACTGTGAAATTACAAGCACTGTGATTCTTCACTACTTGTTATGATTCTGCATCCTACAAAGTACAAGGGGTACTCCCTATTTATAGATTTAGATTTACAAAAGCCCAAAACTCTAAAGGACCAAAATATCTACTAAATCAAATCTAATCTAAAGCATATCATCAAAACAAATTTGTGTGAAACAACTGTTTCGACACACTACTTCGACTTCGACGCTTCCTTGCTTCGACACTTCGACACAAGAAATTACAACTTAACAGGTTCTCGAATGACATACATGCTAATTTTTTTTACCAATCATGATATATCTAATAAAGAAAAGATAAGAAGAATATGAGCAGATGTGAGGAGTAAATGGTAGAAGACACCTCTATATATACTAAAAATAACGCATCTAACAGATAGTTGCCAGATGAATTAGCGCCTTCACTTAGGTCTTGTATATAGGTGTCAGGTGAATTAACGCCACTCCTTAAGCAATGCATGCAACCGTGAATTGGTTTTGCTAGACCACATGCAATCACCACTTCAATTAACGACACCTCTTGTTTTGTAAATGGAGATGCCAGACGCCAATTCATCTAAGTACAATTCTTCATTTCAAATTTTTTATTTGAAAGTGGATTATTTTGAGAATTATATGAAAAAGATGATTTGTATATAAATAAAATTGAAAAACATGATTATTTCTATAAAGATTTCAAACTTGTGAATGTACAGTGTCGGATAAGGAAATAATATTTTTTAAAAATTATGTTTAATATTTGTGAACACTTTAATTTCATGCAGATTTTTTTATCACCGATACGTAGCTAAAGATAATATTCATTAATTGTACTCACAAAATTATAATATGGCAGTACTACTCTATATATTATGGATCCATTGAATGGACTAGCTTTAATTAGGTATAGTGATGCCTATCTGCCTGAGATAAGGGCCAATATCAATAGCTTCATTATGAGTGTCCGCAACTTGTGGGCGTTGAGCCAGAGTCCACCTTCCATCTTTAGCCTTCACCATATTCCTGTTCAATTCTTGCCTCCAGTGTGGTGGCACATAAAACTCATCTTTCACAAAGTCACAACCCTTGTTCACCAAAGCAATGTCTCTATAAGTTGTTGCCTCATACTTACGGTTTTTACCATGGTATCTGTTCATCATCATCAAGGTTTATTATTTCATTAGGTAGTCAATATTTTTACCTAAAAACATATTTTTTAACATATAAACTTTGATACGAAAGCATTGCAAAAGGACAGTGGCCTTGAAGTGGATGCGTAGGACTAGAGATCTCTTGGTGGTCCTTACTTTATAACGTGTTTATCGTGAAAAATATAAGTAATTTTTAACTCTACGTCGTAGCTACTGGTCCCTTCAACCATTCACAAAACAACAAAAACAAAAAATCACCTAAGATATCATAAAAGGATGTCATGTCAATTTTTAGTCTCATTTTATCTTTCAATTGAATTATTTTATTTAAAATATAATATAATTTTCATTTTAAATTCAGTCAAATAATTAACTAATTATTTTTACTATACACACTCTAATATAAAAATGAGAAATGCTATCGAATATTCTGAGATACTCTTTAAAAATATTAAATAATAAGTTTTTATAAAAATTTGTGTAATTAATACGTTTGAAATTGAACTGTTTGATTTTTTTAAAGAATACTTTTTTAATATTAAATTCTTAAAGAGTGCTCCCGTTAGCAAGATTCTATAAAAATATAGATTTTTTTTATACAAATCGAGCATAATCTACGCACAACAATAGAGATTAACGCTTTAAACTATAAAAAAATTATAATAGAGCCATTGAATTTGCCAACAATTTATAATATATTCTGAAAATTATAAGTAAGCCTCCTTAATACAAATTTTGGCTTATCAAATAAATAAATTTGGATAAAACTTCTGAATATTTAAATAAATTATAATTAATGATTTAAATTTAAATACCTAGTTATAAATAGGGTGGTAAAATGGTTATTTTTAATAACATTTAATCCTAAGATTTAAACAACTTAATAAAATCTCACTAAAATATATAATAAGTATAAAATACTCCATCTGTTCTATATTATAAGTAAATTAGATACATTGAATAATTAATGTATTTCGTCTATATATTAGACCAAATATATTAATTATTCAATGTATCTAAAAAATAATTTTTGCTTATATTATGGAATAGAGGGGATATTAATTAGTTTCAATATTATTAATAATTAACAACTGTTTTTCCTAAAAAAAACAAAATTTCTAATATTCAAGAATTTCTTATGCACAAAAAAGAGAGTATCAACTTTATAGTACATATATGAATACATAAATGGTGACAGAAATACTAACCCATCGAGTAAGTGCAAGTGAGCCTCCAAGTTATGAGCACATACAGCATTCGCATCAGGTATCAAACATGGCGAAAGTTTATGATCCAACTCCAAATCAACTCCAACATGAGTATAACACCATGGATTATCAATACCCTCCGCAATCTTCAACAACCACCCCGGCGATTTCTCGTTCACCACAAACCCCGGCGACTTCGGCACCAAATCATGCTTATTATGAACTCTCAAAACCTTAACTCCCAAACTCGATTCCAACCTCAATTTAAATTTTATATTTCCAACCCTAGGCCCTGAAAACGAATACACCGAAACATGAACCTTTGTTCCATCTTCCCTAACATTCAACCCTGTTTCCGCTATATCATAAGCACATAAAGTTGCCATAGCACTTCCTAAACTATGTCCGGTCACCGTAATACTAACTTCCTCGTTTGAGTATTTCTCTAACAACCTTTTTATTTCGCCTAAAACTTGTTCTCTAGCTGAGTATTTACAATAACCGTCTAGCTTTTGTCGATCTGTGTACAGTTCGAGAAAACCGGCTTCGACTCGAACCCCCTTGTCGGGACAAGGAATGTCATTGTAAACAGGTTTAAGGTAGTTTTGAAGATTCGCCACCCATTCGACATTGGTAACGGTTCCTCGCCATGCGATGACAATGTCTCTACGACCTATGCGTTTTGTTTCTTCATCGTTTGCGACGGCGATGTAACCCATCCAGTTTGCATGTTTCGACCAGTATTTATCTGGCCAGCGAGATTTCTTGAAGAAATCTGGGACATTGATGTTTGCTGTTGCGTAGAGGTAGCGTGTTATGTTGTATCTTATGTGAGGAAGATCTAACGACGAGAAAAACTCTTCGTGATGGTGTTTACAACTGCCGCAGTATTTTGAATATGGATCGAAATCGAAAGCGTCGTAGCATGCTTGGGATAATTCTCCGTAACGGATTAGTTCGGATCGGATTATCGGGTCCATTGGGTCGAGAAGGCCTTCCCAATTATCTTCGCCGTGGATTTTGCGCCATGCTTTTTCGACTGGTAGTTCGGTTAGTTTTGAGGTTTGTTTTATGTTTTTGGATTTGATAAGGTGTGGGACTGTGTTGACTTGCTGGGTTGCGGTGCATTTTATGGTGAGTTTTTTTGTTAGGGTTTGAGGGTTTGGTGTTTGGGATTTGAGGGGGTTGGAATTGGATCCAAAGAAGAAAGTGGATTCGATTTTGGGAAAGGCTATGAGTATGTTTGAGATTGATGCAGCCATGTTTGGTAGAAGAAGAAGATAGGGTTTGGAGTTAGATTCTCACTATAAAAGCGTATACAGTACCATGCATTTTATAGAAAAACTTTTTTTTCAAACATTATTAGATTTTTTTAATACTAAAAATAGGATTATATTACAATAAACTATAAAAACTCTCACTTAAAAAATTTAGACTTAGATTCAATTTTGATCCCCTTCTTTTATTTTTTAAAACCTTTAATCCACTTAGAAAAATCAAATTTTAAATCCTTTGTTTTGAATTTTCTTGTGATTTTTGAGTCCCCTCTTCAGAATTGTGTGTGTGGCACGTTCACCAATGAGGTGACAAATGAAATGTTGACCTTACTTGAAATAAGAGTACCATGATACTTAAAAATATTTTATTTTAAATAAAAATTATTTTAAATTAAACGTTTTAAATGAAAAACGTTATAAAACATGACATATGTAGTTGAGATTGGTTCGTATTCTTCCCCATTCGCACCTAATAAACCCTAGAAACGTGATTTACTTATTCTTCTCCAGAAAATCATAAAATTCGTATCAATCTTCACGATCCAGCGCTCAACGACCATGTCCCAATATTAAACATCAAGTAATCACAGTGTGTCTCGCTCCAATCATGTCGAGTGCAACTGTGGTTTTCCTTTTCCATTGATGACGACGTGGGCGAATTTGAACCCAGGTCGTCGTTTTTTTTGCTGTGGGATGTACAAGGTTAGTTTCATGTGCAAAATGCATGAACAATGTTATTTTGTAATTTCCAGAAAATCCCTAATTTTTCTTGTCTATTTCTAGAATCAGGGATACAAGAGATGTAATCACTTCTTCTAGTACGATGAAGAAATGTCTCAACGAATCAAGGAAGTAATATCTTCAATGCACCAAAATTAAATCAAGAAAATGTCAAGTTGAATGAATCCATTATCAGAGAGGATCAATTGAAGTTGAAGATCGTGTTCTTGAAGATGATGAACAAGTTTACCATGGGAATGACATTGGTGTTGTTAATTGGATTGGTTGTATCAAATGTAATAAATTAGTTGATTCAGTTAGGTTGTGTGGGTTAGGTTTGTTTGTGTTTGGTTGTGCAATGTAATGTACTATTAATGTTGTAATGCAATGTAATTGACTATGTTAAGTTGAATGAAGATTGTTGTTGTTGAATATTGAGTGCAATGTTAATTTGACATGTAATTTTTGTTATGACATGATGTATAATTTTTATGATTGACCTGTAATTTGAGTGCAAAGTTAATTTGAGTGCAATGTTATGTAATTGTTGTGATTGTTGGTCATGACACTTTGTAATTTGGTCATGACAGACCATGTAAAGTGAGTGTTGGTCATGACAGGCTTGTAAAGTGGATGTTGGTCGTGACAGACTTGTAATAATTATATAATGTGTAACAAGTGTAAACCTTGAACAAAACACATTTCAATTCAGCTTGTAATTTGAATGATAGGCTCAAAATATCATTAACATTTCATAAATTTGTTCGTACATACCAAAATACATAACCATTACAACTTGTTCATGTCATACCAAAATACATGTTGTGACAAACGATGCCAATTGACAAATTCTTGATTGAGAAACAATGTTTCTTGGGTGAACAATGAAACGGATAGAACAAAGAGAGAGAGAGAGAGAGAGAGAGAGAGAGAGAGAGAGAGAGAGAGAAGAAAGAATAAAGAAAAAAAGAAGGAGAATAGGATTTTGGCCAACTGTTTTCTATTCACTTTCATTAAGGGTTTACAAATGATTACAAATGAATGACACAATTGGCCTCTCTCAACAACCTGATAGATCTAGCCTATTTATAGACTAACTAGCTAGCTTACATTACAAGCTAACTAAACAATTGGATCCTTAACACAAGGCCCAATTCGACAATAATAATTCGACATTACATACTAAAACTAACTTCGACTACAACATGTAACACTACGACATCAACATGTGAACCAACTTCGACTTAATGCTTGTCTCCTGTCGAAACATGAAAGTTATCCCAGTCGACAAAACTAGAGTTCGATCCAATATCTCACAAATCTCCATCTTGGAACAAACTCTACAATAACAGGAATAAGCTAGCTTTCATATGCAGTTTTATCAACTGTATACAGTGGAAAAACTTGCAACTCAGCAATGTCTTAGTGATCATATCAGCAACATTGTTATCAGTCGACACCTTCAGCACTTGGACTTCCCCACGCTCGATTAACTCTCTGACGAAGTGCAGCCTTACATCGATATGCTTGGTTCGCTCATGATAGGCTGAATTCTTTGATAGGTGTATTGCACTTTGACTATCACATTTAACAGTGATAACTCGACCTTGAAGTTTCATCTCCTTAGCAAAACCTTCAAGCCACAATGCTTCTTTCACAGCTTCAGTGATGGCAATATATTCTGCTTCAACGGTTGATAAGGCAACAACCTTATGAAGTGTCGCTTTCCAATTGATCGTCGTGTCAAACATAGTGAACACATATCCAGAAATAGATTTTCTAGAATCCATCAACCTGCTGCTTACCTTGAAAATTGGTAAACAACCGTTGATCTTCTAAAACAAAAAAGTTCTAGTAACTTGCAGGATCGATCAGATTGATCCTAGGACATGTGCTATAAGTGTATCTTAGAATATTTCACAATTGGGCAAAGTATATACTTTAAGAAGGCATATAAATAAAAGAACGTGTTTGAAATGTAAATGAAAGTGATAAAAAGAAAAGAAATGTTTAAGTCGAACAACACATCAAAGAAAAGAAAGGGCTGAATGTAAAGGTTTGGTAAAAAACTGGAGTTAAATGTTGGAAAGAAATGCATAAAGATCTTAAAATGCAGAAATGTAAATGCTTGAAGGTAAAGACTTTTTAATGTAAAACTGCAAAGTAAAGACTCGGTACTGTAAATGACTTGAAAGGTAAAAGTTTGTGAAAAAGACTTCAAAGTAAAGAATCTAAAACAGAAACTTCAAAGTAAATTGCATTGCAATAAAGGATAATGGTGATTACAATCACGTACATTCTCACTTCACTTGTTTCTCGACACACTGGATACTTTGAGTGAATATAGAGTTACTTGTACAAATATGATTTTTTCACACTTATTCTAACTCTAGAACTAACCTATTTATAATACTCTAAAGTAACCACCCTTTGACGGTTTACTCCTAGATCACGCCACTTGGCACTTTGCATGTCTTCAATCTTCTGGATATTCGCCACTTGTCCTCTTTTCAAATTCAAATAGTAGAACTTACCTCCACTATTCAGTTGTAACTGCAGGGCATTATCCATAGCCAATTTACCCTGTCGAATTGATTCTTTGGACTTAGAAATATTTGAAGTCTTGACATCATTCTATTCGACTCAGGCTTTCAATAAATATGGTCGAAGACCTTCTGGTCGAAGCCTTATTCTTTAGCTTATTATTTTAAAGAATAACTTCTTTAAAAGCCAAGTTGTTTGAAATCATGTAGCGTCGAAATTAGGAGCTAACAAATTGCCCCCCAAAAATGTCCTTTCGTCAGTGTTGGTAGGAAGGTCATTTTTTGATAAAATAATTTTTCGACGCCTGATCATTCGACTATGAAAGACATGGTCATAACTGACCAACCCACGATCTAGAAACTATTCAGTTTCTTTCAACCATGCTTATGACATCATGTCATGATGGAAAATCTTCAAACGTCTTTTCAGCCGTATTTGTGATCAGTTTTCATCATCATCTTTCTTGGAACTAGACATTTGCAGTCTGATCATAACCACCGTCATCCAACAATTTCAAAAGGAGACACGCGTCCCACTACCGTATCTATTTTAACGGTGGATTCACAGTCCCTTTATCTCCCAAACGCCTATAAATACCCTTTTTCTCCAACCTGCAAACTTTCGCTTTCTCAGACTTTCTTGCAACTTATTTCCTCGTTCTTCAAACTCTCTCAAGAAAAACCCAGAACGCACTCTCATTTTCTCTTCAACTTCCAACAATGGCGTCTTCTCAAACCATTCCCAAGGCAACAAAAGGTCAAAAAGGTAAAGCCACACCGTTCAAGCAAACCCTTCCGCCGTTTGCAAACATTCCAGGACCTAAGGTGGTGAAGAATCAACAGTTCATGCCAGAACCCCTTCTTGCGGAAGCGAGGAGCATTTACGAGTCTCAGGTAATGATCCCTCTCATTGTTTCTGATACACCTTTTGCTTTAGGTGGCCTCTTAGCTGATGTTAAACCCACTGATGAGAAGCTTAGTGAGTTTTTCCCTTCTTACCGTAAATCAAGACCTTTAGGGCAAAAGAGCAACCCTAAAGAAGATGAAGTGATGCGTTGTATTCGCAAGTGTACGAATCGCGTCAGAGTAATATAAAAAGTTATCGTATCCACAGAGACCAAATGTCGATCTAACGATTTCCGTTTGTTACAGTTCTTATCTAAGGCAGTTCAATTCAGGGTTTACTAATGCAGAGGAAAATAAACAAAAGTAAATGACGAGGTAATAAAATTCAGACAAAACAATAAGCTTGAATGTAATTCTCATAACCGATAATATTTCTATATTCATCAACATAACTACTTACGGGCAATATCTTCTATTTTAAGAAAAGAATTCAATTTAACAGGAACTGTTGCTTTCGCGTAGTCAGAACCAAGTTTACCCTCCAGACTAACCCCTTTATTGTCACTTATAAAAAGGCGCGCATTGCGTTAGAGTCATGGAAAACTTACTTTTAAGAAATGAAAATTCTAAACTAAACAGAAAAGTATTTTGACCTGAAATCTCTAAACTAAAGAGGTTCAAAATGAACCAGATTCTAATCCCACTAACGCGTCCGAAAATAGTTTTAAAATCTCTTTTCTAAAGTGTTAAAAATCCCTACTCAACTGAGCAAAGCGCTTTCGCTGTATTTGATCAGTTGAGAACTAAACAAGTTCACAAATGGTTGGACGGCTTTCGATCTTACCCAACATTGCTTTTAAGTACAGAAGACTTGTGTTAAAGATTAAAACAGCCCTTAAGTATTTCTATTAACATATAGACGTATTACGGTGATTATGGTCTTTACATTCTTACATATCTAAAACTTAGCCAGCCATGGTAGTTATAACAGTCATATTAATTCTTATCATGTATGGAAGTAAATATTTTGAAAAGTAAAGTTTTGAAAAGTAGGGCAAGACAATAAATAAATAAAATAAAGCAAGTGCAAGAAATAAATGAAAGTAAATGCGATTAAAATAAAACCTGCTCCAAAGCGGAGTCTTTAAATCTGGTACAATGTACGGAAAAGAAAATGCTGGCAGGATTACTTCTACCAAAGTTCTCCAACTTGATTACAGACACTCCAAGACTTGATTACAAACTCGATCACACACAGTGCAATAACTCCTCGATGTCAGAAGATTACCGCTTTACAAGAGTGAAATTTATGCCTAGGGTGAAGTAAACTAAGATTGGATGATCCTAAAATTCGAGTTCTGAGAGTATTTATAGGCAAAGTTGGCATGGTGCAAAGACAAAAGTGACCTTGGGTTGAAAAATGGGCGGGAACTAATTTTGCCTTGTCGCGCCCGCGACATGAAGAAAAGGGCAAAGGTGAGTGCTGATCGTGGGAACGTGGCAGTTGAGCTGTGGAGATCATGGGACACGTCGTCGCCTACCCTGGGGCGCCCGCGACAAGAGAAGAGACAAGAGTAAATTGCTGCCAAACTTGAATTCTTGCTCCTTTTGCACCCTTTTTCGTCTGGGACCTCGATTTATTGAAAACCTGAAAACAAAGGAAAACATAACAATAACAAAGCAAAAATAATAGAAAAACAACTAATATGCATGTGAAATCAGAGTCGAAAATACAGTATAATTTAGTGTCATCAAATTCTCCCACACTTAGACATTTGCTTGTCCTCAAGCAAAACATTTAAAGCTCATAGAAAAATCAGTGTCGATCGATGATTTTTGGGCGAAAAGGGCTTCTAAGTCCGAGTCTGGATGCAGTGGTCGGTACTAACTGAGTGAACCAAGGGCATCGTGATGACACTAATCCGCAAATACGGACATAAACTTCGCTCCTATACTAATCAACCCATTATATCCCACAATACTTAGGCCTTCCTTTTCCATCTCTTTTGAGTCCTTTTCATTCAAGCGCAATCACATTAAGCCCGTTTTCCGTACATGCTTCATGGTAGAGTGACCTGTTAGTGATTCTGATCTTTTCATACCGGATTTCTGGCACAAGGAACTGTGTAAAATCCTTTTATTCCTCTCAAATGCAGTTGTGGGGGATCGGATCGTAATCCGCCCTACCGAGTTCAGCGCCAGATACCTCTGAACCAACTGAAATGAGCAAGCTAAACATCTTATTACCCTTTTTTTTTCTTTTTTTTTCTTTTGTAGCAACGGTGTAGATAAAAAAAAATTTCTCTTTGCTTTTTTTTTCTTGCACTCAGACCAGTCACTTATATTCGTCGGTCTCCTACTTAGAACATGTTTAGGCCGGAGCTGATTGCTGAAATAAACTACTAAGGATGATTTTGAAATGAAATTAGGGCCATGGTACATGGGGTTTCAGGTGTGATTCTTATATTTACGAAGTTCATGGTGTAAGGACGATACTGATGTTTCGAAGGTTCTCCCAAGTCACCGCATCCTAACCCGAACCTGTCTTAAAGTCCAGAAATTTTTCAGAACAACACTTTTTTCTAGAAAAATTATTATTATTATTATTATTTTGTTTTTTTTTGGGGTTAAAATATGTAGGAAAAAATGAAGGTGAACCAAAAAATATACTTATACTAATGACTCTTCAAACACATGCATTTTCTAAAACAGAAACAAAAGTAAATAACTGAAGGGAAATAAAAATAAACTACTAAAACGACGGAAATAAAAATGATAAAATCTCCTCCCACATTTAAATCAAACATTGTCCCCAATGTTTCGAAGTAAGCTAAGGAGAAAGGAACCTGGCAAAACTAGTGAGGACCGCTGGTGCCCTCGCCGCCCTGTGCTGAATGCTCGGAACGACGGGATCTGCTACGGTGATGGTCTCGCTGGTCCATCCTAGCCTGCAATTCTGTATGAGCAGCTTTCACCTCACGAAGGTTACCTAAGATGGAACCCTGAGTGGCCTCCATAAGCTGAAAGTGCTGATGGTTATATTGCTGTTGACGGGACTGCTCAGTGGTGATCGCAAGCAGAGTACGGGAGATGGTCTCGTAAGATTGGTCCGCTCTCCACTGCGACTCTTGCATAAAGCTCATCTGGTCCGCCATCTATTGTTGAATGGAAGAGAGCATGTCTTCATGCCGTGCTTCTCTAGCCATATGGTCTCGCCACATCTCCTCCGTAATATAAAATCCGGGAGCAGCTCTTGCAAAAGTGTTAGAAGAAGATGGTGCAGTGTGTGATTGTGTAGGACGAGGGGGGGACACACGCTCTCTATGGTCATACTCATCATCTGTGTCGGGCCCCTCATTGTCATGGACATTAGGAGGAATTGGACCTAGAAAAGGTGGGGCAGTAAGGTCATAGATCCAGTTCCTCTCGAATCGTACATCTGTACGTCTACTGCACAGCATAACAATTGATTCGACGGCTACCCCGTGAATCATCAACTCATAACCACCAGCCCTCCTTGATCGGCACAATTTCATGTCTTTAAGAAATTTTAAATTAATTGTGCGAGGGGGCAGTGGTTCTAAAGTAGCTATCTCATCATTCAAATTTAGTGCCCGAGCAATAGACGTAATCAATCCGCCAAAAACTATCGGTCCACCCTTATTTACCGTTAAGCACATGTGGGCGATCATAAATGGAACCGGATTGATTCTTACATTTGTGAGGCATCCTTGCAAGAACAAAAGTTCTTTGCTATTAACTTTGTTTTGATTCTCCCGGCCAAAAATAGAGCATGCCAAAAGATATCTGAAAATTCTTATGGCCGGGTTATGAATGGTCGAGGCGAGTATTCCCTTAAAGGAATCAACAATAGTATCTGACAACCTACGCCAAAAGGCGAATATCTCGACTGACCATTCAGCATCTGAAGGAGCCTCACAAACAGCACCTTCCCCATGAGGGAATCCCAATAGACTTGCTAGTTCATCGGTACTGAACTGATACTCAACAGCAAACAGTCTAAAATGCACGGTACTGACTGTGCTAGTAGTGTCGGGACGAACGGTATAAACCAATGAACTCAAAAACTCAACCGTCATCCTTTCATAGGTGGGTTATTTTGTGGTGAAAACAGTGCCTAAACCTACAAAGTCTAACATATGGAAAACACTATGATGAATCCCTAAAGCGTGCAAGCAAGTATCGTCGACATACCTCGTCGAGAGAATTTCTCGATCCTGAAACTTTTGAAGTTGTCGCCTCTGCCTATTCCCGGATTGTCCTTCCCGAAGAATGACTCCATTAAACTCCATTGATGAAGATGGTGAAGAGGGTGGAAGAAAAGTGGTATGATAAAGGTTGGATTTTTTTGGGTTTTTGTTGATGGAAATTGAAATGGAAAGTTAAGAGATGATTGGTGAATGCTAGAGATATGAATTTCAATGGGGTTTTATAGGGATTTTTCAGAGGGAAAAATGGGTTTGAAAAGGTTGGAGCTTCAAAAATGGTGGGAATGGAGGTTCTGTCCCGATTTTACAAGGACGCTGCCGCGGGCGCGACGTGAGCAAATCCGCTGATGGGCCTCAATTTGTCTTTTTGAATGGGCTTTTTGTCCTTCATTTGGCCTTGGGGGTCTTTTTAGCATTCCATATGTCCTAAAAATGTAGTTTTGCACAAAATTTTCACAAGCATATATATTTTTTATAATAAAATTTTTTTATATATTTTGTCAAAGAAAAAAAATAAAATAAAAGAAAATATTAGCATATAAACATAAAAAACTCAAACCTTAATATAAATCGGAAATATATCAAATGCAAATAGTAGGAAATATGTCTGGGTGATACTGGAAGTAAATTAATGCATAAGAAATATAGTAAATAATACGAAAATGGAAATCAAGATGTCTGGTCATCTCCACGGAGTCTTACTATCTCACGACGGAGCTCCGCCATGTCTTCATATAGTACATCGTACTCAGTAGCGTGGGTCAGCTCTGACACTTCCATCCCTAGGTGTAGGTCAGCAAGAGTCTGTCGGAGATCTGCTATCTCTTGGCGCATCATCGCCATCTGGGTCTGCATATCTGGAGTGCCTAATGAATGATTATTTGACCACACTGTGGTCCTCTCAGGTGGTGGAGCTGGAACGTACTCTGGCTCTGGGCAAGGTCGTGGTGCGTCCACCGTCTCACCGTGTCCTTCTAAGGCATATGTCCAGTTTGCTGGGTCATGGACACTGGTCATAACAGGATCTGGCAAAGTGAAATGATGTATGGTCTCACCGTCGATCAGGAGTCTGAACTGAGAGGGATTAAAGGAGTTCCTTCTCATCAACCCCCGATCTAAACAAAAATCAATATCCATGGTGGTATGGCTGCAGTAGGGAGTCAAATGAAATAGCTTTCGGCCAAGGCCTAGAGCAGCAGCAATCTCAGTCACATTACCTCCTACATGTATAGGTCCTCCTGCCCAGGTGGCAACATCACTAAAAGAATAAAGCATAAAGTTACCACAAGCTAAACGACGCGACTGATTCGCACAAAACATGAAAAATATGTCCTCCTCAGTAACGTGGTCATCAGCATCTGCTCTCCCAAAGAATGTATGGGCAATGATCATCTGAAAGTATCGGAGAGCTGGGTTATGGATAACCTACGAAATGTGAGTATCAGGGTCAGGGCCTCCACCTCCAGAGATGTCACTCCAGAATTTCTCCACGTCTCTACTCATGAAGTAACCCGTGGGCAGCTCAGGGATAGCGCCAACTCCAGTCTCAAATCCAAGAAGATCACCGAAATCAGTATGGGTGAACGAATACTCTGTGCCAAATAACCTGAAGCTGGTGTGGCCATCTGGTCCCAAGTACGGATCATAGGAGAAAGAGCTGAGGAACTCCAGAGTGAGGTTCCTATAGGTGGGATGCAAATCATCAGCGTACTGGTCCCATTTGAGCTAGTGGGTCAAGTATCGGACACTAGGCTCTATGCCCAAAGCTTCCATGCAATCACTGTCTAGGTAGCGAGTGGGTGCCATAGGTCTGAGTGAAAGCATCGCATAACGCTCTCTCTGGGCGTCGTCTCTAAAGGTCACGTGCATGTCGTCGACTGGTGGCATCCTGAAAGAAAAAGTTAGGAAAAACAGGCCCTGAAATCAAACACACCAAACAAGTTAGACATATATGTACAAACAAGCAAACAAACGTAAATCAAAATAAACGGAAAGAAAATAAATACGAAAAGGAAAAGAACCATGGGTTGCCTCCCATGCAGCGCTTGCTTAATGTCGTTAGCTCGACGAGTTCAAGTCATGTATCTGGTGCGAGGATAGATGGGTCTGTTAACGTGAACCTGGAGTAGTATGCTGGAATGTCACCTCCTTCATAATGCTTAAGCCTTTGTCCATTTACAACGAACGGACTGCAAGATTTGTTCTTAATTTCCACTGCCCCGGATTTTAGGACTTTGGAAACTTCGAACGGGCCCGTCCATCTAGATCGAAGCTTACCTGGAAAAAGTCGCAGTCTTGAATTGTATAGAAGAACAGGGTCACCTATGTTGAAGTCTTTCTTGACGATCTTCTTGTTATGCCATGCTTTGGTTCTCTCTTTATATATGATGGCATTTTCATAGGCTGATTGTCGGAGCTCTTCTAGCTTATGTATTTCTAAGATGCGTTTCTCACCAGCTGCTAGGTAATCAAAATTTAAGGTTCGAATGGCCCAATATGCTTTGTGTTCCAATTCAAAGGGTAAGTGACATGATTTTCCGTAAACTAGTTGGTAAGGGGTTGTTCCAATGGGAGTCTTATAGGCTGTCCTGTAGGCCCACAGTGCTTCTGAAAGCTTCTGTGACCAATCCTTTCTGGATATCGAGACAGTTTTTTCTAAGATATGCTTGATCTCTCTATTGGATACTTCTACTTGCCCACTGGTTTGCGGGTGGTAAGGTGTGGCTACTCTATGTTTAACTCCATACTTCCTCAACAGTTTGTCAAAAATCCTAGATATAAAATGTGATCCTCCATCACTTATGACTAGCCTGGGAACTCCGAATCTAGGAAATATATTCTGCTTGAACATCTTAATCACTACTCGGGTGTCGTTTGTGGGTGCAGCTATAGCTTCAATCCATTTGGACACGTAATCGACAGCGACTAAAATATATTTGTTTCCTAAGGATGATGGAAAAGGTCCCATAAAGTCGATTCCCCAAACATTAAAAAGTTCTACTTCTTGAATGTTTCTTAATGGCATTTCATTTCTCCTCGAGATGTTTCCGGAGCGTTGACACGAGTCACACTTGGTTATATATGTATGAACATCACGCCATATAGTTGACCAATAAAGACCAGCTTGTAAGATTTTAGCATGAGTCTTAGATGTGCTTGCGTGTCCTCCGTAGGGTGCTGAGTGACAATGTTCTATGATATGGTGCACTTCTTCCTCTGGAACACACCGGCAAAAGATTCCGTCAGTGCCTCTCTTAAAAAGGAGTGGTTCATCCCAATAGAAATGTTTAACGTCATTGAAGAACTTCTTTTTCTGCTGATAGCTGAGGTCAGGAGGTATTATATCTGCAGCAAGATAGTTAACAAAATCTGCATACCAAGGTACATTATTTACCGCTAAGGATTTTTCAGAATCTTCTAAGGTTTCTAAACTTACATCTCTAATGGCATCTAGCTTAGCGATTAACCTGTCATAAGCAAAGTCATCATTTATGGGTACTACATCAGGTTTCAAGAACTCAAGCCTGGAGAGGTGATCGGCAACTACATTCTCGGTGCCTTTCTTATCTCTGATATCAAGGTCAAATTCTTGCAATAAAAGTATCCACCGGAGTAATCTAGGTTTGGCATCCTTTTTATTCAAAAGGTATCGGATGGCGGCATGATCAGTGTAAACAATTATTTTGGCTCCCACCAAATAGGATCTAAATTTGTCTATGGCAAAAACTACAGCTAGGAGTTCTTTTTCTGTGGTTGCATAGTTTAGCTGAGCGGCATCTAGAGTTCTACTGGCGTAGTAAATCACATGTAACTTCTTATCAGATCTTTGCCCTAGCACTGCTCCTACAGCGTAATCACTAGCATCACACATGATTTCAAAAGGTTTTGTCCAATCTGGTGGTTGCATAATGGGTGCTGAGATTAAAGCTTGTTTTAAAAGGTTGAATGCTTCGTTGCATTTTTCATCAAAAATGAACTCGGCATCTTTCATCAGAAGACCTGTCAAAGGTTTAGTGATCTTAGAGAAGTTTTTAATGAAACGCCGGTAAAATCCAGCATGTCCAAGAAAACTTCGAACTTCTCTAATTGTTTTGGGTGGTTTAAGATTCTCTATCACCTCGATCTTAGCTTTATCAACTTCAATGCCTTTTTCAGAAATGATATGTCCTAGAACTATACCTTCAGTGAGCATGAAGTGACATTTCTCCTAATTTAATACCAGGTTTACTTCGACACATCTCTTCAAGATCTTTTCAAGGTTGACTAGACAGTTATTGAAATCAAATCCGCAGACTGAGAAATCGTCCATGAATACTTCCATAATTCCATCAAGATAATCAACGAAGATTGACATCATGCAACGCTGGAAAGTTGCTGGGGCATTACAGAGTCCGAAAGGCATACGTCTATAGGCAAAAGTTCCATATGGGCATGTGAAGGTTGTTTTCTCTTGGTCATCATGGTGTATAGGAATTTGGAAAAAACCTGAATATCCGTCGAGGTAACAGAAGTAGGAATGTCTAGCTAGACGTTCCAACATCTGATCTATAAAAGGTAATGGGAAATGGTCTTTCCTAGTGGCTTTGTTTAATTTTCTGTAATCTATGCACATACGCCAACCTCCTTCTATCCGTTTTGTAACGTGCTCACCTTTTTCGTTTTGAATCACGGTGATGCCTCCCTTTTTAGGTACTACATGCACAGGGCTTACCCATTTACTGTCCGAGATCTGATATATTATCCCTGCTTCCAACAACTTAAGAACTTCCATCTTAACTACCTCACTCATTATAGGGTTAATCCTTCTTTGGTGTTCTCTCGAAGGTTTAGCATCTTCCTCAAGTGAAATCTGGTGCATGCACACGGATGGACTTATTCCTTTAAGATCTGAGATGTTGTACCCTAGTGCTGAGGGATATCTTCGCAAGACATCTAAGAGTTGGTTGGTTTCATTTTGGTTCAGAACGGTACTGACTATAACTGGTCTGTCCATTTCTTTGTCTAAAAACTCATATCTTAGATTCTTGGGTAATTCTTTTAATTCTAAGGTTGGTTTGTTGGGGTTTTGTATAGGATCTGGAGTTAAGGATAAACATTCAAAAAGGCTATCATCTATGTAGGGTTCCATACTGTCATCATCTTTCTCAATGGGCGTTGAAGGTAGTTTTATTCTTTCTATTGGCTCTTCCTGGTTAAGTTCACAGACACATTCATCAATGACATCAACTGTATAACATGCATCTCCTATTACTGGTGCCGTGAGAAACTTTGCTAGGACAAACTCTATTTTTTCGTTACCTACCTCAAAAGTTAATTTTCCTTTCTTGACATCTATTATGGCTCCTGCAGTTGAAAGGAAGGGTCTACCTAGGAGGATTGGGATATCTTTATCTTCTTTGATGTCCATTACGACGAAGTCGGTGGGAATGAACAACTTGCCTTTTCTAACTGGGATGTCTTCTAATACGCCTACAGGGTATTTTATAGATCTGTCAGCTAATTGGAGAGACATCTTAGTAGGTTGCAAATCTCCTAGTTTCAATCGTTCACAAACTGCGAGGGGCATTAGGCTTACACTGGCTGCTAAGTCCAGAAAGGCTTTATCTATGACATGATTCCCCAAAATACAAGGTATGGAGAAATTCCCCGGATCTTTGTCTTTTTTGGCAAGTTTGTTCTCGGAGATGGAATTACACTCCACTAGTTTTGGATCGCCAAGTCTATGTTTATTGGTGAGGATGTCCTTCAGGAATTTAGTATAAGACGGTATTTGGGTGATGGCTTCTGTAAAAGGAATCTCTACATGGAGTTTTTCTATAACTTTAACAAACTTTTGGAATTGGTCATTGATCTTAGTTTGTTTAAGTCTTTGTGGATAGGGAATTGGTGGTTTGTATGGCTGAGGGGGTGTTGAAGCTTCGTCCGTAACTTCTCCTTTATCTTTGTCTTTTGGTTTCTCAATTTCTACGGGTTTCTCACCTTCGAGGGTAGCATCCTTTTTGGAAATTTCGGAGTCAATCAATGTCGGGTTTTTAGGCCCTTCATAAGTGGTTCCACTTCGTAAGGTAACAGCGTTAGCTTGCCCTCGATGGTTCTGTTGAGGTTGTCCAGGAACTCTTTGGTCCATTTTGGTTCCTAGTTGGGTAAGCAGCTCATTCACATGAATATTCTGATTTAGGAACTCTTTGTTTTGCTGGGCTTGTGCTGTCATAAAATCATTTAGCATTTTCTCAATATTTGGCTTAGGTGGCACTGCTTGCATAGGTTGGTTTTGTCTAGGTGCTTGATTGTTGGTTGATCTCGGAGGTGCTTGGTTTTGGATAGGGTTATTGTTTTTGTAGGAAAAATTAGGGTGATTCCTCTATCCAGTGTTGTAAGTATTTGAGAATGGGTTTCCTTGGGCATAGTTGACTGGGTCTGGGTTAGTCTCGTTTAACAGATGGCAGTCAGCTGATTGATGACCTTTAGTACCACAAAGTTCGCAATCTGATACTACTGCTGCTGCAGCGGTTGGTTGTGCGTACATTTGATCGATCTTGAGGGCCATAGCATCCATTTTGGCTTGCATCATGTCTATAGAGCTTACCTCATGCTTACCTCCTTGGGCTTCTTTCTTTTCCACTGTTGCTCTTTCGTTTCCCCATTGATGATGGTTTTGAGCCATATCTTCAATGAGACCACAAGCGTCAAGATAGGGTTTTTTCATCAGGGCACCGCCAGCGGCAGCGTCGATGGACATCTTTGTGTTATAATGAAGTCTGTGGTAAAAGGTATGTATAATCAACCATTGCTCCAAACCGTGGTGTGGACAAGCCCTTAAGAAGGTCTTTATACCTCTCCCAAGCTTCAAATAGCGATTCTCCTTGGTTTTGGGTAAATCTTGTTATTTGGTTTCGGAGAACGGCTGTTTTGCTTGGGGGAAAGTATCTGGCAAGGAATGTTCTCCTAAGGTCTTCCCATGTTGTTATAGAATTGGCTGGAAGGGAATCTAACCAAGTTAGGGCTTTGTCTCTAAGGGAAAAGGGAAATAGTCTTAAACGAATCGCCTCAGGACTAGCACCATTGGTCTTAAAGGTGTTTGACAACTGGATAAAGACTTTTAGATGTTGGTTTGGGTTTTCAGATGGTAGTCCTGCGAATTGGTTTTGTTGAACTAGTTGTAATAGGGACGGTTTTAGTTCAAAATTATTGGCAGGTATGGTAGGGTTAACTATACTAGAGCTTGGTTCTTCGTCAGCAGGCTGAGCGAATTCCTTAAGGGGTCTTTGGTTACGATCTTCGGCCATAGCTTGCTTAATTCGACGAAGCTAAAGTCGTGCGCGAGCGTAACGTTCTGGTTCCACTAAAGGATCTATTACACTACTGGAGCTGCGAGATCTTCGCATCGACCAGTTCGTGCGGCCCTAGTCTAAACGGTGATAACAAACGAAATTCGAAATTCGGCGAAATTGGTCCCCGACAACGGCCCCAAAAACTTGATGCGTTATATTCGCAAGTGCACGAATCGCGTCAGAGTAATATAAAAAGTTATCGTATCCACAGAGACCAAATGTCGATCTAACGATTTCCATTTGTTACAGTGCTTATCTAAGGCAGTTCAATTCAGGGTTTACTAATGCAGAGGAAAATAAATAAAAGTAAATGATGAGGTAATAAAATTCAGACAAAACAATAGGCTTGAATGTAATTCTCATAACCGATAATATTTCTATATTCATCAACAGAACTACTTACGGGCATTATCTTCTATTTTAAGAAAAAAATTCAATTTAACAGGAACTATCGCTTTCGCGTAGTTAGAACCAAGTTTACCCTCCAAACTAACCCCTTTATTGTCACTTATAAAAAGGCGCGCATTGCGTTAGAGTCATGGAAAACTTACTTTTAAGAAATGCAAATTCTAAACTAAACAAAAAAGTATTTTGACCTAAAATCTCTAAACTAAAGAGGTTCAAAATGAACCAGATTCTAATCCCACTAACGCGTCCGAAAATAGTTTTAAAATCTCTTTTCTAAAGTGTTAAAAATCCCTACTCAACTGAGCAAAGCGCTTTCGCTGTATTTGATCAGTTGAGAACTAAACAAGTTCACAAATGGTTGGACGACTTTCGATCTTACCCAACATTGCTTTTAAGTACAGAAAACTTGTGTTAAAGATTAAAACAGCCCTTAAGTATTTCTATTAACATATAGACGTATTACGGTGATTATGGCCTTTACATTCTTACCTATCTAAAACTTAGCCAGCCATGGTAGTTATAACAGTCATATTAATTCTTATCATGTATGGAATTAAGTCTTTTGAAAAGTAAAGTTTTGAAAAGTAAGGTAAGACAATAAATAAATAAAATAAAGCAAGTGCAAGAAATAAATGAAAGTAAATGCGATTAAAATAAAACCTGCTCCAAAGCGGAGTCTTTAAATCTGGTACAATGTACGGAAAAGAAAATGCTGGCAGAATTACTTCTACCAAAGTGCTCCAACTTGATTACAGACACTCCAAGACTTGATTACAAACTCGATCACACACAGTGCAATAACTCCTCGATGTGAGAAGATTACCGCTTTACTAGAGATAAATGGGTTTCCCCTGTTGAAGTGCGAACGGATGTGCGATAACCGTGAAGAGCAAAGGGTAGCATCTCATGCCAATCTTTGTAGGTTACAACCATCTTTTGAACGATCTTCTTGATATTCTTGTTAGCCACTTCTACCGCTCCATTCATTTTAGGTCGGTAGGGAGATAAGTTATGGTGTTTGATCTTGAACTCAGTACATAACTCTTTCATCATCTTGTTGTTTAAGTTAGATCCATTATCCGTAATGATCTCGCTTGGAACACCATAACGGCAGATAAGATTGTTCTTGATAAATCAGACCACCACTTGTTGGGTTACATTGGTGTATGACACTGCTTCGACCCATTTGGTGAAGTAGTCAATGGCTACCAGAATAAACCGATGTCCATTTGAAGCTTTGGGTTCAATCATGCCAATCATGTCGATTCCCCATATAGAAAAAGGCCATGGAGAAGAAAGAACTTTGAGATGTCAATTCCCTATATGAAGGTACATCTATATTGTGGTAACAATTTGCACAATGATGGGAAATCTTGGTGGTCAAAATTTGGGGTATGACAGAATCATGTCGAAGATACCCATGTTTTTCCGGACTTAGGGTTTTGCCTTTTCTATCTAATCTAACCAGGCAAGATAATCTGATGGATCCTTAAATAGGGGGAATGATCGAAATACCCTAATACTATTATTCATATATTCTAGATTTATGGGTTCCTTAGAGGCCTCAGTCGAAGGTGAGCCTTGGTTATCAATTTTCAGTTTTTCATCAGCTTCAACATCTTCACTAGCTCTAGGTCTTTTTCCATTACCTATGGGTTTGTAACGATGGTATGTTGGGAAAAACTCCCTAAGTCTGTTAGGGTTAGCAGAAAGGTTTGGTAGGGGGCCTAACATGGCATACTTTTTACCAGTAATAGAAATAGGAATTAATACCTGAAGTTTGTATATTCTCCACTTTTCTTCTTCAAGTGGAGGCTCAGGTATGTATTGTTGGTTACCCATAGCTGTTGGACCCAAGATCTTATGAACTGGAGCAAGTTCATATGATTTCTTTGATTCTTTTGTGGCTTTTGTTGAGTCTTTGGAAGCTTTGGTGGAAGACGTCATTGATGCACCAGAGGTTGAAGGAAAATGGTTTGTGTTTTGTGAAAGATGAAGAGTTGAAGAGAAAGTTTGTTCTTGCTAAAAGAGATTAAGAAGATGGAAAAGTTGGAAAAATGGTAGTATTAATTATTTATAGTTTGATGGAGTGAAGTGGTTCATTTCACGCATTGATGGTTAAAAAGAAAGTGGGACACGGGCCAGTCGGAGAACAAGTGATGAGATGGTGGCAGTTAACCTATCCCACGATCTCCTAGGAACTAGGAGCGTGATAATTGTAATAAAGATTTGCGCAGGGTTTTGATAAGACGTTTGGGAAAAGTGTCATGATGACTATGACGTCATAGAAGACAAAGAGTTTGTGGCATCGAAAAAAGGTTTCAAAAAATGCCTTTTTTCCATTGTAGTCGAAAATGACATTTTTGGGGGCAATTTGTTAGCTGGGAATTTCGACGCCAAGGTTGGATTGAGTGTGATAAGTGAAGAAATGTTTTTGAGTAATTTTGGAATTCGACAGAAGCTTTATTGAGGTTCTTAGTCGAAGAGATCCTTTTTATGAGGAGGGCATTCTGGGTCAAAGACTTAGAAATATTTCAAAGTTTAGATTGTAATTCCGACGGAGCTAATGCTGAGGTTTCGTTCGATAGAGATTTTGAATTTTGAATAAGGATGATAACTGTCTTTTTTCCTTATCCGTTTCTTAAAAAGGACGCGTGGAAAGCTGTGGCGAATTGAAGACATGCAAGCGAAACATGTCATTTTCTAGAGAAAAGACTGTTGTTAGCGGTTATTTTCGACGTAGTATAAATATGAGTCTTTGTGTATAGGATTTCGTGTGTTCAATCATTGTACAAATACTCAAAAATTACTCAAAGTATCTAAGAGTGTTGAGAAACGAGTTCGTTGAGAATGTACATGTGAATCACCGAATTTTTTATTACAATTGAAGTTATTTTTCAGTATATCAAATTACTTTCCATTGCAATTTACTTTGAAGTTATTTATTGCAATTCCTTTATAAATTCTTCATTTTACTTTTAAAATTTCAAATTCTAAACAACATTCTTTAATCATGAGCATTTTTGAAATGTTCATAGACTTCCAGAAATAATTTTAACAATAGCATATGTACTATGATCCACTAGTTGATCCTGTAAAGTAAACCATTTTTTTGGTGACCATCGGTTGTTTACAAATTTTCACGGTAAACAAATTGGCACGCCTAGTGGGACAGTGCTATTGTTAAAATCTTTCTCTTTTATAAATTTTTTTGTATAAGTTCTTCATTTTTACTATCTCTCTAGCTTCGTTGCAAGAGACTAAGGAGTGGTAGAATAGCCATAAACAACGAAGAAAGACTAAGGAGAAGATACATAAGGAGGATGGTGAATCAAAATCCACAAAATAATCAAAATCCACAAAATAATCAAAATCCACCAAATAATGGAGAACCACCCCCTTCATCTTCGATAGGGGAAATACGCCTTCTGTTAGTCTTCTGAATGAATACCCGTAACTTTTTGGAATAGTCATCAACTATGGATAGAAAATATCTTGCACCTGAATGTGAAGGATTCCTTGCAGACCCCAAAGATCGGTATGAATTTAATCAAGGGATCCATGTGTTCTTTGTTTGCCTTTATTAAACTTTACCCTACATGATTTACCAAATACACAAGGTTCACAAAACTCCAACTTCTCGACTTTGTCACCACCTAGAAGGTTCTGTTTCCCCAGTTTGACCAGGCCTCTTTCGGTGACATGGCCCTATCTTATATGCCATAATTGTGTCTTCGACACAGGTTTCGTGGATGCAAAATCTTCTGAACCACTTACAACCTCAACCTCAAGGTTATACAAGCCTAGTTTCTTCACGTATCTCAAGACTTCCTTTGACCCCTTCATGACTTTCAGGATACCTTGCTCTCCTTTGAAGACATATCCTTTCTTGTCGAATTCACCAAGAGAAATCAAATAGCTCTAAAGGTTAGGTACATACCTAACACCAGTCAATAGCCTTATTGACTCATCATGGAGCTTGAATCTCACAGATCCAATACCTGCAATCTTGCAAGCTTTATTATTTCCCAACAAAATTGATCCACTATCTTGATCACATAGTTCGTCAAACACATTCTTGTTTGGAGTCATATGCCAAGTACATCCTGAATCCATAATCCACTCTTTGCAAGAGTTGCCGCTCGACACCACAAGGACAAAAGATGATTCATAATCATCTTGCACAATAGTTGCATTGCCATTGTCCTTACCTCCATGATTATTCAGGCGCTCAGGACACACCTTTCTTGTGTGACCCTCCTTCTTATAGTGATAACACATAATACCAGAAATATCACCACCATAAGACCTCTGCTGAGTTTTACCTTTCTTCTTCTCAAACCTACCATCTCTCTTCAAGGATTTTCCCTTCACGGACAACCTTTCGCCAACTAATAATGATGGTTTCTGCTCCTTTCTTTCATTCAAAAACCTTTGTATACAAGGCTGCTTAAACTTCTTCAAAGGTCGGGGATTCTCTTCCATACAAAAGGGTTTATTTGAAGTGAGCATGTGACTTATGTAAAGAACACAATAATAACAACGTTTGATCTTCGTCACTGATGGTAACATCAATATTTTCAAGATCAAGAATTAGCTTGCTGAACGTATCCAGCTGCTCCATCAACGCTTTATCTTCATTCATCTTGAATGAATACAAAGCTTGCTTAAAATATAAATGATTCACCAAGGACTTTGTCATATACAATCCTTCGAGTTTCATCCAAACACCAGCTATCATCGTCTCCTTCGAAACCTGCCTGAGAACCTTATCACCAAGACTCAGAACAATTGCACTGTGGGCTTTCTCGATCATCGGTGTCTTATCCTTCTCCGTCAATGCAGCATCCATGGCATCTCCTTCCTTTAACGCTTCTAGCAAACCTTGTTGAACAAGAAGAGCTCGCATCTTCAAGCGCCATAAACCAAAATCATTAACTCCGGTGAACTTCTCAATTTCAAACTTTGTTGACGGCATCTTCTCCACACTCACCGCACCTGTTTGTTGTGACAAACGATACCAGCTTTGACTTAATATTTATCTCCTGTCGAAACATGAAAGCTATCCCAATCGATATAACTAGAGTTAGATCCAATATCTCACAATACATAACCATCACAACTTGTTCATGTATACCACAATACATAACCATCACAACTTGTTCATTCAAAGCCTTGATTTTTAGAATTGTCCTCTCTCATCCTTGAATAGTTGTAGCCCTTGCAGCACTCCACACTTAAAGTCACTTTTCTTCAAGAAATATAAGAATAAGTAGAAAAAGCATATAAGACAAGAGTGGTCTACCTTTTGCTGATCTGAAATGAAAGCATATTCCCTTTGATTAATGCCTTGCAAGTCTTCAAGTAAGAGATTTAAAAACCATTCCCAAAAGTCCTTTGTTTCTACCTCTACAACAACATATGCAATTTGAAATATCTGGTTATTTCCATCTCTTCCTAACCCTGCCATCAATTTTCCACCATAGTCTCCTTTTAAAAAACATGCATCGAGTCCAATAAGTGCTCTACAATAACAAGAAAAACAAGCCTTGCATGCCTCTAGACAAATGTAGATTCTCTAAAAAACTAGTCCATCACTAAAGTCTGAGCATTGCAACACAATGTTACTATTAGGGTTGGACTTAAGTAGCTCATTAGCATATGTTCTTAGATGTGTGAACTGGTATCTTCCTGCTCCTTGAATAATATACATTGCTCTTCTCTTAGCTCTGTATGTCTAGTTAGGCGATAGTTTAACACCCCACTTATCAAATGACAAAGCAACTAGCCTAGTTGGCTTCATGTTAGGAGTATGCCTTAGTATATGGCTAAACTGCTTCTGAATCTTGATGAAGGTTGGTTACAAAGAACGATTAAGTATACTGAAATATCGGGTTGGGGGTGAATTAGAATTAGGGTTCTTCACAATTTATAGGCTAAGGTTCTTATGTAATTGGGGAAAAAAGTTTGAGGAATGAACTGAATCACGTTTATGACCCAGGATATCTTTATAACATAACTATATAATAATTATTGTTTAGTTTTAGTTATTTTCTAAATTTTTTAATATATATGAAATATAAAATATTTTTAAATGACGTGACATGTTTATTCTAAATTGGATCAACATTTCATTTGCCACCTCATTGCTGAACATGTCACATAGACAATTCTAAACAGAGGACCACAATAAATCCAAAAACATTTAAAACAAGAAACTTAAAACTTATTTTAAAAGAATTAAAAATTCAAAAAAAAAAAAATCAAAGAAAGATGACCAAGACTGAATTTAAGTAAAAAAATTTATTACTATCGTATTCTAAGACTTGAATTTAAGATCTTTAATTAACCTAAAAAATATCTTAATTGGCCCATTCAAATGTCATTGAATATATATGTCATGTGTTTATATGAAGATAAGTTCGAAACGCCAAATTTTACATTAAAAAATATTATTAATTAGTTTAAGGGAAATGCTAATGAGTGCCCCTGGGGCACTGGTTAAGAGATTAAAATTGTAAGTTGAACATTATTTAAGCGATTGAAAAAACATGTTTTTTCTAAATATATGTGCATTCAATGCCCTAAAAACAGAAATAATCAACTTTTTTAAAGAATAGTGTGTGTATTGAATGAACTGAACATAACATATTTTTCTTATTTGGAATTCTTAACCAGTGCCGACGGGGCACTGGTTAGCATGACCCTTTTAATTTAATATTAATGTTGTATAATATTATGGTGAATTCTCCAACATAATATACATCAATTGCACAATTTTAAATTTGATCTACATTAATCATATATTCAACTTAAGTAACCATAATTTTGCATGTCTGATGTTGCATGTGTAGAAAAATTAACTGTTCATAAAATATTTTGGTTAATTGAAGTGATTATATATATATATATATATATATATATATATATATATATTATAAAAATTAATTTATATATATATATATATATATATATATATATATATATTATAAAAATTAATTTATAAAAATAATACTATGATGTGATTTAATAAATTATTTTTATAGAGAAAATTAATTTTTTTATTTATTGCATAATATACTAGTAGAAGACTCGTGCGTCCGCACGGATAAATTCATTCATATCTTAGATCATTCGATAAGATTTGATCGTTGCTGATATATAATTGTTTTTATAAAATCATTAATAACTGCAAATATTTAAAATTAATATATAGCAAATCACCAACATAATAAATTCAACATGCTTAATAACTATAAATATTTACAAACTGTAAACTTTTCCATTGAATTTCATCATAATCACTTACTTTACTTAAAAATTTACCATTGAATTTCATCGTAATCACTTACTCTTCTGAGTATATATTATATATAAGACAATATTTAAGGGACTGAAAAGAAAATGGGTCACATTATGCACAGGTAGGGGTGGCAAACGGGCATGCCCGCCCTGTTTAGGTCCGCCCCGCAAAAGCCCGCAAAAAAAACGGGGCGGGGCGGGGCGGTCAAAGGTAGAGATGCAGGCTCATTTTCTAGGCCCGCCCCATTTAATGACGGGCCCGCGGGCATGCGGGCAAGCCCGCCATTCTCTTTAAAAAAACTTTTTTTCACTCATGATATAATTTTAAAAAAAAATCATAAATCCTAATACTACCAATAAAAAAACACTATAATTATCTTACATTGAATAATTAAATTCAACAAATAAAGTATCATAAAATAAAATTAAAATAAAAAACTCATGATATAATTTGATAATGGTTTGTTTTGGTATGGGCCTATTGGGCCATAAGATATCATAAAATAAAATAAATTTAATTTGTTCCTAAATTTTTACCCGCAGGCATACCCGTGACCGCTCCATGCCCGCCCTTCTTTTTTGCGGTGCGGGGCGGGGCGGGCATACTTAAATATGCGGGTTCAAAATCCAGGCCCGCCCCGCAAAAAATGACGGGTAAAACGGGCTTTTCCCGCGGGCCGGGCCCGTTTTACCACCCTATGCACAGGAATGGCAGGCTGTAAAAAAAACTCATTAAATTAATTCCAAAACTTGTCATTAATAAATTTTTCGCACAGATAGCAAATGTAAGATCTATACATCTCATTACACAAGAACCCTTGTTATACAAGAATGGCTCAATTAATAGGATAATGGACGGGCCACTAACAGCTAGCTTTTGGAGGAGTTGGTTTACTTTGTTGTACAGACCTTGGAGGCCGCTTGTTGTTTGCCTGCACAAAAATCACGAGAATATGATTGATTAAATAGAAACAACAGTTGTTCTAAGTAATTTAATGAAATGTCGGTAAACCTTAGAACCCTATGTACATAAACCAAGTTGCATTTGGTTACATGGTTTATATTGACTTCAAAATTTATTCAGCAACCACATCAAAAGAAAACTATTGAATGACATCAGTTAACATACCCCGATTTCTGTCACAAACCAGCATGATGAACACCTGACTTGTGAAGCACCATATGGATACATTAGCAATAGCGTGCAACTCCCACACTTAACTTGCCCAACCTGATCAGCTGCGAGGAAGAAATGAGCTATGATATAAATAGCTTGCCACACAAAAGGATAATGCAATATCATATGTTTTTAGAAGTATGGTGACCTTCTAGAATATAGATAGACAAGTGAAAAAATTCATATAGTATATAGTTGAAACTTTGGAGCATGATAGCATCATCAAATCTAAATGTGACTGGTTAAGCAAGAGTATTTGCAAAAGCAAGAACGTACCTACCAATAACAGGACTGTTCTTCCCATCACGAAATTGGTTATGAAAGTATTTAATCAACCGAGTGCATAAAAAGTTGAACTTAAAATGCAAAGTTTCACAGAAAAAGAAGCACAGAGAAAGAGAACTGGCCTTCTAATACAATGTTAACCGTTTGACAACATGAACATTTGACATGTTTGCCACCTGATGGATACGAAAGCAGACGTCTACAAGAACCGCAAACCATGTGAGCAATCTATTATGCAAACATCATCTGGTATTCAGCCTTCGACGACGCAATCGTCTCTATCATATACCAATAATTTAGCAGTAGCGGTGAATTAAAGGCAATACAATATCAACATCCTGTGACAAAATCAACATCTTGTGACAATACAATATCAACATCCTGTGACAAAATATGCTACAAATGAAATGAAGTGTATGCTTAAATGAAAACCAAATGCAGCAAGAAGAAACTAAATATATAACCACGCCAAACATAGATGAAATGAAGTTGCAGATTCTTTTCCCCTGGCGGTCAAGACCTGACATAGATAAAACATACCAGAATCTCCACCCATCTGGAAAATCCCACACAAACATATATGATGCATTACCTCTCCCAAAAACTCAACAACAAAATCATCTTGAGAGAAGCATTCTTCCTTGTTGCAAATAACACCAAGCCCCTGCATGATCCATTCCAACAGACAGTCTGGGTAAAATAATAGTTTAAAAGCAGTAAACAGAGAAAATGCCAGTGGATGATAGTAATAAATCGTACTAAATAACATAAAGAACATATACCTTTCTATAAGCTACATATTTGTCATTTAGATGACTGTCTATGGCCTTTAGAACACCTTAACACATTCTAATCATTCTTGCATCACAGTCTTCTTCAGAGCATCTTTTAATATCGTCAATAACAGGCTGCAAAGGATAGTCATTGGAGTATTTT
Source organism: Lathyrus tuberosus (assembly GCA_022829125.1). Lineage (NCBI taxonomy): Eukaryota > Viridiplantae > Streptophyta > Magnoliopsida > Fabales > Fabaceae > Lathyrus > Lathyrus tuberosus. Next base: position 2,422,159 of record JALAZF010000629.1, on the reverse strand, counting down.
CAGTTCCAGTAGAGCTCCTAACATGCTTATTCAATATTTGAAGGAGTACGTCTTCTATAAACAAATGCTTCTCCTGCAAAAACCAATTTAACTCCCCTGGCACAAAATCAAGCAAAAGGTTGTGTGTATAAGGATCAATTCTATAAACCCCATGGTCAATAACCTCATTTCCAAGCTGCTTTCTAGGTTTGAAATCTTTGACTTAAAGAAGTTCCATATCTGACTCCTCTGTGTCATTCTTTTATGCACTCTGCTTCTTTGCATAATCATCTAGTAATGAAACTCGCATCTTTCTCCGCACCTCCTCCTCATTAGCTACAATGTAATAATGATCAATGATTTCAATTATCAGTTTAAGATACTTCTAAGAAGAATAAATCCCTGGGAAAAAATATATGGTAAAAAGAAACAAAATATTTGGCACATAATGATCAATGATCAATGATCAATGATTTCAATGATCAATGATTACAACCATAAGTTTATTTACCAATGTGATAATTAGGTATTATACTTTAAGTAATATCATACAATGATTATTCAAATAACTCATGGTCCAAAGACTTCGTGATTCAAAACCCAAAAATTTATTATAACAAATATGTTAGTTTCAAAAACAGACACTTTTCAGTAGGCAGTAGCATGTTAGTTTCAAAAAATTATGCAAAATCCATAATCAGTAGATACCAATATCAGTAATCAAGATGTGCACACAAACAAAAGGTGACATGCCAATAGTGATTTTGCATACAGAAAACCAGATTCTATTCAGCTTTGTTCTACATTGTGCCACGACAGGCTTTCGAAGATCCGTAAACTTGATAAGACGAATCCCCCAAACAAACTTCCACATATTCCTGCAAATGAGGCCCTGAACAACAAAAACATGTCATTAATCATAGAACAAAAAGATCGTTCTTCTATGATCGCATGAAGTGAATGCATGATTCACATTATATGTTACACATAGATACAAGGTTGAGAAATCGGCCAAAATTTGTAGAAATAGCATCATTACTATTTACACTATCATTTGTGTTTAAAGTGTTACCTTTAGAATCCAGTGCAGTAGAGGTAGACGCGTTTAAATTATCAGCCATCCTGTCATATTCTGTGATGTAACTTACAGATCCACCCTGCCCTTGTTGTCTAGTCTCTAATGTTACATCCTCAGTTCATGAACTACTTGTGCATCCTTAACAAAATAATTGTGTAAAGAGGCTCGACTACCACGATTAAAGGACTGACCAGGATTAGCAAATTTGTTGATAAATATGAGATTATTTGTGATAACAGGAATTATTAATGTCATTACCGCGGTGGACGATGGTTCCCATTTCTGGAGCTAACTGAAGCACCATTCATCCTCTTGTCATCTTCAGATTGTGCTCCCACTCTGGATTCCATATGCATCTCTATTGATCTACTATATCTTGGCCCACCTGATCTCATACCCCTCATGTTCAAGGGTGCCTTACCAGGCAATGGTGTGTAAACAGCTCCCTTGGGCACCAAAAAGTCCTTGGGAAGAGATTATGTGTCCATGTAGCAATTGCAGGATTTTGCATCAGCGATCAATGCTTTCCAATCCTCAGAATGTGTCAGTGCATTTGCGTTTCCCATCACCTGTGAATGATAACAAACTATTAATATCATCAATAAAAAATTGTGGCTTTGTACATTTAGTAAAAAAGACATAATAATGACATTAAAAAGACATTATAATCAGCAAGGAAACCAACCCCGTGACCAGCACGCACACAAGACATTATAATCACGTCACGCTCTTGGCCTTGGAAAGCATCTACAGTGTTGATATATAGATCATTCCCTTCTTCTGAATTTAAGACCCCCTCAAAGTCACATTGGAGGCATTTCAACTGCAGCTTGTAAGGAGTAATTATGCCAACATAAATCTTTCCCAGACCCAAAGATTTCACTGCTTTCTGAACATGCTCATACAATTGGAGACAATATTATGCTTCAACTGTGTTGAGGTAGGAGACCGATCCACCTGTGTGAGACTCCCGTCCTTGCACAGACAACAACATTGTAGGGCATCCTGCTTGTTGGAACCTTTCAAAAAGACTCATGTTGTACATCAGTGTTCCGGCAGCCTTGCTGATAACTGTTCCGAGTCTCATTTAACAAATCTCTACAGCAGCATCACAAGTCAGAGTGATGCAATCACAAGTCAGCAGCATCACAAGTCAGAGTGATGCAATCACAAGTCAGTAGCATCACAGCAGCAGCATAAAAAATCTCGAAGATACAATCGATATTTCTGTAACAACAAAATAAAAATGAAAATGGACGTTATCTCCATTAAGTAATAATCATAGTAATGGCGTATATGACCACAAGAAAACGTAGGGATATAAAATTTAACTTGAGTCGTTTCTGAAGTACATGGTGGATAATAGTATGATACCTGCAGGTGGATAGCAACATTTTCTCGGGTGAGCTCGGGAACATTCATCAATTCCCGAATTTTTTTAGGAACAACCTCTGCATACAAATATCAATTTGAATCAGGTAAGACACGAAAAACACCACAATACTTCAAAGCTAAGATATTCAGGCAAACTTAGTTATCCATAAAATTATCGATTAGTTTAGTTTTAAAATTGAATCGCATAATTTGACAGTACGGAAAATTAAGATGCAGAATCTGAAGGATTATCCATTAAAAGTCTCTTAAAACAAATCAAATGAAGAACCAAAAGATTCCTGTAAAGCATACAACAAATCAAATTCTTTGAAAATAATTCAAAGAATCTACAAAACTAAATCACAATTCAGCAACATGTCCCTTAAAACCCATCCATAGATGATTATATTATTCATTGCACTTTCGCAATTCAGCTTGTAATGACTGGTTTGTTGTTGACTGGAAAACATCCATCCATGCTTGGGCCTCTCTAACCTGTTCCTCTTTAAACATAATTGTCTCCTGAGCAACCATAAATAACATAAGTCGGCCATGTAAGTGAATAAACAATAAATAAATTCTTATGTGATAGAATACATAGAATAACATAATATAATAGAAGACAAAACCAAAAAGAATTCGGCGGTGACCTTTCATCGAACACGTGGTGAGCAAAGTGCAGCGGTAATAATCCTTCACCAATTCACAAACCACAATTTAAGCATCAATCACCAACAACAAATTAACACAACAATGAATCCGTAACAAAAATCAGACGGGAAAAGAAGAAGAAGACTCACCGAAAAAGTTGAATTCTCCGAGAAAAGAAATTGCCACCACCACCTCCGATCGCGATTTTCTTTCTTCCCCCATCCTCCACGTCACGTGTTTGAACGCCACCATCACTGTAGATCGCGACTCCCTTTTCCGGAATCGCATCTTCCACAGCCGACATTACGCGCTGCTTATATAGTTTGATTTGCTTTTATGGTTTGAAAACGAGGTTTCTTCCAAGCCCTAAAAGTTTTAGATAAGAGACGAGAGAGGAATTTATGGTTTGAAATGTGAGACATGTTTCTTCCATACCTTGTAAGTTTCAGACGAGAGAGGAGAGATGAATTTTTGGTTTGAAAGAGAGAATACAGAGAGAAAAGGGCATACGAGAAAAAGGGAGAAAGAGAGAGAATGAGTCTGAATTTTGAAAAAGAAAAGAGAGGGAATAGGGTGATTGAAAATTGAAATGGTTTTTTTAATTGTAGGAGCCAAGTGGCAAAATGAGGCATTTTCATTGGAGACTCATTTTGCATTTAGTAAATGACGTTTAAGGGCTTTTCATTAGGGTAATTAAAAATTAATGAAAGGGTAATTAAGGTGGTTTGGTAGCATTTTTCATTTATAGGTAGTTAGTTGATTTGATCTATTAAACAGTTTAGATAAATTAATTATTCAATAAATTTAATTTAATTTTTATAAATAAGACCGACAGAAGTTTACCGTAACATATATCAATTACTAATTATTCATTTATTTTGCAAATAAAATGTATATCGAATAGTCTCTATTTTTAGAAACTAATACAACTTTGTCGAAAGCCAAAAAATAAAAATAAAAAGAAAAATTTGTACAATCATTATAGAAAGAAATGTGATAAACAAAAAAGAGCATTGCTACCTGTAGACACAGATTTTCGACACCATGTTTTGGTAGGCGAAATGATGTTCTTCAACTAAAGAAAATGGCTACGGATGAAGAAGAAAGAAAATGAAGGTATTCAAAAAGAGTTTCGACACTTCGGCAAAAGACAGAGTTTCGACATTTCGACAGAAACATAAGGAAGTGCGTCAGACAAGGTTTAAGGGACATCTGCTATTTTTCGACAATTTGACAAAGTGAAGAAGCGCAACGCTTCGACACGAAGGGAAAATTCAAATTTGAGAGTTATAACGTTTGGCAGAAGACGCGTGGAAGCTTTAGAAGAAAAGAAGACATGCAGAAGGCCAAGTGTCAAAGATTTAGAATTTTTCCGTTATTTGGTAGTTATCATATTTGTATATAAATAGGATAGTTGTGGTAGAATTTTGAGTGGGTGAAAACTTGTACAAAATTCCTGTAAATACTCAAAGTACCCGTGTGAGAGAAAAGAGTTTGTTATCTGGAAAATGTACGTGTAAACACCATCTTTAAGTTTATAAAAATTCAAAGTCTTTTATCATTGCCTTTACTTTTCCCAGTCATTTATCCTTTGTTATTTACTTTATGCAAGTTTTTCATTTAACTTATTTTTCGCCAGAAATTGTTAGTTAGTTCTTTAACCAAACTATTCATATAAAAAGATACAATAAAACAAATCATCAAAACACCATCCTCCTAAGAGTTAGACAAATTTGCACATGTATCCCAGGATTTGTGTGGTTGGTCCTGCAAGTCACCCAATTTTATAAGAGATTGGTAAACCAGAGGTTGTTCGCCAAAATCTACAGCGAACAAATTGGCACACCCGGTGGGACCAGTGCAAAATTTTAGAATTTTTTACAGAATAACTCTTAGCCAAATAGTTTCTACTTCATTGTATGATTTTGAGAAGCGGTAAATTAGCCGTAATCGACGTAGAAAGAACTAAAAGAACAAGAGTAAGAAGAATGGCAAATCGGCCAATTAATCCAAATCCAAATGAAACCATTCCAGTTTCCAACCCTATCCTTTCGACAGGGGGAAATGTGGATTCAAACCCTGTTTTGGAGGAGGCTATGCCTTCATCAACAGGATCTATACCAGCGGTTTCGCTCTCCCAAAACATGCCTAGTTATTCCACAATGGGACATTCAATGCCCATGGGGACGCCTCCTCCTGGAGGACATAATTATAGGCCATTTCAGACAAATTTTTCCATGCCTATGTTTGGTAGAGAACAACCATATGGAATGCCAACATCAGTAATGGCAAACTTGCAAAATGCACCATCCTTGTATTCTGATGCCATGGTCCACGTGTCTTCACCACTACAAGGGTCGGGATATGGCGGAAGTATGAGTAGATTAAACCAACCCCTACCAAATTTCCAAATACCAGCAATTACAAATAATTATGCGCAAGTAATTCGACAACAAATGGACGAAAGTAATCATGATATGGTCCAAATGTTGACACAACAAATGGGAGCAGTGTTTAATCCTTTAATACAAAACACTACCCAAACCAACCAATTATTGGCTGTGCAAATGACACGTATTGCTGACTTTTTTGGTGTTCCTCAAACACGACAAAGAGAACAAGTAATTCAAAACCCAGTAGTGAATGTCGAAGAGGAGCCCACAATAAATCAAAGGCCTTTAGAGAATCCTCAGGCAAACCCTAGAAACCAAGAGGCAGTGATCGAACAGCCTCGTGTCGAAATACCCGTTCAACAAGAACCTAGGAGGGTAATCGTCCAGAGAGGCGAAGATGCTGATGATGTCTTGCGACAGCGAATACGATGTAACCATCTACCTGCCGAAAACAATTTAGCAGCCATGGTCGAAAGGATAATGGCGCAAAATGGGGTAAATGTAGGATTACAAAGGCCTAGTTATGCTTCCCCACTGTCTGAATATATTCTACAACAGGAATTACCCCCAAGGTGGAAAGTCCCCAAATTTACCAAATTTTCAGGGGACACTAGCGAATCCACCATAGAACATATAGCGCGTTATTTGATCGAAGCAGGAGAAATAGCCAATAATGAAAATTTGAAAATGAAATACTTCCCAAGTTCTTTGACAAAAAATGCGTTTACCTCGTTTACATCCTTGCCTGCGAACTCTATATTCACATGGACCCAATTAGAAAGACTGTTCCATGAACAATTTTATATGGGTCAGACTAAGATAAGTTTGAAGGAATTAGCCAGTGTTAAGAGGAAATTTTCAGAGCCTATAGATGATTACCTAAATAGGTTCAGGTTGCTTAAGGCAAGATGTTTTACACAAGTGCCAGAACAAGAATTAGTCGAAATGGCTGCAGGGGGTCTAGATTATTCTATAAGAAAGAAAGTAGACACTCAATATTTGAGAGACATGGCACAATTAGCAGATAGGGTAAGACAAATTGAAAGGCTAAAAGCTGAGAAATTTAGATCAAATAAAAACAAAAAGGAGAGAGTAGCCTATGTAGGAGTATGCCAGGATGATGATGGTGACGAAAATGAACTAATTTTGTTCGACGAACAAGAAATTGATCTGGCAGAACTAAAGTCAGGCCCACCATACGCGTGTAAAGTACTAACTCCGTCGAATGGAAAAAATCCAGTCGAACCTGAAAAGAATGATAGGTTTCCTAAAAGAACTTATACGTTCGACGTCACTAAGTGTGACGAAATTTTCGACTTATTAGTCAAAGATGGTCAATTAATAAAACCAGCAGGCACTAAAGAGCCTCCTGTGGACCAACAGAAAAAGAGAGGTTTTTGCAAATACCATAACTTTTTGGGTCATAAAACTTCTCAATGTTTCCTTTTCAGGGATCTTGTTCAGAATGCAATCCGTGACGGAAGACTGAAGTTTGGAGACAAATCAAAGCAACAGATGAGGATTGACTCAAACCCCATGCAAGTGGTCGAAGCCAATTATGCTGAACCTTCCACTGTGAATATGGTGGAGGTTGAAGTAGCCTCTGATTGTAGTTTTGAAATGGTGGAAGCTGTTGAGGGCTTCGACAACAATATCAACATGGTGGAGGTTGCTGAGGATCTCCTGGACAAGCCTGAGGAGGAAAAAGTATCCAAGGACTTTGTAGACCAGCCAGTGTTGATCAAGATTACTGAAAATCTTGATGTAGGAAATTTGAATGACTATATCAACAAAGTTGAGACTACTGAAGGTTTCGACAGTAAAAACAAAGTTGGAGATACTGAAGTCTTCAACAATCCGAAGGAGGAAACTACTGAAGGTTTCAACAACCAAAATGCAGTTGGAATTACTGAAGGTTTCGACGAAAAGAATAACAACAAAATTGCTGAAGATGGAGTAATTTGGGATACTTTGGGGGAGCCCAGTGGAAAATTTGACTATCTCGTTAAAAATTCTGCACCCCCAAGTTCTCGTATTGACATCAACAAAATCCAGCCAACTGGATGGGGAGATGTCTTTGAAGATATTGACGAAGGAGCAAATGATAATGCCCTTATCATCAAAGAGGAGGCTACTGAAGGCCTTAATCATGACAAAACAGAGACAATTGGAGTTGCTGGCAAGATCACCACTATGGAACCAGTCAATAAGAACGTTACCAGAATAAAGGCAGAGGCTACTGAAGGCCTTGTAAAGCCTGCCCCTTATGGGATTTTGCGTAGAACAATGGAAGACCCTAAAGAAAACTCAGCCAGGCAATGTTGCAAATTCATCTCCAAGGACCTACCCTTAGGGGGAAGCTTCGACCAGGCGAAAGGAAATGCTGAAGAAGAGGCAAGACTTATTGAAAGAATGAATAAACTAAGTATCACTGATGACCAGAATGTGGATATCAACATGGTGGAAATTTCTCAGAAGAAACGATCAGAAACTGACGAAGAACACCGTCGAGAAGAGTATCATAAGGTGGCTTACCCTAAGGAGGAGGAGAGCTTAGTCGAATTCATCCAAAGGTGCCAGAGAAAGAAGGCTGAAGTCATGTTGTGCCCACGTTGTAGTGCGGTGTTCGACAAGAAAGCAGCAAGCAATCTGGAGGGGGTGGAGAAAGCCAAAAGAAGAGGAAATTGGGGGGCAATCCCAGCAGCCAGAAATGGAAGGTTCGATCCAAGGAGGAGTGAGCATCACAACCAAAGGTTTGGCGAAGGACGTCATAGGACTTACAAGCCATCTGTCAAAGCTGAGAATGACAAGTGGGTCCAACCAATCAGAGATGCTCAAGGGCAGAAAAGATGGAAGAACTTTGAAATGCAGAGAGGTTCCTCCATGGAAGGAAAAAGGGAGGTCGAAAAACAGAAACCAAGACCATACCCATCAGAAAACTATAAAGGAAAGAATCCAATGTCAAGGTCTCAGTGGAGAAGGTTCCAGAGGCAGAAAAAAGCAGAAAAGGAGGCTGCAGAAAAGAACAAAAATAAAGAAAACACTCTTGATGAAAATAAAGCCGAGTCAAGCACAAACATGCAAACAATGAACCAAGAGTCTGCTCTCAAAAACGAGCCCTCTCAAAAGGATAACTCAAGCAACATGGTAGAGGTGTTGAAGCCTAACAACAAGGTGCCAGAGGACGATGAAGTGACTGATGATTTTAAGTCAGACTCAGAAGCATCTTTCGATGTCGCATGCAATGTGGTTTCAGTGCTGCCTAGAGACTATGATAGAGTGATGGAAATCGAAGACGAAGAAGATGATGTTAAAGATGACAGCATAGGGCTCAGGCCTGTATGTTATTATATAATGAACAATGGTTGTGTCGAAGAGCAAAATGCTTTCTTTAAAAGACCAGATGATGCAATGAAGGCACACTTGAAGCCTTTATTCATAAAAGGAAAAGTGGAGAACGTTGGTGTCAACAAGATATTAGTAGATGGTGGTGCTGCTGTGAATTTGATGCCCCATTTCATGGTAAAAAAGATTGGAAAGGATGACTCAGACACAAAGCCCCACAACATGGTTTTGTCAAATTATGAGGGAAAAGTAGGAAGTACCATGGGAGTGATCCAGGTGAATCTAACGGTTAGAACCATAACAAGACCAACGATGTTTATAGTGATAGCTTCGAGGGCAAATTATAACTTGCTGCTTGGAAGAGAGTGGATTCATGGGATAGGGGTTGTACCGTCATCCATGCACCAACGAATAGCCATCTGGAGGCCAGATGGGATTGTCGAGAATATTGAAGCAGATCAAAGCTATTTTATGACTGAAGTAAACAATGTGAATAGTCGAAGTTTCGACAAAAATTTGGCTCACATACCCCTCTGCAACCCAGCAGAATTCGACTTAAAGGCAACTGACAACGCCTATTGTTCCATGTACCTCCACCCAACACGTGGTTTTCAATGGGACAAAGAAGTAATTGGCGAACCAAGTCACGTATGGGGAACTTCGCCTATCGAGCCAACCGGATGGGGAAGTGAATTTGACGATTATGATGAGTGAAGCCTCAGCGATCGAAAGAATTACGGCTTATATAGCCGAAAATAAACTCAAAGCGGCCCTAGAGGCCGAAGTGAAATACATGGTTGTCGAAGCCAACAAAGAAGATTTTGGAGAACAATGTCCCCAAAGGGATATTGAAAAGGGTTATGACAATAATCAGACTGGCGAATGGCAGAATCAGAAGCTTGACGCCATCTATGATGACGAACCCTTGGGGTTCGAAAAGGATCCAGCGTCGACTAACATAAAGATGGTGGTGCAGGATCCACTAGAGGAAATCAATTTAGGACTGGGGGCAGAAAGAAAGCCAACTTACATCAGCACCAAGATGGACCCCCAGTTCAAAGTCGAAATAGTCCAATTGCTAAATGAGTACAAAGACTGTTTTGCATGGGATTACGACGATATGCCAGGATTAGACTGGAGTTTGGTCGAATTGAAGCTGCTAATAATGGAGGGAAAGAAGCCAGTAAAGCAGACTTCCAGACGCTTCGCACCAGAAATCTTGTCGAAAATAAAAGAAGAAGTCGAAAGACTTCTAAAATGCAGATTCATCCGCACCACCAGGTATGTCGAATGGATTGCAAACATTGTTCCTGTAATTAAGAAAAATGGCAAGCTAAGGGTATGCATTGATTTTAGGATTTAAATTCAGCTACCCCTAAGGATGAATATCCTATGCCAGTGGCAGAAATACTCATAGATTCTGCAGCAGACCATGAGTATTTGAGTATGCTTGATGGATACTCTGGCTATAATCAAATTTTTATTGCTGAAGAAGATGTTCCTAAAACAGCTTTTCGTTGCCCTGGAGCAATAGGAACTTATGAATGGGTAGTAATGCCCTTTGGTTTAAAAAATGCTGGAGCAACTTATCAAAGAGCCATGAATTCAATTTTTCATGACTTTATCGACACTTTTATGCAAATATACATTGATGATATTGTGGTTAAGTCTGTTTCAGGAATAAGTCATATAGACCATCTTCGACAGTCCTTTGAAAGGATGAGAAAGTTTGGTTTAAAAATGAATCCCCTTAAATGTGCTTTTGGTGTGCAGGCGGGTGATTTCCTAGATTTTGTGGTCCACAAGAAAGGGATCGAAATAAATGAAAACAAAGCCAAAGCCATAATGGAAGCGAAAATGCCATCGACAAAGAAGGGATTGCAGTCTCTACTAGGGAAAATCAACTTTCTCAGAAGGTTCATTTCCAACCTTAGTGGGAAGACACAGGCCTTCTCACCTCTACTTCGATTAAAGAAGGAAGATTTCACATGGGGGCAAGAACAACAAGATGCCTTCGACAAGATCAAAGAGTATCTGGCTAGTCCTCCAGTTTTGATGTCTCCTTGTAGGAAAAGAAGTATGAGATTATACATTTCAGCGTCAGACAAAACTTTGGGAAGCATGCTGTGTCAAAAAGATAAAAATGGCGGCGAAAAGGCCATCTATTATCTCAGCAGAATCCTAAATGATGCTGAAACTAGATATAGTGTGATAGAAAAATTATGTTTGTGTGTATATTTCTCTTGTACAAAGTTAAAGCACTATATAAAACCTGTTGATGTATTTGTTTCTTCTCATTTCGACGTAATAAAATATATGTTATCTAAATCCATTTTACATAGTCGAATTGGGAAATGGGCTTTAGCATTGACAGAATATTCCTTAAAATATCTGCCTTTAAAGGCTGTTAAGGGACAAGTGGTTGCAGACTTCATAGCTGACCATTCCATAAATGAAAGTGAAGTAAAATATGTCGAAATAGAGCCATGGAAGTTATATTTCGACGGTTCCAGTCATAAGAATGGAACTGGTATTGGAATGCTAATTATTTCTCCTGACAAAATTCCAACAAAATTCAAGTACAAAGTCGAAGGCTTATGTTCAAATAATGAAGCAGAGTATGAGGCTTTGATTGCCAGACTTGAAATATTGTTGGAATTGGGGGCAACAAGAGTCGAAATAATGGGTGACTCTGAGTTGGTGATAAAACAATTGACAAGAAAATATAAATGTGTCAAAGAGAATCTGATTATGTACTTCGTAATAGCTAACAGACTTCTCAAAAAACTCGACAATGTGGCCGTCAGACACATTCCTAGATTGAAGAATCAAGAAGCGAATGATTTGGCTCAACTTGCGTCAGGCTACAAAGTATCGAAAGAAAATTTGGAGAAAGTTATTGAAGTAAGGGGAAGAGTTATATCCACCAAATTGGCTCCTTCAGATTTGGAGACAATAAGATTGGGTTATGGGGATGAGGAAAATTTTGAAATTTTCAATATAGATGATTCCGAAATTGAAGATTGGAGAAAACCTATCAAGGATTATCTACGAGACCCAAATCAGAAAGTCGAAAGAAAAGTAAGGTACATAGCTTTAAGTTATGTACTTTTTGGAAATGAATTATTTAAAAAGACTGCAGAAGGAGTCTTGCTGAAATGTTTGGGCGAAGATGAAGCTTACATAGCTTTGTCGAACGTGCACAGTGGTGCATGTGGCGCACACCAAGCAGGCCACAAAATGAAATGGTTGTTATTTCGACAAGGAATGTACTGGCCAACAATGTTGAAAGACTGTGTCGAATTTGCAAAAGGTTGTCAGGAATGCCAAGTGCATGCAGGTATACCACATGTTCCTGCAGCTGAGTTGCATTCAATTATAAAACCTTGGCCATTCAGAGGTTGGGCGTTGGATTTAATTGGTGAAATTCGACCAGCCTCTTCAAAGGGGCAGGAGTACATTTTAGTTGGAATAGATTATTTCACTAAGTGGATTGAAGCTATACCACTGGTAAATGTGGATCAAGAAGCAGTTATAGAGTTTATCCAGAAACATATAATTTATAGATTTGGGATACCAGAAACAATAACTACTGATCAGGGATCTGTGTTTACTGGAAAAAACATGCAAATGTTTGCAAAAGACACAGGTTTTAAACTCTTAACTTCGACACCTTATTACGCCCAGGCAAATGGACAAGTCGAAGCAGCAAATAAGGTTGTGATAAATTTGATCAAAAAGCACGTGGGTAGAAAACCTAAAAACTGGCATAAGACTTTGGATCAGATTTTATGGGCTTGTCGAACGTCTCCTAAAGAAGCAACAAATTCTACTCCATTCAAATTGACTTATGGACACGATGCAGTGCTACCGGTCAAAATTTATTTACAGTCAATACGAGTTCAAAGGCATCATGAAATTCCATCAGAAATGTATTAGAGCATGATGATGGATGAACTAGTTGATTTGGATGAAGAGAGATTGCGTGCGTTAGACCTGATAAAGAGACAAAAAGAAAGAGTCGAAAAGTTTTACAATAAGAAAGTAAAATTTAAGACCCTTTCAGTGGGGGATCTTGTTTGGAAAGTAATTCTTCCTATGGATCGAAAAGATAGGTTAATGGGAAAATGGTCTCCTAAATGGGAAGGACCTTTCCAAATTTTAAAAGTTTTTTCAAATGGCACATATGAGGTCGAAGAGATAGATAAAGATAAAAGAATACTGAAGATAAATTGCAAGTATTTGAAAAAATATAAGCCAACATTGCAAGAAATTAAAATAGCAGTCGAATAATTGTAAAAAGAAAAGCAATATGGCGGACAAAAAATCTTTCCGCCAGATAGTACAAATCCATTGTCATTACAAAAAGGGCTTTAAAAGCCAAACAAAAATTACAAGTGTTCAAACGGGAAAAGATGCTTTCAGCTTCTCAAACTTCTACTTCTGAATTTGAAGGCGTCGCTCACAAAGTGTCTTATTCTTAGTAATCTCCCCAATCTCCTCGCCAAGCTTACGGGCCCTGTCGACATGGTGCACACCAACTTCCAGCTCTTTGCGGATTTCTTCCTGGTCATTCTTCTGCAGCTCTGATTGACGTTTTTTCGCCTGTGAAATTTTGCCTTGGAGGACAGAAATTTGTTTCTCCCATTCTAGAATGTTTTCGCCACACAAAGCTGCTTCCCGCTGATTTTGCTTAGACACTTGCTCCATTTCAGTTACCTTATTGGACGAATTCGACGCAGCTTCCCACTCAGCAAGTTGGGTCTCCGTTTTGCTTTCAAGCTTCTTGGAGCACTCTCGAAGTCGATTAAAGTCAGTTACCACAAGATCTATCAACATAGTGAGGTCCAGCACCACATCAGTGACTTTAGGAGGGGCCTCCAAGACATTGACTTGCTTCAGGATTTTCTTCAGGGCGAAGTGAGCAGAGGAGTCATTCTTCAGAAGTTGAAACAAGTCAATATCAAGGACCTTCTGTCGAATGTTTGCCAGCGATTCATCCATTGATTTGGCATCAGAAGTGGTCCCTGAGGTAGTCGAGCTACTGATAGTAGTGTCAGCAAAATTGTAGCGAGAACTGAGCATGGTCTTCAGATACTCAAAAGGTCTTTGCACCTTCATACTTTCTAGCTCCTCATGAGAAAACTGGGTCGAAGTCGTCCCAGTCGAAGCAGCTGTAGCTGTTTTACCAGGATTTTCTTCCACGTTTTTGGTCTTTTCGCCAGTATCAGCAGCAGGAGTTGGTGGCCTTTCATGTTCTTTTTCTTCTTCTTCTTCAGCATCACTTCCAGCCTCCGTGTCTCGCTCTTCGTCAGCAAACTCTGAATGGGGGGGAGATTGATCTTCAGTTTCATTTCTAGTGGCAGCCATCACTGTGTCCCCATCTATTTCGACAAAGTCTTCCGTATCGGGACCAGTCTTTTCTTCCACTACTCTTGGAATTCGTATAGAAATGGCAATGGGTTGATCTACTTCAGTGGCTGATTCCTTCGCTGAACTCTTAGGGGAGGATTTGGAGGCGCTGGCAGGGTTATAGGTGGGATCACTGCTGGTCTTGGGAAGAACTTCGATCATAGGTTGCCCGTGAATATCGACAGGTACCTGAAGGATGAGTAGGTCAAAGGAGCAAATGCAAGTAAAACAGCTTGTTAGCATCAAGAGGAAAAGAAAAAATCATACCTTTAGAATTTTGGTCTTGAGACTAGAACTTTCACTTTCCGCTGCAGCAGGGGTGATTCCCTCACCTGGTTCCTTTGATAGTATTCTCTCTAAAACTTTGGGACCAGGAAGTTTCTGTGAGAGAGTTTTGGTTGCTTTCTTCCTCTTTTTGGTGGGTTTTGCCTGATCTGGTGACTCATCACCAGCCTTCTCAGTATTTAATGCTGGACGAAAGGGGGAATTATCAGAGTGCTCTTCCAGGTCAGTGTCGAATTCATCAATGGTTTGCCTTTCATAGCTACCAGCATTAGGATCGACTCCATCTTGGAGTCTCTCAGCTAAAGTCTTTTCAGAATCAAGATCAACTGTGTCCTGCTCTTTTTCCTTTGTTGATTTCTTTGTCGAAGCTTTGGAAGAAGTAGGCATTGAGCTAGCTGCTTTAAAGGTGGGACCACCTGTTAATATTGGCATTTCTTTTGCTATGGGTTGTCCTTCGACATCAACTTGGATCTGAAAACAAGCAAAAATCAAGGAAAAGAAAATGCAGGTAAAAGTGAATATCATCAGTCGAAATAAAGGTTTACCTGAGGGATCTCAGTATTAAAGCTAGAATCCCCACTTTCTGTATCTTTGATAAGAACTTTTGTAACTGGACTGGTGGGGGGAGTTTTCTGGGTCAAGCGGACAATGGACCTTTGGGAGGCAACTGTCTTGATCTTTGGGACCTTCTTTCTCTTGAGAGGTTGTTGGTCTGGAGATTCATCCCCAGATTCTTCATCGATCACCCTTACCCCCTCCTCTTGTTTTCTTTTCTTGGAGGGTGATGGGTTTTTACTCACCTAAAAACACAGGAGAAAATTGTTTTAGTTCGAGTTAAACATGATTTATTACATGGAAGAAAGCTGATATTTTCTGGTAAAACCTTTTCGACTATAAAGGTTGGTTGTTCGACCACCTTTCCAGAATTACTTCCGACAGAATATTTTTTAGGAGTAATCTTGACAGCTGAAAGAAAGAAAGAAAAATAAAGAAATGAATACAAAAGGAAAAAAGCTGAAGAAGGAAGGTAAGATAAAGTAAAGAAAAATTGTGTTTCTTTAAACACCTTCAAGAATGGGAGATTCCACGCGAACGTGTTCTATTCCAATATGAAGGTGTCCTGGGAAATTGTCCAAATGATACTTAGTCGGAACCACATGCTCAACAGGTTTTTTACAAGATTCACGGAGCAGTTTTAGGTGAGATCCAAAAATAAACCAATCTGGGAATGGAGGGCTTAATGCTACACCAAATGCAGCAGAAGGTAGAGGGGAAAACTTTGGTGGATAATAGCTGTATGCCAAATCATAACGTATTTCTGGACGAACATATGAAGGCAACATCAGCTTCTCCAATTTTGCTGTAAATTTGTGTTTCAAAGTCACTGCTGCTTCGCTTATGGTTCGACTAAGATCATTTGGCCGGTAAATAGTTTCAAAATAGTGTTGAAACTTTTGGATTTCTTTAATATGTCTTTCAGTACCTTTCTTTGTTCCATCCTGCACAAAAGTAAAAGCATTCGTCAGATGAGTCGTAAAGGCCGTCACGTCGAAGAATCTAGTGAGGTAGTAGTCTTTCCACCAAACATCAAATTCTTGAGTGCAGAGGAAGGATGGTCGAAAGACCACCGGTTGAATCTCCAGATTCTCATCAAAGTATTTTTCTGATAACTCTATTCTTTTCTCCAGATTATAAAAAGAATTGTGAAAAATAATACAACCTTTCTTTGGATAAACGGGTTTTGTTTTTATTTGGATTAACCCAAATTGTCGAGCCACTAGGTTGGGTTGATAAACAATAAGGGAGATTTTTGTGTTATTCGTGTTGTGATGGGAGAAAAGGTGTCTTGGTGTTAGGAACGATTCCTAGATAACCAAAAATGTGTCTTCATCTTTCTGCATCTCAAAAGGAGATTGTTTGGTAAACCATTTGGGACCAATAGTTCTGTTGGCAAAGGGTGCCATGGACGGAGTAAAGTTGTATCGTTTGGCAAACATCATTACATAACTGGTGAAGGCTTGTCGAAGGCTAATCCCTTCATCAGATGGAGTTAGCTTTACCAACCTAGGCCATTCGACGTTTCTGCCCTTCACTTCTTCCTCATTTACTTTATTCTTGATAGGGAGAGAAGCCTCAAAGGTGGCATTTAGCCATAACTATAGAAGCCAGAAAGGCCCCGCCAAGCTTAGTTTTTCTTTCTCTTTGACAGTCTTCAAAAATTCCACACTCTCGCTAATGAATTCATAAAGGTTCGCCAAAACCATTTCGCTTAAACAAAGTTTTTTCCCAGCATGAAGTTGGTTAGCTATGGTAAGGTATTTTTTGGCAACCTGAAGAGAACGAGAGCAAAAGACAAATTTCGACAACCAGAGGGTCAAATAGGCTATGTGCTCTACATCAGAGACTTCTGTAGTTATTTTGTCATAATAATGAGCAATAAACAAGGAATAGGAGGCATGTTTGGTGTTGAAACCTATAGTATCTTCATCTAAAATAGTAGAGCCGAAGTCTAATCCTATAGGGCTAAGGCCAACTATGGCAGCTATGTCGAAGAAGGTTGGAGTGACCATTCCACAGGGAAGATGGAAGTTGTTGTAGGTGCTATCCCAAAAGTAAAGGGAAGCCAGGAGCATGTTTGGGCAATAACTAGGGCCCACCTTCGACAGTTAGATCAAGTCAAAAATGCCAGTTTGCTTCCAGAAATCCCCTTTAATTTTTTCGACCTTAGTCAGCCAGGCCAAATAATCTGAAGGATCTTTTGTCAAAGGGCAACTTCTAAAGATCCTAGCTTGGTTCAAATATGCTAAATCTATTTCTTCAGAAGCTAAGGAGCTATCAGGATTTTTTGAAGACGTTTCGCTAGTTTTGGGTTTTATTCCAGCACCTATGGGTTTTGAATAAGAATACGTAGGGAAAAAATCCTTTAAACGATCAGCGTTAGCATTGGGGTCAGGGAGTGGACCCAACATTGCATGGCAAGTGCCAGAAATAAGAACCGGAATGAGTACCTGGGATTGATAAATGCTTGCTTTCTCTATTTCATTTGGAGGCTCTGGAATGTACTGTTGATTACTCACAATCACTGGTCCAGGCAACTCGTGCGCATAAGGGAGAACGCTAGTGTTCTTGGCCTTCTTGGTTTTCTTGTTAATAGGAGCTTTGCGAGGAGCCATTAATGAAGGAAGCAAAGAAATTTCAGAAGAAAGTATGAAGGTTTGAAATGGGTTTGTGAAGAAGAAGAAGGTCAAGAACGTAAAAAAAGTGATTAAAAGATTTGGAGGTGAGTATTTATAGAGGGAAAGATGAGGAAACGTTCCAGTTTCTATATTGATCATGGGACACGTGTCAAGATTTCAACGGTGATGATCAAAGATTATGGAAAGTTGAGAAAGGCATGGCTAGCTAGGTTTTAGGGTTATGGAGATCATGTCTGAACGTGGGATTAGATGGGACGTTTTAAGAAAAATGTAATGATGGATTTTCTTGGGACTTAACAAAAGGTCACGTCTTGAGAACCAACATCATGAATGCAGGTAGCATGGCGTCGAAATATTTTCGACAGCAAATGATGGTTTCTCCAGAAATAGGTCGAAACATCTTTGCTGGGGGTCAATTTGTAGACACAGATTTTCGACACCATGTTTTGGTAGGCGAAATGATGTTCTTCAACTAAAGAAAATGGCTACGGATGAAGAAGAAAGAAAATGAAGGTATTCAAAAAGAGTTTCGACACTTCGGCAAAAGACAGAGTTTCGACATTTCGACAGAAACATAAGAAAGTGTGTCAGACAAGGTTTAAGGGACATCTGCTATTTTTCGACAATTTGACAAAGTGAAGAAGCGCAACGCTTCGACACGAAGGGAAAATTCAAATTTGAGAGTTATAACGTTTGGCAGAAGACGCGTGGAAGCTTTAGAAGAAAAGAAGACATGCAGAAGGCCAAGTGTCAAAGATTTAGAATTTTTCCGTTATTTGGTAGTTATCATATTTGTATATAAATAGGATAGTTGTGGTAGAATTTTGAGTGGGTGAAAACTTGTACAAAATTCCTGTAAATACTCAAAGTACCCGTGTGAGAGAAAATAGTTTGTTATCTGGAAAATGTACGTGTGAACACCATCTTTAAGTTTATAAAAATTCAAAGTCTTTTATCATTGCCTTTACTTTTCCCAGTCATTTATCCTTTGTTATTTACTTTATGCAAGTTTTTCATTTAACTTATTTTTCGCCAGAAATTGTTAGTTAGTTCTTTAACCAAACTATTCATATAAAAAGATACAACAAAACAAATCATCAAAACACCATCCTCCTAAGAGTTAGACAAATTTGCACATGTATCCCAGGATTTGTGTGGTTGGTCCTGCAAGTCACCCAATTTTATAAGAGATTGGTAAACCAGAGGTTGTTCGCCAAAATCTACAGCGAACAAATTGACACCCAACCCTTACACTACACCGTATGCACTATTCACAAATACTATGAACAGTGCGTAAACAGTAAATCCGTACGTGAATAGTTGAGTGAACAATGTCTATGAACAGTAAATTCGTACATGAATAGTGTATGAACAGTGTCTGTGAACAATGACTTTTAATAGTAAATCAAACATGGTTAATGAAATGTAAAAACTTGGTTAATATACTGATGAAGTTGGTTAATAAATGTCCAGATATTAAAAATAATTTTTATCAGTAAAACAAAGTTGGTTAATGTAATGTAAAAAGTTAGTTAATGCAGTTATGAAGTTGGTTAATAACCATTCAGATATTAAAATTAATTTTTAACAGTAATAAAACTTGGTTAATACAATGCAAAAACTTGGTTAATGAAATTATAAAGTTGGTTAATCACACAATTCTATATAATATTCCTTAATAAAAAAAATTTTAAAATTAAAAAAAAAAAAAAATATTATTATAATATTTCACTGTTCACCGTATTAGTGAACAGTAAAATACGGTGTAGGTGTATAGAAGTGGTGTCAAGATATCATTTCTCAACAAAAAAATTACTTTAAATTGAATGCTGAAATTGAAAGCCGCCGACATCTTTAGCTTTTAGACAAAGCCTGGGAAGTGTTGTCCTTGTCTTTGTAGAAATGAAATAAACGTGAGCAATTTTAGTTTTTTTTTTCTTCTAAAAAAGACATTTTATTGAGAATCTAAGAAAAAAAGCCTATCCTTTTGGATATGGTTTCCAATGTTATGAGGTGGAAAATTTTACGAAATACTCAATAATTATTTTTCTAGTTTTACAATTTATACTAGTTGATCATTTTATGTTTGTATAAATAGTTTAAATTTGAAAACTATTATTTTTTTCTTCTAAAAAAGATAATTTATTGAGAATCTAAGGAAATAAAACTTATCCTTTTGGATATGGTTTCCATATCTTATGAGGTAGAAAATTTTACCTAGTACTCAACAATTATTTTTCTATTTTTACAATTTATACTAGTTGATTATTTTATGATTGTAAAAATAATTTAAGTTTGAAGGTTTTTATTTTTTTTTCTCATTTCGTTTTGAAGATATTCGATTTTATATTGAAAGTTGAGAGAATTTGAAGCAATATCAAAAGTCTTGAAGATAAGTTATTTTGTCTATATAAAGTAGGAAGATATCCGTGCGGAATTATTTGATACGGCATAAAATATATACGTTATAAAATGTATTTATATACGTGTTTAAATTTGTGAATTAATTATTAATTTTAAAATGAACAATGATTATGTATATTCAATCAAATTAAAATATAAATAAAAAAAGGGACTTGTGAGATGAGAAAAAAAAAAGAATATTTAATATTTAAAAATAAGGATTTTATCTTTTAAATTAAGATAATTATTGATTAAAAATAAAATATGTATTGTATTTATAGTAATCCGTGATATAAAAGGTTTATTTGATACAATATAAAATATATTTATATACATATGGAGAATTGAAATTAGTTATTTAATTATAAAATGAAAAATAATTATACAATTTCAATTGTATTAAATAATGAAGCAAAAAGAAGAAAAAAAAAGACTCGTGAGATGAAGAAAGACAAAAAAGAAAATTTTGATACGATAATAATCCGTGAGATAAAAAAAATCATTTGGTGCGATATAACTGTATTTAGATATAAATGTAAAATTTAAAATGATTTACCTAATTGTAAAATGAACAATAATTATACAAATTTAATCATATTAAATATTTATATAAAAAAAGAAGAAAAAAAAAGGAATCATGACTCATGAGATGAAAAAAGAAAAAAGATATTGGGTTGATAGTGACCCATGAAATAAATATATAGTGTTATTTTATTAAAAATAAAAAATAAATTATTAATATTTTTAGTGATAATAAATAAATAAAGAAATAAGTTAAAATGAAAGTGAAAAGTATGGGAAAAATAAATGTGAGAGAGATTTGAAATTTGAATGAAGAGAGAGAATGATTGCATAAGAAAGATTGACACTTGACATATAAATAGAGAGATGATTGAGAATTAATTAAGACATTTGTTAATTCTCAATTTATTCATAATGTAGTGTAATAATTTGTTAATGAAAAGACAAATGAGACAATGTATGCAATCTATTTTTAATGGGTTAATAGTAGATTTTTGAAAATTTTGAAGAGAAGTATGATCCACATATTAGTCTTAGAAGTCTTATTAGTATATTTTCCTGTTCAATCTATTTTAATGTTGTTTATCTAAGAACTGATACTTAAGTTATCAAGTCCAATGAAAAAAAAATTAATCCTTTCACTGGATGCCTTTAGTATAAGTTGTTTGGGAATGTTAATTCTTAACCATCGGAGATCTTGTGTGACATGTAGTGTTGATTTTTTTTTTTTGTTTTGCAAAATTGTCTAATTTTTTTACTAGTAGTGCATAGTCGAGAACGTGACGATAGGGTTATTCTGTGTAGAGGTTTAGGACTAAGAGCATTATAAACTAAATAAGCGATGCGTGCACAACAAGCAAGGGTGGAAATAGGCTGGGCCGAACTAGGCTTTGTGATTGCCATTTAATGAGTTTATCGGAGTTACTAACTGCAAGCGCACAGTTTAATCGCGTAGTTTTAAAAGATATCGAACCCACATGGACTGATAATCAAACTAGTGCTATTGAGTTGTTACTATGTTTAGCTAAGACGGATGATTTTCAGATTAAGGTGCAGACGGAAAACTAAAAGTAAACTAAAACTTAGATTTAAATAAAATATAACGAAATATCGGTAGTAATTCATCAATCATCTGGGATTCAACAAATCGTCGGCTTAATAGTCAAAATAATTTTCAGTAGAAAAATACCAATTTAAAAGTCTCTACCTCACACTTTCGTGACTATACTCCTAAACCAGAATGTCTGCTCTCGCTAGCCCATTTGAATTAAAAAATATTTTTTGAAAATTAATAAGTCCTAATTGAATTTAAAGCGCTCTCGCTGTGTTTAAAACCAATGTCCAGTTTCAGCTATCCGGTTAAAATCGCAAACTCTCGTTTTATTGATCGTAACCTTCGTTACCTTTTTACTCTCGTAACAAAGGTCAATTAAATTAAGAAATTGGAACCAGAAAATTAAATTGTCAAAGTTACCTACGATCGGTCGAATCCCTTTCCGATCGACTTAATTACATACCGA